>CAJGYO010000017.1:60516545-61716545 GCA_904845875.1 Miscanthus lutarioriparius | reverse complement strand
TATGTGAATTTCCTGATGTGTTTCCTAAAGATTTACCCGGTCTACCACCTGATAGGGATGTCCAGTTTAGCATAGAATTGCAACCTAGAACAGCTCCGATTTCTCGGAGAGCTTATAGGATGCCACCTAAGGAGTTAGTCGAGTTGTAAACTCAGTTGCAAGAATTGATTGAGAAGGGGTTTATACAACCTAGTTCATCGCCTTGGGGGTGTCCGGCAATTTTTGTGAAAAAGAAAGATGAGACTCTGAGGTTATGTGTTGATTATCGTTCGTTGAATGAAGTGACCATCAAGAATAAATATACATTACCTCGGATAGATTTGCTTTTTGATCAATTGGCCGGAGCCAAGGTTTTCTCCAAGATAGATTTAAGGTCAGGATATCATCAAATCAAGATAAAGCCTGAAGATATTCCCAAAACGACATTTACCACAAAATATGGATTATATGAATATTTGGTAATGTCTTTTGGTTTGACCAATGCTCCAGCTCATTTCATGTATTTGATGAATTCAGTATTCATGCCTGAGCTAGACAAATTTGTAGTGGTGTTTATTGATGATATTCTAGTATATTCCAAGAATAAGGAAGAACATGCGAAACATCTCAGAATTGTTCTGACTCGCTTGAGGGAACATCAACTTTATGCCAAGTTCAGCAAGTGTGATTTTTGGCTTAAGAAAGTACAATTTCTTGGACACATCTTGTCAGCGGAAGGAGTTGCTGTTGATCCAAGCAAAGTGAAGGATGTGCTTGATTGGAAACCACCAACCACAGTTCATCAAGTTCGGAGTTTTCTAGGATTGGCGGGGTATTACCGTCGGTTTATTCCAGATTTCTCTAAAGTATCAAAGTCCATAACTGAGTTACTAAAGAACCAAGTTAAGTTTGTCTGGTCATCTGATTGTGAAGAGGCTTTCCAGACTTTGAAGAGACTGTTGACCACTGCACCAGTATTAGCCCAACCTGATATCGAGAAGCCGTTTGATGTTTATTGTGATGCTTCAGGTATTGGTATTGGATGTGTGTTGATGCAAGAAGGCCGAGTCATTGCTTATGCATCCAGGCAACTTAAACAACATGAAGAACACTATCCGACTCATGATCTGGAGTTAGCAGCTGTGGTCCATGCTCTGAAGATTTGGCGGCATTACCTACTTGGTAATATGTGCTATATTTATACAGACCATAAGAGCTTAAAATATATCTTTACTCAGTCAGAGTTGAATATGCGACAAAGAAGATGGTTAGAGTTGATTAAAGATTATGAATTGGAAGTACACTATCACCCTGGTAAAGCAAATGTGGTGGCAGATGCTCTCAGTCGCAAAAGTTATTGCAATTGCCTGACAGTAAGAACAATGGGTTTGACTTTATGTCAAGAGATGGAGAAGTTAAATGTAGAAGTAATTCAACAAGGTAGTTTGACCAACATAATTGTTGAAGCCACTATTCGAGATCAAGTTATTGCTGCTCAGAAGGAAAACAAGGGTGTAGCCCATATCAAGGAAAGAGTCAGGAATGGAAAGGCGGAATGTTTCAGTATAGATAATGAAGGTGTGCTATGGTTCAAGGATCGTTTGGTAGTACCAAAAGTTCCCGAGTTGCGGCAGTCAATTCTTGAAGAAGCATATGCTACTAGGTTATCTATCCATCCGGGAAGCAATAAGATGTACCATGACTTAAAATAAAGGTTTTGGTGGACAAAAATGAAGATAGAAATTGCGAGATATATAGCAAAGTGTGATACTTGTCAGAAAGTGAAAGCTATACATTTGAGGTCCGGCCGAGAACTACAACCATTACATATTCCACTTGGAAGTGGGAGGACATAAGTATGGACTTATTGTTGGTCTACCCAAGACATCAAAGGATTTGACTCAATATGGGTTATTGTAGATCGACTCACTAAGTCAACACATTTTCTTCCCGTCAAAGACTATATATCCCACCGTCCAATACGCCAAGATATATTTAGCAAGAATTATGAGTCTCCATGGAATACCAAAGACCATAGTGTCCGATCGGGGTACACAGCTTGTCTCTAGTTTTTGGAAACAATTGCATTCTTCATTGGATACCAAGCTCTCAGATAGTACAAACTTATCATCCGCAGATCGATGGATGACCGAAAGAGTCAATCAAGTGCTTGAAGATATGTTAAGGTGTTGTGTCCTTAATTATTCCAACAAGTGGGACGAATGCTTACCTTTGGCCGAGTTCTCATATAACAATAGTTATCAGGAAAGCATTAGAATGGCTCCATTTGAAGCACTCTATGGTCGTAGATGCAGAACATCATTGAGTTGGTCTGAGCCCGGAGAAAGAAGATTCTTTGGAGTTGACCTTGTGAAAGAAACCAAAGACAAGGTTAGGCAAATACAGAGTAATTTGAAAATAGCTCAGTCCCACCAAAAGAGTTATGCGAATAGACGACGGAGACCATTGGTGTTTAACAAAGGAGAATTTGTATATCTGAAAGTATCACCAATGAAGGGAGTTACCCGTTTTGGTGTTAAAGGCAAGTTGGCACCTCGATATATTGGACCATTTCAAATTTTGGAGAGATATGGAAAAGTGGCCTATCGCTTGAAATTACCAGAACATTTATCAGCTATACATCATGTGTTCCATGTGTCTCAGTTGAAGAAGTGTCTTTGAGTGCCTGAGCAGAATGTTGAAGTTGAAGGAGTGGAACTTGAATCAGATCTGACTTATTCAGAATATCCTATCCGAGTGTTGGATCGAAAAGATCGTGTTACTCGGAGGAGAACAATAAAGTTCTACAAGATACAATGGAATCAACATTCGTAAGAGGAAGCTACTTGGGAATCAAGATTACTTGTTAGAAAAAGTTTCCGAGTTTCTTGCGTCATTATAGAATAGAGTATCTTTATTAGTTAAGTTCGGTTGTTACAAATTGTGTTTTATAAAGGAACCTCAGTTGTTTTATGGATGAGAATTGGATGTTTTGGATTGACACATTTCCTTTTCCATTACTTACCCTATGGCTTTGAATCTCTAAGCTAGATTTCTTTTAGGGGAAGGATTGTAACACCTCGGGTGTTTAAATATTAAAAACCAGACATATCATCATATGCATTGCAAGGCATTGGTCATGTTGCAAATTTTGTTATGCATTCACTAAAACAAGTTTAGATTTATGTTATAAGTATTGCTTGGTATTGTTTGAATCAAGTTTGAAATCGTTGTATTGATTTGAAATTCCGAAAACCCTGATTTTCAATATTTAAATCCGACCCTGAAAATCCATTTCAAAATCAAAGCATATTTTGGGGTTGAGTCTTAAAGCAAAGTTGTAGAGCTTGTCGAGTTGTACAAAGTTTATTTTTGGAGTTTTTCAAGTTGTTTAGTAAAATTTGAAGTTATTTAAAAAGGCGAAATTTCTTAAATATCCCCGCTTTAAATTCAAAAGTTCATTTCAAAATGTAGGCCGAATTTGGGTATGGTTTCAAAAGAAAAGTGGTAGAACTTTTGATTTTGAACAACTTTTATTTTTGGAGATTTTTGAGTTGTTATGAAAATTTGGGAGTAATTTGGGAATTTTGGCGGATGGCAATTCTATAATTTCGATGAACAGTAACCGCGGAAGCCAACTCATCGCCGGCGATGTTCGGTTTGCTTCCAGGCGCGGTCGTGGCCGTTTTTGGCGTTATTATTGGCGCGGTGAAGGCCACAATGCAGCTTCCTTGAGCTTCTGAGCCGTGTTATTTGGACCGAGGCACCGTCTGCCGTCGTTCTTTTCTCTTGCTCGCTTTTCTCCGCCGTCACCGCCATTCTCCGTTGAGCCCTCGCCGTCGAACCAGCGTCATCAGCGCCATCCAACGACATGCGTGTCCCAGCTCCGCTTAGTTCCTTGCGCACCAGCCAGCTAGCTCTAGTCGCTTGATTTCGCCGTGAACTCGCCATTCATCGCTTTTCTTCCTCGCGGCCGGCAACCTCACCCGAGATTCCGTTTCACCGTGGCCAGCCTACTCCGGTGAGCCGTTGGCCTTGATCAGTGTACCTACGGCTTCGTCGCGATGCTGTGGTGCTTAATCCTATATTGCTTGCTAGTTTTGATCACTGCAGTCGCTGGTTCTTCCTCACCGACGATCTTTGCTCCGCCGTGATCACCGTGGTCGTCGTCACGCCTCTCCGTTGCTTCTCCGACCTCGCTCCTTGCTTCAACGCGTTTGGGGTGAGCTACTGGTGTTTCCTGGATCCTTTGTTTGAGCTCTACTGGTTTCACATCGCCGGCGTAGCGCTGCCGTGCCACCGCGTCCGCCATGGCCGCCATCGAGCTAGTATAGGGCCGTAATCAGTACAGATAGGGACGTCAATCGATGCGCCTAGTCTTGGTGATCATTTTAGTACCTTGGTCGTCGCCGTTGAACTCACCGTCGGCGAGGAATGGCCGGTCAGAGCCGTCGCTGCCGTGGTCAACGTCGGAGGTTGAAGATGACAAGTGGGACCCGGTTGTCAGTGACTCAGCGTTCAAAATGAATTTTCTGTTTTCAGATTTAAATGAATAGTGTCTGTTTTTGTTATTTTTATGTAGATTTATTTAGAGCTCCAAAGATTATGAAAATTTTTGTGTGACTTCTCTGTGATGTGTATTATTTAGGAAAAATATGAACTGTTGAATTTCAGTAGTTTTTGAATGTGATAAAAATTGCTCAATTAATTAATAAATGAGTTTCCAGGATTTTTCTAGACTTATTTATGTATCCAAAAATTATGAAAATTGTTTTGTCACTTAGTTATCATGTGATGAACATATACAAAAATTTTGAGGTCAATTGGAACAAGTTGATTTATTTCATAATTATTAATTAATTAATTAATTCATAAAAGCAAATAGTAACCTTTAGTGATTTAGGTTTTGTTTGAGTTTTTGATTAAGTGATGTCCTTGGGTCATTAGTTGGTAATGATCCTTGGCAATTGTTGTGAGTGTTGCGAAAATGGTTTAGTTGGTTTAACTTGTAATTGTACCGCGAAAGAAAGCTGTATTCAAGTTGTTAAGTTTTGCATTCATCATCGAGCATCATATTTTGTATCCGCATCATGTTAAGCATGGCATTGTTACTACGTGTAGTGAACGAAGGTGAGCACGTGGTAGTTAATCAAGTAGTTGAGGAGGTTGATCCATCTATGGAGGTTGGTGTTGATATCGGTGGAACGACTCCGGACCCGGACTTTTCCGTCAACGAAGGCAAGCCCCGGATGCATACAACCCTACCTTGTATTTTACAAATTGATTTTGCTTTTGCTTCTTTTTACTGCATTAAGTGATTAGGAGTTAAGTGAAAACCAAATTGGTACCTTACCAACCTTGTTATTCCATATTTACCATATTACCAGTTTTAAATTCGTATATGCCAGTTTTGCTTAGCTATGCTTAGAACGGTGAAAGTTGGGTGATTACCTGTCATCTGCAAGTTTTAAATGGAGCTTTGGTTAAATATATTAACATGTGATATGGGAATGTGGAGTAATAAATCTAGACCGGGCGGATTCGGTGTGTGTGAGTCACAAGACATGGAGGTCTTGTGAGCAGGTTCTTTCCGCCTGTGTCGATTAAGGTCCGTCCGTTGTTGAATTGCATGAGGTGAGACTTTGTAGTACTAACCACATACTTCGGTAAGCCTTAACTTGGTTATTCTATTATGAGAATGGCTACTTGCGCACTGGGAGTGGAGAGATGGCAGAAATAGCGTGTACCCACGTGGCAATGGGCTAGATTAGTGGAGTACTGTATTCTCGGGTGGCGCGGACCCATTCTTGTTTTAGAGGATCTGAGGGTAGGTTGGTATATGTAGGTCGGGGACCTACATATGTCGTGTGGTCTGGAATTCCCAGCTGGGTTATAATCGGTTTGAATCATCGTTGCTCCTCGGTTATGGAGACTCAACTCACTGTTCATCATCGTAGTATTAATAACTGGAACTTGAGGATGGTTTGAGAAGGTGTTGGTTATGAAGTTTCATGATCTCAATACGGATCTTGTCAGCTTTGTATATGATCTTTATGAAGTTTTAAACGTTGATATAAAGAATTTTGTTAAAATGCTTTTACGCAAAAGAACCTTGATTATTGCTAAAGCCATACCTTGAATCCCATGAGCCTGCATTCCTGTGTTCTTTTAAATTCTTATTTCGGTTAAGTCTTGTTGAGTACTTTTGTACTCAGGGTTCGTTGACCCTTGTTGCAGGTGAGGCTCATGAGCAGATCTGTTTTGGATCATGCTGCATGACTGTTGTTCAGTGCGATGATGATAATTAAATGTATAGCCCTTGGGCAGGGCAGCTTTTGTTGTGTGTTTTGTAATATATTATAATGCCACTCCACTACTTCGGTTTGTTTTATTATCGAACTTCGTTGCATGGTTTGAAACAAATGGTTTATAAACTATGTTATTGTAAGTCTTCCGCTACTTTTACTCTGATGTATCTATTTGAATAAACTGTTGTAATACTGCAATGACTCTGTAATATGATCCTGCTCGGAAATCGTGGATGATTCGGGGTTCCCCGAGGACACCCGACAGTCTTCTTAAGTTACCGGGAACATATGCATAGATGTCAAAGGTCGTTGGACAGTGACAGGTGCATGTGGGCCCTATAATTTAGGAGGTTCTGCCACACATAGTGTGCCCTTGTCTTTTGTATTGAATAATCAAAGCATTCTCCTCGACAGATAGATGCATGCGTGGTTTTTGTGCTCACTTTACTTTTAAAGAGATTGTAGCATTTGATCATGTTGATGGTTCATATGGAGCTACACAGCTTCGGTTTTAACAATTGTGGCTTGATTTTGCATCAATCTATTATCTACTATATAACTAGTGCATCAACCCATGCTTATGCTTGAGTTAAAATCTTTGTGTTGAGCTGGCAAGTAATAAAGGTGCAACTAGCGTAACAAGAGCACAGCTGATACAGTCATCAACGTCTAGATACAAGGACGAAATGAACAACTCTTGTCATTGTTTGTAGGTGACAACAAGCTAGTCAGCCCAGGATGTAACTTTGGCATTTTCAATATATTTGTCTGTGCAACTAAGAAAATGTGAAGCAAATCCTCAATTTTAACTCTACTCATGACACACTCATTACTCATGACAAACAAATCAACTTCCATCAGAAGGCATTAGTATATACAGCATAGATCTACAAAGTTACAACAAACAAACATAGTAAGAAAGCAACAAGCACCAACAGTAGAGCTGATTTATCGGCTCGACGGCATAGTAGAACCAATGTGTGGGCAACAAGCACGATCAAATCGCCTCTTCTAGGCCCAGATCCAAAAATGGAAATAGAGATATGAGACGGCGACGAGCTCCAGCTCAGGGAGAAGACTTACAGACGAATAGTACCTACCAAACTAATATGGGCAAGCGAGGCCGCTGACCCGCCAACCTCTCTGCCTCCTTCTGTATCACCTCCGCTCCCCTAGATTGAGTCATCGAGGGATGGAAGATGAATCCTGTGAGAAGACGAAATCATTGCGAGGATGAAGGGGATACGGCTTGCCTGCTTTGAAACTTAACCCACCCCGATAGCAGCTAACGGGTGGTAGTCGGACCCGACTATTGGGGATGTATTATATGTTGGGGGCCCTATTAGTGTGTTTAGGGACCAATAACATAGCACATGTGCTCATCAAATAATGTTTAGGATCCATTTGTAGTCCCTAAAGGCTCTTTTGTAAATACAAGCCCCACCAGGAAAAATAATGAAAACCTCCACATCCACCCGCCCTATAAAAGGGGGTGAGGGGAATCTTGGCTGTTGACTCATTTGCCACTTTCTCACTTTCTATACTCCCACGTCTCTATGTTTGGTCCAAGGACCAACACTAACCTCTACATACAAAACCTCATAAACCTCTAAATACAAAGCATCATGAACCCGCTAAATCCAAATATTTATCATATCCTAAATTCAAAAATATAACATGCTCATGATGCATAGGACACTAGAAATATTGCAGTTGAATGGTTAGGTTCCAATAAATATAAGAAGTCACAAATAGGCATGATGTTTTAAAAGTAATGTTGCGTACTAGAGATCACACAAATGGGAAAATATGTTGTTTGTTAGACAACACGTACCCTATACCATCAACATTAGACTCTTTCTCCTTCAGCTAGCTAATAACGCAATGTACATACACAAGAATAATAAGGGATAATACGGGTGGATACACTAGTAGAGAACAGACCTTTGATCCTCGACCAAAATGGGCTCTAGTCCCGGAATTTTTTGCCCCTGGGACTAGAAATACCTTTAGTCCCGGTTGGTGGCTCCAACCGGGACTAAAGGTCCCTGCCCAACTCTGCCATCGCGCAGCATGTAGGTGGCGGGGACCTTTAGTCCCGGTTGGAGCCACCAACCAGACTAAAGGTATACTTTACTCCCGGTTGGTGGCTCCAACCGGGAGTAAAGGTCTACTCGAGTGCCGTGGGCTGCGCCCGGGGTTGGAAAGTTACCTTTAGTCCCGGTTGGAGCCACCAACCGGGACTAAATGTCCTCCCTTTATATATCGGCCGTCTCCTTCTTCCTCCCCAAGCCCGAGCTCAGCACATTTTGAAGCTCACTGCACTAGTGTTCTTGCTTCCTCCCTCCCTCCATTGTTCCTCCATCCATTCTTCGATTCCTCCATCAATTTCTTCGATTTCTCCGTCGATTCTTCAGTTGTAAAGGTTATCAATCTCATACTCTCATTTTTCACCATTGTCTTATGTCATTTTGTTCACTATATATATATGGTTCTTTATTGTGGTTTTTTCATTTGTAAGCAATTTGAGCTCAAAATCACTTCAAGCTTGCATATTTACATGAAAGAAGGTTAAAGTATATATAAATATAAACTTAGAAAATAGTTAGAAAATTATAGCAAATCCGTACTAGTTGAACTTGCGGACCGTGTTCAGCTCGGCGAGCATGTTCTCTGCCGAGCGGTAACGGACGTCAAGGAGGAGCTTTGATTCTACGAGGGAGAGCAGCAACGGTCGTGGAAGACCGTGTTCCCTTCCTCGTAGAATCGGAGCTCTTCCATGGCCAAGTACGGTGCCGTCCGGTGGAGAAATGCTTGCCGAGATGATCACGTACGCAAGTTCAACTAGTACGGATGATTATTTATTCACATGTCCCGATATCGTCGCAGTAGTCTGTCAATCACCGTACCCAAACGTAGTATATATATAAATATAAACTTAGAAAATAGTTAGAAAATTATAGAAAATCCGTACTAGTTGAACTTGCGGACCGTGTTCATCTCGGCGAGCATGTTCTCTGCCGAGCGGTAATGGACGTCAAGGAGGAGCTTTGATTCTATGAGGGAGAGCGACAATGGTCGTGGAAGACCGTGTTCCCTTCCTCGTAGAATCGGAGCTCTTCCTTGACCAAGTACGGTGCTGTATGGTAGAGAAATGTTCGCCGAGATGATCACGTAAGCAAGGTTAACTAGTACGGATGGTTATTTATTCACATGTCCCGATATCGTCGCAGTAGTCTGTCAATCACCGTACCTAAACGTAGTATATATAAATATAAACTTAGAAAATAGTTAGAAAATTATAGAAAATCCGTACTAATTGAACTTGCGGACCGTGTTCATCTCGGCGAGCATGTTCTCTGCCGAGCGGTAACGGATATCAAGGAGGAGCTTTGATTCTATGAGGGAGAGCGACAACGGTCGTGGAAGACCGTGTTCCCTTCCTCGTAGAATCGGAGCTCTTCCTTAACCAAGTACGGTGCCGTCCGGTGGAGAAATGCTCGCCGAGATGATCACGTAAGCAAGGTCAACTAGTACGGATGGTTATTTATTAAAACATGTTTTTGAGCTATAATGTATTAAAAAATGAGTATAGAGATCTAGATAATTTTATAGTTTCTTAATTTTATTTGTTTATAAAAGGAGAAATTTATAGTGTATTAAAAAATGAGTATAAAGAGTAGATGGCAACTGCTCCTGGGTCCTCAGCCTCTCATGGGTTTCCAAAGCGACTTAGGCCGGGCCTCCCTCTCATTCCATGCGGCAAGTGTCGTGATGAGACGAAGATTGAGATGGAGTACCGAGTGAAGAAGGAGGGTCCCAACAAGGATCGTATCTTCTACAAGTGTCTGGATCGCAATGTGAGTTATTTTATCGTATTTAATGATTATGGTTAGTTTATACCTATTTTTATGATGGTTGCGATTAAAGTTTTAATTTTTTGTTTTAATTTCAGTGGGATGGCAGTGGACGATGTTCAAGCTTCTACTGGGAGGAAGAGTATGTTGAACTCGTGCAAAAATATCTTGCACAACAGGCAGATACGGCGGCTAATGAGGCAGTGATCCAGCCGAAGAAGCCCAAAGATGTTGCACAATCGGGGGATCTGTCTGTTTTAGTTGAGATTGGTCGCAAAATCCTTGTGCTCCTGAAATGTATTTTAGCTTTAGTTCTTTTAGTGGTAGTTGGGATTGTCTACATTGTAGCGATGCTTTCATAAATTTGTATCTTTTGTGGTGGCACGCATGTTGTATAAATAATTAATTATGATCTAGGTTTTAATATGGTATTTATGTCATGTAATGCAGATGAGCCGGCATTGGATGTATAATGCTGATCGCCGCTCCAAAGAGTTCATTGACGGCGTGCATTCTTTGTTACGTGCGGCCGAGGCAAACAAACGTGATGGTTTCATGTGCTACCCATGTGCCATATGTAAGAATACGGTGGAATATCCTTGCTCAAGGACTCTTCATTCACACTTGTTCAAGTCGGGTTTCATGCCAAACTATATTTGTTGGACGAAGCACGGAGAAACCGGTGTTGTAATGGAAGAAGGTGAAGAAGAACAATGGGACGACAATGATATTATTCCCGATGGTGCGTGCTTCAATGATACTGCAATGGGAGAAGCTAAAGAAGAGGTAGCCGCAGAAGATGAGCCGGCTGATGATCTTTCTCAGGTCATTCGTGACGCACAAAGAGAATGTGAAAGTGAAAAGGAGAAGATCAAGTTCGAGCGGATGCTAGAAGATCACAAGAAATTGTTGTACCCAACTTGTGATGCAGGGCAGAAAAAGTTGGGAACCACACTAGAATTGCTGCAATGGAAGGCAAAGAATGGTGTATCTGACAAGGGATTTGGAAAGTTACTAAAAATCCAAAAGAAGATGCTTCCGAAGGACAATGAATTGCCCGCCACTACCTACGAAGCAAAACAAGTTGTCTGTCCTATGGGGCTAGAAATCGAGAAGATACATGCATGTCCTAATGACCGCATCCTGTCACTGTGGCAAAGAGTATGAGAAATTGGATGCATGCCCGGTATGCCATGCGTCATGCATATAAGATCGGGCGAGATGACCCCAGTGATGTTGAGGGCGAACGTCCGCGGAAGAAAATCCATGCCAAGGTTATGTGGTATGCTCCTATAATACTATGCTTGAAACGTCTGTTCAGAAACAAAGAACATGCAAAATTGTTGCGATGGCACAAAGAAGACCGTAAGGTAGACAATATGTTGAGACACCATGCTGATGGGTCCCAGTGGAGAGCAATCGATAGAGAATTCCCGAAGTTTGCAAATGATGCAAGAAACTTAAGGTTTGCTTTAAGTACAGATGGTATCAATCCTTTTGGAGAGCAGAACAGTAGTCATAGCACTTGGCCTATTACTCTAAGTATCTACAACATTCCTCCTTGGTTATGCATGAAGCGGAAGTTCATTATGATGCCTGTGCTCATCCAAGGCCCGAAGCAACCTGGCAATGACATCGATGTGTACCTAAGACCACTTATTGACGAACTTCTCATTTTGTGGAATAAAGAAGGTGTACGTGTGTGGGATGAGTACAAACAGGAACACTTTGATCTGCGAGCATTGTTGTTCGTAACAATCAATGATTGGCCTGCTCTAAGTAATCTTTCAGGACAGTCAAACAAGGGATATAATGCATGCACACACTGCTTCGGTGATATTAGAGGTGTATTCTTGAAAAAATGTCGAAAGGTCGTGTACCTTGGCCATCATCGATTTCTTCCTGCAAATCACCCCGTAAGAAAGAAAGGCAAGCATTTTAAAGGGAAGGCAGACCACCTGACCAAGCCTCACAACCGAACCGGTGAGGATGTACTCGATATGGTCAATAATGTGAAAGTCGTCTTTGGAAAAGGACATGGAAGCCAACCTATTCCGAACGACACTAACGGTCATGCACCCATGTGGAAGAAGAAGTCCATATTTTGGGACCTACCCTATTGGCAAGTCCTAGAGGTCCGCAGCTCGATCGACGTGATGCACCTGATGAAGAATCTTTGTGTGAACCTGCTAGGCTTTATGGGTGTGTATGGAAAGCCTAAGGACACATTTGAAGCACGACAGGACCTGTGTTGTTTGAGAGAAAGAGACAACCTGCATCTAGAGAAGACAGATGATGGATGCCATTACTTATGTCCTGCTAGCTACACTCTAAGCAAAGAGGAGAAGGAAATCATGTTTGAATGCTTAAACAACATCAAGGTACCATCTGGATTCTCCTCGAATATAAAGGGTATTATAAATGTGCCAGAGAAGAAATTCTATAACTTAAAGTTCCATGACTGTCACATTCTCATGACGCAATTACTTCCAGTTACATTAAGAGGAATTCTACCTCCAAATGTACGTCTAGCCACCGTGAAGCTATGTGCATTCCTCAATGCAATTTCTCATAAGGCAATTGATCCAATTGATCTAGCTAAACTACAGATTGATGTGGTTCAATGTCTCGTCAGCTTTGAGTTGGTGTTCCCTCCTTCCTTCTTTGATATTATGACACACCTCCTAGTTCACCTAGTCAAGGAGATTTTCACTCTCGGTCATGTGTTCCTACACAACATGTTCCCCTTAGAGAGATTCATGGGAGTCTTGAAGAAATATGTTCACAACCGTGCTCGCCCAGAAGGAAGCATCGCCAAGGGCTATGGAACAGAAGAGGTCATTGAGTTCTGTGTTGACTTTATTCCCGACCTTGACTCGATTGGTGTTCCTGAATCGAGACATGAGGGGAGACTAAGCGGAAAAGGGACACTAGGGAGGAAAACATATATTGGTACAGATGATGATTATTTCAAAAAAGCGCACTACACAGTTCTACAGAACTCCTCTTTGGTAGATCCGTATATTGAGACACACAAGGATCTCTTACGATCCGAGTTTCTAGGGAAGACTGAAGCTTGGATTACGCGTAAGCACATGGAAACTTTCGGCGGTTGGTTGCGAAAAAAATGTCAAGGTGATGAGAGCATCCATGAGCAACTGTATTTATTGGCTATGCAACCATCATGGCATATCGTCACATACAAAGGGTACAAGATAAATGGGAACATATTCTACACAGTAGCCCAAGATAAAAGGAGTACCAACCAAAACAGTGGTGTCCGCATAGATGCCACAGACCCGAATGGGAATAAGCAGACATATTATGGACGCATAGATGAAATATGGGAACTAGAATATGCACATACTTTGAAGATCCCATTGTTCAAGTGCCAATGGGTCAAGGTGACCGGAGGCGGGGTAACAGTAGACAATGAGTATGGAATGACAACAGTAGACCTTAGTAATATTGGGTACAAAGACAAACCATTCGTCCTTGCCAAGGATGTGAATCAGGTATTCTATGTCAATGATATGTCTACCAAACCAAAAAGAGGGAAAAACGATAATGACTCAACCAAAGAGCCAAAGCGCCACATAGTTCTTTCAGGGAAAAGAGTCAGCGTGGGAATTGAGGACAAGTCGGACATGTCAGAAGATTATGAAAAGGATGACCGAATTCCACCCTTCAAAGTGAACAAAGACCCTAGCATCTTGGTAAATGATGAGGACACTCCATGGTTACGACGCGATCATAACCAAGGGACATACGTAAAGAAGAAGTTCACTGCTGTGCCCACTTGATGATATAGTCATTTAATGTAGTGTGTTTGAGATATTATGTAATAATTGTGAATTCAGATGTTTATTCTGTCATGTTTCAAATTAAATCAATGTTTGATTTGGTGGGATTTCTCTCACAAAAAGGTAAATTAGGATATTGAGTGATGAAAAATTAAAATATTAACGTTAAAATGATGTGAAAACAAATTTCCTGTCCAAAACCAATAGTTTTAATAATTTTAATTAAACACAAAATTTTTGCATTAACGAAATAATAAATATTAGTTACATTATGTTTTATAATTGTAACAAAAAATAAAAAAAGTTAGGTTATAGATTTTTCCTATGTGCAATAAAGAAAAAGAAAATCCATATTTTTAACAAAATAATTTTATGCCTTTTATTTAATTTACTATGTATTTAACAAAAACTATTGCATTTCTATTGTATTTAACAAGACTATTGCTTAAAACAGGCGGGAAACGAAACTGCAGGCCACCTTTACTCCCGGGTGGGAAGCCCACCCGAGAGTAAAGGTGGGCTGCAGTTTCGTGGCCCGCCAAAAAAAACCCTTTACTCCCGGTGCGTGTTACCAACCGGGAGTAAAGGTATATCTTTACTCCCTGTTGGTAACACGCACCGGGAGTAAAGAGACCTTTACTCCCGGTTGGTAACACGCACCGGGAGTAAAGAACTTTTACTCCCGGCTGGTGGCTGGCACCGGGAGTAATTCTCTCTGGTATATAACCGCCAGCGCCTGGCGCAGATCGATCTGCTCGTCTTCTTCCTCGTCGAACACCGCCGCCCTCTTCTTCCTCGCGTCGCCGTCCGTTCGCCTTCCATGACACCGCCGCCCTCTTCTTCCTCGTGCGGCCTCCACCGCGCGTGCCCGTGGCCCTACTCTGCGCGCGCCCGTGCCCCTCCTCCGCGCGCGCCCATGGCCCTCCACCGCGCCCTCATCCGCGCACGTCCAAGGCCCTCCACTGCCGAGCTCCAGGTGATCAGTTCGTCTCTCTGTACATTCTCAGACGGTGGCCGGAAAACTTCAAAAAATGTTATATTTTGCTGTGATACTGAATATAGAGGTTCTAAAGTAAATTACAAATGTCCTAGATTTTATATACGCAAATATCATATGAAAATGAAGGAAAACTTCAACGTTTCTTCATTTGTGAACTTTGAATATACAGATATAATATATTAATGTTGCTAAAGAAATATGAGCATTACATATTTTTTCCGGGAAGACTATCTTCAAACTTTATATCATAGCATCAGAGACGAAGTACTGTGCCTGTAGAAGAAGAAAATAAATTCTTATCATTTCGGAAATAGTAATGGTTATATTAGCAATAAGACACATATACTTACATTTCATAATGACTTATACTTACATTATCAGCATAGAATTTTCTCATATGATGAATGACTACATGGTTCACATGGTACATAGGATCACAACATCACGCACCGACACCGCCCGGGCCCGCCTCACGTCGTCGTCGTCAACACGCCGGCCCGCCTCAAGTCGTCGTTGTCAGCACACCGGCCACCGCGCCGACATGTATATATACGTCATTTGTATTCATATGCATGTATATATATGTCGCGGAGCACCGCCGCCCTCGTTCGCCCATGTGTTTCTATGTATACGGCAGAGCACCGCCGCCCTCATTCACCCATGTGTACAGACATATATACGGCTGAGTGGAGCACCGCCACTCTTGTCACACCGCCCTCTCTCGCGGCCTAGTCGATCAACATTCGTATTATCGTTATCGTTAACGCTAAACAATCACACCAGGGCGAACCGCGCTATTGATGTCACCGACGTGGTTCGCCCTAGTCACCGACGCAATTCGCCCTCGGCCATTTATGTATAGCCCTAATTCGCCCTAGTACCGACACAGTTCGCCCTAGTGTGACGAATTGCGTCCATGACCGAGGGGCAAGATTTAATAATGCATATTGTTCGTAGATTTTACGCATGTAAGCAAAGATTTGACGTACTATATATTGGTTTTGTTTTTTGAAGCTAGATGGCCGACCCGAGAAACATGGATGAGGAGGAGTTGATGATGAATTTGATCAACACTTGCACTCAAGTTGCCGGCGATGATGGTGCTAAAAATAACGTGCAAGAGGATGCAGATGACGGGAGTCAGTACTTAGCTCTTGAACAAAATGAGCAACAACATATTGGCCAAGTATATATTTTTTATTATTAGCTATATATATTATCATATGTCTTATGTGTGCTCATGACATTAAAAATAATGTTTATGTTTTGTAGCCCTCTAGATTGACATCAACAACTACAACGAAGAGTAAAAATGTTCGAGGTCCCAAAAAGCCATTGGAGGGTCGCTTCATCATCTCGGAGTTCAATGTGGATATAGGAGAACCGGGGGGGCCGAATAAAATGAAATTTGTGCACCACTGTGGTTACCTTGTACGGGACCGGCTCCCGATCAGTACCTACAAATGGAAGAAGAAGACCAATGCTCCTCATATCAGTTTTGTCTCCGATCGTGACAAGACGTTAATTTGGAAAGATGTCTTGGTACATTTCACGCTCCAAACAGATGGTTGTGATGATATAATAGATGGTGCTGAATTGAAGGAGCGAGTTAGGGATTGGGCAATGAAGAAGATGGCCACCCGGGTTTGGACTTGGAAGAAACACCTATACACGACGTATGTCAAGAAGAACATAGCACCAGATTTTACCGTCCCAGTTCCGATCTCGTAAGGCGAGAGGCCCTATTGGGATGAGTTTGTACAATACAAGACTTGGAAGAGGGTGTGAGTCGGGTGATAAAGAACCAACGTAATGCCCAACGTAAGACATACCACCATAACTTGGGATCGGTGGCTACCCGACCGCCATTAAGAAGTGGAACAAAATGGAAGCAGACCTTCTTGCCAAGGGTATCGGACCGTAATCACTCGAGTGGGGAGAACGCGCAAAGAATTGGTTTTTCGTTCATGGGGAACACCGGACCAGAGATGGGGAAGTGCGTTTATGGCGCAAGACGCAAGAAGCAAGAAAGATTGTTTTATGCTCGAGAGCTACTGCTAGTGGTGCGTTCGAGGCCCAACAGAGAGAAGGATGAGTGACATACGCCATCGGGACTATTGAACATGGTGGCGAACTAGAGGCAAAGGAAGTGTCTCATGGGAGCATGGATTCCCTCAGGGACAGACCTTCCCTCTGAAGCCGCCAGAAGAATGAAGGAAGAAGAAGCACAAATGCTCCAGAGGTTGGAGGAAGCGGTGCGTGAAGCACGAGGCGGAGAGCGAAAAAACCTTGAAGCGAGAATGCGGGAGGAAATCAGAAGGCAAGTGCAAATAGCAGTGAGTGCAAGCAAGCAGGCATCAGAGCTAGGAATCAACATTAGCCAATCTGTTCAGTTGAAAAGCAGCTGCGCTTCCACGGAGATACCAAATTAAGGGGACACAGGACTGCGCTTCCCTGTGGATGACGTCACTGAACCTTGTACAACGTGTGAGCTACACATTGTGAAGGGGAATTCCACAATCAAGGTGGCTATCAGTCTTGTTAATCCGATCGACCGAACCAAGACACCAAGGATTCATGGGAATATAATCCAAAAAGGATATGCTACCATCTCGGTAGATAAAGCTGAAAAAGGTTTTAGTGATTTGCCTATTGACATTCCTGGAGGTGATGGCGAGAAGACTCTAGGAGAAGCGGAGAAGACATTCATTCTATGGCGCAAGCGCTACATCATCATTCTAGGGATGTCGGCTCCACCTCCTCATGAACTACCTCACCATAGGTACGTGCGGATGAAAACACTACATCATTAATTTGTATTGGCTTAAATAATTAACAATATGCTCATAATAATATGTCATTCATTTTTTTGTAGTAGATCCTCCCCCAACCTAAATCCAATTATTCAATCGCCAGATCATCATAGTGCTCTGTACGATGACATTGTGTTGGAAGGCGAGGTCTGCATCCACACCATCTCCAAGGAGGTCTCCAACGCCATGACCGCCACCTCCAAGGAGGTCTCCAACGCCACGCCAACACCTCCAAGGAGGTCTCCAACGCCTCCCCGCCCCCTACCTACCAAGAAGCCTAGCAAGAGGCCAGCCCCACAAACGAAGAACCAGTCCCAGCAAGAAAGAAAGCCACCGTGAAACCAAGGGCTATTCCCAAAATAATATCCTCAAGAGAAGGAAGAAGGAACTGATGCATATAAAAAGATATGTCTAGATTCTATGACAAACTTAAAAAGAATCAAGAAGCAAGGAGAAACCCGGAGAAACCGTGCTTCTTCTTCGTAGCTCCGATATTCTAAGAAAAAGGGTGGCTTCTTACCGGCAACAACAGTTGGGAATCTCGTAAGCCGTCCAAATCAACGTTATCGGACTATGACCGCACTCTCACCAAGTCAATTGAGGCGCAGGAAAAAAAAAGCGCGGCAGGGAAAGGAGTTGCCCAACTCGGACAACAAGCGCACCAATCAGTCCCCCCACTAGTTGTTGGTAATGAATATGGTTCGAATTTAGGATTAATGCATCAGGCAAACATACCTCCGAATATCGATTTGGATCACCTTGGTGAATTTATTGATGAGACTGGTCTCGACCTTTACCAAATGTTTGGTGATGGAAACATTGAGAGTGTGGCGGAGGTTGATATTTGGAAGAAAAAATTTGTACTAGGCCAGAGTCTATACAACCCTCAAGCCTTATCTGATCTGGGGACGCAAATGTACCTACTAAACAAGTGGTACATGCAGGCGTCTACCGGTGGAGACTTCTGCGTTGGTGTTAGAATTAGAGACGAACATTGGTTCCGTGGCGATGATGTTATGTATGTTGACTTTGCAGAATTTCATCAACTATGTCACCTGACCTCTCTGGACAAAGTTATCATTAGCTGCTATTGCCTGCAAGTAATAATTCTTTCGATCTATTATTAAATTCATCATATGTGTGTATATGCATATAAATTATCCTAACAAGTACTATATATATGTAGATTTACAATGACAGAGCTTAGAAAGGAAGGCTGCAATGAAATTGGTTTTGTTGATCCCCATATAGTATTCAAAGACCCAGTTACTCCAAAGACTAATTGGAAGTCTGAGTCAGAGAGTAACCTCATGAACTTCTTAGTGAACCAACGCCACAAGAAGGATATACTCTTTCCCTACAACTTCAAGTGAGTGTTAATAATGTCGATCATCCTTAATGGCTCATATGTTGATTCTAATTAATTAATGAGTGTTATGCGTTATATCCTATAAACACATGCAGCAATCACTGGATATTGATGGACATCGATCTGGTGAAAAGTCACTTGATAATCTATGACTCGATGAGAAAACCACAACAAGACTACCAAGATATGATAGATATTATCCAGAGGTAATTTCGGTATCTCTAGCAACTATATATACACACAAATATGATGATTAACTATATCTGATGACATGGCAAATTTTTTATTGGGCAGTGTTTGAAAAACCTTTATTGAGAAGCAACACATGGAAAAATGCAAAGCGCCACTGAATGTAATCCCTTTGAAAGTAAGTCCCCTGGATCGCATCATCTTTATTAATTAAACATATAGCTTTCACCGGATCACCAGATTGGATGACAAATCTTTTTCTCGTAAAGTGGTGTCTGAGGCAGGAACAGGGGAACAACTACTGTGGTTACTATGTTTGCAAGTTTATCAAGGTGGTCTCCCAAAAATCTCCTACAGAGAGACTCAAAGTACATTAAAAATACACTATATATTCATTTAATTATTATTATTGATTGTGTTACTATGTCTTTATATATATATATATGTACATATATTAATTTATTTTCCTTTAATTCAAACCTGTAGACTCGATGGTTGGAGGAAAATGTCATACGGCAAGACCAAATCAAAGCAATTCAAGAGTCTATAGCCGGATTTTTTAATGAGCAGGTCATCGATTCCAAGGGCGAGTTCTACTTCGACCCAACACTGCCATGGAAGCCAAGCTAGAGGATGAGAGAAAACTTGTTATATCACAACAACTGTAATGCAATCTTTTTGTAATATATGCACATGAAATAATATAATGTAAAATACACATATGCATGCATATATATATATATATATATTCTATGCTTGAATTGTGTGATTTAATACGTTTATTGTGCTTGAACCGAAACATACTATACGCGCGTATAAATATATAATTAGCAGCGTACAATACGACTTCGAAAACCTATTTTAAAAAGAAAACAATAAAATGAAAAGAAAAGAAAAAAAAGGAATAAAACCTTTAGTCCCGGTTCGTATTACCAACCGGGACTAAAGGTGCCGGCCATCGTGGCATGTCAGGAGGCACCTTTAGTTCCGGTTGGTAATACGAACCGGGACTAAAGGTCCTCCTTTAGTCCCGGTTCCTGACCCGGGACTAAAGGACCGGATGCTTGCTCCCAAGTGGGGAACCGGGACTAGAGGGGGTTCCCCACCGGGAGTAAAGCTCTGTTCTCTACCAGTGATAGCCCACCCAAAAAAAAATTAGACATGTAGGTGAAATTTTTTTAGATCAACTATATGTCTCATATACTTGGATAGACGTATGTGATGAGCGATCATTTAGTTAATTGAGAGAAAAGATATGAAATTTAAGGATTTCCTTAATACATCTAGGAGGAAGAGGGAGAGGAAATAATGACTCACCAATGCGCGTTTGATGCACAACGCCTTGCGAGAGTCCACAGCGGCCACCTCCTCTTCGGCACTGCCTTCACCTTACCTCTACGCTAGCATCAACTTCTTCGATGTCCCCCTCCGAGTTCTTCGACATCTCTGTGCGGTTCGGCTCTGCTCGAATAGTAATTGTTTGTATTTCAGGGTTTCATGGTTTTGTGTTATGTTGAATTGTTGACTTCTTGTAGTTGAATTATAGATTTAGATTAAGTTCTTACGATATTATAGTTTACTTATTGCACCAAGTATTGTCCTATTTCATTATTTTTGTCTTTCTTTCTTGCATAAAGGAGGTAGTGTGCACTTGATTTCTTTTGCGTGTTGCCTTATCTTTTACTCTTATCACTTGTCTCTACCATGCAGGACATTTTCTTTGTGGTGTACCGATTGTTCATGTTGGCATCGTGGTATTGATGCTTGATGGGAATGGTCTCCGACAACTAGTTCGATCCTTGGCCGGGTGTTGTTATCCTGTCACCTGTCTACATAGCAACACTATGGCTGACCCCAACATGAAGAAGGTGTACGTTGAGCTCTATGCGACGACGAAGAGGACAGCAGGAAGGGACAGTGATCTGGGCACCAAATTACTAGCATATGAGAAATAAGCCAATGAGGGGTAAATTTTAGTTAATATTTGTAGTTGTAGTGTTTGGTGACTTAGTAAGTTGGTAGTAGCATAGCATGCACCTGTTATCTTTCCACCACCACCTAATAGTTAATCAAACAGGAACAACTTTGGAGTGGATTTCTTGTTGAGGAATAGTATGTAGTGTGTGCATACCTGCTTGGCCTCTATATGTTCTGTTTGGTTGAATATAAAAGTTTGTGTGGTACATGAAGTTAGCAAGTTCATTTGTTGCAGTTTGTTGTTAAATTCCACTTGGCTGTTTGTTTTGTTGGCAGTCAGTGGTGTTGGTCATGGAACAAAGGTCTCTTACCCTCGAGCAGAGCCTTGATTAAGACCCTTGGTCGGACAACAATCATAGATCTGAGGTGGTACAATCACGGGGATGCTGGCACGTTCATCATAATCATACAATGTCGTTAGGGTCCTATTTATAGAGGGAGTCATATAGTCTGTCGACCCATCTTTACAAAAAATGGCCCAGACGGTGCTGGCCACAAGTCAACACCAACAAGAGAGCAAATTGGTAAATACACAGGAATATCCCAACTATTGCAAAATATGTTTTGGGACAGGCTGGCACCCAGGTTCTAGTGACCCTTGGGCTAAAGGTTGAGGCATTCCTCTGTTGACTGGCCCTCATCTTTCAAAAACATTCATGCTTCGGGCATCACTTGCAGAAAAGCATTAGAACACGAGAACAAAGGTAGTGGGCATTGCTTGAAGGTCGGTCCCCAACAATGGCCCCTCGGGGCTTGGTGCTAGCTTTGGTGGGACTAAGTGCCAAAATTACTTCCTGCACAGTGGGAAGATGGTGGGGTTCCCACACCTTAGAACGTCATCCCCTTCGTCCGTCAAAGCTTGGGTCATGTTGTGGCTTTTGCCATTTGGGCAATGTTTGTTTCATGATTATCGAGATTTGGGCTGGCTTGGTTGGACTTGCTGCATGATTCTCGGGGCCTGTGCAAGTCTAAGGGCACTACCAGTGTAGAAACTATATGATAGTTTCTATGACACAAGACACTACCAGTGGAAACTAACCTCTCCAACGCAATATTTCTTAGAGTCTTCGGCGCAAAATATAGACCAATCATTCACCTTTCCCCTCTCCCATTCCTCTAGATCGTGTGCAGATGGTGTCCCTGTGGCTGCGCGCAAGCTTCCATCAGCGGTGGCATGCAAGATCTACGACAAGCGGGCAAGAATGGTCTGCGGCAGCCTGCACGCGTGCCCCGCGGTGAGCCTGCGCGCACGAGCACCGGGGCAGCCTGCACGCGACCTCCACGGCGAGCCTGCGCATGTCCTTGTTATGTGAGGTACTTAGGTCCTTGCTCGGACCCACCACGACCGCCTTGTGTGGACGCACCGTGGCCACTCGCGTGTGTAGTCTTCCACAGCGGGAAGGCATCGCGTGGACGGACTGCGGCCGCTCGCGGGCAGTTGTCTTCCGCCGTGGGGAGGAACAACTGCCTCCACCATGTCATGACCGTGCGTAGGGAAGGAGGGTTTCGCGGGTGGCGTGAGGAAGAAGACGCTCGAGCTCGGCGACGATGTGGCGCACGGGGTCGGCTGGCCGCGATTGGGAGTGAAGGAGAAGGGGAGGGCACACGGGATCGCTAGAAACCACGGCGGGATTCCCCAACGCAGTACGCATTGGTTTCTTTGGCTTTGTTTCAAGCGTAGACTCGGTTTCCATCTTAGACTCGGTTCTTGATTTTTTCTTCTCTTCCTTCAATAAATATGGTGCCACATCGGCAAAGTGCAATAAATAAAGGGATAATAAATGAACATAGAAACCATGATGAAGTCTGCATTGGGAGTGCTCTAAGGTTATCTGTTGCATGATCTCAGGGATTCGGGCAGGGTTGTGGCTTGTCATGCAATTCTCGGTGTTCAAGGAGGCTTGACTTTTGGATGTCCATGTGGTGCTTGCGTGGTTTGTGACATTCCACGCCGCTCGTTGGCTCTCCTCCTGACTTCCTGGTCCAATAGAAAGTGGGTCCCATGGGGGGTTACCTGCTATTGTATTTGCTCTCAAACTGCTGCTACTGTGCTCTTAGCTACCTATGAAGGTTTCTGGCGGAGGTTTTGGTCGAGTGGTCGTTGGCTTTCCTATTCGCAGGCTTTCGTCTATTGGTGGTGAGCTTCTTGGTTTTTTGCTTAGCATTGTCTCTGGGCTTTCGTTCAGGTCAGAGAGGAGGAGGCCATGCCCCATCCTAATGGTGATGAGGTCGTGGTGTCCAATGACTTATTACTCGTTGGGCTCCGATTTCCTTCGGACCTTTTGTTTGTGATGTCATGTCGACCTCAACGTTTATTTTCACTAGCTTACCCCCACGAGCTTCATGAAGCTTGTGGTGTTCTTGTGGGGGTGCAAGTCCCAGGGCCTACTTCTAGACCTGCTTTTGTGCAGCTTAATCTGATGCACTACCAGACCTAGAAGGTGACCAATGGTGATAAGTGTTGGCCCACGGGATCACCGTCTGACGATACTGAACTAGTCTCCGACCACTAGTCTCCTAGACCACTAGTCTCCCAGACCAGACCACTAGTCTCCCAGACCAGACCACTAGTCTCCAGACCACTAGTCTCCCAGACCAGACCACTATTCTCCCAGACCACTACACCGGTTCTGTCCGTACCCACACACTACGGATCGAGCTAGAAGAAGAAGGGAGAACAGAGCAAGCACGCACAATACAAGACAACAACGTTGGCCGAAGCCCTGTCTGTGTGATGGCAAATCTGAGCTCTCTTCACTGAGTTGCATTGGTGCCCTATTTATACACCTCTATCTATCTAACTAAAAATACAGGCGCACTGCATTTATAATGATAACTAGATAAGTATCTGAGGGCTGACTCTGCGCCGACCACTGCATGTGCCTCTCATTGCCAGCGGTGAGCCATCTGGCGCCTGCACCTCTGAAACTCTTGTATTACAGCAGGGGGTAAAGTCGGCGCCGCCTTCCTCTGCTATGTTTCACACAAGGTGGCAGTAGATTAGCTAACAATTTTCCCCTAATCCTACTGCTAACCCTTGCACCCCCTCCATGCCGATCATCTCCTTCAGCTCCGTGAGTCGAAGTCGTCCGAGCGGCTTGGTGAGGACGTCCGCGAGTTGCCGACCAGTTTCGACAAACTCAATGACGATCTGCCCTCCATCAACACAATCCCTGAGGAAGTAGAACTTTACGTCGATGTGTTTACTCCGGTCGTGCAGAACCAGATTCTTCGTGAGGGCGATGGCGGGCTGGTTGTCCACCATCAGTGCTAGTGGGTGAGCTTCCACGCCGGTTAGCTCGCCCAGCAGCCGGCGTAGCCACACAACTTGGCACGCCGCTGTGGCCGCCGCTACGTACTCTGCCTCACACGTAGATAGCGCCACAACCTTCTGTTTCAGCGACAGCCATGAAATTGGGGCTGACCCGAGGAAGACGAGTACGCCAGAGGTGCTCCGTCGTCCGTCGATGTCCCCCGCCATGTCTGCATCGCTCAACACCATGAGCTGCAACCTACTTCCCCGTCTTTGGGAAGATGATTCCATGATTCACCGTCCCCTTGACGTAGCGTAGTAGCCGCTTCACCGCAGCCCGATGATCCTCTCTCGGGATCCTCCATGAAGCGATCGACGTAGCCCACGGCGAACGCAATGTCCGACCTTGTGTGGACTAGGTAGCGTGACCGCCGACGATGCTCCGGTAGAGTGTTGCATCTACTTTCGTCGTTGTCTTGTGTCTGTCGCCGCCGTCAACTTCACCGCTCCTCCATTGAAGTCACGCAAGGCTTGCACTCCACCATGCCGCTCCTCTCCAACAGCTTGGAGGCATACGCGCTTTGCCCGAGCGTGAGTTCCTCCTTCCCCTGTCTCACCTCAATGCCGAGGTAGTAGGAGAGAGCGCCGAGATCGCTCATTCGAAAATGAGCTGCCATCTCTCGCTTGAAGCTGTTGATATCCTCCGTGCGCGCGCCGGTGACGATTAAGTCATCCACATACACGTCGTGTGTAGAGCGCATGCTCGGTTGCGCACCTCTGAAACCCAAGCTCGCCCAGCGTGGTGTCAAGCTTGGCGTTCCATGCTCGAGGGGCTTGCCTCAGCCCGTGAGCGCTTTCTTGCGCGATCGGAGCACCTCGTGCTCTTCTCCCTTGACAATGAACCACGGAGGTTGCCCGACAAAGACCGTTTCCGCCCGACTTCGCCGTTGAGGAAGGCTGATTTAACGTCCAAGTGATGGGCGCGCGCCTTCCTTTTGCCGCTAAAGCAAGTAGCAAACGGACCGACTCCATCGCGTGCTCTTTGGTGCAAAGACCTCCTCGAAGTCGATGCCCTCGCGGCCGACAAAAGCTCGGCGACGAAGGCGCGCCTTATACTTGACAATGGCGCCGAGCTCGTCCCTTTGACTTTGTACACCCACTTCAGTGAATCGGGCGGCATCCACGGGGTGGATCGACGAGTCGCCAAGTCTCGTTTTCCTCGATCGCCTTCATCTCCTCCAAAGATTGCCCGTCGCCGATTTCCATCGCGCTTCGACTAGTGCGAACGTGGGTGGTTCCTCTGCATCGGCGAGTAGCAGCTCTCGTCGTTGAGCAGCCTACCCGCCCGGACACGAGGGACTGTGCATAACGATATCGTCCGGCTGCGCAGAACCTCAACTCCTCACCTTCGTGGTAGGCGTCCACGAACTCAGTGATGTCACTTGGAGGTGAGGTAAACTCGATCGGGGGTGATGGAGTTCCTTCTTTCGCTAGAGTGCCTTGCATAGCACCTAAAGTGCTCGGCACTGCTTCTGGACTACTCGTCATAACTCCTGCAGTGTTCGGCCACACTGTAGGAGTGCCCAGCCTCAGTCTTGGAGTGGTCAAAACCATAGTAAGACGTCTTGGCTCCGCCACAGGAGTGCTCGGCACCAGTCCTGAAGTGGTCATCACCACTGCAGAACCTCCTGGCTCCACTCCTGGTGTGCTCGGCATCCTTCCAGAAGTGCTCGACACTCTTCCCGGAGTGCTCGGCATCTCTCCTGAAGTGCTCGGTACTGCCCCAGAAGTGCTCGACTCTACCGCCGGAGTGCTCGGCGCTCCTCCCGGAGTGCATGGCACCTGTTCCGCAGCGTCTCCACCGTCGTGGATGACCAAGTGCTCAACGACGAAGGTGTTGATGAAGCCTCCCGCTTCCCCCGTGCTCGGACTGTGCCAGTCCCAAGCTGCCTCCTCGTTGAACACAACGTCGCACGAGATAGTCACCTTGTCTCCGCGTGGGTCATAGAGCCGGTACGCCTTGGTACCCTCCGCGTAGCCCAGGAACACCATGGGTGTGTTCCTGTCCTCCAGCTTGGTGAGGTTCGGCTTTGTCTTCCTGACGTGGCCGATGGAACCGAATGTCCAGAGGAATGACACGTTCGGCTTGCACCCGTACCAAGCTTCGAACGGCGTCTTGCCTGTTAGGGCTTTGGTTAGAGCGCGGTTGAGGATGAACACCGCCATGGTCACCGCCTCTCCCTAGAATTTTGTCGGCATCCCTTTGGCCTTCATCATGGATCGGGCCATGCCGACCACTGTCTGGTTCCGTTGCTCCACCACGCCATTCTGTTGTGGCGAGTACGGCGCGATGTGGTGTTGCCCCACACCTTGATCCGCGCAGTACGTAGCAAACTCCACCGAAGTGAATTCGCCACCCCGATCAGTCCTCAATACACGGAGCTTCTTGCCGCTCTCGGCCTCCGCGCACGTCTTGAACTTCTTGATCGCCACCGCTTCGTCCTTGCTTTCGTCGGGAGTTGCGACCACATGTAGCGCATCGCAATCGTCCACGAGTAGGAGGAAGTACCGCCGACCACCGCATGTAGCAGGCGTGATCGGCCCGCAGAGGTCGCCGTGAACTAGCTCGAGAGCTTCCTTCGCGTGATACTTGGCCGCCTTTGGGAAAGGTAGCCTCCTCTGCTTCCCGGCCAGGCAGCTGTCACACAGCTCGCCTCCGTGTTTGATGTGGGGTAGCCCTCGAACCATCTTCCCTAGCCGACCAAGCGCGTCGAAGCTGAGATGTCCGAACCGAGCATGCCACATCCACGGTTCCTCGGAGTGCCTTACCGCCAGGCAAACCGGCTGCTCTACCTTCAGGTCGAGCAGGTACAACCAGTTCAGGGACCTCTTCACCTTGGCGAGAAGTCGCTGCTCCCGGTCTCTGATCCTCAGAACGCTGTCCTTGACCAGAACCTCGCTACCGCGCTCATCCAGCTGACCAATGCTGATGATGCTGGAACGCAACTGTGGGATGTAATATACATCCGTTAGCGCACGGTGCTCCCCATTCTGGCATCTGAAGATGATGGTGCCGCGCCCTTGGATAGCCACCCTTGAGCCGTCACCAAACTTCACCGTACCGGTAACATCGCCGTCGAGCTCAGAGAAGGAGTCCTTGGAGCCCGTCATGTGGTTACTGGCACCAGAGTCCAGATACCACCGCTGCTCCTGGTCGACGCCCACATGCCCAAGATGGACTTGGGCGCGTGGTTCGTCGAGGTTGATGGTCTTTAGGGCCTTGCTAGATCCTTCCACCATCGTCGCCTCTTCCCTCTCCATGGCCCCGACATCGTGCAGTGCACAGAACGTCGCCATAAGGATAGTGGCCTCATCCTCATCATCGGCTTTCGCCAGGTGAGCCTGAGCCTTCTTTTCCTTCTTGTGATTTGGGCACTCCCGTGCCCAATGGCCCATCTTCCCGCAACACCGACAGGCGTTGGAGTCGATTTGCTTCTTCTCCGAAGAAGCCCTGCCGCGATGTTTGCCATTTCCACCGCGACTGGAGGAGGCTGCCTTCCCGGAGTTTCGCCGAGCAGCCCACTCCTCTTCCGTCAGCAGGAGTTTTCCGCTGTCCTTCGTTGCTGTCGCCTGTTCCAGGCACTCGTCCACCGCCCGTAGACGGTCTGCCACATCCTCAATGGTGAGGGTGGACAAGTCCAGCATCGTCTCTATGGAGAGAGCGATCTGGATGTACTTTGCCGGCACGGAGTGGAGGAATTTGGAGACCGCCTCCTCTTCGTCGATGGTGACGCCGTGGCTCTTCAGCTTGCTGATGAGCGTCTGCAGGCGGAGGGAGAAGTCCTCCACTTTTTCACCATCCTTGAACTTGAGGTTTGCATACTCCTGCTTCAGAAGCTGGGCCGTTGCCTTCTTTGCGCGGTCGGAACCGACGCGCATCGCCGCAATGGCCTCCCACGCCTCCTTAGCTGAGCTCTTCGTCCCCAACGGTTCCCTATACTCCGCCGGTACAGCAGCGAGGATAGCCTCCAACGCTGACATGTCGTCTTCTTCCACGTCGGTGCCCTTGTCAACAGCATTCCAGAGCCGTCTGGCTCTGAGCTTGACTTTCATGGTCACCGACCACTCTCCATAGTTAGTGCGAGTCAGCGTCGGCCAAGTGGTGCCGCTGACCTTCCGCACCGTGCGGACAACTACCTCCGGTAGTGGCTGGGCAGCTATGACAGTGCCACTGCCATCACCCAACTCCAAACCGCCTGTCCTCACCATCGGTTAGAATGACGACGGCGCTTGTACGGCTTTGATACCACTTGTTGGCCCACGGGATCACCGTCTGACGATAGTGAACTAGTCTCCGACCACTAGTCTCCCAGACCATTAGTCTCCCAGACCAGACCACTAGTCTCCCAGACCATTACACCGGTTCTGTCCGTACCCACACACTACGGATCGAGCAAGAAGAAGAAGGGAGAACAGAGCAAGCACGCACAATACAAGACAACAACGTTGGCCGAAGCCCTGTCTGTGTGATGGCAAATCTGAGCTCTCTTCACTGAGTTGTCTTGGTGCCCTATTTATACACCTCTATCTATCTAACTAAAGTACAGCGCACATGCTGTAACAGTAACTAGATAAGTATACAGGGCTGACTCTGCGCCGGCCACTGCATGTGCCTACAGTGCTGCAGATGAGTCATGCGGCGCCTACACCTACAGCGGCTACTGTATTACAGCAGGGGGTAAAGTCGGCGCCGCCTTGCTCTGCTATGTTTCACACAAGGTGACAGTAGATTAGCTAACAATAAGCTTATGGCCTGTTAGTTTGGGGTGTACACCCTTCGCTATCATGTCAACGTCGAAGTTCCAGTGTAGGTGCAGAAGAACAGGTGGTCGGATGAGTGGCATAGGTTCGTTTGACTAGCTCTGGCTCACATCATTTGGTTGCCTGAGTTCATAAATTGGGACTCGATCATAAGCCAAAGTTCACGGTGATGCCCAAATTATGTTGGTTGTTGCGTTGGTGCTTTCCAGATGCTTTCTGGGGTTTGAAGAGATGGCATGTGCGATGGTACATCCCCTTTGTGTGAGTTTATACCTGAAGGTGTTCAACAATGAGGGACAAGGTGACTCCGGTGTGTGAGACGTCTGAAGCCTGACCTGGAGGTTGCGTAGGGGTGTGTCAAAGCCTCGAGTTCTAGGGATGCTGTGCTGAAGACATTAAGAGGGTTGTGCCTCAGCGCCTGTCTAAGATGGTTGGCGAGCCGTCGAAGGATGAGCTGAGGGCCATCTTTGAGTGCCTTAGCTGAAAGAAGCGACTGAACCGGATGTTTGACATCCTTAGTATTGAGTATGATGATTGGCCTGCTGTGGGTGATTGTGGTGGGGCAGGTTCTTCGAAAGTTTCATAAGAAGCAGAAGAATGATGATGAGGAGGAGGAGGAGGAAGAGGAGGAGGATACCCCGGGGTTGCCAAAAGCATTGCCTAGTCACGGCGGGCGCACCAAATGGTGGCGCGGGGAGGTTTCCCGTGCTCCAGAGGTTGGTACCCCGGAGGCTATACCGGAGGTTGTTGGTTCTGGGCAGGAGACAGCTAAGATGGCTTCGTCGCCAGTGGTAGAGATTTCTGAGGGTGACCTTGATGGGGACAACAAGGTTGGGCAGTCTGTGTGAGGAGGCGTTGCTTTTGAGGAGTCTTAATTATGAGGTTGATACCACGATGTCGTCTCCCTCTGTTCAAGCTGATGACGAGGCCGAGGTTGGCAGGGAGTGGGCGGATCAGCCTCGAGTCTTACTGCTGCCTGGACTGGTACTCCGTGTAGGGATCAAAACGAATCGGATACGAACGGATATCACTAATATTATATTTGTTTTTATATTTTTGTCCGGATTCGGATTCGAATATGGATAGTGTCAACTATATCAGATAGGATACGATTGGATATCGACATCATAAATATACGATTTGAGTATTCGGATATGGATACGGCATCGGATGTTGAATATCCGGACTCGGATACGAACAGATCTGAACCCCTTTAAACGAATTCGGTCTCGAATACGGTCGGAAAATATCCGTACCGTTTTCATCCCTAACTCCGTGCCATGGGAACGGTAAAAACATGGACATAGAGCTCTCAGATGTTGCTGAGCACTACGCAAAGCTGCTTGGCATTACCGAGGGGAAATTGTTTTATGGGACCAAACCTCGAAGATTAAGTGGTTGCCCTCCCGCAAGGATAGGGGTTTGCCGACGACCATGCCTGGCCAGTTCCACGGTCCATAGGCTGGATATGACTTGAACGGGAAGAGCATGAAGATCCTGTGTCGTGCTCTGCTAGAGCCCAATGACTTAAGTGGTTAACAGAAAGTTCCTACCATGTATCACGACATGATACACTATTGGAAACGCGTGCTTTGTCGAGAGCCTGAGGCTTTGCCGAGGGCCAAATCTCGGGCACTCGGCAAAGACACTCTTTGTCGAGGGCCAGCCACAGGAGCCCTCGGCAAATAACGGCTCTCGACAAAGAGGCCTTCGCCGAGGGTACGGTCCTCGGCAAAGACAGGCCCACGGCAAATCAAATCTTTGCCGAGGGCCGCTGCGTTGGGTCACCCGTTGGCCCACGGCAAATCAAAGATGCCCTCGGCAAATTAGGCTCGTTGGGTCACGGCGGCCATTCCCGTCAAGCTTTGCCGAGGGCCACCCGTTAGGCCCTCGGCAAAGGTTTTTTTTCTGTGAAACCAGTTTTTCAGTAAAAAAAATTTTAAGTCTTTGCCGAGGGCCCTAAACTAGGCCCTCGGCAAAGATTTTTTTTAAACCAGTTTTTCGGCCAAATTTTTTTTTTATAAATCGTCTTTGCCGAGGGCCCGAGACGAGGCCCGAGGCAAAGAAGCCCTTTGCCGAGGGCTAGGATAGGCCCTCGGCAAAGATTTTTTATTTTTTTAAAAAAAATTCTTTGCCGAGGGCCACGGGCCAGGCCCTCGGCAATTTTTTTTTTATTTTTTTAGCCCAGTTTTTTTGTGGTGCTACAATACATTGTTTTGAACTCAATTTTAAAATTTAGGCCAATTATGACTTTTTTTTATATTTCTTTAATTTATTTTGATTCTTTGATTTTTTTCGAATATGTCAAATTTGAACTGCAGGTGCATGGAATATTGCAATGTAGTGTTTCAAAAAATGTTATTCATGTTAATTGGTGCATGTTGAGTCCCTATCCACGAACTCGCATCAAATTTCGCGCATCTTATTCGCGTAACATGACGACCGACTTGCCGGGAAAGTATTTTAAAATTATACAAAATCCATATGAAGTCCGAAAATCACGAAACTTGGCGAGATGTCATGTTATCGCATGTGTGGGCTGTGGTAAAAAATTGAGAAGGTTTCGAGCGAGTTGCGACGTCGAATGCCTGAAACCCACACATCTCCACATGTCGGCCTTCGTGCCGCTGTGGATGTCGGCCTTCGTGCCGTCGTTTCTTGCAGGTTTTGGAAACCTCCCCGTGCAGGGGAGGTGTTGCAGAAATTTTCAATTGAGTCTAATCTTTTTGTATTCCTAGATTATTAAATGCAATCTCTAAGTTCCAAAACGGTTTTCCCGGATTACTCACACATGCAATCTCTGCTCCTTTGTGCAGCTTCCATCCGCGGGTTCCAATCAACCCGCTAGTGCGTCACCGGGTGATCCTGCTTTTCCTTCACCATCGTCTCATAGGCTAGCTTGATGAGGACTCGTGCTAGGTGATGTGGTTGGACTTTAGCGAGATTTGTGATTTATTGTTGTGACTTGTGCTTGGATTTCATTAACTTATCCTAATAAATATGTGAATGATGATGAACATGTGACTTGTCGTTGTAATATATTGTGATTTGTGGTTCACAATTATGGTTGTGATATATTATGAGAATATAGGTTCTGTGTGATATATATATATATGTATATATATGAAATGCTTGTGTCGATAGAATGCAAAAAACAAAAAAAAATAAATTTTTGTCTCTTTGCCGAGGGCAATGACCAAGGCCCTCGGCAAAGAAGAGTCCTTTGCCGAGGGCCCTAGCAATAGCCCTCGGTAAAGATTTTTTTGGAAAAATCCTGAAATTTTCTTTGCCGAGGGCCAGGGATCAGGCCTTCGGCAAAGGTTTTTAAAAAAAATTCAAAAAAAACTATTTCTTTGCCGAGGGCCGGCGCTCAGTAAACAATTTAAAAAAAAAACTTTGCCGAGGGCCCTTCAATAGCCCTCGGCAAAGATTTTTTTGGGAAAAATCCTGAAAATTTCTTTGCCGAGGGCCAGGGAGGAGACCCTCGGCAAAGGTTTTTAAAAAAATTCTTTGCCAAGGGCCAGCCCTTGGCAAAAAAAAACCATTTCTTTGCCGAGGGTCGGCCCTCGGCAAAGAAACCGTCAACGGCGCCGGCGCGTGACGGCTTCTTTTCTTTGCCGAGGACCGTCCTGGCCCTCGGCAAAGACCCCTTTGCCGTCTAAAAATTCCCCGAGGGGTCTTTGCCGAGGGCAGCCCTCAGTCCTTTGCCCAGAGGCCCTCGGCAAAGCATGCGAGTCCAGTAGTGATATGATTTGTGATAGAGTGACATTGTGTCTAGCCATAGATAGTAGTCTTGTACACATGTGGACATTGTAAATTAGGATAGATCAATCACTCAATCACAGATTGTATCCTGCCTTTGTAATGCCACATCAAGGGCTTTTCTTGACTATATTAATACATTCGTGCGGACTCCTCAGAGGTGAGAACGATTACACAATCTTTACATGGTATCAAAGTCACCTCCTTTCAAACTCATCCATGTCGAGCTCCTCTTCCCTCACCGGCATTGCCATGGCGACCTCCATGAGTCTCCCTCCCACTGAAAAGCTCACTCGATCCAACTACCTACTCTGGAAAGCACAAGTGTTGCCAGCTATCCATGGTGCCCTTCTTCAAGGTTATCTAGATGGAACCGCGCGGGCACCGCCGAGAGAGATTGAAGAATAAGTGGCGGGCAAGACCATCAAGAAAGCAAACCCCAAGTACGCTTGGTACATTGCTCTGGACCAACAACTCCTGAGCTATCTTGTTTCATCGCTTTCTCGCAACGTGCTGCCGAGTGTTCAAACCCTTGACACATCAGCTCAGGTCTGGACGGCATTGGAAAGCATGTATGCATTGCAAACTCAGGCCCGCACCATCACCACTCGACTTGCCCTTGCGACCACAAATAAGGGTGATATGTCTATTGTCGATTACTACGGCAAGATGAAGTCCTATGGTGATGATGAGTTGGTTGTGCCGGAAAATCCCTTGAAGATGATCACCTTGTATCGTACATCCTCACGGGCCTTGGTGCCGAGTACAGCTCGGTTGTTTCCTCTGTACTAGCTCGCTCGGATCCGATCTCTGTTGACGAGCTGTATGCCTGTATGCCCTGCTGCTAAGTTACGAGCAGCACGAAAACCTTCTTCGGGAGAGCTCCTACTCCAACTCTTTCGTGCATGTCGTGTCTCGCGGGCGCGGCAAAGGTGGCGGCAATCCTGGCCATCCTCATGGCCGGGGCCGTGGGAGTGGCCGCACCACTCCGTCAAGCCGAGGGGGCTACGAAGCCAACACCCCTTAGTCTGGATCACCATCATTAGGCCAAACCAAGCCGCTTTGCCAAGTCTGTTTCAAGGAAGGTCACACTGCGGTGGAGTGCTGGCATCACTTTGATCCAGATTATGCCCCTGACAGGCGTCTTGTTGCTGCTGCTACTCATTCTTATGGCGTCAATTCGAACTGGTACAGCGACACTGGAGCAACCGACCATATTACCGGAGAATTGGACAAGCTTGCCCTGCACGACCGCTATACCTGCAGCGACCAAATTAAAACGGTAAATGGGGCAGGTATGGATATTTTCATCGCATTGGTACATCAGTAATAGATGCCCCTCCTCATGATCTGGTTCTCAATAATGTTCCACAAACTAAAAAGAACCTTGTATCCATTCATCGTTTTACCCATGATAACCGTGCTTTTGTTGAATATCATCCTGATTTTTTTCTTGGTTAAGGATCAGGCTACGAAGAAGGTCCTCCTACACGGCAGATGTAGGAATGGTCTCTACCCTTTTCCCTCTGCCTGAGGTCAACAAACATGCCATGCATGTGGTCAAGCCTTCGGTTCAACGATGGCATAGCCGAATAGGACACCCTTCATTTTCTGTTGTTCAAAAAGTTATTAGCTCTCATGATCTCCCTTGTTTAGGATAAAATAAGGATGAAACAGTTTGTGATGCCTGCTAGCATGCTAGAAGTCATCAATTGCCCTACACTTTATCTTGTAATAAATCTTGTGCACCCCTTGAATTAATTCACTCTGATGTTTGGGGTCTTGCAATTGACTCTTTTGGTGGTAAAAAGTATTATGTGAGTTTCATTGATGATTACAGCAAATTCACATGGGTTTACCTCCTTCGCACAAAATTTGAAGTGTTTCAATTTTTTCATGAGTTTCAGACTCTTGTTGAGCGTCCCTTTAAATGCAAAGTTGTCGCTATGCAGACGGATTGGGGCGGCGGATATGAAAAACTTAATTGTTTTTTTCCGCCAAGTGGGCATCCTTCATCAAGTTTCATGTCCTTATGCCCATCAACAAAATGGTGTTACTAAGCGTAAGCACCATCACATTGTTGAAATTGGTCTTACTTTGCTCGCCCATGCCTTTGAATTATTGGGATCAAGCTTTTCTTACGGCTGTTTATCTTATTAATCATATGTCTAAAGTCCTCGATTTTTCGACGCCTATAGAAACCACTACTGCAGACGGGCTCTTTGCCGAGTGCTTAGGGCAGTCGGCAAAGCCCCTATTGCACTCGGCAAAGGCTTTGCCGAGTGCCGCACTCGGCAAAGAGCAGTCGGCAAAGAACCCGTCGGCAAAGGTTTCTTTGCCGAATGCCATATATCGGGCACTCGGTAAAGCCTTTGCCGAGTGTCACGTCAGCACTCGGCAAAAAAAATCCGACGTCAACTCTGACGGCCTCTTTGCCGAGTGCCACCTCAGCGGCACTCGGCAAAGAATTTTTTATTTTTTTTTGAAAATTCTTTGTCGAGTGTCATGCTATTGCACTCGGCAAAGAAATTTTTTCTTTTTTTAAAAAAAAAATCTTTGCCGAGTGCCATGGCTCTGGCACTCGGCAAAGCTGGAAAATTGGGTCTCTGCTTCCCAGCTTTGCCGAGTGCCATGGTCACGGCACTCGGCAAAGAGGGGAAAAATGCTATTTTTTTTGTTTTTTGCTTTCCAGCAGCACAAACAAAGAAATCATAAGGATCACATGTGGAGATGTCCTGATTTGTGAGCATCGTACGTGACAACGTGCTCGAAACTTTTTCAAATTTTTTCCACGGCATACGCATACGATACGACGACAAGTTTCGTGATTTTCGAAATTCGTTCGCATTTTATACAATTAAAAAACCACTCCTACGCAAGTTGGCGGCGTTGCCCCGTGAGCACGTTGATCGAAATTTCAAGACAGATCCTAGTTTTAGCCTAAATTTACACTAAGAAACAAGAATAATATTTTTTGAACGAATGTAATCCATTATTCAATGCGCCTGCAGTTCAAACTTACATTTTTTAGAAAAATTCAACAAAACAAAATAAACTATAGAAATATGCCAAAAGGCAATGAAAATGTCCCAAATTTAAACATGTTGTTTGTGGTAGTGTACTAAAGCTTCAAAAAAATTGGTGGCAAAAAACTAAATTTTTTTTTTGCTGAGTGCCAAGTTTCGGCACTCGGCAAAATAAATTCTTTGCCGAGTGCCAAACGGGGGGCACTCGACAAAGAGGACGCCGCTGGATGCCGTTAGGCCCCTACCAATCTTTGCCGAGTGTTTGCCTTTGCCGAGGCACTCGGCAAAGACCCGAGTGCTTGGCACTCGGCAAAGGCCTCTTTGCCGAGTGCCATATTTTGCCGAGTGCGGCACTCGGCAAAGATTTTTGCACTCGGCAAATCACGTTTTCCCGTAGTGAACACTTCTTCATAAACAGCCTGCTCTTCATACTTTTGGGTGTGCTTGTTATTGGCCCAAACTTCATCCTTACAATCACAAAAAAACTTAATTCCGTTCTAAGCAATGTGTTTTTCTTGGATATAGCAACAAGCACAAAGGTTTCAAATGCCTTGATATCTCTCCTGGATGCATATGCATATCTCGTGATGTGTCATTTTCGATGAAACTGTGTTTCCTTTTTCCACTCTTCATCCCACTGCTGGCACTCGGTTTCGTTCTGAACAAATTCTTATTTCCTCTCCACATACTAGGGGTGTACCTGATTACCTTGCGCATGATAATCCTGACCCTAACCATGGTGTTCCTGCAGCAATTTTAGTTCCAGTTGTTACCCCTGGTGATTATTTTATGCAGCGAATTACGTCGGCAGCACCTGTCCCTGAACCCAACGAGGACATGGAGCTGCATGGCTCGCCTTCACTGCACGAGGAGTCAGCGGGCTACTTTGAATGGAACCCTGGGACTGTTGCCTGGGAAAATTGGCTGTCTGGTTGTTGCCTGTTAAGTCATCATATTTGGCCTGCTCGGGATATATCACAGATACGTTGTTTGGTTTGAAATATGTGCCTGGCAATTTGATCTTCATTAACTGTGAAGGAATCTTAGCAGGCAACGTTGCCTATGGCCAGGCGATCGTTTTTGTGTGCCTGGAATGCCTGGACCAGGCAAGAATACAGGGCTGCAAGCAAACATGGTACACAGCATCCAGGCCAGGCAGTTTGTGTCTAGGACAGTATCCAAACAGCCCCGCATGCGTGCAACACGTCATCGCTGATCCCAGCCACATCTGCATCGATAATGTTCTGACTCTAATGTCCGGCATTTTCCGGAGGCGGCAAATAACGATTCGATTGGCTATGGCGCCTGGGCGTCCTCCTCCACTCATCTCTCCACGGCCTTATCCGCTCGTTGCACCGTCCACTCATTCCCACGCCGCCTCGCTCCCTCCCGTGACGCGCACCTGCTCGCGACGTAAGGCTCCGCCACGCCGCGCACCCCGTCCCATGCTGTTGCTCCCCATCGGCTCGCTCACGCCCCGTGGCTCCCGCGCCTCTCACCCCTCCCGTCGCGCGTGCCGCTAGCTCCCTCCCTGGCCGGCGGCGGTGCCCTCACCCACACCAGCATCGTCCTTCCCCACCGTAGCAACCTTCTCCCCCACCCCAATGGCTCCTTCCCCCACATCGGCGTCTCCTTCACCCACCCCGACATCCTCCTCCCCCCACCCTAGCAGCTCCTTCCCGTACCCCAGCGTCCTCCCCCACCGAGAGCCCCCAATGCCTACAGATCCGATAGCCATGGCGCTCCCCGCGCCAGGCTCTCTCTCATTCTCCCCCTATTTCAATTGTTTCTGACGTTTCAGAGGTATGTTGCAGTTGAATCATATGGATGTTGCAAAAGTAGATCGGGGGATGTTGCACATGTTGCATACATTGCAATTGTTTTTAGAGGCATGTTGCAATAGTATGTTTTGAGGGTTTTAGATATTTCAGAGGTATGTTTCATCTGTGTTTTACAGACGCGTGTTGCAGTTGTGTTTATCTGGATGTTGCATATGTTTCGCATATATGTTGCATGTGTTTTATTTGGATGTTGCGTATGGTTGCAATGGTTTTCAAGTATGTTTTCATGTGTTTTTTTCAAGTGTTTCAGAAGCATGTTTCAAGTGTTTCAACTACCTTTAGACGTATGTTGCAACCGTTGTATTTGGATGTTTCAAAAGTAGATCGGGTGTTGCATCCTCCTCCCACCTTCTGCTACATCGTCTCTCCCTAGAGCCGGCAGGGCATCCATACGATGCCGCGGCCGGGTCCTTCCAAATCGAAGGCGCCGCACGCCCTTCCCCTCTTGCCGCTCGGGCGGCGTGTGCCCCGCGTGCAGCGTGAAACGGGAGCGGCACGGCAGGGGCCTACGGAAGGGGTGCGACGGGGGGCTTGCAGAGGGAGTGTGCCTGAGATGGCAGCGCGATGGCGGGATCGGGGTGTGGAGGAGATAGACCACGGGGGGGAGGGGGACGCGCGCACGCATACTAGTGTTGTTTTCTGTATGTGGGTGTTGTTTTCTGAGGTGTGTCCGGACGCGTCCTAGCGCCGAACATCCGGGCGCTAGGCGTACCACATCTGCACCCTTGCCTGCTGCGTGCCTCCCTCGCGGAGCCTCTGCGTGTGGCATTGCAGGGCATGAGGAACAGGTGTCCACTGTACCTACTGCTGGCGCCGGATCGACTACGACGTCCACTGCTCCATCATCCTTTACACCAGCGGCTGATTTAGGAGTGTGACACTCACCACCTCATGCACCTACAAGACCCACAACGTGCCTGCAAAGTGGTATTCGTCGAGCAAGAGTGGACAGACGGCACGGTGAGATATGGATATGATTGTTTATCTACGTCTGGTGAACCTTTCTATTACACACTGCTGGAAATTTGAATACTTTTGTGGGTGTTACATTTTTCTGTGTGTGTTTTTCTATACACGTAATTTTTCTGTGCGTTTCAAAAATCCCGACAGAAATATTCGAAAACCCACAGAAAAATTGCTTTTGCTTTATTTTTCTGTGCGTGTCAATACACACAGAAAATTGACATTATTCTGTCGGTCTTTTCAAAACTCACAGAAAAACTACGTACACACACAGAAAAACTATATACACGAAAAAAAACCTAAACCTATCTCCAGACGCGGCCGCCCATCCTTATCCCAAACGCGCCGCCCGCACCCGCTCGCACTCCCGTTGCTCCTAGGTCTCGCAGCGGCCACCCCCTCCTCTCTTCCACCGTCGCGGCGGCCATCCCCCTTCTCTCTTCCACCATCGCGGTGGCCACCCCCTCCTCCACTACAACTCCTCCCCTCCCTTCCCTCGGAAGACGGCGGTGGCTGCCCGTGCAAGGCCGGATGGCGGCGCCTCCGCCCCCAGATCTGCCTCCTGCCGCACCAAGGAGCTTCGCCACCCCTAGATCTGCCTCCCCCTCCTCTCTTCCAACGTCGCGGCGGCCACCACCGCCCCCAGATCTTGCACGGGAGATCTTGTCGTCCTCGGGCCTGGGCTAGGGTTACCGCCCCCATTTCGCGCCTCTCCTTCCTCCTCTGGTTTGGTGCGCTCTCTCCTCTTCCTCCCCATCGAGCTCGCTTGACCTATACGGTCAACCTCCACCGTCGGATTCGTGTTGGTCCTCCAGTGCTCCGACAGTATATCTCACCTGCCCCCATCTCCTGCCCCTCTCTGTGCGGTGATTTATGTTGAATTGTTTGTGGATTTTGTTTGTCGTCCACTGATATTAGGGTTCATGTTCTTAGATACTTAGATCTAGGCGATATTTTTATTGATCTACATGTTTACATTTGCTTTCGTCTTGTTCCGCCTTAGATCTGTGTGTGATGTGCACCTCTTATTTGTTGTACACATGTGTTGTCGCCTAGATTTTGCACATGATGATGCCTAGTCCGATTTACAAACCGAGCAAAGTGCCTTGGTCGATGATGTTTACTTAACCCTAAGTATACTGGAGGAGCACCCTATGGTGTGGCACCAGCGTCTTGCTTAAGTCCATAGCTCTCGATTCTAGTGAGGGTTCTTTGTCTTTGAAGCATCTAGAATTTATGACACTCGATGTTCAATCTCTTGATATGACTGTGATGTTTAAACTCTTGATATCTATTTGGCCAATGATGCAACATGAAAAATAAACTCGAGGTGGCTGCAATTTGTTTTTTGTGCATTCTCATATGATTCTCATGATCACAACAAAACCATGGGACATGATCTTAGTTTTCTTCTATCTGTTTTTTGCCTTAGCAGCACCACCTATGATTGAGTATATGGAAATTGTACCAACATATCGTTAAGTTTGAGGCCTCACTTACTTTGCCAATGATGATATCATATTAAGCATACCAAGAACTGATGACCTTGAGCTTGTGTTGAGGTCTTTGGAACTTTGTTTCTTACTATGTTTGTTTCTTATGCTCCAAGCTCAAGGTCAACCGAGGAGCAACGATATCTCGAGGCCAATGTTCCAACCTTGAGCTTGTGTTGAGGTATTGGAACTTTGAGTAATGCATACCTTCGATGATTTTGAATTGGCCTCGACATTGTTCCAACCTTTTTAGAGTTTGAGATTGGCACTTGATTTCTCAACTTTTGATGACCCCAAACTGTAAAATCGTAGTAAGAACCCATTGCTTGCACTTGATAAATATGAGCTTATTTTATTGCCATATAACAATCTGATTTGAATATGTATGATTCACTTGCAAGGTGGTTAGCAATGTCAAATGGCCTGTTTAGAAACTTATTTTATTCACTTGCAAGAGTATGTTAGATTGACAATACTACTATGCTTATGTGTCTACATGCCTATCCTGCTGAAATCCCTTATATTTTAGCAATAAATTGGATGTTTTTTTGTGAAATTGCTAATTGGCGTAGCACCTCAAAGTGTGATTCTCTCAACATTTGACTTCAATAGGATGCTCTCTGATTTGTATCATAGCTGACTTTAGTGTTTTTCTTAGTGTATGATAGATGTGCTGATACAAGCATTGCTGATATAAACCATGCAATAGAAGGTGGTGAATCGGGTGATGATGAGGTTGGTATAAGTGATGAATCATGACTGAGATATCATTTCCTCCATGTTTCAGTTTTTTCTCTCATTTGTCTAGATTGTTTTATTGTGATACCGGTATAAAGAATTGAGTGAGCAGCCAAAGTATAAGTCATTTTTTTGTATTACTGAAGATAACCTAGGTAATCATCTATTGTGAACCAAATTTCTTATTTATACGATTTTCCTGTGTTTATTAATGTATATACTACTATTGGTTATTTGGCTTGATGTTAGTCCTTATTTTTTTTGTATGCCATTGTTGATAAAAAAACAGACATACCCTGTTATGCTTAAGGAAGATGAAAGTGACATGTAAGATTGTCCTGCACCTTAGCATGCACTTCCCATGAATTATCTTGATCTGCTGGCTTTGCAGCAGCTCCAACTCCACTACCCCAGCCTCCCCAGTCACCAGAATCATTCGCAGCACTAGCATTTTGTTCCCTTCTTCCAAGTCAGTATTTCAATGCTACTTCCATTATTCTCTTTGCTGTGACATACCTTTTGTGCTATGGCTAGTGATCTAGTAATTAAATCACTTACTATTTGAGTTGTACATGATCTCTGAGTGTTCATACTCTAAATCTTGTTATGAAAAAAACTTGCTTTGCTTGAGAAATATTGCTTCTGACACTTGTTTATGTTATCTCTGAATTGCAGGTTCAGGTTCTAGTTACCTTTATGCCCTTCTTGATCATGAATGGAAAGAGGGAATGAGCCAGGAAGAGGCAGAGGTATGTCGCCAAGTTCCTTCTTACTTAGATCCTGGAATTGAGATACTCTTTAGTGTAGTAGTATGACTGAAGGTTATTATAACTGTGTAAAGCGAATAGAGTACAACTAGCCTCAATGTTCCTAATATGTTTCTATTACTGCGACGTGAGAACAATAAGTTCAGAGATTGCTCATTCACTACTCTGCCTGTATTCAATTTTTAGTTCTGAATATTTAATTTATGGCTTGCATGCTTTTGTTTGTCTAGTAGCATTGTTGTTTCAAGTTTCAGAGTCTGATATTCAGTCTTCAGCTGTGCTTCCTCTGAATTTTTTCTCCACTATTTTGCTCTGTATTTCAGTCTGCAGTAATTTTTCTTTCTGTCCAATCCTTCTTCCTATTGCAGTTGAAATTTGCAGGCTTCACTGGCTGTGACACACCAGCAACAATTTACAATTGAAAATGTGGATTAAATTTTCTTACATGGAAAAGGTCACCGTCCAGTAATTGCAGCAAGTAGTTGACAAATTTTACTTGAAATCTCTGCTCGTTCGTGATCTTTTTCTCGTGCTTGCTGCTAGGAGAGACCGAACAACAGTTTTTCAGCAGGGACCCATCCGACAGCAGCTTGTTTGGTGTGACCGAACTTTAGACAGCTGCTGCTCAGTCATTTGTCAGTTTGATTTAGTGTTCCCAAAATCTTTGCTGGATGTCAATCTTTGGTTGCTGTGTAGCTGAGTTTTCAGCAAGTTTTTTATTTGTACTTTGTTCAATTGCTTTCATGTTGTTTTGACAATTTCCAAATTGTTCCTAGGGTCGACACTTCACTAGTTGAGGTGTGTGACCTTGACAATTAGAAGAACCACGAACTGTTAGATGTATACCTGTCTCTATCTCTGTTTTCCAAATGAATGTGTCATGTCCTTTGCGGTATCAAGGGGAAGGTAGTCCATAGCAGTTTTAGAGAAAAAAACATGAAGGAAAAATAGTAGTCAAAACAAAGATGTCATAGGTCAGCCTTGCTACACACCTCTACCAGATCTTCTAGTCGGCGACTCTAGGTATTCCTTTGTTATTTATTGCTCAAGTTGTGTCCCTTGCGCGTTTCACTCCTTAAATTTCCTTATTACGCTTTTCTGACTCAAACCTTGCCTTTCTTGTAGGTGTAGCTCCGGCGTCCTATCCAGCATCATACTCTCAGGGATACACTCAATTAGGCTCAGCTTCGATCGGTATTGACTTAGGTTTTTCTTCACCTTCCTGAATTTTATGAGTTACCTAGTCCTAACCTAGAGAACTTATCCTAACACTTGCTTCTTTGTCACTGCAGGAGTGTCGCCGACCATGCCTACCACTGCCACCTTTCCGTCGCCGCACTCGCAGCAGCAGCAGCAGGAGCAGCTACCGCCGCCACAGTAGTGAAGCTCATCATGGTGTCCTAGTCGTCCTCTCGTGATGGTTTAGAACTTTGATGTCGGTCATTTGAAGTTTGCTTGTCGCCCAGCCACATCGGGCGTGATACTTGTTTTGGTACTCTTGATACTTGATCGGTTGTCTGGTCACCCATCAAGGTCCCTTCGAGTACTGTATTTGTGTATTATTTGAATGAAACCTTGTTGTCATGTACAGAAATTACTGTATGGAAAATATATATTTTAATATGCTGTTGCTACTGTTTTAAAATAATTTTTTTGTGCGTTTAACTCTTTTTTTCTGTGAGGCTGGCTACACAGAAATATTCTTTTTTAATCTGGGCGAAATGAATTTTCCTGTGAGTTCACCTAGACCGACAGAAAAATGTTTTTTTCTGTGCGTTTATTTCTTTTTTCTGTGTGGATTAACACACAGAAAAATTAGTTTTAATCTGGGCGAAAACCATTTTTCTATGCGTGTGTGACCCACAGAAAAAATATTTCTGACGGTGAACCCACAGAAAAAATTTGATTTTTCTGTCATTATATTTCTGTGGGTATTTTTCTGAGGGTACACCGTCAGAAAAATATTTTTCTGACGGTATTCGTATTTTTCTGTGTGTTTTCGCACACATGGAAAAAAGCGAGATTCCGGTAGTGACAAGATGCATTAGCCGATAAAAAATGGAAAAATGCCATGGATAATGAGTTTGGTGCTCTTATGAAAATAACACTTGACATCTAGTTTCTCCTTACCAGGGTAAAAATATCATTGACTGCAAATGGGTGTATAAGATCAAAAGAAAAGTTGATGGGTCTCTAGAGCACAGCCAGGCTCGCGGACGGGTTTTATACCCTGCACGAGCACGCCCAGGCCCGCAAGCGAAGCCAAATTTTGGCATTCCCCTCAAGGTAGGCTGCGAGGCCACCCTTGCACGTGCGGAGCCAGGCCGCGACCGCAGCCCAGGCAACCAAACGCGGACGCCAGCATGCCGTGGGCCTAGCTGGGGGCTAGGGCAGGCTACCAAACATACCTTGAGTTGACCGGGTGAGGGATTGTGGGATGCGGCGTTAGGGTTAGCTCGACGGTGATGGCTTATATATTCCAGCCGAATGGGCCTTAACTTTCATGGGTCGCGGTCTACTCAATCTACATCATTGCTGCAGCTTAATCGGATCCCCACGGGGAACGGGGATCATCCCCGCCCCGCCAGCCCCGACAAGGATCAAGTTTGTCCCATTTAGTTTCCCGCGTGAGAAATTGGGAAACGAGCCCCATTGACATCTCTAGCCTGGCCGGCCTCCCCCCCCCCCCTAAGCTTGAAGAAGAAAAGAGGGAGAGTTGGAGAGAGAGGGTGTGGAACCCTAATGCCGGCGAGCTCATTGTCTCCGACTCAGGCGACCTCCTCGCCGGAACCCTAGGTGACTTCTTCTTTCTCTCCGGCACGGGCACGGTGCAGGCGCGGTCGTGGACAGGAGGAAGAGGGGCAGCGGAGGAGGCGGCGGAGAAATCGAGTGTTGAATACTCGAGGGTATGTTAGCATTTCTCAATAGAAAACGAAGGAAGTTCTCAAGATTCGAGTAATATGAGCAATGCAGATGCAGAACCTCAAATTTTTGGGATTCCTTGTAGTTGCAGTACTAGAATCTGATCCAAGGTCCGTGTTCCCTTTTTTAATGGCTCTCTCCTCTCAGCTTCGGACTCAGCGTTGTCTAATCGGAGTTTGACTGAAGAACGACCGATTCTAATGCGATTTCAAACTGACTGCGCCGTGTCCGCCGCCGGCGCAACCCACCATGCATTGTATATAACGACCGCAGCCTCTCCCTCTCGTTTGCCTTCCAATCCCTCGCACGTTATTCGCGTTACAGCCGTTCGTTAATTCTCCATGCTCCTTCGCCTGCTAGCGACGGTGGCGGGCTGGTGCTCCAACTCCAACTCCAACTCCAACAACCCGCCGACCTCTTTGCCCCCTAAAGCTGCCGCCGCCGTCATGGCGCCGCCGCCACCAACAAGCGCGTCCGCCATCGTGGCCGAGTCCGTGTCCGGGTCGCACGTGCTCACCATCAAGGGTTACTCCCGGACCAAGAGCCTCGCCGGCAACGGCGAGTCCATCTCGTCGTCCGCCTTCACCCTCGGTGGCTGCCGCTGGTCCATCCACTACTTCCCCGATGGCCGCGGCGTGAAGAACGCCGGCTGGATATCCCTCTACCTACACCTCAACCATAGCCACGGCATCGACGCCAGCGCGAAATTCAAGTTCAGCATGCTGGACGGGGACGGCGAGCCGGTGCCGTCGTTCGTGTATGTCCACAGCGGCGGAGGAATACAGAGGTTCATGTGCAACGGTGTCCCGTGGGGCTGCCACAGGTTCATTAGGAGCCATGCACTGGAGCAGTCGCCATACCTGAGAGATGACTGCTTCAGGATTAGATGCGATGTCACCGTCTACAGCGAGATCCGCAAAGAGGACTACGCGACCGCCGAGAGACTCGTCGTCGTGCCGCCGTCTGACATGCACCTTCATCTAGGCCATCTCCTCGCTGGTGGAGAAGGGACAGACGTCACTTTCGAGGTCGCCGGGGAAACCGTCGCTGCGCACAGTTACATACTCGCTGCCCGGTCGCCGGTCTTCATGGCACAGCTCTTTGGCCCAATGAAGGAAAAGACTATGGCTTGCGTGCGGATTGAGGACATGGAAGCAAGGGTGTTCAGAGCCCTGCTCCACTTCGTCTACACCGACTCGCTGCCTGAGATAGAACATGACGATGACAACGACTACGACGAAGAAGGAGATGTTGATGATAAGATTGCCGTGGTTCAGCACCTACTCGTCGCGGCAGATAGATATGGCTTAGACAGGCTTAAGCTGCTATCAGAGCACAAGCTTTGCAGCTGCATTGACACGAGCAACGTTGGAACTGTATTGGCATTGGCCGAGCAACATGGTTGCAATGGGCTTAAGAAGGCATGTTTCAAGTTCCTCATGTCGGGTAGCAATCTGAAGGCAGCCGTAGCAACCGATGGTTTTCAGCATCTGGGAGATAGATGTCCATCCATCCTCAGAGAGCTCCTCGCTCTTTGACATCTTCGTCGTCTTCATCTTTGACAGTATAAAATTTAATTAGGAACTAATATATATTATTCTCTTTATTTATAACTAACAAAATATGCTCGTGCATTGCTATAAGTTAATGGACAGACAGATATGTTATCCTTCAATAATGTGACTATTTGTGGCTAAATGCTTCTTTTTAAACTGTTATTACTCGTTTGGCTGGCTTTAGGCCAAAAGCGGCTGCTGCTGTTCGGTTTCTAGTGATGAGATAGTGTAGCTGATTAGGAGAACGCATCCAGCCAGCTGGCTACTGCAGCACAACGAACAGGCCCCATGGTTCTTTTATCGATCGCTAGGCAGAAGGCGACAGCTCAAACAAGACAGAGCCATTAATTTTTAAAAAAATATATATATAGAAAAAGTTAAAAAAGTAAAATAACCTACGAAAAGGAAAAAACACATGGATCCCCTAATCTTGGGAGAAAAAGAATGTGAGCACTTTAACTTGTCAAGGTTTCTCACTAGGGTTTGCTTGAGCACTTTAATTTGTCATTAGTTCAATGATGCATCCCTCTTGATATGGAGGCGTGCCTATACTCAAAAATAAAAGAGTAAATTGCATTCAGAGTACAACAACTAGGCTAGTGGGTGCCAATAACCCCAAGAACTTGTAAAATGCTTAATTTGGTTGAACAATTTGGCAAACTGGTGGCGCGTATGGGTCCATAGCGTATACGGCTGATTCGGTCTCGGCTCGGCTACACATCTATTCGGCTTGGCTTGCATGCATCTCCCTTGCCATCTGATCGAGTACACAACTATCTAAACCAAGATTAAACGCCGCCGACGACTGGTGACTGCCACCACATGATCTGCTGACCATGGAACCTTGTCGTCGATAACCAGGAGTAGATCCTCCTGACTACGCTCAGTATCCAATTTCCTTGGATTTACCTTCGTTTTTTTCATGTGTTTCTATTTTCACGTAAGGATGATATGTGCATCTGTTCCCTGACCAACATCAAGGCAATGATGATAATATGGAGGTGCCAAACCAACATCAAGGCAGTGCAAGAGGTTTCAACTTCCTGTTCTTTGGAAATGGAGAACAATCTCATGTTGCACATGGAGAATTGAACAATAGTCAGTCTGCTCCAAGAGAGAACTTGAGTCAAGAGGTCCCAACTCGTGAAGACTTAAATCTGCACCTGTGATGATTAAATGAGGAATTTGTAATGTTTTTTAACAGAATATGAACATTTTCCGACACATTTCACCTTCCAGATTTTTCCAAATGAATCAGACACTTAGATCCTAGCAATACAAAATATATATTTCTTATCGTCATTAGAGATTATGATTCCTGTGGTACAGCTTGCATAGATTGGTTTGTTGACAGCCATCTCTAGTTACATGCTGGACAAACATTTTCTGCTTGTTGTTGTCTAGCTCCTTCGACTGCAGCCGTGACACCCTGTCCTTCAGCCAACCTTCAGATGCTAGAAGAAATAAACCAGATAGCACACCACATGGCAACCTTCAGTAAGCAGGGGCAGTAGCAACTGCTGTTTACATATGAGAAGGCGGCACAGATGTAGGAGACGGCTTGCCGACGCCGAGAACCCTACGACCAAGCCGATTGGGCTCAGCACGGAAGGCTGGAACTGAGCCAGCTAGCGCAAAGGCTAGAGCAGAGTTCTAGTTCAAATGAGCCATCATCCGAACGACCCAAGTCAAGCTCATCGTCTAACGAGGGCCAAAATACGTCAACGTGACTGTACATGCTCGTGTTAGCATAGTTCTTCTACCAAAAACACAATTTACAATGTTGGACTAGTTTGCACCCACCTCCATAATTGGTGTATCTCTGGTGTAATTTACTCAAAATAAAATATAACAACAATAAACTCCATGCATCCTGAGCCTTTGCCGAGTGCAAACTGCTTTGTCGAGTGTCAAAAGCGGGCACTCGACAAAAAAAAGGCTCTCGGCAAAAGCGCGGCACTCGGCATAGGCTGCCCCATGTAACGGTGTTCGGCCACGTCCTTCTTTGCCGAGTGCCTGCTGTTAGGCACTCGGCAAAGAAGTTTTTTTTTTAAAAAAAATTCTTTGCCGAGTGTCCTAGATCTGGCACTCGGCAAAGATTTTTTTTAGAAAATACTTTGCCGAGTGCCCCTGACACTGCGCTCGGCAAAGATTTTTTTTTTCGAATATCTTTGCTGAGTGCCTCTGTGAAGGCACTCGACAAAGAGGAAATTTTTTTAAAAAAATCAAAACCCTCTTTGCCGAGTGCCTTATTCTTGGCACTCGGCAAAGACCCCCTTTGCCGAGTGCCATGCCCCGGCACTCGGCAAAGTTTTTTTTGTTTTTGGCCTCCAAATTTTTTGTGCAGCCCTTTTAAAGTACCAGGAACTCCTAGTTATAATTTGGGGATTTTTTGTGGCTTTTTAATATATTTAGTTACTTTATTTCGTTTACTTGATTTTTTTTGAAAAATATAAATTTGAACTGCAGGTTGTACGAATAATGGAATTTAATGATTAAAAAATTGATAGTCATGTTAGTGAGTGTAGTGTGAGGCCGTATCCAGGAACGGACCCGAAATTTTGGATATCTTGTTCACGAAACATGACCGCGAACTTGCATGCGAAGTGTTTTTAAATTCTATAAAAAAGCAAACGAAGTTCGAAAATCATGAAACTTGTTGAGATGTCATGATATCATTTGTGGAGGCTATGATAAAAATTTCAGAAGATTTTGTGCACGTTGTCACGTACAATGCTTACAAACCGGACCGCTGCTTTCTTGCCCCTTCTTCGCTCACAGGCGTGTGGCGGCGTGGCAGCTACATACGCCCGCCCGCTAACGCCGAGGAGCTGCCTGCCCTGCCCCGCCAGCGCCCGTGGACCGCTTTGCCTGACGCTGCCCATGCCCGACCCCGTTCTCGACTCCGGCAACCCCGACCACGACCCCGACGCCGCCCGCCCCTACCCCCGGCGCCCGTCAGGTATGCCCTCTCTCTTGTTGTTGTCGTGATAGTGATAGTTGTAGTAGTATTAGTTGTAGTAGTAGCGCTAGTGGTAGTAGTAGTAGTAGAACTAGTGGTAGTAGCGGTAGAAGTAGTGGTAGTAGTAGTAGAACTAGTGGTAGTAGTAGTAGCAATAGTGGAAGTAGTAGTAGAAGTAGTGGTACTACTTGGATATATTCTTCTGCATGGATTGATATCCAAACTACATGGCTTCTCTTGAGACATATGTGCTTGTCGGCCATCGTGTCATTGTTTTTTTGAGTTTTGGAAACCTCACCGTGCAGGGGAGGTTCTCACGCCGATTTTTTTAAATAATAGTATTTTGTTCCATTTTTGTAGAGAAGAGCCCGCTTGAGCCGAGTCCGAGTTCCTGTCGCCCGTTGCGGCTGCCTCGCACTGCGCGTCGCCGCCTTGCCACTGCACTGCACCGACCCGCCATGGCCCCGCTAGTCTGACTCCACCGCCACCCTAGGTATAACCCCTCTTTCCGTATCATGGTCGTAGATCACGTAACCCAGTTAGGCGTCTTCCGTTCGAAAGAGATACAGTTGGAGGTATACAGATCTTTACATATCTATGATTATATCTGTTTCGGATTGTCCATATTTTTTGGACAGCCCGCGGATGCGTAGATGGGTTAGTTTCCATGGTCTGCTCCGGTCCGAGACAGAGTTTCGCATCACCTCCCTGTTGTTCTCTAGATACGCACTCTTCTTTGGCAGGACGTGTATCTAGAGAATAGCGGAGAGGTGCTGCCAAAATTCTATCTCGGATAGGAGTAGAGCATGAAAACTAACCTCATCTACGCATCCGTGGGTGGGATTAGGACATATCCTTACCTATTAGACAGTAGGAACACCATGTAGATGCAATTGATGGTTACATTACTCGTTGATACATATGTTAGAGGATAGATGACCCGTCAGTGGATGTACACAGGCTGGAGAAGTCAGAGTGATTACACCACGGAATAGATGAACAAGACCGATGCTTTCTTGAACTGTGCATTTGGCAAGGCTGCTAAAGGACATTGCCTAGTTTTGTGTCCCTACAGTAAATGTGGAAACAGGAGAAGGGTAAACAAGGTGGAAATGGGTAAACATCTTGTGAAGAATGGATTTACGCCGGACTACACCCGGTGGGTCCACCATGGTGAAGCCCATCGTATGAGAGAGGAGGTGATGAGACCACGGGTGGAGGCTTTTGAAGCTGATGCCGGGGTAGCAGACATGTTAGATGACTTTCACCAAGGACAGTTCGATGAGTAAGGATGGCAACGGGTCGGGTTCGGATCGGGTGGAGCCTCCGTGCACCCAAAACCGAAACCCGAAATCAAAACCCGAATCCGCCCCGAAAACCGATTCGGGTGGAAATCCATCACCAAAACCAAACCCGCGGATACCCGAAACCCGAACGGATACCCAAAACCTGCGGATATATATACACATATTCACATGTATAAACAAGAGGCAACAAATAATAAATATTTTCATGAGTCAACTTTAAATAAATTTAATAATCTAAGTAAACAAATTATTATTAGTATATTATAAAACATGAGTTTTAATTCAAAATGATTTATTTCGGATATCCATTGGATATCCACGGGTGGAAAACCAAACCCGAAACCGAACCCGAATGGTTTCGGGGCCCCGAACCCGAAAACCGTGGGTGAAAAACCAGCCCCAAACCCGAACCCGCAGAACCCGAAACCCGCGGATATCCGCCCCAAACCCGATCCGTTGCCATCCTTATCGATGAGGGACGTGAGAAGGAGGAGATGGAGGCAGCCGCACAGGTGTTCTGCGACATGATGGACTCGGCATAGAAACCCCTTCACGATCGGTCAACGGTGTCTCAACTAGATGCCATTGGACGCTTAATGGGGTTGAAGTCCAAGTTAAATTTGAGTCGACCTGGCTTCGATAAGATGTTGGCCGTGATTGGCACCCTGCTTTCGGAGGGCCACATTCTGCCAAAGAGCATGTACGAGTCACAGAAACTCATTCGTGCACTTAAGATGTCGTATCAGCAGATACATGCTTGTCCGAAGGGGTGCGTCCTATTTAGGAAAGAACACGAGCATGCAAAGTTCTATCCAAAGTGTAAATCCTCTAGGTACCTGGAGGTAGACTCTGATGATGGCCAGAAGAGGCAACTTACGATCCCCATGAAAATCCTATGGTACCTTCCATTCCTACCGAGGATCCAACGGCTATACATGACCGAGAAATCAGCGAAACAGATAACATGGCACAAAAATGGTAAACGGTACAATCCTGACAAGATGGTACATCCATCCGATGGTGAAGCTTGGATCCGCTTTAATGACAAACATCGTGACAAAGCAGATGAGGCTCGTAATGTACGTGTCGTGCTGGCAACAGATGGGTTCAATCCTTATGGAATGATGGCTGCCCCATACACATGTTGGCCCATCTTCGTTATCCCCCTTAATCTCCCCCCCCCCCGGTGTCTCCTTTCAATGGCATAACATATTCGTGTCGTTGATAATTCCTGGACACCCATGGAGTAATATGGGTGTGTTCATGGAGCCCGTGTTTGATAAATTGGTCCGTGCTTGGGACGAAAGGGTATGGACATACGATCGAGCTACAAAGACAACCTTCAAAATGCACGTTTGGTACCACTACTCCCTGCATGACTTCCTGGCATATGGGATATTCTACGCCTGGTGTGTTCATGGGAAGTTCCCATGCCCAATATGCAAGGAAGGTGTGAGGTTCATTTGGTTGCAGAAGGGTGGCAAGTATTCATCAGTCGACAGACATCGTCAATTCCTACCTCTTGACCATCCATTTAGACAAGACATCAAGAACTTTACGAAAGGTGTCAAAGTGACAAACCCTGCACCACGGATGATGACTGGTGCCGAGGTTCATGCTCAGATAGATGCTCTCATGCCCAATGAAGAAGGTGGTTTTGTGGGATATGGTGAGCAACATATGTGGACTCATATCTCGGGCATGACGAGGCTCCCCTATTTCGATGACCTTCTTCTACCACATAACATTGATGTAATGCACACTGAAAAGAATGTCGCCGAGGCACTTTGGGCAACACTCATGGACACTGAAAAGTCTAAGGACAACCCTAAGGCTAGAGTGGACCTGGCAACGTTGTGCGATAGACCAAATCAAGAGATGTAGCCTCCTAGTCGTGGCAAGACCTGGAGAAGGCCTAAGGCCGATTTCGTCTTGAAAAAGGACCAAAGGAGGGAAGTACTTGAATGGATCAAGACGCTAATGTTCCCTAATGGGTATGCAGCAAATCTAAAGAGGGGAGTGAACTTAGGCACTCTGCGAGTAAACAGGATGAAGAGTCATGACTACCACATATGGATTGAGTGGCTTCTTCCGGCGATGGTTTGAGGCTATGTCCCAGAGCATGTCTGGTAAGTGCTGGCAGAGTTAAGCTACTTATTCCGCCAGCTTTGTGCCAAGGAGCTCTCTCGGACCGTCATTGATGACTTGGAAAAAGCAGCACCCGTGTTGCTCTGTAAGTTGGAGAAGATCTTTCCACCCGGCTTCTTCTTGCTGATGCAGCATTTGATTGTGCACCTCCCGTATGAGGCACGGATGGGGGGCCATGCAGAACCGTTGGTGCTATCCAATCGAGAGATGTCTGAAGACTCTTCGCAAAAAATGTAGAAATAAAGCCAAAATTGAGGCTTCCATTGCAGAGGCATACATTCTAGAGCAGGTGTCGAACTTCACAGAGAAATATTACACTGAGAAACTTCCTAGAGTTTATAATCCACCCCCTCATTACAATGCTGGCGAAAATGAATCGAACCTCAGCCTTTTCCAAGGGCAACTCGGAAGCGCAAGTGCATCGACCACTAAGCAATTGAAAAATGAAGAGTGGCGCAGTATCATGCTATATGTTTTGACCAACCTTGTCGAGGTCCAGCCGTTCATTGGGTAAGTTCTGAACGAACTTGTTTCATTTCACCGTATGTCCTTGTTTCTTCGTCCAACCCCCTTGTTTCTCGTTGGTATAGGGAATTTCTTCGTCAATCCTGGCATGGATCAAGGCAACCTACCCGCAAGAAAATGATACCCTTCTTTCAAGGGGTGCAGGACCAGGGAGCCCCGATTTCATTTGTCTATAAGTGATGAGCTGAGACATGTTGCAAATGGCTGTGCCGTTAGGGTCAAGTCATTTACCGGTTATGACGTGAATGGATATCGTTTTCACACAGCAAGCTACGAGCAGAGTCGGCCCAATCGAAAAACCACAAACAGCGGAGTTGTTACGCCCGGCACTGATGGACTTGACTATTATGGAAGAATTGAAGAAATCTATGAACTATCATTCTATGGTTCCAAACCTCTTACTCCTGTCATATTCAAATGCCCCTGGTTTCATCCTGGAGTAATGAGACGGACCCCTAAGCTTGGGCTAGTCGAGATTGACAGGATTTTGTCTATCCAAGAAAAGATGTCTACATTGTGGCTCAATAGGCCGTCCAGGTTTATTATACGTCATACGCGTGCAAAGACGCCGAGCATCTAAAGGGTTGGTCTATTGTGCACAAGGTATCGCCACACGGTAAACTACCTGTCCCAAACGATGAAGATTACAACTTCAACCCAAACACATATGATGGAGAGTTCTATCAAGAAGAGGGACTACAAGGGAGGTTTGACATAGACTTAATCGAAGAGATAGGAATGGAAGTAGACAATGAAAGGGATGATGACGAGGACTCTGGAGACGAGGTGCGAAATCTGAAGGACATACAAATGCTTGAGCGATTACGTTTAGGCAATGACAATGAAGACAACATTCCTCCTTCGGATAGTGTTGATGAGTTGGACAATGTTGATAGTGACGACGAGACCTATGATCCAGCTAATCTCAATCATGAAGATTATTTCTAATACATGTAATACTATGTTTTTTGTAATTATGTTTTGTTCATTTTTGCACCTATTTCTAATTATGTCTTGTTTTTCTTTTTTATTGCAGGTGATTGAACAAAGATGGCGGGCGACCGTCATAGGTCCCTGAACTTGATTTACCAAAGACCACGCCGGCTATAGGAGGAGGCGGAGGGGGTGGCGGAGGGATCGGACAGGAGGAGGAGGAGGAGGAGGAGGACCGCCAGACGCAGGAGGGGGCCGTCTCCTCCCACGCCGCGTGAGGAGGAGCCAGAGGAAGAGGTGGCGCCCATGGATGAGTCGGACGATGAGCTGGTTCAGCAGACGGACGAGGAGGAGGGGCCACCCGAGGACAACGAGTTGGAGGTGGTAGGCACGGGTTCCGCTTCCTCCGACTCCTCTTTGAGTGTCTACTTGCGAGGTCCCGCGAGCCTCCCACAGGTTCCGCTTCCTCACCAACGCCCAGTGATTCGTCCCGAAGGGCAAAAGTAAGTAACTTTATATGTTATCACCACTACTTCATATGATATGATGAAAAAAACTAATATTTTTTCTTAATCACTTATGCAGGAACTGGGTGGTTGTGTCGGGTGGTAGCGCACGGCTAGTCAACGGCATCCTGGGTCTTTTGTGTAGGAAACACTTCCCCGGCATTGTCACGTACGCATCGAAGACGGAGCCAGCCTACTCGTTTGACCACTACGCCGTCGCCATCGATGCGGAGTACCCCAACAAGGCGGCGCGGGTGAAGGCAGAGTTTTGGGTAAGTCTCCCTCGCACAACATTGCTCAATACGTCACATTCATTGGACTTTTCTTGAAATAATGAATGGATACATCGCTTTTGTATGCAGACTTATTATAGATGCGAGGAGGGATTTGAGGCCAGGGCGGAGCAGGTGACTACCAAAGCATGTAAAAAACTCGTCACCGACATTCATCACGAGGTGTGCATCCAGGCCATCGTAACCTACTACGGGTCGAAGCTTGGAGAGAGGAAAACCAAGAAAGACGCAAGAGATATGCAGCTGACCCGGGAGCAGTACCTTGAGGTTAATGAAGAACATCAATATTGATTCGTTTTGAGATTAAGTTGGTTTAATTTGATCTTCTTATATGTTCAATACTTGATGACGTGTAGATGATTCCCTGGTGGTGCCAAGCGTATCCCGAGTGTTGGGCGATGATGGTGGAGAGGTGGTTCACAGAGGAGTACCTCAAGATGCATAGGGATGTCCGGGACCGTCGTTTGTAGATGCAAGGTCCAGCACACCATCAAGGCAGCCGTAGCCTTGCCGGATACAAACAAGCATGGGTACGCGAATTCATTTATCTATTGTGACGCTCAGTTCTACCTGATTTCTAATCATTGTGCTATCTTTCTCGTAGTCGGCGTCACATAGTGGCCAGGCTTGCTCGGACTTCTAGGCATGGTGTATGGCCCACAAGGGCAAGGCGACGTCTGACGTCTCCTTCAACCTGGAGGACCCGCCCGAGGTCGCTCCATGGGTCAGACCACGATCCGAGGACCTAGGACTTCGATGGAGAGGCCATCATGAGGGCGGGGCAAGGCAAGAAGCATGGGCGGTTCTGGCTTGGCGACGGCGTCATCGACACGGCCTCTACTCCCTCTCTCTCCTAGACTCGAGCACGGAGCACGAGCGAGAGCCCGACCATTCGCATACGGCCGACCGCTGCACAACACCGAGTCGACGCACTCGAGGTTATTCCTGTTTTACTCATCATACATTGATCTTTACACACCTTAATTAGCTTTGCATTACTGAAATATTGGAGTGAAATATTGCAGGCCCGGCTCGAACAAGAAATGAGGCAACGTCAGGAGCTGGAGGCCGAGCACCAGAGGATGGCGGACCAGCGGGAGGCCGAGCGGGCCGAGCGGCAGGCCTAGGCACAGAGGCTGACGGACATTACGGAGTTCCTACAAGGGCTTGGGCAACGTGTGGGCTTCTCTCTGCCAGCTGGGCTGTTGGTTCCACCTACGCCTCCGCGTCCTGCAGCTCCAGCTACTCCTGTGAGTATGAAAGTTTTTTACTTTCACTTGTGCTTTGCTTGTATGGCCTCTACCTTACTAGATTAGCTATCCAAATAATCTTGTCTCACATGCAATCTTTTCTCCTTTGTGCAGTCTCCATCTGACGATGGTTCGAATAATCCACCTCATGCACCTCCGAATGATGGAGCTAGGCCTTCACCACAGTCGCACTGGCCGAGATGAGTGCACGTTGTATTTTTTTTCATTTGTTGTTCACTTGGTGATGGACTTGTGATATACTTGTGATGCACTTGTGGACTTTGATGGACTTGTGGATTTATTTGGATGGACTTGAGCACTTATTATTATATATGTGATATATATTGTGATGGATGTGATATGTGCGGATGGATGTGTGGATGGATGAGATATATATGTGATGGATGAGATATATATGTGATGAATGAGATATATATATGATGGATGAGATATATGATTGTATGAATTTATTTGTCATGATGGAATGTAAAAATAAATTAAAAATTGCTGTTTTGGGTCACTTTGCTGAGTGTTGCACTCGGCAAAGGACCCCGTTGCCGAGTGCCATGGTCATAGCACTCGGCAAAGCTGGAAAAATGGGCGCTCGAAAAATGATTTTTCTAGCTTTGCCGAGTGCCATGACCATGGCACTCGGCAAAGAATTTTTTTAAAAAAAAATTCAAACTTTGCCGAGTGCCGGCCAGAGGGCACTCGGCAAAGATTTTTTAAAAAAAATATTCAAACTTTGCCGAGTGCTGGAAAGAGGGCACTCGGCAAAGAGTTTTTGAAAAAATCAAACTTTGCCGAGTGCAGGCCAAAGGGCACTCGGCAAAGAATTTTTTTAAAAAAATTCAAACTTTGTCGAGCGCCGGCCAGGGGGCACTCGGCAAAAAATTTTTTTAAAAAAAAAAATCTTTGCCGAGTGCCTGCAGGGTTGGCACTCGGCAAAGCCACCGTCAACGGGGCCGGGGCCATGACGGTCGCTTTTCTTTGCCGAGTGCCCGATAAAAGACACTCGGCAAAGAGGTCTTTGCCGATCAATTTTTTGTCGTGTGTTCTTTGCCGAGTGCAATTTGGCCTTTGTCGAGTGCCTCAGGCACTCGGCAAAGAACCTGAATCTAGTAGTGTTCCTTGTTAATATCTTACCAACACTTGATCTTGCATACTTTGAGGGCTTTCATCACTTCATAGATTGAGCATGTGACCAAACTAATTCACCACATAAGAGTTCAAGCATAGCTTCAAGTTACTTCATCTACTAATTCATCAATCATTTGATCCTTCTCGCAATATGACTTCTCATAGCTTGACTTGTGCAAGACTCAATGCAAGTACTCTCTTCTTACCTTAGCTATGGTCCATTGGTGTCGAAGCCACCGTTTACCCTTCAGCTTTGCTTATAGTCCCTTTAAGCCCTTTCCTTGCTATACCTTTCAAGCCATCACAAGCCATATAGTGATTTGAACCAACAATAAACATATATTGAAATCTACTTCATTTGTATTGTTGTCTTTTGCTTAAACTAGATTGTTTCCATGAGTTTTGTTTTCAATAATATTCATCTTGAGACCATTCAAGTTTCATCTTTATGAAAACCATGGTTTTCTTCTATGGAGAGGTAAGCTTTTCATTAGTGTTGATCCATACCTTCTCGTACATGGCGCCTGTTGGTTTACATCACCTCTAGCTCTGACTTGGGCTGGTGTGGGATTGTGTCGAGCTTCATGTATGGCACGCACACGCTAACCCTATCAAACACCGCCTCCGGCTACGTGGACCCTGATGATGGGGACAGGGTCGCTATGCAGCACCACACGGATGACCTGCTATTCTAGTAGGACCTCACCATCATAGAGGTGGACCACAAGCGAACCTCTAGACAAAGTGTCATTGTGCGGGCACTCGATCATGAAGATCATCGTAGCCTGCAAAAGGTGGGGGTCGAGAGGCCGACGTTGTGACGCTGACGCATGGTGCGACATATTTTTTTAGATGAATTGAATCTGGCTTCATCCCTTAGAACTAAGGGAATCAGATCTTATTACATAAGCTTAAACTAACATAAAACACGTTCAACTTAAAATTCAGTTCTAACATTGTTTGGCCATCCAAAGAAAGCGATGAAATGCATAGTCGTCGCTTCTAGCTCCCGGCACACTTGGTGAATATGTTCTTTCTTGTCATCGCACACAGTTGTAGTTGCGCCCAATGTCGTATCCAGTGCGTTCCTCTGAACAAGACCTATAAAAAAGTTTTAAGTTGGTATTTGTCAAAAACAACTTTACTTCTTGTAAGCCATATTGACCAACAAATGGTTGCACCTCGTATTGACAACAAAGAATTGTTTGTCTTAGGTCCTTGTTTGTACCATCTATGAAAAATGTCAATAACATCCAAAGCTGATCTTATGCCTAAAACAATGTATACCACGCACTAAAGAAGAAACTATGCATAAAGGCAATTAAAAACGTGTTGAATTGTTTCATTCTAGGAACAGAAGGCACAAGATATATCCCCATGCCAATTTTTTCTTGCTAAGTTATGTTTGGTTAAAGTAACCTCACATTTTAGGAACCATAGAAAAATCTTTATTTTTAAAGTTAGCTTCACACACCAAAAATCCATAGTAACTTTGATCCTCATGTCAACAAAGTGTCGATACATAGAATTTACTGTGAATGAACCATTAGGTTTCAAAAGCCAAAAGAAAGTATCCCTCTCATTGGATAAATAAATGTTGGCAACTCTTGCTACAAGGCTATTACACTATAGCAGCTTATTTTCTAGTAATGCCCTTCTAAACAAAACATTAAGAGGAACTATACTAAGAGTGTGTGCAACCGTAGCATGCTTTTGGCGAACAATATGAAAAAGATTTGGAAATTCCATTTTTAGCGAATGTCTGCCCAACCAAGTATCTTCCCAGATCCTAATTCGGGATTCATCATCTAAATTAAACTTTCCTAGGCTAAAAAATTAGTCCTTCACATCCATCAGGTTCATCCAAAAGTGAGAATTTAACATTTGGTAGAGTTTTGTCTTTAAAAATATATTTTTCTTTAGCAACTCTTGCCATAAACCCTCTTATTGCAAAGTTTAAACAACCTGCTCTTTTGGTTGGCAATGAATAGACCACTTGGCTAGTCTATATCGTTTCTTGTATTGATATACTACCAGAAAAACCTCGATCTATAGTACTCAATTTTCTTGAGTACCCCTCTAGGTATTTCAAAAAAAAGAGCATAAACATCAGTAAACTGGATAGGACAGAATTGATCAACACTAGTTGTCCCCCCGTAGATAACAATTTTCCTTTCCAACTACACAACCTATTTTCAATTCTTTTCTCAACTCCTTTCCAATCATTGTTATTAAGTTTTCTGTAATGCATTGACAGAATGTAGTATCGAAAGGAATATGTACCCACTTTACAACCAAATAACCCTTTTAATTGCCCATTTTCTTTGTCTCTAGCAAGAATAACCGCTAACATGTCCACTGTAATATTAAACAATATCGGGGATAGAGGATCACCTTGCCTTAAATCTTTTTTGTTTGGAAATATGAGCCACCTTGGTCATTTACTTTTGTACCTACATTATCTCCTTAAAAAAAGTCTGTATCCAGCTACACCATGTTCGGTGGCTAGGGCCTGGGCTCTTTTTTATTTTTTGGAGGTGAATTTTTGGGAACATTTGGAGATGGATAACAAACCTTTTTTAGAAGATAGAATAATCATAGATTTTGACAAGTATTTTATTAGAACTGTTGGAGTTGGAGATGCTATAACCTTTCTTTATTTTTCCTTATATACTAGACTCTCCTTTTTTTAGGGGAATATACTAGACTCGCCTAGACGATGGATGAAGTTATCTAACCCTTGTTGGACTCAAAAATGAGCCGACGTCATGACTCCTATGGGCCTGCGGTAATGGATGGGCCGTTTTTCATTGTGGAGGTTCGAATGCGATCTAAAGGGGGAGAGCCGTTTGAGCCCACGTGGCCCAGCGGAGCACCAACTCCTTCGTCTCTTGTGGCTGCACCCGCCTCGTCTCGTCTCTTCCCTCTTCGCTTCGGTCGTTCGGTGTCTCCCCTCCGGTTTGGCGCTGTCGAACGCGAAGGCGAGCACAACCATGGCGGAACCAGATGGAGTGCTCTACACCAGACTCCTGGTGAATACCAACCTCTCCCCTCCCTTCCCTCCACTCTATAGCATATCTATTCCTGGCGGATGCCGATTGCTCCTTTTGTGTCACGGAACGGGGTTTTGTTGAGGTTTTCTGGATCGAATTTCTGCAATGTCGCGCAGCAAGGGGCATTACTTTGGATCTGGTATTAGGGAATTGGGCGAAGGGAGGAGCGTTTCCCTAGACAGCCGCCGTGCCGCGTAGCTCAATCCACTGGTGGAACAGTTGGGAGTTGGAAACTCTGAACCCTGCAAAATTCAGTTTTGTATCTCTGATCTGTCATAAGGCTGAGTGATGTTGTGGGTAGGATGATGATTGGTCACGCTGGGGGATTTGGGGCAGCTATTTGGAGGTTTTAGTTGTGGAGGGGATTGATGGGTAGCGCCAGCAGAGGTTGTTTCTGTTCCAAATTAATCTTGCATCTCCATTCATCCCCTCGTTAATTGGGCCATTATATCTTCAGGTGCACGTTGCTGATGAATTGTTTCCAATTTTGTGTTCATGCTGGTGGTCAATTACATTCAGCTAGTATCGGGTCCATAAACCCGGGGTCCCTAATGGGACCGTTTTCCAGCAAAAGCTCGGCCCAGCAGACGGCATTACAAACAACGCGCAACTCCTGGGCCAGCCCAGATACCTAACGACAGGCCAGAAGAGCGATCTGGCCAAGTAGGGGACGACGCTCACTTCTAACTCCGACACGTCTCTCCGATCGGAAGGCCTGGCCAAGGAGGGGACGACGCTCGCTTCCGACTCCGACCCGCCTCTCCGACCAGAAGGCCTGGCCAAGGAGGGGATGACGCTCGCTTCCGACTCCAACCTGCTTCTCCGACCGAGAATACACCGAACCTCCGCTTATGGCACTTCTCTGACCGGCACGGTCGGAGCCAACTAGGAACGACCAGCCGGGGACGCTCGCTCGGTGAGGACCCAAGAAATCAAGCGAAGCAGATAAGGTAAGGCACTCAAGTCAACCACAATACCAAGGACCGTACCCTGCACACCTGCAGGACAGTACTGTTAGGCTATGTCAGAACACAAACAGTGTTGTAGGCACCGACATTTGTCCTATAGTATGGTAGGCGCCGACATTTGCCATACCAGAAGAACACGATGGAGCCTGCCACATGCATCTGGGCGTCAACAGTATTGTGGGCACCGACAAACTGCCTTGTACCCGATGGCATGGGCAACAAGACTAGGGCACATACTCTCTCTCTCTCTCTCTTGAACTTGTAAGGCTGTCCCCTTCATCTATAAAAGGGGATGCGCTCTCTCCCAACAACGACAGATCATTCTGACTCCATCTCTGCTAGCTTTAGATATTCTGAGCACTCGAATAGCTTCACAACTCTAGAACTCTAAACCTACATAGAGCACATGTTCCAATACTTAGCGCACGTAGGGGCTCCCGTCACTCTCGGCCCTTTAGTCTAGAGTCCGACCGGACCTCTAACACCCCCCATCTTATTCCCACTCGTTTGTAACCCCACAGCAAACTTCGAGCACCTGGGCTCAGGAATAAAGTCACCGACCGACTCAAACTGGACATAGGGCACGTTGCCTGAACCAGTATAAACCCTATGTCATTGAGTGCTAGGCCACATCCGATCACAACGTATGGCACAACGACAAATATTTACTTGTTGGTCACTTTTCGCACCGACAGTTGGCGCCGTCCGTGGGGAGGATACCATATGTTCACGCTTTTGGTCATCGGATGGCCCACCTTTCTGCGATCTTCGTCATGGCGGGCTCAAGCGATATGACTCGCTTCGGCTCACTGGAGTTTCCCACACTCCCACCTATTGGGATGTGGGTTCCTCCCATCTTTGAGCCATCCTAGGCCTTCCTCTTTGGAAGCCTAGACTTCATCGCCGACCGGCTCGGCGTGCTTCGCCTCCGCGAGGAGGCACTTGTCCCTCCAATGGGCGCCGGGACACCCGGCGACCTCAGTAGCGAGACACCTGCGCTTCACTTTGAGCCCACGCTGGGCTCAAACCCCACTGTGAGTAACATACATATTGTTCTTTACTCGCTATTTAATATCTTTCGCCGACTCTCCGGAGGGACCCCGTTGTCCCCACCATGACCGCCATGCAACCGGTTCCCCTACGGCCTCACATCCCCTGCGGACACATACATGCGGGGGCTCCGAAAGATGCTAACGCCGCCCCCTCTCACATCCAAATTCATGGGGATGGCGGGCTACGCTCCCGCCTCTTTCCACGACCTCATGGATGACGAGGTTGAAAGCGACGGCTCCAGCATCGGCGATGTCGTGGCACCTAGCCACCCTCTATCCCGGGAGTGCGCTATGGTGGATGCTCCGGGATAGCCACCGATGGTAGCAGAGTCCCTACAGACTCACACCCCTCCAGACCCTTGTGCAGAGGCCCTCACGCGTGTGCAAGAGCACGGCGAGGAGCTACGACAGAGGCGGCAGAGCCAGCCGCTACGCGCGCGTAACCAAGCGAGCGGCGCCCGAGGTTGCGCCCGCTATGTCGAGCGCAACATCATGGATGGGGGGACGATCCCCCATAGTTCGCTCGGGCTGGCGAGAATATAGCCGCTGCGGCGATGCTTCTGTGCGGCCTTCTAGAGCCTGTCTACTCCCAGGAGCAGGTGATCCACCGGAACCTCCGGGCGCTAGTGGAAACCACCGCCATTCAATAGGCGGAGAGCTTCGTGTCACGACACCGACTCACGGCCTCTCTCCCCACCGGGGAATGGGGGCGCACCAGTCAAACCGCTCCATCCCCTATAGTCGCCGGGCATGGAACATGAGGACAAAGCTGCACCATGGCCTGACCTGGCGCCCACTCCACACCGACCACCTGTGCGCGAATGCCTCGGCCAAACCGAGATGCTCGCAGCAGCATCAACAATTGTCGTCAAGCCCGGTGCGATGATGACATCCATCAAAGGGCGGTGAGAGTAGGCGACACGGGCCCTGACCAAACCATCGAGGAGAGCGGGGAAACACGCCCCAAGCATGTTCGCCAATCGGACGACCGGAGTCCTAGCCTAGACAGCCCAGGACCATGGGCCTTTGGCCGTCGCATCCAGAAAGCGTCGTTCCCACAGCGCTTCCGACCGCCAACCAACATCACCAAATACACCGGGGAAACAAATCCCGGTATATGGCTCGAAGACTTCTGGCTCGCTTGCTGAGCTGGAGGAGCGGATGATGACCATTTCATCATTCAATACCTCCCCATCTGCTTGGGGGAGCATGTTCAAGCATGGCTCAAATTCCTCCCGCCTGACAGCATCCGCGACTAGGTGGATCTCAAGAGGATCTTCATCGGGAATTTCCAGGGGACGTATGTCCATCATGGGAATTCCTAGGACCTCAAGAGCTGCCAGCAGGAGCCCGATGAGTCCCTGTGGGATTACATCCGTAAGTTCTCGAAATGATGTAACTCCATTCCTGATGTCGTTAACATGGACGTCGTCAGCGCCTTCCTCTTCGGGACAACCTATGAGTCCTTGATCCACAAGCTTGGCTGTCTTAAGCCTCAGACCACCCGTGACCTGCTTGATGTCGCCACGAACCACGCCTTCGGAGAGAAGGTGGACGGAGCGGTCTTTAGTGGAGGCTGGGACAAGGGCAAGGCCAAGCGAGAGGACCATGACGAGGGCCCCTCCACGTAAAGGGGCAAAAAGAACAAGAAGGATCAGCGCCGACCGGCCAACTCCGCTTTGGTCGCCGCGGCCGATCGTGCGAGCAAGCAGTCCTAGCAGGGCTAGCCCGACCATTTCGACAAGCTCATGGAGAGCCCATGCACCAACCATGCCTACCCCATCAAGCACCTCTACAAGGATTGCGAACTCCTCAAGCGCTTTCTACGACAGGTCGGTGGACCCAAAGAAGGAAAGGGCAAGGAGGCAGCGGCCAAGAAAGGAGGCGTAGCAGGCAAGGATGGGGATGGCTTTCCCGACCCCGAGGAATGCCTCATGATCTTCGGGGGATCTAATGCCATCTACTCCAAGCGCCAGCACAAAGTGTGCTACAGAGAAGCATGCGTCGCCGAAACAGCCATCCCCTCCTTCCTTAGCAGGTCAGAATCTCCGATCACTTTTGATCAGAGGGACCATCCTTCCCACATCGCCAGACCGGATCGCTACCCACTTATTGTCAATCCCATTGTCCGCAAGAAGTGCCTCACCAAGGTGCTGATGGACGGAGGCAGCGGCCTCAACAAACTCTATGTCGACACCCTCGACGCCATGCGCATCCCCCGATCGGAGCTCTGCCCAGTCAGCTCCCCCTTCCACGGCGTGATCCTAGGAACATAGGCATACCCGCTTAGGCAGATCGACATGCCCGTCATGTTTGGCGACCGAGCCAACTTCTACTCAGAGGTCCTCACCTTTGAGGTGGTAGACTTCCCGAGGTCCTACCACGCCATCTAGGGGCATCCATGCTACACCAAGTTCATGGTGGTCCCCAACTACACCTATCTCAAGTTGAAGATTCCGGGACCAAACGGTGTCGTCACTATGGGTAGCACCTTTTCGCATGCCTACACGTGCGACCGTGAGCATTATGAGCTCACCACTGCCGTCATCAACTCAGCCGAGCTCCCTCAACTCAAGAATTCATCGACCACGGCGCCCCAAGAGTGAAGGCCTTTGACCGTGACCAAGCCGTAGAGGCTCAGCAGGACACGGTCGACCTGCTTGAGGAGGCTCATGAGACGACCATCATCCGCTCCGCTCGCTATCAGCAAACTCTCCACATGTACCATGAAAGAAAAATCAGAGGAAGGATCCTCAAGGTCGGAGACCTCATACTCCGAAGAACCCAATGAACTAAGGAGAAGCATAAACTCTCTCCACCATGGGAAGGTCCCTATATGGTGACCGAGGTGATTTGACCAGGCGCCTACTGACTGAAGGACGACAATGGCAACGTTCTCACCAGCACTTGGAACATCGAACAGTTACATCATTTCTTCCCCTAAAACTCGGTCTTACCGCTTTCTTACATTCAATGTTTGCTCCTACAAGCACCCCATCCCGAGCACCCTTGACCTGGGTCGCTCGGGGGTTCCACGAGGGTGTGATACCACCTCTCTTTTTTACTATCATAGAGTAATACTTTTCACCCACACGAAAGGGTGGTTCGTTCCTTTATTTACCCTACGTAACTTTGTTTTAAACTCCTGATCGATCACACCCCACCACGACCTATGGTTATGAGCAGCTGAGCCTCACGGGCCATGCTCGGGTTCTTAAGGTTGCAGCGTACGGGTTAAACGGTTAGGTGCGAAAAAGAAATGATAAAAAACAAAGCTATGCTAAGGTAAAAACAAAGAACGGATGGGACATGCTTCCCCTTATGAGTGATTCCATCACAAAACGAAACCGAACTATTCATGAATACAAAAAATTGTTCACATGGGGGCTCCCCCATGAACTTATCCTTTACAATTACTAACTATCTCTACTCTAAAAACTATTGTGGCTGCCCAACGGCATCGGCTGACGGCTCGGTCGACGAGGATAAGGGTTGCTCGCCTTTCGACGGGATGACGTTCGGCTCGATCGGGGGTGGGGCGACACTCGCTCCCGACCTGGTCTCCACTCTATCTGTAGGTTGGATAACATCTTCTTGACACACACCTTTAGCCACACTCGAACGGCGAGCCTCCATCACCCACTGTGCAGAGACTTGCTCGGCAACCATCTGTGCGCATGGCACCAAGCTCTCCCCAAGCGCATGGATGGCATCCACGCTCCAACCATCGGCATACCCTCTGTAGATGGCGGTGAAGTCCAAGTCTGGGTGGTGCATCGCCACTGAGGTCAGCACCCCCGATGTCCCGAAGAACATCCCGTCGGAGATGAGCGCCCAAACCTCATTCAGGACCTCCGCCAGCTGGATGGCGGGCGTACTGGTGCTCGGCGCCAACCCAAACACCTCGGAGACAACCACCTGGGTGACATTGTAGATCTGGTCGAGCTCCCCCTAGAGAGCACGTCGCTTTTCAAGGGACTTGGCTAGCGCCTGCGTGCTCCGACCGATCACCGCCTTGGCTGTCTCCAGCTCCCGCTCTAGAGAACCAATTTTTCCTCCCAGTTCTGGAAAAAGGACGACAAGATCAAAAGCATAGGAAAGGAAAAACCAAGACATCAACTAAAGGCGGAATAGGTACATACCAAGGTGGGTGCCTTCGAGGATGGAGAGCCCTTCCTCTTGCTAGGTGACCTTCTGGAGCAGTCGGGTGTTTGACTCCTCCACCCCAAGCACTGCCCCTAGAGCGCGAGCACTTCTCGATCAGCCTCCGACCGGGCCTTCCGCTCCACCTCTAGAGCCTCCAAGGACTTCTGGAGCACCGCCTCGGTCTCCACCAGGTGGACCTTCGCTGTGTCGAGTCCCCGCTCGACGGTAGTCGCCCATTCCACCGTGAGCAGTTTCCTCGCTTCAGCCACCCTGTCTTGGGGCTTGTGGTGGGCGGACTCTAGCTAGCGCTCAAGCTTGTCGACCTGCTACGACATCGTGGCTTCCCGCTCCATCCAACCATGTTCCTCCCAAAGGAAACAGGACTTGCGGATCGACGTCGCCTCTAACTCCTGTAAAACGAGAAGCAAGCATGCTGAGACAACTAGTGGAAGACCAAGGAGTTAAGGACAAACACCAAAAACACAAAAGGCTTACCTCAGCGATGCACGGTAGGTCGACTGAGACTGCCTGATGGATGAGCTCAACCTGCTCCATGGCCTCCTTGAGCTTCACCTTGGTTTGGGCGAGGTCGAACTCCATCGACAGTCCTCTCTCCTCCAGGAAGTGCCAGAGCGCCACCTCCTCCTCCTCGTGAAGGATGAACCAAGCCTTCCTTGGGTCGCTGGAGTAGGGCCACACCAGCTCGCATGGTTGCCCCCAACCCACTGGAAGATCCAGCCGCCGCAACATTTGTGCGACGACCGGACCACCGCCAGCTCCTGCGATGGCAGGATGGCCGGCGGCTCCACCCTAGTGCCTACCTCGCCAGAGTAGGGGATCTCCACTATCTCGACTCCATGGCCTGCTGGCGGATGTTCTACCTTCGGCCTGACCGCGTCTCCTCCTGTCCCCTCCAGCTCCGATCAGGAGGGCGAGCCATGTGTTCCTCCACCGGGCGAGGCAGTGAGCCTCGGTCTCCCTCTTCTCTTCCACCGTTGCTATTGGGGGAGGGATCACAAGGGTCACCTCTGGCCCAACCTCCGCCATCGCCATGGGGATCGCCGCCATCACTAACAATGCCATCGTCGTACTCGCGACCAGCCGGGAGGGTGCAACCCCTAGAAGGGAAGGTCGCACCGCCGCCAGTCTGGTTTCCCCACTGCTCATCACGACTTGCTGCAGGCTGGGCCTCCACTCCTCCCGCATGGGAGGCGGGGCGATGCCTAGTCCTATCAGTCCCTAGCTGCTGTCAAATAAGTACAGGTCAGTCACGCTCAAAAAACTCAACTGTGAGATCAAAAGTAACATAGGTACATACCTAGACGAAAGGGGTAGGGCCCTGAAGCCCCGACCCTCTAGCAACAAGCCCGCTGGACGAGGACCACTCACGGGTCATGACCCGCGCCCCCTTGTATCGACCGAGGGAGGAGTTGACCCGGCCAGTTCCCGATCGGCCCGTGGATGGCCGCGACCGCCAGCTCGCGGTGCACCCGCCAGAGCAACTAACGGGGCATCTCCCCGTTGTGGCTCGCGCTCACACGCCAACCCTGAAGATGCAGGGGTACGGGCACGCTCCTCCAACCGGCTAGTGCGCTCCGCCACGCTCGGAGCAGGAGGGTGTAGGGCCAACGACGCCTCCGAAGGGCACGGTGACCGTGCCCACTTCGCCTCTCACTCGACGGCGGTGTCCGAGCTCGCAACGCGCTTCCTTGATGCGGGAACATCGCCGCGCCTCTCTGCATCCCCCCCCAACGCTAATGGATGCGGCCACAGTCTCACGACGCTCCACCAAGGTCGCAATGATGCCTCGGTCTTCGTCATCCTCAAAGGTGCTCGCATCGCCACCCATCTCTGTGGGCTCCTCCGACTCGAGCTCTACCTCCACGTCGCTCTGGCTTTCGCTAGCCTGCACCTACTGGGCGATCTCCTTCTCATGCCTCCTCCGAGGCTTCTTAGATCTCTTCTTCTTCTTGGTGAGCACTGCTTCCTTTTGGGCAGCTTGTCGAGCCACGCCCTCCGATTGCCTCGGAAGATGCGGCCGGGATTTGTAACCGGTGAGTCCCTAGGAAACGGACAACTCGAAGTCGAAACAAAGGAGAGCAAGAGAAAAAAAAAGGTCACGAAATAAGGAGAGGGGAGTGTACCATAGTGGATAGCTTTGCGGCATGGAGGGGTCCGGGCTTTCCTTCGAGGGACTCCTTATCCCTCAGTTGCAGCACCCGATCGAGTCGGCTCCAGACCTCATCCTTCGCCAACTCTTCCTGCTACGTGCGCGATCAGGATCTATTGGGCCAAAGTAGTTCCACATCGACCGCATCCTCTCTGCTAGTGGGGCGACTTGGCGGTGGAAGAAGGTGTGGAACACCCGCAGCCCATTGAGGCCATGCTACACCAGCTTCTGGAGCTCCGCCTCGATGACCTCCAGCTTGTTCTGCCAACTAGAGGGCCCCCACGACCAGCTCTCCCGCCTCTCTGGCCTTCTTTCGATGAACGGCGAGAACAGCGCCTCCGCTGGGTTCTTGATGTAGAACCACTCCCCATGCCACCCCCGATTGGAGTCTCAAGGGGGGTACATGGGGTAGGAGCCCGATGGCCTCGGCTTCTTCTACAAGGCGAAGCCCCCAACCGGCGCGGTCCTAGGTGCCTTCCCCTCCGATAGGGCTCGCCCGGTGAAGATCTGCCGGAATAGATCCACATGTGGCTCCATCCCGAGGAAGGCCTCGTAGACGGTGACAAAACCGGCAACGTGAAGCACCCCAGTCGGATTGAGGTGCTGCAGCTCCAGTGTGTGGGATATCCTAGCCTGAGCTCGTGGAAGGCGAGGAAGGAGACAACCTCGTCGGCCTGAGGTCACGGAACGGCTTCCCCTGGCGTAGGAGCCCTCCAATGCACCACCTCCTTTGGTGGGAGTAGCCCCTTCTCGGTGAAGGCGGCCAGCACCGCCTTATCTACGTTGGATGGCCTCTAGTTCGACATCACGCTCCGGATTCACAAACAAATCTAGGAATTCTCCTCTCCCTCACTTTACCCTCTGTCTCTCAGAAACTGCGCGGTGCACGAACACGCTTGGCAAGAAGGAAGGAGGAGGAGGAGAGGCGGCAGATGGAGAAAGGTGAAGGAATGGGACAAAAACCCTCTCCCTTCCCCTATTTAAATGTGAATAGGCATGCGATGGGACGCGTCCTGACTGATGGGATGCACCCTACCCAACGAAACGTCACCCGGTTAAAGTGGGGCATGGCATGGGTTGGGCCCACCACTACCACAACCCAGGCGCCAGAAACGAGGGGCAATCGCATGCAAACGACCCTCCACCTTCCCAGGTAGGGTTTGGAAGGGCCCACCGATAGGATCTCCGGTCGAGGAGAGACCAACAGGCTACCTGAGTCGATCGGACGGCTCAGGCGACTGCCGAGAGATAGGTAAGGGGCAGTGGGACGCCCCATGTGGGCTATGCCGTCTCCACCACAAACGACAGACACGGATCCCATTCGGACATATCCGATAAGAGCTCCTCAAACCCGTCACTCGAGTCATCAAGGTAACTTTACCAAACCATATTTCTTTATTTTCTGATGCATGATCATTCATTCATCCTTTCTCATATACGCATTCACACATTCATTCATACAATCATTCATTCATCCTTTCTCATACACGCATTCACACATTTATTCATACAATCATTCATTCATCCCATACATCCAAAGCATCACATATGCAATTAATGCATCACAACGCTTCGTGTTGCGTCACGAAGTGGTAGTTGCCTTGTTCAACATGAGCAACGACTGACCGGGGTTCAAAGGCCGGCCCGCGAAGGGCTCGAGGCCGCCTTGCGTCAAACAGAGCCAGGGGAGAAAACACAAATGAGCCCCAGCGGCCCTCGCTCGGTATGCTCAGAAGCAGACAGGGTCATCTCGACCTTCTTATTTGATCCTAACCTCGAGCCATGCCCACAGAATCTTCATCAAGGGGAGGCCAATGGGCCACCTGAGTCGGTCTCCGGAATGACCCGGGCATCTACTGGGAGGCGGATTAAGGAGTGGTGGAAAGCCACATGAGGGCTATGCCAACCTTGTTATGAACGATGGACCCGGATTCCACTCGAACGCACTCGTTAGTGAGCTCACCGAGCGCGTCACTCGAGCCATTGAGGCAAGCGACGTTAGCCCAACCCTCTAGTTGCAGAAACCGTGGACGGGGTAATGCACGGAACTAGACCAACCCCTACTGAACCCAATGGGGCCCAGGGGCTCAGGTTGCCCGACGTCGACTTAGGAAACAACCGACCACGCAGGTCATGGGCGGGACAAATACGGGCGAACACCCCGAATGGCAGAAACACAGGAGCCTGTGGCCCTAGGAAAGAGTACCAAGATACTCAGCCTCCAACCGACTCACCAGTCGAACGCAGGCTTGGGGGCTACACCCACCGGGTGCGCTCGCGCGCACCCGCTGGCAAGTCAAAAAATCCCCCGGACGATTCTACCCAAATCGTCTAGGGGCTCGGGGGCTACACCCACCGGGTGCGCTCGCACGCACCTGCTGGCAAAACAAAAAATCCCCCAGACGATTCTACCTGAATTGCCCGGGGCTCGGGGGCTCCTGTCGAGTTCATAAACCCAGGGTCCCTAATGGGCCCGCTTCCCAGCAAAAGCTCGGCCTAGCAGACGACATTACAAACAACGTGCAACTCCTGGGCTAGCCCAGATACCTAACAACAGGACAAAAGAGCGATCTGGCCAAGGAGGGGACGACGCTCGCTTCTGACTCCGACCCGCCTCTCCGACCGGAAGGCCTGGCCAAGGAGGGGACGACGCTCGCTTCTGACTTCGACCCTCCTCTCCAAGCGGAAGGCCTGGCCAAGGAGGGGATGACGCTCGCTTCCGACTCCGACCCGCTTCTCCGACCAGGAATACACCGAACCTCTGCTTACAGCACTTCTCTAACCGGCGCGGTTGGAGCCAACTGAGAACGACCGGCCGGGGACGCCCGCTTGGTGAGGACCCAAGAAATCAGGCGGAGCATATATGGTAAGACGCTCAAGTCAGCCGCAATACCAAGGACCGTACCCTGCACACCTGCAGGACAGTACTGTCAGACCATGTTAGAACACAAACAGTGTTGTAGACACCGATATTTGTCCTACAGTATGGTAGGTGCCAATATTTTCCATACCAGAAGAACACGATGGAGTCTGCCACATGCATCTGGGCGTCAACAGTATTGTGGGCGCCGACAAACTGTCTTGTATCCGACGGCGTGGGCAACAAGATTATGGCACTCTCTCTCTCTCTCTCTCTTGAACTTATAAGGTCGTCCCCTTCATCTATAAAAGGGGATGCGCTCTCTCCCAACAACGACGGATCATTTCGACTCCCTCTCTGCTAGTTTTAGATATTCTGAGCACTCGAACAGCTTCACAGCTCTAGAACTCTAAAGCTACACAGAGCATACGTTCCAATACTTAGCGCACATAGGGGCTCCCGTCACTCTCGGCCCTTCAGTCCAGAGTCCGACCGGACCTCTAACACCCCCATCTTATTCCCACTCGTTTGTAACCCCACAGCAAACTTCGAGCACCTGGGCTCAGGAATAAAGTCACCGACCGACTCAAACAGGACGTAGGGCACGTTGCCTGAACCAGTATAAACCCTGTGTCATTGAGTGCTAGGCCACATCCGATCACAACGTACGGTAAAACGACAAATATTTACTTGTTAGTCACTTTTCGCACCGACAGCTAGTTTACCGGTGGCTTCTCTACTTCACCAAAATACATCATCGGATGATTAGGATTAATAAAGTGATACCTCAGCTGGGCAGTTACTGCATGGTTTTCATTTGTAATTGGAGTGGTGTTGTCAGTTGTTCCCTTCGAGTTATGGTCTGTTTTGTTGTAAAAATAAGTTTGAAACATGTACTTAAATATATGTACAGGAATAAAGGTTGTGAAATTATGGTGGTTTAAATGATCAAACCTTTTTTACGTTTGAGATTTCTGAAGTGTAAGCAGAGTGTTTGTTTCATCATCTTCAACTTTGAAGCATTTCTTGATGACATATTTGATAAAGTACCTTGATGAGGAGTCTTTAGTCATTCCTATATGAAATAATCTTCTTTTGCCAATGGCTATGTTAAGAATAGGTGGCTGGTTGTCCGGTTCGATCTGCATGTTTTGTGAAGCTTGCACAGCAGAGCACTCAACTGAATCTTCAGCCACAGAATAAAAAGCAACTGAATCCATTGCAGATGAATTATCTTTAATTGTCAGGGGAAGCTTGAACCTATGAAATAATAAAATATGTCAGGAGCAAAACTGAATCCATTTGTAGCTGTTGTATAGTTAATCGTTAAAATAGCACTAAAAGGAAGTTGTGATTGTGAAATTTGGTTGTTTGTAAAATAGCATCCATTCTCTAGTTTATTAGAAAATATTAAGGAGACATTAGTTAGCATACATACATCATCATCTAGAAGTATTCCATCAATGCTGATCAGTGAGTTTGTGGTAACATATTTTGCATCCCATAATCTTATAAGTCTACCAAAAACCTTGTAGTTGTCTTGGTCAGAAATAATGTCTTTAAGTTTTATAGTTTGGCTCATGGTGTGAATATCCGGCATAATTGCAGAAAAGATATCAGTCAATTAGGAGCTATGGTTACCTGGGAACACATATGAAAGAAATATATTATGAAATGTCGCGGAACGGGGTTTTGTTGGGGTTTTCTGGATCGAATTTCTGTAATGTTGCGCAGCAAGGGGCATTACATTGGATCTGGTATTAGGGAATTGGGCAAAGGGAGGAGTGTTTCCCTGGCCGGCAGCCGTGCCGCGTAGCTCAATCCACTGGTGGAACGGTCAGGAGTTGGAAACTTTGAACCCCGCAAAATTTAGTTTCGTATCTCTGATCTGTCATAAGGCTGAGTGATGTTGTGGGTAGGATGATGATTGGTCACGCTGGGGCAAGCGCTGGGGGGATTAGGGGCAGCTATTTGGAGGTTCCAGTTGTGGAGGGGATTGATGGGCAGCGCCAGCAGAGGTTGTTTTTGTTCCAAATTAATCTTGCATCTCCGTTCATCCCCTTGTTAATTGAGCCATTATATCTTCAGGTGCACATTCCCGATGAATTGTTTCCAATTTTGTGTTCTTCATGCTGGTGGTCAATTACATTCAGCTAGTTTACCAGTGGCTTCTCGACTTCACCAAAATACATCATCAGCGATTCAGATTAACTGGTACTAGTTGCTACTGAGTACTAGTAAACAACAGGATCAGGGGTTGTTTAGGGTATGACTATTATGAATATGTGGCACAATACATGTCATAGGACAATTAAGCTGCTGCTACCTATAGCTCCACCTTTTGCAAAACAGATGGTGTCACCCTGGAATGTGTGTACCTAACATTTTATTAAACTGTGCCCCCAATATCTCCAAGGTTATGGAAAACCTGGTTTTGTACCATTCCAAGTTCACAATTGTAGTTCTATACCACTCAAGTCTTTAGTTCAGAGGTGTCTCACTGAGTCTGCACGACATCATCATGAATTTGTATAGAGCAGGAGGTGAATATTTGCTGCATACAAACCCATTAAGATGACAGGTGCACCTGGTTGTGAGTGCCGAGGTGGGAAGGAGAGGGGAAAGGGTTGCGACTGACCTGTTCTCCTAGACAACAATTTCAAAAAACAAATGTTAAAACCTAGGGTATTCTTAAACTTTCTAATAGGGCTCCATTCACTGAAAGTAGGTTAGTATGGTAGTTTGTTGAAATTTGAAATAGAAACAAGTCAGGCGGGCTATACAAAGTTGGCAACAAGAGATTAAGAAATAGTTTCTCATTGTTGTATGTTTGCTTTATGGACTTTGACATCTGCTTTTAATACAACTTCTCCATATCTGAATGTAATGTTGACCTTTACTTCTGCTTTTGCTGCAGGACCGGTTGATAGACAACGACAATGGGCCACGAGATGCATTGATCTTCGCTTGGAGTGATTTATTCCCCTTCAATGATGAAGTAAGTAACTGCTTTCCTTTATTTTGGAGGTTTGTTTTATTTGTCACCCAAGAGATTGCTCTCATGCTGTCACTTAAAATATTGCAACCTATGTAATATTGTAATGTCAACATCCTACTGAATTTTCCCTTGCATGGCTAGCCATATATGTATTTATCTGAGTTTAAAAAAAATGTATTTACCTGAACTGAAACTTTTGCTGTTTTGCATTCCGCATATGACACGTCATACTAGGGTGAGTAACTCTTTCATCATTTATGGCAGTAAATTCTACATCTGCATTAAAAATGTCACCATTATGTAAATTAGCATCTCCATAGGCCTATTAATTTATGAAATGCTAATAAAAAATATGTATTTTTCTTTTTCAGGAAACTTCCAAATTTCTGTCCAAGGTTGCTGACACAGCAGTGATGGGCCTCTTAGCTCTCACCACTTTCAGTGCGACGTATCTGCTGTATTGGGCTAAGCCAAGATCTGTATGCATCCCCACCACTACTGGTTCCACGGACAAGACCCTAAGCTGGCAGCAGATTCTATTTGGTGTTCTTCCGTTCGTTGTTTTCCCTCTCACCCTTATCCTGAGTGGTCTTGCGAGAGGTGCTGAAAACAACAGGCATGCCCTAGGCTTAGTGGCCTCACTCTGCCTGTCAGAGATCATGTTTGCCTATACTTGGCCATCGGGCCGGCCCGACACGGCATGGCACGGGCCCGTGCCAGGCACGGCCCGGAGGATGTCGGGCCGGCACGGCACGCGGGCCTCCCGGGTCGTGCCCAGCCGGACGTCGTGCCTGACCAAGGGCCCAGGCACGGCCTGCTGGGCCGTTTTTCGGGCCGGGCCGGCCCGAGAAGGCACGGCCTGCCAAGCGTTCCAGGCTGGCCCGAGGCCCATAGAGAGAGGGAAGGGGAGAGCAGGAGGCAAGGGCAGCCACGGGGAGCGGCGGCCGCCGCCGGCGCGCTCGCCCTGGAGGCTGGATGTGGGGCTACGCGGGGAGGTAAGGAGGCGGCGGTTGCTGGCGTGCTTGAATCCGCCCATCGCCATTCGAATCTGGCCGCGGATGTCGTGCGGCGCGCGAGGGAGACGCCGCCGCGCGCGGGGAAGGCGGAAGAGGCGCACGGGAAGCGGCCGCCGCCGTCGGCGCGCTCGCCCTGGTGGGGAGGGGGCTGTGCGGGCGGAGGGGAGGCAGCCAGGGCGCTTGACGCCGGATCCGTCGGGGTGAGCGGCAAAGGGAGCAGGAGGAGGATGGATGAGGTCGGATCCGTGGAGGATGGAGGAGGCCGCCTTTCGGCCGCCTTTGCTGCTGCTGAGCTCGACGACAACACGTCCTTCTTGCCGTCGGGAGGCCGTGAGGGAGGGAGAGGCCGTCCGCGCCGCGTCGCGGGAGGAAGACGAGGCGTCTTGCTGCGAGCTTCTTGCGCGCAGGGAGGGATCGCTGGGAGGCGCCGGCGGGGGGGGAGAGGAGGAGGGGAGTTAGGCCGTTAGGGTTCGGGGGTGGGGAGTGGGGACTGCGTGGGGCTCCGGCGCTCATGGGAGAGCCCATGCCATGGCAGCGCCAGGCGTCTGGCTTATATATGAGGAGGGGGAGGGGGATGGTGGGCGGCCACACAGGCATGGGATAGGAGTGGAGTGAGGAGAGGGAGGGGGGGGGGGCGGCTGCCGGCCGCCGGCCGGCCGGGCGCAGCCGGGCCGTGCTGCAGCCCACGGCTGAAAGAAAGCAATGCCTGTGCACGCAGCACGGCTGCCGCCGAGCAGGCCAGCCCGGGCCCGCATATTACCGGGCCGTGCCGTGCTCGTGTCGGGCTAAAAAAACGTGCTTCGTGCCGTGCCGTCGTGCCTCAGGCTGCATGGCCAAGTATATGTTTGCCCTTATTCTTGGGGGTGGGATGACAATCTGCATGGGAGCTACATCCGTGACAACCGTGGGAATTGTCATCTTCGGCTTGGCTTTCCTGATGGTTGTTGGATGGGCTGTCATATTCAAGTACCCAAGGGTAATGACACTGACTCCTCTTCTTTTTGTCGATAGTTTTATATGACTTCCTTCTCTTAACATAGCTTTGTTGTATGCCACAGTGTCTTAGGTAGTGCATCTGGACAAAGTGTTTTTGCCAAACAGCTGAAGCCCCACCTGGTCGGGGAGAAGATGGTTTACTGCCTGTTTGATCACTGGTGATAAGGAAGACATGATATCATAGATAGGCTATTTCTTACCTGACAGTAACAGATCGTCGTGGTAGTTCCAAGGAGTTACTATCCCTCGATTCGTAAATTTCCTGACTGTTCCTTTACACTTTGTTGGGCCGGGTGTTGCTCAAATGGTTGATCCGCATGTCTGACTATTGTACTGTGGATCAAAGAAAAACTGTTCTGAAAAGGCACAGGGTAGATGACAGATGCTGAACCGGAGGAACCAGAAACAATGAAAATGAAAAATCTGCAAAATGTGCATGATTTCCATCTGTGTGTTGCAGTTGCAGGTGCAGATAATATACCATGCCTAGTTCATTTAGAGGCATTTAGTATATCTTAGGTTATCCAAGAATTCATGGAGTCAAATAATAAATATTGTCTTCTTGCATCCTGAACTGATGAAGCAAATAGTCTATTGGCGGTTGAGTGGAGCATATCTTGGTTCTTGATTTTTTTTCTCCTCCTTGATTCGCAATCTTTTGTTGATGTATATACATAAATCGGCATGTTTCGCTGATTGGTTTCTAAGCTGATAAGCCTAGCAAGTGGCAAATAGTCTATTGGCGGTTGAGTGGAGCATATCTTGGTTCTTGATTTTTTTTTTCTCCTCCTTGATTCGCAATCTTTTGTTGATGTAGATACATAAATCGCCATGTTCGTTAGTTGGTTTCTGGACTGATAAGCCTGACTGGTGCTTGACTTGAGAGAAAAAAATACTGTTGGCTAACTATAAGCCCTACCTAAAAACGAACAGGCTGAAAGAATAAATAGACGTTGTCATGATCGATGCGTAATAATCAGACATGGAAAGCCCATGACTAGGCGACAAAGGCATAGAACAGGGGGTGCAGGCTGCTGCGACTGCGAGCACTGCCTGCGAAGGACGGGGACTACGGGGCCGACAGGGGAGGGATGTTGTACCGGCCGGCCGGCCGGCATGAGGGGCGAGCCAAGGAGTCAACCAGTCTGACAGGAACCACATGACAGGCTGAAAGCTTGGGTCCGGCCGTTGCAGCGGAGGCGATCGATTAGAGCTGGATATGGGTTCGGTTCTGGGCCAGGGTTTCTTTTTTCCTCGCAGTGAGTGGCGGTCAGCATGGCTATATAACATCAACGGTGTATTAGCCATTTAGTTGTTTTTATGCACTAGTGTCTAGTGGACATGCGCATGTGACAAAAAAATCATTTATATCATAGTAATTTGAAAATATAAATTTATCTAGAAGCAAACTCCTATATCATAACCTTTTTATGAATTTATGTTCGACATTAGAATACGTACTTTATTTTGAAACAATAACCACATGAAAGAGCAATTAAATTGAATGCTAGAACTCATATTTGTTTCCTCAAACTATGCAGGAGAGCTGCATGTCATTTCATTAAGATAGAAAAAAAAATAGTACTACAGGCCGAGAAAAGCCCCAACGCAGAAAACTAAGAGCATCTCCAAGAGCCTTTCTAAATCTCACTCTCTAAATCTCATTTGAAGAGTTATTTTCATAAAAATTGCTTTCTATATCTTTAGACGCTCCAACAGTTTTTCTATATCTCGTGCATAGTCTAGAGAGCCATTCTCGTCTTCTATTTTTTGCTAGTAAAAAATCCGAAATAGAAGATGGTTATATATGGATAACCCCCGCTTAGTGAGGCGGTCTGTTGTCCAACACCTATTGTTAATGGCTAGCCAAGAGAAGAATTTGCAAAGCAAAGGAGCCCAACTCTTCCAAATCCTCTTCCAAGGGGCAAACCTGATGGGCCCCACAAAGAAAGCGGCATAAACAGACTTGCTGGAATAAGAGCCGGATTGTGTCAACTTCCATAGATGGTGATCTTGTATATCTTGTTGCAGCACAACACCATCCACTTGCTCCCATATTGATAAGTATTCAACCAGAACTTGTACTGTTAAAGCCACTTTGATATCGGCCACCCAACGATGATTGGTTAACGGTTGAGCTACAGTCCTGCATTTTACCGACCTTTTTGGGATAGCTTTGCACAAATTGGGGGCCAATTCAGGGATGGTCTTCCCATTTAACCATTGACTAGTCCAGAAATGAGTTGATTCACCATTCCCAACCAAATGAGCATTTTGTGGAACCTGGATTGGAAGACCAGCCTAAGGTCTAGAAGAGTCAGTCTTTTGAGCCCATAGCCATCTGATTCTTAGAGCCCAACCAAGAGTCTCAAGGTTGAAAATTCCCAGACCACCATACTGTAGTGGTAGCTGGACTTTTGCCCAAGAGACCAAACAATTACCTCCATTAGCCTGTTCCTGCCTTCCTAGAGAAAACCACGTCGTCTCTTGTCAATAGCTTTAATCACCCATTTATGAAGGTCAAGAGAAATCATGTGGTAAATGAGAGTACCTGTCATCATCACTTGAACCATTACCAAGCGCCTAGCTCTATTCATCATAGAAGCCTTTCAACCTGGAAGATGGTCTCTAATTTTATCCACCAAAGGCAGCAGCAAAAAATTAGTGGGCTTTTTTTATAGTGAGCGGGAGACCGAGATAGCTGCAAGGGAATTCCTTAACCGCACAGGAAAGGATCACCGAGGTGCACTGCAGATCATCCTCAAAATAATGAATAAGAGTGGCTGAGCTTTTAGCCAGATTAGTTCTAAGACCCGAGGCATGACCAAACAAATCCAGGAGCGACTTGACGGTTTGATATCAACTAAAGACGGTCTAAAAAATAGCACAGTGCATAGAAAGATATACACGGTGCTTCATCTCTTGGATGGCTAATGGTTGTAGCAACTGCTCTCTGGTGGTGTAATTAATCAGTGAATTCAACACATCGATTACCAAAATAAACATCATCGGGGAGAGGGGGTCGCCTTTGTATAAGTCCATGGTGATGCAAGATTGTATATGACCCGTACTCATGACCTGCGCTAATACAAGATAGAACACACGTGTGTAGCGTTGATTGGTTCTTATACGAATTCGATTCCGTTGCAACGTATGGACACTGAAAGCATCCAGGCCCCTAGTTGGGTTTCGGTGATTAATAACAATACGTGATTACTATGACTAACGTGTGTTTTGCAGAGGCAATTAAGTTAGGTCATGGTAATGGAGATCGATTGGGCAATCATGGTGGTCATGCCCCTACGATAGAAATCGTTTTGGTTTTCAAAGGATGGACGACAAGGTTAAGGATGGACTAGTTCTAAGTGTCGATTAGAGTTGAAGAGACACTTAGAGTAGTTTAGGACTTTGTTTTTTCCTTTGGCCGTACTATTAAGGGGCTTATGGACGGGTAGCTTGACCTAGGTGAGTCTAGTGAGTTAGGTGTGGTGCACACTTGCTAAATTTAGCACTAGGCAGCTCCAAAATAGCCCTTAGATCCAATGGAGCAAACTTCATTCACGTATGATCGAGAGTTGGAGTGAATGGAGGGTCAAATACTGACCGGACGCTGGCGCAGAGTCCGGTCAGTTCATTTGACCAAGGTGATTTCGTCTGGTGCAACCGAACGCTGAGAGGTGAAGTGACCGGACGCTGAGGGCCAGCGTCCGGTCGACTCCGGTAAGGTTCCAAAGAGGGAAAATCACGACCAGACGTGTCCGGTCAGTGCTGGCTGGACGCTGGCCAGCGTCCGGTCACACTTTAAACACTGGAGTTCGGGGTGAACTGACTGGAGCGTTTGGTCAACTTGACCGGAGCGTTTGGTCAACATGACCGGAGCGTCCGGTCACCCCGTAGAGGCACATAACGGTTCGTTTTTCAGCCGGTGTTATAAATACTCCCTCCACTCGTGTGTGGGGATACTTTTGCTCATTCCAACAGCTGAGAAACACCCTAGATAGTGTCAAGAAGAGTAAGGTCCTAGTGAGATAGTTGAGATTTGAGAATCCCAAAGAGAGCCCTTATTAGTGAGATCAAGAGTAGCAAAGTGTGCATTTACCCTTCTCATTAGGCTTGTTGTGGTCAAGTGAGAGTTCGTGCTTGTTACTCTTGGTGATCGCCATCACCTAGACGGCTTGGTGGTGATTGGGAGCTTGGTGATCATCCGGAGAGCTTGTGGATGACCCAACTCAAGTTGTGAGCGGTTGTGGGTGATTCACCCCGACGGAGTGTCGAAGAATCAACTCGTAGAGAGCACTTGATCCTTGCACGGATCAAGAGGGAGCTACACTCTTGCGCGGGTGCTCCAACGAGGACTAGTGGGGAGTGGCGACTCTCCGATACCTCGGCAAAACATAGCCGCGTTTCCTCTCCTCTCTATTTACTTTGAGCATTTACTTTGAGTAATTCAATTTTTGCTCTTACATTCATAGAATTGCTATGCTAGAGTAGGATTGGAACTTAGGTTGCAGTTCTTTTGTGCGTTAGTTCAATAGAAACACTTTCTAGACACAAGGAGTTAATTGCGCCAACCGTAGGACTTAGTTATTGCAAGAAAATTTAGAATTAGTCCAATTCACCCTTCCTCTTGGACATCTTGATGCTTTTAGCGTGGATTAGTGCTACAGATCATGTTTGTTGATTTGCTAGAAGGAGGTGCCAAGAGAAAAGGAGTTGGCTTGATGCTTCAATCTGACCGAATCAATAGAGAAAGATAAGCTGGATTGTATGGATGGGATGTTCTGGTGCTTAGCGTAAGCAAGAGGAAGGATGTTTGTTTGCTTCTGGGGGCGTGAGAGAGGATGGCCAAGACACCGATTGCTCGGTGAATGGGACAGAGAAGCTGACGGAGGAGATTGTAGCTTTGGTTGCTTAGATTGGGATTTTGCGTGTGGGAAAATTGGAGCTGGGACTGCTCAGATTGGGTTCAGGCTGAGGCTGGTGTTGGTGTGTGTTGGATTCATTCGAGGAAGGAGGGAGCAGCGAGGACAGTTTGTTGCTCCTAGGTTAATTTGTTCCAAGATGTCCTCTATTACTCCTTTCTGTTGCCTTACTCAGTTGAAGAAGATGCATGGAGCATGAAAGGAGAAAGAAAAGAAAAGAGTGGCGGCGCCTCTTGGGAGAGATGGACGAATCGTTAGACTTATTGGCCCATCCAAAAGTCCGCTTCTTTTTCTTTTTATTAATCAATCATCGTCTCGTGTGTGTGCTAGGCTGCCAGCCTTTCGTTTTCTTGCACTTCATGCCCTTTTCTTTACTGACGTGTAGTTAGTAGTCTAGATTTGAGAGCATGTTTGTTGCTTGTGCATGTGCAGAAGAAAACCATTACCACCCGGCCTGTCACCAGGCTTACATTTTTTAAGATGATCTGCTATTATTATTTTTTTTCAAGAACACGACTTCACTTGTATTTCATTAAGAAGAAAAAATACCGAAGAACGGCTTGCACAACGCAACTACGGGAGAACCCGTAGTGCAGGTTCCAAAACCAGGAAATGGTTAGAAACCAAAACGATAACAGAACAGAAAGAGGCGGTAAGGAGAGGCCCTCCACCACTACTGACCTAACTTGTTGAACCTGCAGATGAAAAATACATCAACTATTATTGATCTCCATTGCTTAGAAAACTCAATGATGAAACAATTGGTGCACGTTACAATTTTCTCCAAATAATGAAGCCGTCTGTATAAGGTAAACTGTTCAACTTTTTTGTTTTGTGGCCGATCGGTTACTGATTGTTGGAAACCGAAGTTTCTAAAAACCAAAAGCCAGACGGAAGTACACCAAATGCCCAGTCATATAATTAGTCTAAGCTATGTATAATTGCTTATTTCTTGATAATTGCTTATTTCTTGCCAAAAATATTTAATTGTTTATTGGACTTGACTGTGTTAGTAATTTTTTTTATCCCGTTGCAACGCACCGACATATTTGCTAGTTTTACTAATGGCCAAACTGCATCTATGCTCTGCCATTCCTCACTAAGACACATAATATAGCACGAACATTCGTTTATATTCAAAAGATTAAGCTGCACTCAGGCAGCACAAAAACTTGATCTGTGTCCATAGGCTTTTCGGGTGGCAGCAAGACACTGGCTGTAGCACCCTTGCCGAGTTACTAGCCGTTTGGTCCCTACTTCTTGCAACATTGTAGGATAGGATATGCTGAAACCAAAATACCGAACAACATGAGAACCGCTTCTGCTGCCAGTGACTACTCGGCAAACTGTAAGCTACTGCCCCCCTGCCCAAATAGCAAATACTACTGGATATGATGCATCAAAAGAGAGGAGAGCAAGAATGTGCTGTTTTTACCTCTCTGCTTGGTGAGATTGTAGCAGCAAGAATCAAGGAGCTGCATGAAGATTGCTTCTGCTCACGAAGTCATGGTATATAGTGAAAACTTGCGTGTGCTAGTGAGAACAGATAAAGAGTAGGAATATAAGTTGCTGGATGTGAGATGGAAGAAGAAAGACGGTTGTCCTGCACATGGATGCTTCAAGGCAGGACCTGTGTTGCTATGTACTGTGGCCCTCCAAGAATATCACCTGTGCTGCTCGTGTGTGATCCCAAGGCAGCTGTGTTGCAACTATTATATTTTATACATAGATGCAATTTTTTTAAAAAAAATAGATGCAATTCATTTAGGTGCCTGTAGAGCATTTAAAAAATGCAAATGCCATAGGATTTCATTTATCCTTGAGAAAGAAAGCAATTCTCAATCCAAGACAAAATAAATAAATAAGTCTGCAGAGAGAGATGTAAGACGTGCTAACGAATTCAGAAGAAAGTGTGAACAGGCACAGCATTCTGGTTAAAAGCTTTTCACAATTTTTTTCTCAGAAATGCAAAAATGAGGATGTTACACGAAATTGGAATTTCATTTCTTCATCACATGGCCATCAAATGGCTTTTTTACAACCATAACTGAAAGACAAATGACTATTATTCTGGCATAGAGCATCATGTTATTCTCTCAAAAGCGAGCTCACCATTTCTGACGAACCCAATATAAACTCGCTGGACATGAGAAATCGTCATCTCTTTCCTCTGCCGAACCCTGTCGACGAGTTCTTCTGCAGTATGATCCAAAGTCAGTTCTTCAAGAGTGCTTAAATGTTCAATACCATCAGGTAACATCTTCAACTGTGGACAGAGTAGAAGCTTGAGATCAACTAGGCTCGTCATGGCCCCTCTTTCTATCTTAATTTCAGTCAGATGTGGACCGCCCCTTATTTTCAGCACCTTTAGGTTTGGAAATGATTCTGTGGAGAACAGCATCTTACCGCCACTGTATGCATCATAAAGCTGAAGCTTAACTAACCATTGTAACCCCTTCAGACAAGAAAATGTGTTTTCATCAAGTCTTGAACCAACAAGCCTTAGAAATGTGATGTTCTTTAGATTACCAAGCGATGAGAAGAAACCAGGTAGTGTTTCCTTAGATAGTGCCCCTAGCAAGAAAAGCTTCTGAAGCAATGGAGGTGGCTGAAGTGCTTTGAGATCCACCATTTCCTCATTATCAGCTGCTTGGATCCCGAGACGAGTAATATGAGTCATATTACTAATAGCCTTGAACAGATTTTCACAATGGCTACCTTGCACTTTGCTGATACGAAATGTTCTTAACTCCACAAGAGTGCCTATGCTACAGACCACTTCAGCACTAGCTTCCATCAGTAGTAGTGTCTGCAACCTCGTTAAGGAACATATATTTGCTGGAGCATGTACACCAACAGAAGGTACAAACTGCAAAGATGATCGAACTGGTTTGGAAGTAATGATAAGATGCGTCAACTTATGAAGCTTTGTAACTTCTGATGGTAGCTCCGTGATTTTACACTTCCAGGCATCCAAGACAAGCAAATTCTTCAGTCTCCCGATTAATCGTGGAAGACTTGCAATATTAGTTCTCCTCAGACCAAGGAAGCGCAAATTATACAAGTCAAACACCTCTTTTGGAAGCCGCTCAATTGAGCTATCTTGTAGGTTCAGGACAGATAACAGCTTGTTGACGCTTGACAGTGAACGAAGTGAAACAGGGGTGAAGGAATTCTGGAAAACAAGCAAGGAACGGAGATGTGGAGCATTTTCTGCGACCCGCGCAATATCCCCACTTTCAGTTGATACACGCCGTGCTTCTCTGATGAGATCAGTTTTCAAGGGATTATAGACACTGCCAAAATTTTCTTCATGTGACTTGGAAAGAGCTAAAACACGAAGGATATCATGCATTTGAACTTCACAGACACATCCAGAGTCACTCCTCTTCACCACCACCAACAGACACCGATGGATAAGTTCAGTCAGATAATCCTCAGCTATCTCCTCCAATGTCTTTTGGCCAATTTTCTCGACAAACCCTTCTGCAACCCAAAGTCGCACTAGCGACTTCCTTTGCATCACATAATTCTCTGGGTACAGACAACAATACAAGAAGCAATTTCTTATATTATGTGGTAGGTCCTCCAAACTAACCTGCAGGATTATGTTCATATCCATGATAGGATTGTTGCTGAGACGCGTCTCAATACCTTTGTACACCTTTTCCCACTCCAAATAGCTTGTTCTTCGGAATGATAAGAATCGCCCAATGCATACAATAGCAATTGGTAAGCCATTGCACTTCTCTACAAACATTTTAGCCCAGTGTTCCACCTCAAGCGGGCAAGCCATGTCTTTGTTCTTCCAAAAGGCCTCTTTGTAAAATAGATACTGTGCATCACGCTCTTGCAGGGGCTGCAAATGAACAATATTTGATTCATGCGCCAATCTCGCCACCTCATAAATCCTTGATGTAAGAATTATCCGACCATTTCCACCAAGAAATGTTTCCTTACTATCAAACAAAACATTCACATTCCACACATCATCAAGAACAAGAATGTACCTTTTATTTTTGAGGTAACTGCAAATTATGTCTGGTAGGCTTCTATAATCAGTCACATCAACATCCTCTGGAAAGTCTTTTCTTCGGTCATTCTTGCGGAACTCCCGAACAATTTGTCGTAACAAGTCATCAACTTCATATCTCTGGGACACTGTGATCCAAGCACAAGTATCAAAATCCTCCTTGACAGCACTGTAAATGTGAGCAACAAGTGTTGTCTTGCCAATGCCACCCATCCCGAGCACTGATGCTATCATATTTCGCTGGTCATTATCTTTCACCCATTCCAGCAAGAAGTCTCTCTCCTTCTTAACCCCCACAAGATCCTCCTCCCTTTTGAACTGCATGTATCCTGAACACTTCCAATTTGAGCTGCTGCTGCCTGATAACCGTGTGCCTCTCTCAATTCCCTTCAGCTCATATCTGCCCCTCCTCTCTGCAGCATTCTTAAGACCTAGTTTGGTGTCTTGGAGCCTTTTTGCCAAGCGGTACCATACCTTGATCTGTCTGATCCTCCTTACTGGCTTGAAAAGAAACATACAATCAGCATCTTCCCCCAGATGGTAAGTGCACTTTGCAATGACATCTTCGATCTCATAAGCAAGACTCCTGATCTGCTTCACAAATGCAACTGTGGTCTCATCAGTGTCCCTGAATCTCTCGGCGGCACACAAGAAAGCTTGAACACTCTCCAGCTCCCCCTTCACATCGCGTATCTCACGAAATAGGCCTTTTAGGGCATAACCCTCCACCCCAAAGAATGAATATGCAACCTCAACAGCCTCGTTTGCGAGGGCATCTCCGAGCTTGGGGATTAACCAGCCCACAACGCCCTCAGCCATGGCCACTGTCTCCCGAGCTGCAACTGCAAGCCTGTAAGGCTTTGAATGCACATTGCGACTCGAGTCATGGTTTTATAAGGCCCTGGTAGCTAAATCCAATGGACGAAGCCTAGGTTGATGAAAGCATATTCATTCCCAAGACCATAAGAACCTCGTTCCTGCATCAGCAGCTTTGCTCATTAATAATTTCTATAGAGGCGGACAGCTTAATAATTGTCAAATCTGGGAGCATATTCCATATAAAGCTACTCTACAGGCTTTAATTCAGTATTATGCCAATCTGTGAGTCGGATTCTTTGGAGCGGCGACAGTGCAGCACAGACCAATAAAGAACAAGGTGTACTATTTATTTATTAATCTTGGGCTTGTTCTTTGCGGTTTATGCTTCGGAGAAAATAGAATCTCCGAGATACGGGATGCAAGGCGGGGAAGCAAAGGAATACTCACTCAAGCCGGCGAGCAAGACGAGGAAGACGATGGCCAGCGCTCTAGAACAAACGACCTCCAGCAACTGGCGGTAGCGTCCGGCGGCGCGACGAGGTTGCTACTCGATGACGAGGCGTAGGCGATGATGACGGGCTGGCTCTGGTTGACCTTTGCTGACGGGCTTGTGGCCGTTGGAACTTGGCCCATTAGAACTACACTTGGTTTGGGTTAATTACTACAAGCGCCCTAGACAAGCCCAAGCCACACTTTTCTTTTGACGTTTTTATTTACTAGCAAATATGTACGTGTCTATGAAAAACTATAAGCAAAATCCTGTCAAACATGAATCCCTGAAAAGGGCAGTGCATGGTCAGTAAATGAGCATATAGGATAAACATATTTCCGTAATGCAAACTGAAGTTTGTCGACCTTGCGCAATTTCAGAAGATTTTAGAGCTTACTGTATGCCTTGCTTCTATTTGCACAAACTATCAATGAAGCTAACGCACATTTATCTGTTAAAATCAATATTATATGGTCAGTAAATGTTCATGTTTTGATCAATAAAATGTGGCCAGTAAATTTGCCTTGCAAAAACTAACAATGAAGCTACCGTTTACTAAAGTCACTCTCAAACATGGTATGATTTTATCAACTATATAAGGTGAAGAAAGAGCGGCATTGTCCTTTTGATCAGTTGATGTTTGCAGATCATCTTAGGAGAGGAGGTAGCATCGTCAAAACTCACTGATGGAAATCATAGAGAAGACATGTGATGCAGCTCATGCTCATCAACGAATGCTATACACAAAACATCCATCCGAGGCGTACCAGTTATTTGAATCTAAAAGGGTATGAAGCTTAAAAGTTTGCTATTATTCTTGAGGTAAAATAGCAATGATAGCAAACTGCAATCACGTGATGCATATAAACTTTAGTAATGAAACAAGTGCGGAATTAAAACTATCAGTCTAACCAAGACTATACCCTCTACCTATGCTCTCTAGCACCTTGCAAAGATCCTAATTAAACAACAAAAGTGTTAAGATAGGTAGAGTTCACCTAACCAATTATAGGAGCAAGGTTACACAAACCTATATCACTAGTATTTCAAGTAATGATGGAGCTCCTATACATACTAGTAAGCAAAAGCACAAAATCAACTAAGCTCACTAGCAATGCTCAATAACAAGGCAACCAATGCCAAATTAGAGAGCGCAAATACTTAGCTACACAAACTAAGCAAAGTGACTAACAAGATTACACAAACCAAATTAGTCACGTAAGGGAGCTATTTCTATGCTACACAAGCAAGAAGGTAACTAGTGAGCTATACAAACAAACTAATTACAAGAGTAACTGCACAAGCACAATGTATATAAAAGTAATTACAAGCTTGTGTAACGAGGATGTAAACCAACGGGAAGAATAAAGTTGATACGATGATTTTTCTCCCGAGGTTCACGTGCTTACCAACACGCTAGTCCCCGTTGTGTCGACCGCTCACTTGGTGGTTCGGTGACTAATTGGCATCACCCAACAAGTCCGCACGTTGGGCACCATAAGAACCTTCCCCGAAAGTGAGGGTAACTCAATGACACGCTTTAATAGAGTTGCTCTTCGTGGCTCCCGCGGGGCGAGCACAATGCTCCTCACAAAACTCTTTTTCGGAGCACCGCACAAGCTTCTTGCGGGCTTCAATGGAGACCACCACCAAGCCGTCTAGGAGGTGGCAACCTCCAAGAGTAACAAGCATCACCAGCTTGCAACTCAATCACCTAGTGCCACTCGATGCAACCTAATGATGCAATCACACTAGAATCACTCTCTCACACAATTGGATGATCACTATCAAGCATATGTGAGATAGAGGGCTTCCAAGCACTTTCAAGCATGGACATAAAGTCCCCCAAGGTGCTCAGCTGAAGCCATGGCTGAGACCCCCTTCTATTTATAGCCCCACAGGCTAAAATAGTCGTTACCCCTTCACTGTGAGTTTTTCGGGTTGACCGGATGCGCCGGTCATATCGACAGGACGCAGGACCTCAGCGTCCGGTCAACTGATTCTCACCACGTGTCGCCTCCGTTCAACCTCAGTCGCTTGATCTCAACAGTCAAGTGATGACCAGACGCAGCTGCTCAAAGTGATCGGACGTAAGATCCCAGCGTCCGGTCACTTCCATTAAGCTTCCAGAGGTGAAAATTCATGACCGGACAACATCAGCGTTCGGTCATTTCTCCTCTTCTTTGTGCTGCCACGTCAGCGGGAACGGACGCAGCCACCCAGCGTCCGGTCATGAAGTGACCCAGTGTCCGGTCGAAGACCGACGCCTGCGCCTTCACTGCTGCCACTGACCGGACGCAGGACCCCAGCGTCCGGTCACTGCGTGACCAGTGCCCGGTGCACACTATGAAACCATGTCTTTTCTATACACGGTGACACTTCATCGGTGAAGTTTCAAACCCTTCTCGCCTCTGTTTCATCACCGAGTTGATCTACATCAACTCCAACTTCATCTCCTTTGTAAATGTGCTAACACTACTAAGTGTACACCACCATGTATATGTGTGTTAGCATTTTCATAATCATTTTCTAAAGGATTAGCCACTCGCCACACCACTCGATCCTAGCGACGATGTAAAGTTAGATCACTCGAGTGGCACTAGATGACCGATATGCAAACAAGTTTGCTCCTCTTGATAGTATGACCATCTATCCTAAATCCGGTCATAAACTTCTCTACACACCTATGACTGGTGAAATAAAATACCCTAGATTATACCTTTGCCTTGCATATTCCATTCAATCTTCTCCAATGTCGATACAACACATGCATCAACACGATCAACAATGATATGATCCACTTCATATCATCACATGATCATATTGGCTCATCGATCTTGACTTCACTTGCTTTTCACCGTTGCCTTCGTCCATCAGCGCCAAGTCTTGCTCAAGCTTCACCGTCACGCGATCCATCGCTCCAAAGCCTCCGACTTGCCCTTCACTCTTGCAACCGGTCCATCAAACCAAGTCTTATCTTGATCTTCTTCACCTTAATCACATGACTCAATGTCATGTCTCATGTGCAATGATCTCCTTCATCATCACATTTATGAGCTTTGCAACATCTCCAAGCCATTTTCACTTTCATGGCATATGTTGCTCACACACATGTACCTGCGGACTAATCACCTATGTATCTCACATAAACACAATTAGTCCACCTAGGTTGTCACTCAATTACCAAAATCACACAATGACCTTTCAGCAAGCTGCCTCCACGTTGCCTCTGATGCAAGGGGTTCCGACACCTCACGCGGGACTATAAGCAGCGGCGGAAGGTGCCTCCTTCCGGCTCTGGCACAGTTGGTGCCCTAGAAGGCTGGCAACGACGCCCAGTCTGGGAGCGTATCTTGGGCAACCAGCCGCGTACTCAGGGCGACACGTTGAGCGCGGCTGGGGCTGTGCCGGGTGCAGCAGCTGTTGTGCCAGATGCGACCACGCGCGGCAGCGGTGGGCGCAGAAGGTGGAGGCGTTGGAGATGTCGGCGCCAACTGAAGGGGGACGACACCGCTGCGGCAACGAGTGTCGCCACCGATAGTCACGGTGCGGTCGATAGGGGCCGCCCAAACGGCAGCGGACTTCATCTCGGTCGCTGCTAGAACTGAGGCAAGGCACGGTGGTCTGACCAACGCGACGGGCATGGTTGAACCCGACCCCTTGACGCTCACGTTGTGTCCGGGCGCCACGTAGGATCGCGACATCTCAGATGACCCGATGGTTGAGGAGTTCGTAGCCTCGCTCGCCGGCACTCAGATTGTCACGTGGTCTTCCCTAGAGCACCTCCCGTCAACTTCGGTGACCCCCCAGCTTCTGGATGAGGCACCAGCGGTGGCGGGCCCCCAGCTAGAGGATGCGGTAGCCTCCTGTGTGCTGCTAACACCACCCCCACGTCCCATTCAGTGGGCAGTGGACTCGCCGAAGACACACGCGGTTGACCTCACGGTGGATGGCCCTTCCAGTTCACCACCAGGGGTTACCCACCAGGCTGTGGACAACAACGACTCCGTCAAACGACGCCTCGACAGCTTCATCAACTATGTCACGCGTAAGAGGGACTCTCCGCTGATTCGTGAGCCTCCCAAACAGCCTCCTGCTAAGCCGATACTGCCGTGGCGGAGCAGGCGGTTGGTGGCTCAGAGCCTCTCCCGAGTGCCAGCTTCCAAGCGAGGTGAGGTGCTGATCATGTAGCGTATAGGCTATACCAGGGATCCATCTACGCCATCCGCTTTGGAGTTGGAGGCCTTTGATAGGCTCTTCGACGGCAACCTGACTGTGTCCGAAGCCGAGGCGCTGGACGAGCTCTTCCCGATCGTTGGAAAGGCATCGTCCAGGTAGCCGCAAAGACGCAAGGCCACCTAGGCCACAAAGCTGCGTCGATATTGGTTGTTTCCTTTTATGTAATATCGAAACATGAGGTTTTTTGCTAGGATGGTCCAGCTTCGGCTGTATTAGATTGATCTCCTTCGGCACTCGATAGAAGCGCGTTGTATGTTTCTTTAAACTCTTCTCCTTAATACAATGATACGCAAATCTTTTACGTATTCGAGAAAAAAGAAGCCAGTTCATCGACAGCCAGAGAGGAAAGATTAGCGATGGTGCCCTTATCGTCCCAGGCGGCGGCAAGGGTTACGTAGATTGGAGGTGCTCTTCTCCAATTGGTCGGGCGACCGCGACGGCGCCAGCATGTACGTCGTCCTCTGCCTCCTCGTGGTGGCCCGCTCTCGCTGCGCTCGCCTAGGTGCTCGTGGCGTGGTCTCGCTGGCCGTTGCTCCGACGTGCTAGCAGGTGACGCCCTGCAGTCCGTGAAGACGATGACGTGCATATGAGCGGTGATGGTGTCCCTTCCTCGTCGGCATCATCTAGTTTTCTATTTTCCTTTTTTCTATCAAACAAAATCTTTTCGTCGTTTAGATTTTTATTATTTTCCTTTTTCAGGGTCTAGAGAAGAATCTTAGTTTAGGAGGAGTCTTACATCTTACATGTAAGATAAGATCACGGATGATAGATTTTCCTTTTTCAGGGTTTAGGGAGGAATCTTAGTTTAGGAGGAGTCTTACATCTTACATGTAAGTGGTTTAAGAGGAGTCTTACATCTTACATGTAAGATCATGGATGACGGAGGACTCATATAGCATAACGTCTTGATCGAATGGTTATTATAGAAGGAGAGCCCCCTCAAAAAAAAAACTCGCTCTTTTATAGTGTGATGATTTAGAAGAAAGAAGTCCATTTGATCTCACTCTATTAATTTTTTTACCGAATCAGCTAGGGAGTCCCCTACCTATATTTTTTCTTTTTCAATTAAATGAAAGAATACAAAGTAACAAGTATAAGGAAAAGGGTGAAAAAAGATTACATATTACAAGGCAGCTAGGCCCAAAGCAAAAAGAAGGGAAACATCAGCTATAGCTATCTCTCAATAAATTAAGTTAGGGTTGTATTGCAATCTTGGCCTTTGTACACATATGACCAAGTTCATCTCTGAATCTTCTCTTCCAGGTAGTGACATTAGCTTGCTCATTATCGAAGACAACACCGTTCTTGGTTAGCCAGATGATCCAACAAGCAATTATGAAAATTTCCCTGAAAATCTTAATTCCAAAAGTTTCCCTGGCTTCTAGCACCATGTCGAAGGGTTGGAGATTTAGGTTCCAGATGATGGGAAATGTGTTCCAGCAGGTTTGACTAAAGGGGCATTCAAAGAAAAGGTGCCAACTTGTTTCTTCATGCCCTGTGTTGCACAAGACAGAGTTGTAGTCCTTTAGTTCCATATTCTTCCTCCTTAACAGGTTTCTAGTATTTAGCCTATCTCTAATCAAGAGCCAAAAGAAGAATTTATGTTTTCCTAGATTACTAGGATGCCCAAAGCCAAGTGAATAGTGGTGAAGCTTTAGTATGTCCTATCAGAATGTTGTATGCTTTGCAGCTACTGAACCTTGAGGGGCCCAAGAATAGCTCCATAAGTCATTACAACTATCATCCATGTTTGACTCATTGATAACATTCTCCAATTCAGTCAATTGATCTGCAACTTGTTGAGAAAGAGGTAAACTAAATAACTTGCTAGCATCCTGTTCAGCATAGTACTAGATTGAGCACTTGGGCTTTTTGGTGAAGGAGAAAAGTTGGGGGTAGTGATCCTTCAAGGTCTGAGCTTGGCTATGACATCTGGCCCAGTTTGGAATTTGGCCCATAGTGGCCCATATGCAAGTTAAAGAGATATCATGGAGAGTTTAGTCCCACCTTGGTTGTTAAAGGTGAGATAGACCAACATATAAGGCTTCTAGAGTCCATCCCACCATCCCCGGTTTAATCCTTTTACGTGAAGCGAGGACAAAAGCGTAAGTGGGATGGTGGTAGGTGTGGTTTGCTCAACGTGCAGAGTGGATCTGAGCTATTTGGACTCTAGGGCGTTACAAATGGTATCAGAGCCGACCTTCACGGCCATGGGCACGTGCGGGTCAGGGGCGCGGACATGGGGTTCATTGCGCGTGTAGGCCCTACGGGGTGCACGGCATGGCACATGTGCCGGCACTGGGCGCACGATTGCGTGTGCTAAGAGGGAACGTTCCTGGTCATCGTTTGCCCGGTTGTGGATGTGTTGGGCCGACGAGGACATCGGTTCCTTTGAGGGAGGGTGTATGTGACATCTGGTCCAGTTTGGAATTTGGCCCATAGTGGCCCATATGCAAGTTAAAGAGATATCATGGAGAGTTTAGTCCCACCTTGGTTGTTAAAGGTGGGATAGACCAACATATAAGGCTTCTAGAGTCCATCCCACCATCCCCGGGTTAATCCTTTTACGCGAAGCGAGGACAAAAGCGTAAGTGGGATGGTGGTAGGGGTGGTTTGCTCAACGTGCAGAGTGGATCTGAGCCGTTTGGACTCTAGGGCGTTACATTGGCCTGTCCATGAGTCTATCCATAAGAGTGCACTGTCACCTTTATCTAGATTGTAGCTAGCAAATGTCTAAAAACTTTTATGTAAACTAAGGATTTCTTTCCACCGAAAAGAGCCAACCGGGCTCCTTACATGAGGAGGGGTCTGCTTATTTGCATAGAGTTTGGACCAGGTTAAATCCATCCATAGAATTTTAGCTTTGTTATAGAACTTATCCAAGAATTTCATTAGCAAGGCATCATTCTGGCTTTTGATGTCAATAATGCCTAATCCACCTTGATCTTTGGGTTTATGTGCTATTTCCCAAGCAACTAGGCAAGTACCCTTTCTATTAATATCACCAATGCTCCATAGGCAATGTTTCCTATAAACATCTATTTGCTTGATCACTTGTGGGGGCAATTTGAGACTGCACATATAAAATGTAGGAGAGCTGAGAAGATTTAATTGACTAGAATTAGTCTTCCATGATAAGACAAGAATTTACTGATTCATGTTAGCCTTCTTTCAATTTCAGTTAGCATTGGTGTGTACTCCTAAATAGTAGGCTTGGTTGTTCCTAGTGGGAGTCCCAAATAGGTGAAAGGCATGTCACCAACACTGCATCCAAAGGTTCTAGCAAGGTGGGTGGCTCTGGTTGCAGACATGTTTATACGGACCAAGAAGGATTTCTCAAAGTTTACATGTAATCCAGTAGAGTCAGAGAATGATCTTAGTAACCCCTTGAGATTGAAAAGAGTTCTTGCATCACCTGATAGAATCAATAATGTGTCATCAGTATATTGTACTATTGGGAAGTCTCCCCCAAAATCATCAGCCAAGGGGTGTTTGATAATTCTAGCTTGCCAGGCCTTATAGACAATTGATTGGAGCAGGTCTGCTGCTAAAACAAACATGCGATGAGATAATGGGTGAAAGCATCTAGGCCCATAGTTGGGTTTCGGTAATTAATGACAATACATGATTACTGTGACTAACGTGTGTTTTGTAGAGGCAATTAAGTTAGGTCACGGTAATGGAGATCGATTGGGCAATCATGGTGGTCATACCCCTACGATGGAAATCGTTTCGGTTTTCAAAGGATGGACGACAAGGTTAAGGATGGACTAGTTCTAAGTGTCAATTGGAGTTGAAGAGACACTTAGAGTAGTTTATGACTTTGTTTTTCTTTTGGCCATACTATTAAAGGGGGTATGGACGGGTAGCTTGACCTAGGTGAGTCTAGTGAGTTAGGTGTGGTGCACACTTGTTAAAACTAGCACTAGGTAGCTCCAAAATAGCCCTTTGATCCAATGGAGCAAACTTCCTTCACATATGATCGAGAGTTGGAAGTGAATGGAGGGTCAAATACTGACCGGACGCTGGCTCTGGGTTGACTGGACGCTGGCGCAGAGTCCGGTCAGTTCATTTGACCAAGGTGAAATCGTCTGGTGCGATCGGACGCTGAGAGGTGAAGTGACCGAATGCTGAGGACCAGCGTCCGGTCGACTCCAGTAAGGTTTTAGAGAGGGAAAATCACGACCGGACGCGTCCGGTTAGTGCTGACCGGATGCTGGCCAGCGTCCGGTCACACTGTAAAAACTGGAGTTCAGGGTGTACTGACCGGAGCGTTCGGTCAACATGACCGGAGCATCCGGTCACCCCGCAGAGGAACATAACGGTTTGTTTTTTAGCCCATGTTATAAATACAACCTTCACTCGTGTGTGGGAGTACTTTTACTCATTTCAACAGCTGAGAAACACCTTAGAGAGTGTCAAGAAGAGAAAGGTCCTAGTGAGATGATTGAGATTTAAGAATCCCAAAGAGAGCCCTCATTAGTGGGACAAAGAGTAGCAAAGTGTGCATCCACCCTTCTCATTAGGCTTGTCGTGGTCAGGTGAGAGTTCGTGCTTGTTACTCTTGGTGACCGCCATCACCTAGACGGCTTGGTGGTGATTGAGAGCTTGGTGATCATCCAGAGAGCTTGTGGATGACCCAACTCAAGTTGTGAGCGGTTATGGGTGATTCACTGCGACGGAGTATCGAAGAATCAACCCATAGAGAGCATTTGATCCTTGCACAGATCAAGGGGGAGCTACACCCTTGCACGGGTGCTCCAATGAGGACTAGTGGGGAGTGGCGACTCTCCGATACCTCGGCAAAACATCGCCGTGTTTCCTCTCCTCTCTTTACTTTGAACATTTACTTTGAGCAATTCAATTCTTGTCATTTACATTTATAGAATTGCCATGCTAGAGTAGGATTGAAACTTAGGTTGCTAAACTTTTGTGCGTTAGTTCAATAGAAACACTTTCTAGGCACAAGGGGTTAATTGGGCTAACCATAGGACTTATTTATTGCAAAGAAATTTAGAATTAGCCCAATTTATCCTCCCCCTCTTGGACATCTTGATCCTTTCAATTGGTATCAGAGCCTCGTGCTCACGTTTTAGGCTTAACCGCCTAGAGAAAGATGTCTCACGGGGATGGACCTCCTCCTATCTTTGAGGGGGATGATTTTCCTTATTGGAAAATTCATATGGAGGCGTACTTAGAAGCTCTAGATGTTGGAATACTTAGAGCCGCCTCACAAGGCTTCCCAAGACCTAAGGATGCCGCCCACCCACAAGGCGATGAGTTGAATTATGAAAAATGGAATGCAAAGGTTAGAAACACCATATTTAGAGGCCTTTGTAAAGATGTGTTCAACCGGGTGAGGAACCATAAAGACATCCATGCACTATGGTCGGACGTTTGTGCGCTCCATGAGGGAACAAAGAGTGAGCGTGAGGAACGCTATCATCTTGTCATAAAAAAGCTCAACTCTTTTGAAATGCTTCCTAAAGAATATGCTAATAAAATGTATTCACGTTTAAATGTTCTTATAGAGGAAGTCAATGGGCTTGGACTCACTCAAATGCAACCATCCGATGTTGTAAGAAAGATCTTGAGTGTCCTCCCCATTGACAAATATGGGCATATTGTGACCATGCTACATCAAGGTGATCTTTCCACCGCTACACCGACACAAATCTTGGGAAAGATCAATGCTCATGAGATGTACATGCACATCACACCTCAAGATGGCTCATCCTCTACAAAGAAGAAAGAAAAATACTTAGCATTCAAAGCTAGCCAAGAGAAGGGCAAAGCAAGGCTTGAGTATGAGAGCTCAAGTGATGATGAAGATAATGATGAAAGTCTTGCTCTTATGGTGAAGAAAACCGCCAAGATGCTAAAGAAGCTCAACAAGAGTGGCATCAAGTTTGATGGCAAGAAGAAAAAGTTCTTCACTAGCTCTAGAAGGAAGCCAATCTCCAAGATGGATTGCTACAATTGTGGAGAACTTGGTCATCTAGCTCACCAATGCACAAAGACCAAGAAAGACAAGTTCAAGAACAAGAACAAGGGCAAGAAAGATGACTCAAGCAATGAAGATGAAGATGAGAAGAAAAAGAACAAGCCATATAAGAAAAGAGATGGCAAGAAGAAGGACTTCCACAAGAAGAAGAAGAGTGGAAAGGCTTACATCGTCGGTGATTGGCTCACAGACATTGATTCATCTAGTGGATCATCCGATGATGAAAGTGATGATGAGAAAGTGGCTGCAATTGTTATTGATAGTGATAGCTCTAGTAGTGGTGATGATTATGCTCATAAAGATGATAGTGATAGTGATAGCAATGATGATAAATATGAATCAACTTCTTATGATGATCTTGCTAAATTGCTAAAGAAATACACTAAGATCATTATAAAGACTAGAGATAAAAATGAAAAGCTTGAGATTAAGAATAATTCTCTCTTAGCTAAATGTGACATAGCCAAAAAGTCTAGTGTTGAGCTTAGAGAAGCAAATGAAGCTATGTCATCCAAACTCAAGGAGCTCAAATCTTCTAAGAAAGAGCTTAAAGATAAACATGATAAACTTGAGTGGGTGCATAAAGAGCTCATCACTATCCACAACAAGCTAAAAGAAGAATATACTACCCTTAAGATTAATCATGATAGCCTTGTTATTGCTCAAGAATTTTTACCCAATGAGCCACATGATGCTACTAACCATGTTGTTAAGATTGATATAGCTACATCATGTGATGATTTAATTGATGAGAGCATTGAGCAAGGATCTAGTGGCAAAGGCAAGCAAGTGGTTCAGTGCAATGATTATGATGAGTATGTCAAGCTCAAGCAAGAAAATAAAAAGCTTAAGAAAGAGTTTGAAGTGTTCAAAACCCACAACACCATTGTGCTAAAAATCCTTGATCATGATGGTGATTTAGTCCTTGAGAATGAGAAGCTAAAAGAAGAAAACAAGAGACTCAAGGAAGAGAAAAATGATGATGCACTCAAGGAAGAAAACAAGAAGCTCAAATTGGAAAAAGAGCATCTCAAGATTGGATTGAGCAAGTTCACTAGAGGCAAGCATCTTTAAAGTGAGCTACTTATGAACACCATCATGAAGATGGATAGAAGTGGCATTGGGTACATGGCAAATCAAGAGAAGAAGAAGGCTCAAGCTCAACAACAACAATCAAAGCCAAAGCCAAAGCCAAAGAGATGTTTTAAATGTGGACAAGAAGGCCACTTTGCTCATGAGTGCCAAACTCTACCATCACAACTCTTGCCCAAGCATGCTAGACCCTTTGCTTTCAATGCTCACTACATGCTTAGAAAGGATTCTAATGGAAAGATGAAAGTGATGTTCTTAGAACCTCCCAATAAGAATAAGCCTAAAAAATTTAGGTTGCAAAGTCACTTGTTGAGAAGGTGGAGGGCCTTCAACAAATTTGGGTTACTAAAGCTTGATCTCTTGTGTGTAGGTAAACTACAAGACCGGTGGAAGTCATTGGGTTATTGATAGTGGTTGCACACAATATATGACCGATGATCCTCGTATGTTCACCTTACTAGATGAAGAAGTAGATGGACAAGAAAGAATCACATTTGAAGATAACTCAAAGGGCAAGGTTAAAGGATTGGGCAAAGTAGAAATATCAAATGATCATTCAATCTCAAATGTGCTATATGTTGCTTCATTGAGTTTCAACTTGCTATCCAATGGACAATTGTGTGATCTTGACTTCCAATGCTTGTTTACTGAGAAGGAAGTTGTTGTATCTAAGAAGGATAATGAACAAGTGATATTCAAAGGATTTAGATACAATAACCTATATCTAGTGGACTTCACCTCCGAAGATGCAAACTTGAAGACTTGCTTTTTCACCAAAACAACACTTGGGTGGCTATGGCATAGAAGACTTGCTCATATTGGGATGAGCCCACTCAAAAAGCTAATGAAGAATGATTTGGTGAGAGGGTTGAAGGATGTGAAGTTTGAGAAGGACAAGCTTTGTAGTGCATGTCAAGCCGGCAAGCAAGTTGCAAATACTCATCCAACCAAAGCTTTCATGTCAACCACAAGAGTGCTAGAACTCCTTCACATGGATTTATTTGGACCAACAACATACAAGAGTTTGGGAGAAAATCTTTATTGTCTTGTGAGTGTTGATGACTATTTAAGGTATACATGGATATTCTTCCTTCATGACAAATCCGAAGTTGCATCTTTCTTCAAGAAGTTTGCCAAGAGAGCTCAAAATGAATTTGAAGTGAAGCTCAAGAAGATTAGAAGTGACAATGGGAAGGAATTTGACAACACAAACATAGAAGCCTATTATGATGAAGTTGGAATCAAACATGAAGTCTCCGCAACACCCCCGAATCAAACATGGTGTAGTTGAGAGGAAGAACCGGACATTGATCACTCTTGCAAGAACAATGCTTGATGAGTACAACACCCCCGAAGCTCTATGGGCGGAAGCTATCAACACCGTATGCTATGCATCCAACTGCCTATTCCTTCAAAAGTTTCTTGGCAAGACACCATATGAGTTGCTCAATGGGAAAAAGCCGGACGTCTCATTCTTTAGGGTGCTTGGTTACAAATGCTACATCTACAAGAAGCGGCAATACCTAGGGAAGTTTCAAAGACGTTATGACATTGGTTTTCTTGTTGGTTACTCATCAAAGTTCAAAGCATATAGAGTATTTAATCATGCCACCGGCTTGGTTGAAGAAACATATGATGTGAAATTTGATGAATCTAACGGCTCCCAAGGAGCACATGAGAATCTTGATGATGTAGGTGATGAACCATTGAGGGAGGCTATGAAGAACATTATGGTTGGAGACATAAAGCCTAAAGATGATGAAGATGATGTACAAGTGATTAATCCACCCTCTTCATCAAATATGCCACAAGATGATAAAAAAGATGTGAGAGTAGAAAATGAAGACACTCATATCTCCCATGAGCAAATGGTGGTACAAGCACAAGATGTTGATGCTCCACAACCTCCCCCTCAAGTGGTCAATGGAAGAAATACACCTCTACTACAAGATCATCCACAAGATCTCATCATAGGGAGTCTATCAAAGGATGTAATGACTCGTTCACAAAAACTTGCTTCATTTGTTGCTCATCACTCTTTTGTCTCTTGCTTTGAGCCTACTAAGGTAGAAGAAGCTCTTCAAGATCCGGATTGGATAAATGCCATGCATGAAGAGTTGAACAACTTCATACGCAATAAAGTTTAGACTCTTGAAGAACGGCCAAAAGGTGTAAGAGTCATTGAAACAAAGTGGGTGTTTTGAAACAAGCAAGATGATCAAGGCGTTGTTGTGAGGAACAAGGCGAGACTAGTTACAAAAGGGTTCTCTCAAGTTGAACGTTTAGATTTTGGAGAGACCTTTGCACCGGTTGCAAGACTAGAAGCCATTCGTATCCTCCTTGTATATGCATCACATCATGAAATGAAATTATATCAAATGGATGTGAAAAGTGTATTTTTAAATGGCTTTATTAATGAACTAGTCTATGTTGATCAACCTCTCGGGTTTGAAGACCCTAGATATTCTAATCATGTTTATAGGTTGTCCAATGCATTATATGGGCTTAAGCAAGCCCCAAGAGCTTGGTATGAGCGCCTTCGGGACTTCCTCATTGAGAAGGGCTTCACCATTGGGAAGGTCGACACCACACTATTTACCAAGAAACATGATGGTAATATCTTCATTTGTCAAGTGTATGTTGATGATATCATCTTTGGATCATCAAATGAAGATTTTTGCAAAGAGTTTGGTGAATTGATGTCGAAGGAGTTCGAGATGTCAATAATTGGTGAGCTTATATTCTTTCTTGGTTTTCAAGTCAAGCAAATAAGAGAAGAGATTTTTATCTCTCAAGAGAAATATACAAATGATCTTCTCAAAACATTCAAGATGGATGAATATAAGCCAATCAAGACACCAATACCAACTAATGGATATCTCAACCTAGATGAGGGAGGTAACAAGGTTGATCAAACTCTCTATCGCTCTATGATTGGTAGTTTGTTATATTTAACCGCATTTAGGGCCGACATTATGTTTAGTGTGTGTATGTGTGCTAGATTTCAAGCTAATCCTAAGAAAACTCATTTAATTGCCGTAAAAAGAATCCTTAGGTATCTTAAGCACACATCAAGCATTGGCCTTTGGTATCCCAAAGGAGCTAGATTTGAATTAATTGGTTATTCCGATTCGGATTATGCTGGGTGCAAAGTTGATAGAAAAGCATATCCGGAGGGTGCCATTTGCTTGGTAGATCACTTGTGTCTTAGTCCTCCAAGAAATAAAATAGTGTGGCTTTGTCCACCGCCGAAGCGAAATACATTACCGCGGGTGCTTGTTGTGCACAAATACTTTATATGAAACAAACTTTGCTATACTATGGTGTAGTTCTAGAAAAGTACCTCTTTTGTGCGATAATGAAAGTGCGATAAAACTTGTAAATAATCCGGTTCAACACTCTCGCAGCAAGCACATAGATATCCGCCATCACTTTCTTAGAGATCATGTTGCAAAGAATGATATTTCACTAGAAGGTATAAGGACCGAGGATCAATTGGCGGATATCTTCACTAAACCGCTAGATGAGGCTATATTTTGTAGATTACGGAATGAGCTCAATGTGCTTGATTTTAGTAACTTCACTAAAAGATGAGCTTGTGTTGTCCCTTGCATTGCATTGTAATATACAACATGTTTAATGTTTTGTAATGCATATAGGGCTTATCTAACATGATTAAGATAACCACCGAAAAGCATGTGAAGAAGCTTAACCTTGGATCAAACTTGACAAGCAACTCGATTTACTTACAAGTATTGCATTGCATATGCATGAATGGGGTTTTGTCGTTTATCTTCAATTGCCCTCTTATTGCCTATTTTCTTAAAAAGAATTATAGCCTAAGGCAAAATATTTTTGAAAAACATGAGGGTTTGAGAGAGGTCACTCACATCAGTCATAATTGGTGTTTATTTGGATCTTATTGAAGTTGGCACTTGATTGGGAACAGGCAGCACGAAGAACTTTGAAGATTTGCTGGAAAAGGAGTGACCAGAAGCTGCACCGGACCCTGATGTCCAGTGTCCGGTCAGTTCATAGGAGGTGAATAGCTGCCGAGCAGGAGTGACCGGACGCTGAAACAGTGTTTTCCCAGCGTCCGGTCAGAAGGAGGTTCAGCGTCCGGTCGATCATGAAGACGTCAAGGCTAGGTGACCGGACTCTGGCTACGTCCGGTCGGTGTCCACCGGACATGTCCGGTCGCGATTCCAGAGGATTTGGACCTCTCTGGAATCGACCGGATGCTAGGTGGCAGCGTCCGATCGCTGCCACCGGAGCGTCCGGTCAGTAGAAAACGTGCGACATCAGGATTCTTTCTCCGTTTCCTTTTCTAATCCACGGGGGGGGCACCATAAATCACCGCGTGCGCCTGACCTAATCCTTATCGCGCCGACATCGCCGCAAGCCCTAACCGCCACTGCGCCACCAAGTCCTGCCCGCGCTCGCTTCTGCCCACGCCGCCGTGTTACCCAGCTCCACGCCGCTGCTCCGCGCCTCAGACCACGCCACGCTCCCCGCACCTCCGTGCCCGTGCTCCCCGCACCACCACACCCTGCCTAGCGCCGCCACCGTGCCCTGCCTACGCACACCAAAGGAGCCACCACAGCAGCGACCGCACGCCGCCGAGCTCCCACCGCAGCAGAGCCACCGTTGAGCTCCCACCGTAGCAGAGCCGCCATCAAGCTCCACCACCGCAGCATTGCCTATGCATTTGCCCTAGCCTCCGAGCACTTGCCCTCATCATCTCGGTCACCGATTTTTGTCGAGCCACGAACCCTAACCCTAGCCGATTCGGTGGTTCCCCGCGTGTCGCTTCTCTTCTCCTTGGATCACCGGTTCGTCAGGTAGCAAGCCCATTTCAATTTCGTACCTAAATTGCTTGCTCTCATAGGGTTTTGCATCTATTAGATATATTATATTTATTTGTATATCCTATCTATTCCATCGTGCAGCGAGTCGGTGCCATTGAGATCGTGTGTGCAGTTGTCAGTCAACTCGGGGCCAAGCTCGCGAGTACGGAATGAGGCCAAGCCTCGGAAGTGATAGATTGATAGTTGATCTTTGTTAGTGGTAGTTCTTCTCTTTAGATCCTTCAGATGGCTCACGTGAAGAATGTCGGAGGTGGTCCCGGTGATGAGGATCCATGATCCCCGCCTCGCCAGCCTACAGATCCAAAAGGCAAGGCAACGAAGAAGCTAGCAACCAAGAAGCGAAAGTACCCAGATGCAGAGACAGCCAGAGCAGCCATAGTAGCTGAGGCCACAGAGCGTGCCGAGAGAGGAGGTGCTTGCAATGGTGTGGTTATAGCAGATTAGCAGCTTCCACCAGCTATGAGGGATGCACTTGAGGAGGTTGAGTGCCGTCATGGTGGTCCAGTTGGGACTGTTATGGTTGCAGGACGACGTCATGCTACTAATGAGGGTCAGCCTCAGGGGGAGTCACAGCAGCAGGCACCGGCAGCAGAGGAGACTAAGGAGGGACAACAGGCCGAGGAGACAGAGCAGGCATCTCAGCCATAGCTTCGCCACTCTGGTCGCACCCGTGCTCTAGTCACACCGAGGGTAGATACACAGCGGAGGGGTTCTCGTCCACCGCCCAGACCACAGGGTCCGCCTCTAGTGACACATCTAGATCTGAGGGCCGCCACGGCCAAGCAGGTGCAACAGCTCAGGTTTGTGGAGTTTGATTAGTGGTTCGTGCCAAGGAGGGATGAGAGAGCTTCAGAGGGCTTCTACACACCACTCTAGGAGGACTTCTACAATGCATACCTTAACAGTGGTGCTGTATTCAGATCTCATAGGGTGTGCCACATTGACTCTATAGTAGCAGCAGCGGGAGAGCACATTCGCTCCTACCTTGCATATCTTCCAGGGCTAACAGACTTGATTGGACGGACCGGATTATATGTTCCATCTTGGGTTCATAGTTCTATGCTACTCTTTGCATTGACCCGCAGCACAACTTTATTCACTTTGGATTCAGAGGCAGAGATTACCGGCTGACGAGCACTAGGGTCAGGGAGATACTTAGGCTTTAGGAGCAGCCTGTCAGGTTACATGAGATCTGCTATGGATAGACAGCGCCTCCCAGACGCCCTCATGGTGGTATGGTGCCCCCTACGGACTTGGTTCGTCACTGTTTCATAGAGCCTTTTGGCGAAGGGTCGAGGAGGAACCCCAATGATCTCACTCCTACTGCTCGTGTGCTTAAGGCTATTATGAGGAGGACACTGCTTTCTAGGATGAGATATAGAGAGGGCTTGACTCGTATACAGCTATAGCTTATCAACTCTCTGATGCAGCAGACAGTATTTGACATCTGGGATCTCCTTCTGTCAGAGATGGAGGACACTATTGCAGAGGGCTTCAGAGGTCGTAGGCAGCTACCATATGCCCACTAGATCACTTTTCTTATTCGCATGGCAGTTACTGTGAGGCCACCAGAGATGCTTGCTGAGTATAGTGGTGCTACGATAGAGTTCCCTACTTATAACATGACACAGATGATTCGGCATAGTACACCTACAGCACCTAGCCAGCCACACCGTCGTCCAGAGGTGCCAGAGTCTGCAGCCTAGCAGGATGATATTATCAGGGGTATTGCAGCTACAGAGGAGGAGGAGCTTGCTCAGCAGGAGGGGATGGTCGTGAGCGACCCCAGTGACAGTTCTGATGATGACTACCAGCCTATTCCTAAATGCCTCCATGACGACATGACCATGAGGCCGGCAGCTCTAGTTCAGCGCCACCTGCCCCGCAGACAGACCCCGCTCTCCTTGCTATACTTGAGCGGATGAGGCAGGACCAGGCACGCCAGGCTCAGGAGACAGCTGCTACATTTGCTTAGTTCTAGACTCGACAGGATGAGTTCCAGGCACAAATAGCAGTCAATTCAAAGCTGAGCTAGCTATACATCGTGAGACGCAGGCTCTCTGACAAAAGAGCGAAGCAGCCATGCATCATCGCCAGAGATCCCTCATGCAGCAGCAGCTTCTTGGATTTATGCAACATGTTGTGACAGCTATTGGGGCTCCACTGCCACAGCCTTCGCCCCAGCTTGGTCAGACTGTCACTACTTCTATGTAGTATGGATGAAAACGGTACGTATATTTATTCGACCGTCCGTTCGACCGAATAAATATGAACACTTATCTGGATAGTTACTCGGATATCCGGTTTTTTTTGGATCTCTGATATACTAAAACGGATATCTTAGGCGGATATCAAATACGGATGTAATATCATCGATATCCGGCGGATATCGGATAATCCGGATAAGTATCGGATATATCCGGATATTTAAAACGGATATTATCCTGGATATTTATTCAAAATTTAAAATCACAAATTTGAACCATCCAAACTATCTCAAATGGAAAGTTGACCAAAACAACAATTGTAGATCTTGATGAGTTGAACAAACTTGGTATTCAAAACTTTTCAATTTGAAGTCATTTAGAGTTCATAATACTAGAGTCAAAGTGTTGTTTTTTCATTTGACCAAATTTCACTTGGTCAAACTTGCTCAAATGAGACACTAAATGACCTCAGATGGAAAAACTCTGAATACCAAGTTTGATCATCTCAGCAAGATCTACAATTGTTACATAGCTCATTTTTCCATGTGAGAAAGTTTTATCAAACACTAGTCATAAATTCTTGAATCTCAGACTTTCTGAAACTATGTCACACACTTGTGAAATTTGAACTATATTTTGTTCAAATTTTCTCAAATGAAAAAATGGCCTATATAAGGATTGTATATCTTGATGAGATGAACAAATTTGGTATTCAAAACTTTTCAATTTGAGACAATCTAGGGTTCCGAAAACTAGTTTGTAAACGTCGAAATTTAAAAATCACAAATTTGAACCGTCCAAACTATCTCAAATGGAAAGTTGAACAGAACAAAAATTGTAGATCTTGATGAGTTGAACAAACTTGGTATTCAAAACTTTTCAATTTGAAGTCATTTAGAGTTCATAATACTAGAGTCAAAGTGTTGTTTTTTCATTTGACCAAATTTGACTTGGTCAAACTTGCTCAAATGAGACACTAAATGACCTCAGATGAAAAAACTCTGAATACCAAGTTTGATCATTTCAGCAAGATATACAATTGTTACATAGCTCATTTTCCCATTTGAGAAAGTTTTATCAAACACTAGTCACAAATTCTTGAATCTCATATAGACTTTCTGAAACTATGTCACACTTGTGAAATTTGAACTATATTTTGTTCAAACTTTCTCAAATGAAAAAATAGCCTATATAAGTATTGTAGATCTTGATGAGCTGAACAAACTTGGTATTCAAAACTTTTCAATTTGAGACAATTTAGGGTTCCGAAAACTAGTTTGTAAGCATCGAAATTTAAAAATCACAAATTTGAACCGTCCAAACTATCTCAAATGGAAAGTTGACCAAAACAAGAATTGTAGATCTTGATGAGTTGAACAAACTTGGTATTCAAAACTTTTCAATTTGAAGTCATTTAGAGTTCATAATACTAGAGTCAAAGTGTTGTTTTTTCATTTGACCAAATTTGACTTGGTCAAACTTGCTCAAATGAGACACTAAATGACCTCAGATGAAAAAACTCTGAATACCAAGTTTGATCATTTCAGCAAGATATACAATTGTTACATAGCTCATTTTCCCATTTGAGAAAGTTTTATCAAACACTAGTCACAAATTCTTGAATCTCATATAGACTTTCTGAAACTATGTCACACTTGTGAAATTTGAACTATATTTTGTTCAAACTTTCTCAAATGAAAAAATAGCCTATATAAGTATTGTAGATCTTGATGAGCTGAACAAACTTGGTATTCAAAACTTTTCAATTTGAGACAATTTAGGGTTCCAAAACTAGTTTGTAAGCATCGAAATTTAAAATCACAAATTTGAACCGTCCAAACTATCTCAAATGGAAAGTTGACCAAAACAAGAATTGTAGATCTTGATGAGTTGAACAAACTTGGTATTCAAAACTTTTCAATTTGAAGTCATTTAGAGTTCATAATACTAGAGTCAAAGTGTTGTTTTTTCATTTGACCAAATTTGACTTGGTCAAACTTGCTCAAATGAGACACTAAATGACCTCAGATGAAAAAAACTCTGAATACCAAGTTTGATCATCTCAGCAAGATATACAATTGTTACATAGCTCATTTTCCCATCTGAGAAAGTTTTATCAAACACTAGTCACAAATTCTTAAATCTCATACAGACTTTTCTAAAACTATGTCACACACTTGTGAAATTTGAACTACATTTTGTTCAAACTTTCTCAAAATGAAAAAATGGCCTATATAAGGATTGTAGATCTTGAATCCATGACCATGACTCCATGAGACCCATGAAGCAATGTGCTTGGCTATTTCTACTCATGCCGTGTGAGATTGGTGCTTATATGATGTTTGATGTATGATGTATCCATATCTTTATCTTATTTGTTGCTTTACTCTTTAGTCTTTCGGCTTAATCTAGATGGATTATGGACTCATAGAGTGGTGTAATGGTTTATGCATGCGTATGATATATATATATATGCTTTTTTTACTCAATATCCAGAATAGATATTTGTATCCGACCTTCTCCGAATCCGATTCATACCGTATTCGATACTCATTATTCGTATCCGTAACCGAGTCAATCCGTATTCGTATATGTATCCGAACGCTATCCGTGTCCGAATCCGAATCCGAACAAAAATATGAAAACAAATATAATATGAGTGATATCCGTTCGTATTCGATCCGTTTTCATCCCTACTTCTATGACTCCAGCATTACAGCCTAGTGGGCTTCAGAGTCAGGGACAACCACCAGCATAGTTTGCTTCACCGACAGAGCAGGTGTCCTAGTATTTTGCTACGTCACTGCTAGCCCCACAGTTCACACCTCTTCAGACAGGCTTCACACCGGATGAGACGCCCTCGCTGCTAGTGCCAGAGACCACAGTGTCCAGGAGCCTTGGTGCTTCCTTTAGTAAGTTGATAGGGATGCCTACTCCTCCATATCTACATGTCCTAGGTCCTTCTACAGTTGCACCTATTACTGGGACTACAGAGACGCTCCCTTCCTCAGTGGCATCATCAGAGCCTACTATAGTCATACCTTCAGAGTCACAGGCAGCTCCAGTTCTTGATCTGACCCAGACTGCTACAGCATTGCTTCTAGCTACAGAGGGTCAGACAGCTCAAAGCTCCGGATCAGATGATGATGGCACTCAGTTCCAGCTCGCTCCTTGTACCTCAGCGCTCGGCTCGTCCGCTGTAGCTCCGCCGACCGACCCTTAGGTTTTAGGTGTTTGACGCCAAAGGGGGAGCTTAGTTGTTATATTAGTTATCTATTACATTTGGAGTTTTTATGTGTGATACACTATTATGCATTCGTCGTGTGTTTACATTTATGCATTAAACTATATTTATGTGATAGTGATATCTACGTGATCGTGATATATAACATGTGTGCTCTCTACTTTGCATTATTTATATGTCATATCACTTGTGCTATGCTCATTTGCTTTTGCTTTCGCGTTTTACTCCGATGCAAATGAGCTTTATTATTTGTACTCATGCTTATTTCATATCCTTTGAGTATATCATGTTGGCTTGGGTCATATAAGCTTGCCTAACTCTTTTGTTCTTATTGACTAAAGCTTATATGATCCAAGCATGTTAAAAATCTCATCTCTTTCACATACTCGAGGTGGTATTGTCATCAATCACCAAAAAGGGAGAGATTGAAAGCATCTAGGCCCCTAGTTGGGTTTCGGTGATTAATGACAATACATGATTACTGTGACTAACGTGTGTTTTGCAGAGGCAATTAAGTTAGGTCACGGTAATGGAGATTGATTGGACAATCATGGTGGTCATACCCCTACGATGGAAATCGTTTCGGTTTTCAAAGGATGGACGACAAGGTTAAGGATGGACTAGTTCTAAGTGTCAATTAGAGTTGAAGAGACACTTAGAGTAGTTTAGGACTTTGTTTTTTCTTTGGCCATACTGTTAAGGGGGGTATGGATGGATAGCTTGACCTAGGTGAGTCTAGTGAGTTAGGTGTGGTGCACACTTGTTAAAACTAGCACTAGGTAACTCCAAAATAGCCCTTTGATCCAATGGAGCAAACTTCATTCACATATGATCGAGAGTTGAAAGTGAATGGAGGGTCAAATATTGACCGGACGCTGGCTCCGGGTTGACCGGACGCTGGCGCAGAGTCCGGTCAGTTCATTTGACCAAGATGAAATCGTTTGGTGCGACCGGACGCTGAGAGATGAAGTGACCGGACGCTGAGGGCCAACGTCCGGTCGACTCCAGTAAGGTTCTAGAGAGGGAAAATCACGATCGGACGCGTCCGGTCACACTATAAACACTGGAGTTCGGGGTGTACTGACCGGAGGGTCCGGTTAACATGACCGGAGCGTCCGGTCACCCCGCAGAGACACATAACGGTTCGTTTTTTAGCCCATGTTATAAATACAACCTCCACTTGTGTGTGGGAGTACTTTTACTCATTTGAACAGCTGAGAAACACCTTAAAAAGTGCCAACAAGAGAAAGGTCCTAGTGAGGTGATTGAGATTTGAGAATCCCAAAGAGAGCCCTCATTAGTGAGATCAAGAGTAGCAAAGTGTGCATCCACCCTTCTCATTAGGCTTGTCGTGGTCAAGTAAGGGTATGTGCTTGTTACTCTTGGTGATCGCCATCACCTAGACGGCTTGGTGGTGATTGGGAGCTTGGTGATCATCCGGAGAGCTTGTGGATGACCCAACTCAAGTTGTGAGCGGTTGTGGGTGATTCATCGTGACGAGAGTGTCGAAGAATCAACCCGTAGAGAGCACTTGATCTTTGCGCGGATCAAGGGGGAGCTACACCCTTGCGCGGTTGCTCCAACGAGGACTAGTGGGGAGTGGCGATTCTTTGATACCTCGGCAAAACATCACCGCATTTCTCTCTCATCTCTTTACTCTGAGCATTTACTTTGAACAATTCAGTTCTTGTCATTTATATTCATAGAATTGCCATGGTAGAGTAGGATTGGAACTTAGGTTGCTAAACTTTTGTGCGTTAGTTCAATAGAAACACTTTCTAGACAAAAGGGGTTAATTGGGCTAACCATAGGACTTATTTATTGTAAAGAAATTTAGAATTAGTCCAATTCACCCCTCCTCTTGGGCATCTTGATCCTTTCAATGGGTCACCTTGCTTTACCCCTCTCAAGCAGTTGAATGGATTACCAGGTATCCCATTGAGGAGGACTGAAGAGCTAGTAGAGCTTAGAAGGTTGTTAATCCAACTGATCCATTTTTCTGAGAACCCTTTGCTTCTTAGGACTTGTAGTATAACCTGATGCTTCAATTTATCAAAGGCTTTCTCAAAATCTAATTTCAGAATAATTATTTTCTTCTTGGACTTGTGATAAATATGGAGTATCTAAAAGGCTCAAGCTAGGCAATACTGAATTGTTCTACCTTTTATGAATTCATATTAGTTCTAATGCACTAGCTGAAGTATTACAGACTGAAGTCTCGTTGAGAGCAATTTGGTTATACATTTGAGTGAGTAATTCAAGAGGGAGATTGGTCTAAAATCATCCACAGATTCAGGGCTGTTTTTCTTGGGTACTAGAGCAATGATGGAGGAGTTAATGCTTCTCAGGTATGTGTTGAAGTTGCAAAAATCTTTGAACAGTATGATAAAATCATCCTTGATAATATTCCAACATTTTTTGATGAATAAACCATTGAATCCATCAGGACCAGGGGCATGACTATTGGGCATACATTTTATGACAAGATCAATCTCTTCTTGACTGAAATCCAGATCAAGATGGTCCAGGTCATGTTGTGTTATCAAAAAGCTAAGATCATAAGTCATATTGGTAAATTCACTACAACCCAATCTTTGTTTATAGGCTGTCCAGAGGAGGCTGGCCTTCTGACCATGTTCTGTGACAGATGTGCCATCAGGTTTTGTAAGACTGACAATGAAAATTTTCTTGTGAGAGATGGTTGCCATGCAATGGAAGAAAGAGGAATTTTCATCACCCAGAGTCACCCATCTAACTGTGTTCCTTTGCCTCCAGTAGATCCTCTTTGACTCCAGGAGAAAGGCAAGATGGGTTTTAACCAGACCTCTAAAGACAGACTCCAATCTGGAGAGAGGCATCTGATCCTCAAGCCTTCTTACTCTATTATTGTTCAAGCCCTATTTGTCTCCCTCAATTAGAAAATTAGATTTTCAATTTAAAAAAAAATTGAAACTGATTTACATCCCTAAGTAATTTTGAAAACTGACGTGATGCCACGTCAACCGTTCTACGTGGCGTCACGAGGAAGGTCAATCGGACTTTCATGAAAAGTTCAGAGGTCAATTATACTTTATCATTTATCATATAATTGTAGAAATATTTTCAAAAAAAATTCCTAAACATTTTCAGAAATAAATATGCATTTATCATACTAAAGTATGATTCAATAATAAAAAAATTGTTTTAACTCAGAAAAATATGAAACCAATTTCATATTTTTTTCTAAAAACGATGCTCTATCTTTTTTTAGCTATGCACCATAATATGCCTGGCATCCTGAGTCCATCTAAAACCATATAGGCTCTTATTTGTGTTTTGATAATCAATGACAACACACATGGAATAACATTCATGTGAAGTATATGAATATTAAAGGCTTAGTTCACAAGAATGCTTTGAGCTATTGGGTGTCATGGAGGAGATGACAAAAATGCAAGTTGAAAAGGGTCAAGGCAAGGATAAAAGGCAAAGGGATAACTATAACATAGGGTTTGTATTTTTGCCGATCTTGAGGTGATTGGAGGATGTAAAATGACCAGATTTATAGAATAGATACCCATAATATTAAGAGGGAGAAAATCAATTTCCTTTATGGTTATCCAGTGCCCCTTGTTTGGTTAGTATTTGCATTGCATATAGATTCAAGTGGTGTTTTCAAAATTGTGTGACAAACCTCTGAAAAATGCCCTTGGTCCTAGTAAAAGGGGTTTATGGACCACTCTCATTCCCTGTAATACAAAGATATGTAGCTCTCTTGCTTGTACAAGAAAATACTAATTAAGTCCTTGTGTTAATTATTTCGTGGGGGTCATTTGAAGTTAGCATGTTTGGAAAAGGTTTATAAAAATGAAGTGTATGCACTTTGCACTGTTTTCAGGGTCACCGGATTACTCCAGTGCCTCATCGTATAGAGATCAAAGAGTACCTCAGCGCCTCATCAATATTTATTAGTATAGTGCCCATGCTAACGCCACGACAGCCTCGTTATTAGATAAAGTACAAAATATATTTTTACAACAAATTGATTTGAAGCTATAAATATGAATACCATTCACTGGAAATTGGTAAACATGAATCACTTTAATTGACCCGTAATTTATTGTTGCATTTTTTTAACAGAGGTAGTAATGTATGACAGGAGAAAAAAAAGACACGCCAAATTGCCAAAAAGGGTTGCAGCCAAAAACCCTCGCGCGGCGCCTGTGGATGTGCCGCGCCTGGGTGTCGCGCCCGCTACGCTACCTGCTGCGGTCGCCTCCCCACTAGCAGCTGCAGCTCCCAGCCTCCCACGCGTGACCGTGAGAGGGGGAGGGGTATTTAACGGCCGAGGATGCGAGCTCTCGCGGCAGCAGCAACTGCAGTGGCGGCGCCTACCCCCGCGCGCCTCCGTTTCCGTCTCCCGCTCCTCCCCCGCGCCCCGCGCTCCGGTGAGTTCGCTCCCCGCTCGCCTTCCTCCCCGAGCCCGCTGCTCCGACCGCCTCCGCTCGCCGCGGAGGAACAGGGGGAGCGGATTTTAGGGTCGGTCTGGGTGTGAGCGCGACGCGCGGTTTGGGGTTTAGGGTTTGGTGGTCCGGGTGTCGTTAGATTCTTAGGGACGGTGGTTGGGTTTCCCATGGATTTTCGAGAGGGCGCTCGAGGTTTCGGTGTTGGGTAAGGTTGGGTTTATAGATTTGCTCTGTATTGGGGCTCACCCTCTCCACCCCCGTTCGCATCAGCGGGGATTAGTGTAGCGTCAGGGCTCACGTGCGCTTGGCTTCTGGATGAATAAATTGTTAGGTTCATCATCAACATTGCTTTAAATTATTAATAACTGCTGAGGGTGCTAGATTTGGATTGCATCAGCTGATTGGGATTACCTGTCAGTAACATTGCACTTGTTACGCGTTTGGTTCGGTTACTTATGCTCATTTCATTGCTTAATTAATTAATTTGGACTTGTTTTCTCATACGGTATCGGTTACTTTGTGCTCAGTTAATTTCTTAATTTGCTTCAAGTTAACCAGTGAGGTCACTAGATTTGGATTGTTAGTGGATTAGGATTCGCTGTCAGGAACGTTTCACTTGTTATGCTTTCTTTTCAGTTCAGACTCACCGCATTGATTAATTGATTAATTTGGACTTTTTTCTCTCATTCTGGTGGTGTCTACCTAGCCAGTTCATTGTAGAGCCGCTTCTTCCTCCAGGGTTCTGCAGTTCTCGTGCAGTGCCACCACCATGGGAGATGAGACCTCGACCTCCATTGCTCCCCAGGAGCAGGAATCCACCGTGGTGAGTGCACTGAGTGGGCTGCTGCCACTGTGGCGAAGACGATTGCATCGCTTAATTCCTTTTCCAGTTTCCCTGCTTGATTTGGGTCTGACTGTGCAGCGGGCTGGGAGTGTCAAGCAACAGCTCTCAAGGCTGGTCCTTTCATCCCTCCGGGCTACCGTGCCTGATGTGGAGGTAGAACCGATGGTTGAAGTTTCAGCAAAGTTTGCTGACTACCAGTGGTACATTGTTTGCATGTTGCCTTACCTGCTGCATCAGCCCCTCATACAATCTGAGTATCTGTTGGTCCTTTGTTAGTTTTTATCATAATTCTTCCAAGTTCTCATCGATTGATTCTTGCTGAACCATGTGCAGCAACAATGCTATGGGATTATGGTCAAAGGTTAAAGGATCTGGAACAAGTTTCAAAAACCCTAATGCCATTGGGCAGGTATTTGTCTGTCTATCTTTATTCTGTATAGACTTAAACTAAGAACTTTCTCATAAGATTTGGAACTAATATTTCTTTATGATCCGCTTCACTTTTTCATGCATGCTCAAGCTCTTTTACATTAACAATATACTGTTCTCTTCACATTTTTTCAGGCCATTGCTAAGAACTTGCCTTCTTCTGATATTATTGAATCCACGTCTGTTGCTGGACCTGGTTTTGTGAACATTACCTTATCAAACTGCTGGGTTGCACAGGTTTGACTGAGATTTTTTATCTTCAGCAAGTTATGCTAGCATTAGCAGTGCCATTATCTATTCTCGCAAATTGTCAATGAGCTACATTATTGCAGAGAATACAAGACATGCTTGTTAATGGTATCAAGACTTGGGCACCAATTCTGCCAGTAAAGAGGGCAGTGATTGATTTTTCATCACCTAATATTGCAAAGGAAATGCACGTGGGGCATTTAAGGTCTACAATTATTGGAGATACATTAGCACGCATGTTTGAGTTCTCGAATGTTGATGTTCTTCGAAGAAACCATGTGGGAGATTGGGGTACACAGGTAACAAGCCTTGTATTGTGATCTAAACATTTTAAATTACTTGGTTTTGGTGAAACAAAATATTTTTACATACTTATGGTGAACTGCTTTAGTACTTGATTCTTGTGAAAAATACTCTCTGGTGCCCAACCTTTCTTATACCTGCTTCTATAGCCTACCATTGCTTAATACATCTGCAATTTTCTATGTCCTCATTGGCCAAAAGGTGTTGGCGCTGGTTCTGCTGGTGTTGTGTTAATCACTTTGGACAATTTGCATTATCGTATCTTGAACTGTGCATTCTGTTTTGTAACCCAATACCCAAAGTCTGTTTGCACTTTGTGATGCGATTTTTTTTTTCTATGGAAGCATCACCACGCTTTACTTAACATTATGACTACCTTTTTTTATATATGTGTAGTACTCCCTCCGTCCCAAAATAAGTGATGTTTTAGGTTTGTCCTAAGTCAAATCATTTCAAGTTTGATCAAATTTATACAAAAAAGTACAAATGTTTATGATACCAAATAAGTATTATTAGATTATCATGAAATATGTTTTCATATTCTACCTATTCGGTCATAAATATTTATGTTCTTTCCTATAAATTTGGTCAAACTTGAAATTGTTTGATTTAGGACAAACCTAAAACATCACTTATTTTGGGATGGAGGAGATGCCATGTAGTTTCTGTATCTATGCTTTCCTATGAACACATTTTCATTTTGTAAGAAGTAAAATCATGCTTAAATTAAAAGATTTTGTGTGTGGCTGGGCTGTTGGAGTAGTTTGTGCCTTGGTTTCATGTAGGTGGCCTATACTGTTTAGCACATGCAGCATGCTAACTAATTTTTCTGTTCATGCAGTTCGGGATGCTAATAGAATATCTTTTTGAGAAATTTCCAAATTGGCAGGAGATAGGTAGCCAGGCCATTGGGGACCTTCAGGTAACACGTTCAATGCAACGATGCAATTATTTGTCACTTAGCTCTCTGCCTACAAAGCATGCAAACATGAAAGCCAAATATGATGCCAAGTTAACTCAAACCATATATCCAAACACTTACAATATATCTTTGGTCAAAATTAATAGGCTCTGACTGTATTCTACACTCAAATGCTTATTTAACTGTTATGCACAGTATTATTGCTGCGGTGGCTTATGCCTTGTCAGTGTTTGCATAAATTACTGTTGTGATTGTATTGTGGCGTCATGCTAAAATCCAGTACATTGTCTCCTATACTTATCTCCTCAACGCGTGTTTCATCGTTCATGAGGGGGTTAGCACATTGGATTTTGCTTTTCGTTGGTAGTTTCTTGTTATAAGTTGAGCATCCTGCTACCTACTTCATAGTTGGTTGCCTGTTTCCCTTCATAGTCCATCGAAGCACTTGTGTGTTTCAAAATCAATGGATCCCTTAAAATAAGTGCTGGAAATTGGCATTTTTTTTGCCATATGACAACGTGTCTTGTTCCTGCCATTGGGACTGACATTTTAACTTGGTTATATGACACAGGTTTTCTATAAAGCATCCAAGCATAAGTTTGACAATGATCCAGAATTTAAAGCAAGGGCTCAACAAGGAGTTGTTCGGCTACAGGTGAATGCTTCATTTTGGATGTCGACTTTGGGAAGGTTGACATGTTCTCATCCAAGCATTGTCTGTAGGGAGGGGAGGAGAAATATCGAGAAGCATGGAAAAAAATTTGTGACGTTAGCAGGAGCGAATTTGACTTGGTCTACAAGCGCCTAAATGTGGTGCTTGAAGAAAAGGTACAATACATTGTAGTTGAAACATATATTTTTGATGGAAAGGTTGGTTGCCAACAGAATCTAGGCGTGAGGTGAAATTACTTGTATGGATATTTTGGGCTTTGATTCACATCTAAATTTTGGTTTCTAGCATTGTCTTAACGACATTCCTGTTCACATCAACTTCACCATTTTCATTTTTTCACAGAAAAAGTACATGCATATCTGTGTTTTAACAGGACAATTTGTATCCCTTGTCAACTTGTTAATCAAAGTTTGATCAATTGGTATTGTTGAATGTTTATGCTCATGTTGTCTGCCTCTTCAATGAAGCAGCTGACCAGGCCATTGGTTTAGGCTAATTAATGTAGCACCTTTCAGGGGGAGAGTTTCTATAATCCTTATATTCCTCAAGTGCTGGAGGAATTGAATAACAAAGGCTTGATCAAGGAGAGTGAGGGTGCCCGAGTTATATTTATTCAAGGTCATCAAATCCCTTTGATAGTGGTTAAGAGTGATGGTGGCTTCAACTATGCCTCAACAGACTTAGCTGCTCTTTGGTAAGTGCTTGTGCTTTCGAGGGTTCATTCAGTTTTCTCTATTGAAGCAAACAGAATGTATGTGGATTTAATATTTTTGTCCATGGTTTTATGGAGGTATCGGCTCAATGTTGAGCAGGCAGAGTGGATCATATATGTAACAGATGTTGGTCAGCAGCAGCACTTTGACATGTTTTTCAGTGTAAGCACGGAGTGGCACCAAGGTGTTTTCCATTTACTGTGTATATATTTGAATCTACTACCAACTTTCTACAGGCTGCAAAGATGGCCGGTTGGCTCCCAGATCCAAGCGAAAAGAAGTTTCCGAAAACAAGCCATGTTGGATTTGGTCTTGTTCTTGGTTCAGATGGCAAGCGTTTCCGAACCCGCAGTACTGAGGTTGTTCGATTGGTAGAGCTACTTGATGAGGCTAAATCTCGGAGTAAATCAGAACTACTACAACGGCTTACTGAAAATCGTAAGTTGGACTATTTTGGAACCGTATTGTTATCCGTCAGGTAAATATGCTCATTATTTTTGTTCAGGCAAAATTGTTGACTGGACGGATGAGGAATTAGAGCAAACTTCAGAGGCAGTTGGATATGGTGCTGTGAAGTATGTTTTAGAAAGATGCATCTCTTGATTTGACTAAGAAATAACTAAGTATTTTAGGGATAATCCAATTTATCATAATGCATTTCTGTAACTTTACTACAGGTATGCTGATCTCAAGAATAATCGGCTGACTAATTACACATTTAGTTTTGAACAGATGCTGAGTGATAAGGTACTAATCAGACTATTTTCATAGAATGCACTGTGGGAACTTTGTTAACATGATCATCATTATGCCCATGTTCGTTCTCTATGTGAACAGGGAAATACTGCTGTGTACCTTCAGTATGCACATGCTCGTATTTGTTCCATTATTCGGAAATCCAACAAGGATGTGGAAGAGCTGAAGATGGTAAGCTTTATGTTTTACTCGTGCAGACTGTCATTAATTTGGTGAAGGTTTAGCACCAATTCTCCTGGCTATCAGTCATGAGCTGAAAATTTCTTACTGTTTTCTTCTAGAGCGGAGCCATTTCTCTCGACCATCCTGATGAGCGCGTGTTGGGGCTATATCTTATCCGCTTTGCAGAGGTGCCTTTCCTCACTATTAGTGAACTTTATTTTATATAAGTTTTTGGAAGTCAGGATAGCAATGCCAGTGTTGAGTCGCTGGTCAGGTCTAGTTTTGGTCTGAGAGCATACATGGTAATTTAAGGCATTTTTGGGTGTTGGGAATCTTTTTGGCTTTTTGCTGTATGTTTTTCCTTCTTGGATACTGCAAGAATGTTTTTCTTGTTGTATACTCCTCGAACAATTTTCTGTTTGACTTCAGGTGCAATCTAGTTCAACTGAAATTACTACAATTTGCCTTTTCTGATTGCACTGCAATATGTTTCAGGTTGTTGAAGAGGCCTGCACGAATCTACTTCCAAATGTTGTGTGTGAATACTTGTACAATCTATCTGAAATGTTCACAAAATTCTATACCAACTGCCAGGTATACTTCTTTCCATTTGCATCACTCTTCCCCTCTTCAAATGAATCTTGCATTGTTTCTTGTGTATTTACTATTTAGATTGGCATCAGCTCATACAAACTGCAAAAAGACCCGTTGATTTCCATACAACAGCAATACAGTCTGCTAATGACCTGATGCTATTTAACCACTCCCACTCTGCATTGATCCCAACAGGTGGTCGGGTCACCGGAGGAGACGAGCCGCTTGTTGCTTTGCCAAGCGACTGCTGTTGTCATGCGACAGTGCTTCAACCTGCTCGGGATCACACCAGTCTACAAGCTGTGATCGGATGCATGTTTGATTTATACATTCAACATCACTTTACGTAGAAACCCCAATTCATGATGGTTGCAGTTTTGGTCTTGTAACCTAGTTGAGGCAGTTAACATACTCTAATCCACTGTCATGTTTGAAAACAGAAGCAACTCAAAAGGTGGTAGCAAAATATGCTTTGCAGAGTTTCTATCGATCCCTTGCATCATGTGTTTTGTCTTTCCCTGGTGGCAGCTCATCAACCAATGATGTATGGCAACTGGCAAGCGTGCTGTTAGGCAAGTTTAGGTTCTGATCCAGACCACAAACCCTAGTCTTCCGTTGTCTGCTCTGCCCTTGTTCTGTGCGCACCCCTGTTCAGGTAAAACTGGGTTTTGCTGCTCCAAATTCTTAAGAAGACAACATGTTCACATTTCAGATTCCTCAAAAATATTCTCTATTCAAGTCGATGAACTCCGGTAACAATCAAAGAAACACTGAAAATAGCGGATCGGGGTCTTTGTCCTTGCCAGAATGGGTCCTTTTCCATGCAAGAACCTGATGGCTGGTGCTGGAGCTGGAGATCTCCCAGTGTTGAATTGCTACTATGATATCTGTGTTACTCGTAGTGTTGAATTGCTGTTGTGCTATCTGTTCCTTGTAGTGTTGGATTACTACTATGAATTAAACAGCAAAAGCTAGTTGAAAGTTTCACCTGATGTGGCTATAACCTGCTGGCTATCTGGACCAGGACCCGCACATATATAAAGGTTGGCTTAATACTTTATCATAGCATTCGCCAGCCACCTTGCACATCTCTTTTGATGCTATCAATTCAGAATGGTCATTGTCACTGTAAACCATAGAAAGTTGGCACTTTCGTGATCGTGATTTTTCTCTGGACAGGAAGCGGATGTTACAAGTGATAAATAGTATGACAAGTTGAATTCGAATAGCAAATGTTTATGTAGCTATTCTAAGGTAGTGATACCCGCGGTCAGTTGTCTAACAATTATGCAATCGAACACAAGTTAAGAATGACGAAGATATGAATGTCCAGAGAATTATTGGTAGCTTGCTATGTACCCATATGCAATGAAACAATCTATAGTAGCCATGAACGTTGATCACAATAGTGCTAATTTTCTGGAGAAGGGCAATTGTAAAAAAATTGTGACTCAAAGTTCCCCTGTAAGTACTACCAACTCTATTAGTAAGAGCTAAGAAGCTGTTTTGTGATAGTCGAACAGAATTGACTGAAACCATCTCGTGCTATTTTTTTTAAACATGACACTAAGAGGGAGATTAAGCAAATGTTGTCCACATAATCGGTCAAATAGGCAACATAATATAAGAAAGTTGTCCGCATTAAGAGAGAGAAGCGAAGGGAAATTGCCTAGCCTAGTAGTAAATCGTTGTCGAAGTGCATCATGTCACTCTTTTTGAAGCGGATGACGAGGATTATCACAAAGTGGGTGGTAGCTTACGTAATCACACATGTCTAGTGACGCAAACCATCAGTCTTAGTAAATAAAATATATTAACATAAACCTCACGGATTATTAAGCTGACCAATTCACCTTTAGAAACGTTACAAAGGCTTCCTCTGCCCCTATTCCTTCTCTGGCAACATACAGACTCTACCATAACTCTCCATGGCATGGAGAAACCACAACAAGGTTATAATCAATATGTGTGATCTTCCCGCCCACATTAGCATCACCATCGTTCGTTCGTCATATGTAAGCTTAATCGAAAAGATACAGTAAACATCGCAAGGTGGTATTAACCTTGCGCAAGGAGTAGCTCGATCTGACCTCCTGCTTGTTTCAGTCTTCCATCCACGGCCGTCCTCCCGTGAGGAGGGCGGTGCTACAGGCCTAGAGCGGCCTAGGTCTTTTTGGATTGCAGCAGCTCGGGCACTTGTACTGCTTTATGCTCTCCGCCTTCGCGGGGGTGATCTTCACGCACTTGCCATGGTACCACTTCTCGCACACATCGCACCCGATCCAGAACTCATCTGCGCTGTATATTCCACCACAGGTCCCGCACAAGGTTTCGCTGTGGTTGCCGTCGTCTTCGTCGTAGCCCTCGTCAGGCTCCCTGGCATTATTTTCTAATCGTGGCTCGCTTGTTTGCTGGAGAGGCAGATCAAGTTCAACATCATAACATGATAATAGAAGAGGTGGTAAAAACAATGATGGATTCTTGTTACCTTTGCTGACAGTTTATTTCTACCACTATTGTCAGTACCGGATCTGTCCCTCTCCTTAGATTGTTTCACACCACTGGAGACGACTTCAAAAACAGTTGGCAGATCATTCATCATGACGAACAAACGATTCCTGCTCAATTTGAAAACAAAAGCATTACACAAATGATTATAGTAATATCAACTACTCTAATGGCAGTTAAATTATATAGATTGCAGTAACATCTGTTATTATTGTGCCATGGGCTACTGGATACTGCTACTACAACCAAAAACAATTGCAGAGTGGAATATGAAACGTTTCACTTCCATTGTAATTCAAGTCAAGGCTGCTTAATACCTTTTGACTTCGTTGATTGACTATCGAAAGGTAAACTGTAAGAACATTTTATGAAGAAAACAAAGTCAAACTTGTAAGTTGCAAAGTTTCAACTGGCCAACATTAATGTTGTTTTTATTGCCTTACTGCCTACAACTACAAGCGAATTTACTTGGTGACTAAGATCCCAATACCCATCATGGTATAAAATATGAATTCAATCATAAATTCACTTGTACTCATCACTTACTGCTCTCAAAAACCCTTGGTCAACAACAAAGTTTATTCAAATGAAGCATGTATCATTTGTAAAGAACAAACGAAGTGAAATATACAAAAGCTACTCTACATATTTTTAAAATCTCAAGGTTTACAAGGGCGTACCCAGTGCAGAGAGCTCCCGCTCTGTGCGGGGTCTGGGGAAGGGTGTCAGTGGTAAGCCTTACCCTCGCCTGTGCAATGCGAGGAGACCGCAACTCGAACCCGGGACCTTCCGGTGACAGGCGGTAAGACTCTACCGCTTGCACCAGGCCCGCCCTTCTAAAATCTCAAGGTTTAGCTAAACATAAATTAAATTTGGCAACATTGCACAGGAGTTGAGCAGTTGGAGCTACATACTATTTATGAAAGTATTGGAGTGCACAGCATTGTCCCAAAGTCCTCAAAAGATATAAAACAGTAAGATGAAAACACTTAGCTCGTTAAATACTCGGGGAAAATGTTGCTTCAAATAAATCTATGAAATATTAGCAGTTTGACAACAAGTCCAAAAGTTAAATAATGTGAATGTATTTCGAGTTCAAAGTAAAAATAACAAGTGTAGAAATGGAACTGGTAAGCAAAGAACTTTAAGGATGCGCTGCTTGGTCCAAATAAACTCATACAGTTACCAACCCTTAGATACCACCACCGTTTCAGATTTTAATCAGAAATCAGCTAATTCATAGGCCAATAAATTTGGAGATACATAAAATGGAACTTATCAGGAACAACCTACGTGAGGATGTATTATCCAACATCAAGTCCAAACAATTTTTATTCAGTATTCATGTCCTTTACACAAAATGGAGTACGCATCCAGGTTGTATAGAAAGGTGGTGGTTACATGTGCAATGATTTCAATGCAAGAAGCAATACAATATGTAGTCAGGTACCAAATAGTTGCGACTCTTGTTTAGTAATTGGTAGACATTATGTATCATAGCAATGAATAATCAGGAGGGCTTGCTATAGTTTTATTCTATGAGATACATTTATTTACTAATCTTAAAGTGGTTACTGACTATGGGAAAAATACATATACTATAAGTTAGATTTCATACAATTGTACCCAAAAAAATACACCTCTCCATATACTCATCATTTTTTATTTTTTGGTTGCTGTTGGAGACTAACAAATGATCTTAACAGTCAGAAATTAACTCAGTCTTGCATGGGAGATACTGCAGTGCTGCACAGTTTCAAACCACAGGATAATCTTGTTAAATCATTCTAGTTAGTGGTTAGTACAGATTTGGCCTGTGGCTCTTATTAATCCCTCTTTTTTTTGCTCTTTCCTATGGCTCTTGCTGCATTTCATCTCTAGCCTGGTCAAGCTTGCTCGGGACTAAAAGGCTGTACTACAGATTTGGGAACAGTTAGCTACTTCTACAGAAATATTAGTAAAAGCTTGAAGTAGAGTACTTAAGCAAAACACATAATCAGAACCATCCACTAAATCCAAACGTAGCCACAATCTTAGTGAGTAACAAGAAGTGAAAGTCGGAAGAGATCATAATCATCAATTCACACTTGCATGCTTTCTAAATAAAAAGTTTGTAAGTAACGAAGTATAACCATCACAGAAGAAGTTTCAATGCCTTAAATCAGAGCAAGAAGTCTTTCATGAATAACAAACTGGAAATTTCTCACTTGGAGGTGCCTACATATTTTTATGCTGCAATAACTTATATATGTGATGGAACAAATTCATTCCCAAAAATGGAATCAGCTTAAAATGACAGAGCAGGCTTTAAGCATCCGAATATTTCTGAGGCACATTTCGTTCAGCAACATATGAACATTCTAATGACAATGAAGGGTCTACACTCTACACTAAGCTTTCCACATGAATAAACAACACTACTTTTCATTAGGACAGTATTAACATCTTAGGGAAGAATAAAACTTCAGTACACACATACAGACATGCTCAGAAGTTTACATAATGCTAACTACAGCACAGATAAACAGATATCCTCCCCAGCTTCAGCAAAATGTCGGTTTATAAGCTAGTATAACTTAGTAATTCGCATGACAGTAGTAAGCAATTGAACAGCACAGCTCCTTAAATTGCTACATGGGAACAAACTCATTTGCTTTGTAAATCGAAAATTGGCAAATTACTTATATTCCACGAAATCAGAAGGCCCAAATCTGAACAGTTACTTGTCAAAACAAATGTTGGATCCAAACACGTCGGCACAATGACATGCATACAGAGGTTTACTTCAAAAAAAAAATGCATACAGAGGGCACAGCAGACCATGCAGACCCTGAAATCCACTTCAACTCACAGAGAATACTCCCGAGAAAGCCCCAGCACATGTATGCATGTCATATGTGTCAATGAGCACAGACAGCACAACAACAAGGAACAAGCAACAAGTGACGGCAACAAGGCATGCATCGGACCTTGAGAAACAGAGGCGAAATTGGGGGGATGGTGTCGTACCGATCGTTGCGGTTGAGCCGCGCGGCGTAGTAGAATGCGACGGAGATGAGCCACGAGTCTGAGTGGACGGCGACGAGCGCGAGCCAGTCGCGGCGGTTCATCCCGTCGCGCGCGAAGTTGATCCCGAGCGCCGGCTCCGGCAGCTCCGTGGGCACCTCCTCCGCCGGCAGCGCCACCTCCCACGCTTCGTTCGCGTACCCGTACAGGCACAGGTTCTCCTTCTCTACACCGACACCCAACCCCAACCACAGACCGCATCAGCAGCTCGGACCCAAATCGAATCGAAGACCACGGCGCGGTGAGATCGCGAGGGGAAGGAGACTCACCTGGATCGCACAGCGCGTAGAACTCCTCGACGTCTGCGAAGCGAGACGAGGGCTAGAGTTAGAGCTGGAACCTTCACAAGCGTGGCTGGAAGCAGGAGCCGCGGGGGCGCGTACCGTGGGTGAGGGCGCGGAGGATGGCGGAGCGGCGGGCGCGGTAGTCCTTGTAGATGTCGTCGACGGAGCGGGGAGCGGAGCCACTCCCGGCGGCGGCGCGGCGGTAGGAGGCGTCCATCGCCCGGCGGCGGCGCGTGTGCGTCTGATCTCTCTCCGGCGAGAGCGAGACCGCAGGAGGGAAGGGAGGAGATGACTGATCGCGATGCGGTCGGGTCGACCAGGACGAGTGCTGCCTGCCGGGTAAAAGGGAAAGATGTGCAAGATCTTGCGGGGTTCTTTTTTTCGTGTGGGCCCCTGCGGATGTCAAGATTTATTTTGTCCTATGATGGAAGCAAACCTCATCTATTTAAAGTCTACGAGGGCTTGGACAAGATTTTTTTTTTCAAAATCACGGGCTCTAAATTAAGTCGGAGAATTTTTGGTGGGATCACAATCATATTAGGATCTTAAGCATAAAAGCCTCAAAGGTACAAACTGTATTGTGACCGGAATAGTAAAATTAGGCTCCTTAATCCTCCATATCATAAAAGCCGTAAAGTCATACGGCAAGATGACAATTGACAACTATGGCCTCAAAACACACGAAATCAAGGCCTTGTTTGGAGTCAAGGATATAATGGTCAACTGCAAATAGTAGCTCTTTGGATGCAAACATCTCGCTAATACTTTAGTTAAGTGTTAGCTGAATACTCAACTAATAGCTACATTTCACTAATTGGACTAAATTAACTAATAATAGCTAATATTAGTTGTGGCCTATTATTTAGCTAACTATTAGCAGCTCATGGATCCAAACATACTCCAAATTTGTGAGACATCTCAAAGTCTTAGATTCGAACGGGCTAATATGTCTTCGTGTCTGATTCTTTTTCCACAAAGAGTACTAGATATGAGAACGGTAAGGCTCCGTTTGCGTGTCCTTAAACCCGGCTTGATCCGTTTCTTTTTTCAACCGGAACAGTATTTTTCTCTCACAGATTCCTCCAGATTCATCTAAATTCCTCTAGATTCCTCCAGATTCCTCCAAGCGAATGGGGCATAAATGTGAAGTTTAGTTTAACATTGGCTCTACATAAAACCTTTTTTTCCCCTATGGACAACTGATTTTCTATGTAGCAAACTTTTTTTTTGTCACCTAGCACAGTATGAGAGGAAATTCGTTCTATGAGATTGTAATATTCTTGGATCTAGTGTTGGGTTGGTTCATTGAAACATTTGGATAACAATATACGTCCACTCAATATCATGTACAGTTCAAAGTATACAACACAAACATTACAAAACGACACCAAATAACATCCACAATACATTTTTTTATGAAAAAAGAATAAAAGAAGAAACAACTGATTGATGATGAATTAGAAACATCTCTCGAAATTTTAAAAGAATATCCACGACGACAAGACACGCACGGCATGGATCCTTACTGTACTGTACGTGGAGGTCAGATGGCCCACCATAAAGCAGCCACGGCGACAACAGCCACGCAGGACGAAGCAGCAGCAGCTCCGACGCCAGCTGGGACCCCCGTGGCCGCCGACGCCGTAGTCGTCCCCGCCGCGGTCTCAGCCGCGGGCGCGTCCGCCACGGCATCCGGCGCGGCCTTCTTCTTCTTCTTGCTCTCCGCGGGCGCGGGCGCCGGCGCGGGGACGGGCGGTCCATAGAGCGCCCAGGGCAGGAGCACCTTGCTGACCTGGTACACGACGAGCCTGTCCCCGGCGTAGAGCGGCGTGCCGTCGAGCGTGGCGTTGACCACGCCCGTGGAGACGTTGACGTTCGTCCCGTCGGCGGTGAGGTTGAGCGGGTACTTGCCCCTCCCCGTGTCCCCCGCCTGCGTCCGCAGCGGGTTGCTGACGGTCTCCAGCTGCGCGGCGGCGAGCACCGCCGAGACCACGTGGAACTGCACCAGCGACGTCTTCTGCTGGTCGGACAGGGAGTTGAGCGTGCCCTTGGGGAGCGCCGAGAACGCGCTGTCGGGCGGCGCGAAGACTGTGAGACCGCCGTTTGAGGACTTGCCCTTCAGCTGGTTCGTGATCTGCTCCGCCTCCCGTGTGGATTGGAGCAGCTGGATGAACTTGGTGAACTGCCCGGCTTTGCTCAGGATTGCCGTGATCGTCTTGGGCGCCGCGGGGGCTAGGGACGGGGACGGCGCTGATGCTGCCTGGCCGTGCGCTAGCGGCGCCGCGGACGACAGGACGATGGCGACGGCGAGGAGATGGGCGGCGGCGAGGCGTGGCAACGCCATGATGGGTTGGTTAGTTAGTTTTATATATGTATCTTCGCTGCCTAGCTAGCTGGCTAGCTACTAGCTCGTGTGTAGCGTTGTTGGATTCCTGTTCTTGATGTGCATATTGCAATGGAGGCGAGTGGGTTATATATATAAGGAGGTTGCCGATCGAGGAATGAGAGCGAGCGAGGGGATGAAGAGAGAAATGGTGGGACGCCATGCTGCCATGGAGGGGGCGACGTCGAGCTGGAAGATGGCACGTTGATTAGCAGGTGGCGTAGTTTGCTTCACGGAGCAGCAACTCCACTGGCATTGTGGGGTGGGGTTTCTGCTGAGGGCTGGACGCACTGGGATCGATCGGATCTCTCCATCGGATTCCGCCTGCGAGTGAGAACTAGAGAATTTTTTGTAATTTAATTAGGTGGCGATGGACGTCGTAAAGACGGCTTAACTAAATCGAAAAAAATTGGGACAGTGATCGGGTAAAGAGTTGCTAACATTTAACAACCTGCATCGGTGGAGCTTTCGATCCGAGCTGTACATGCATGGTGAAGATGAATGGAATCGAGAGAGATGCTGCCTGCATGCTTTGCTTTGCTTGCTGGATCCAGAGGGAAAATGCGTGTAAGGTGGAGCAACGGAATGGAGCCTACTGCTACTGCGAAGGAAGATTCTCTGTCACTGTGTGTATGGTGCCGCACGTACGTGGTGATGCTAGCTCCTCATGGGCGTCAGATCGATGGGACAATTCTCGAGCACGACCTCAGACCGAATCCCAGAAGGAGTATACGTATATGGGAAGAGAATGAACAATTTCTCAAATCAATAGTAAGATATAAAGTTTGGGGCTAATCCAATAAACTATTATATACAGTTGTTCCAAAAGAATCTTCGAGGTCATCTTAAATGCAGTTCTTCATCCAATCCTGACATCCTGTCTTACATCCAAATGGGTCAAACAAAACGTGTTTTACTATTGTTATATATATATATATATAACTTCCATCATCTATCTATATTTATATTTTAAAGAGTGGTTACAAAGATAGCGTTCTGCGATTAGCATGCATACAGCTGCTAGTCACGATCCAGCAACATGCAGATGCCAACATTGCATCCAACCATCTGGATCAGTAGGGTGGTGCATCCATCGGCAGCAAACAAAACTGTGCATACACCACGGGACGATTTTGGATCGGAGGCAAGCAACTTACGAGATCGCACGTATTATCACTGACATGAACACCGAACCATCCATGGAGCAGAGGCGAAGCTGGCTAGAGAAGCACCCCTTAACGGCGGAATCAAACCGGTATGTGAATCAATGAACAATGAACACGCTGCCATCGATTAGCAACTAGCTTGAGGATTAGATTTAGATGTCGGAGTTCAAATTCAGCCCACAAATAATCCGTTTCAGGACCATTATTTACACAGCAGAACCAGATCAGCCAATAGATACGGTTTCGCCTGAGATAAGGTGAATGGGGAGGGAGGGCGCTTCATTCGGTGCCTCCGCTGTCGTCTGCCGCAGAAGCTTTGCAGACTGGGCAAGCGTTCTTCACCTGCAGCCACTTCTTGATGCAATCTGCATGGTAGTCGTGACCGCATTTCAGCTTTCCGATAGAGTCCTTGAATTTGTAATCCTCCTGCAGCCAGCAACCGGTGTTTGATAAGCATTGACTTGAAATAGTAGATAACAGCTTGAGATAATAGATAACAGGAATTGCAAGTGTAACATTAAACCGGATGTTGTGCAAGGGTGTAATCTTACCAGGCAAATTACACATCTTGCGCTCTCAGTGTCACCATGGGTACGGGCAGAGCTGCAGCAAGTTATCTCCATCACACAGCTTGAAAGTTTTTCATCAGCTAGGCCAGTGTTGACATTGCCTATTCGTTCTCCCAAAGCCAGCAGCTCCTGCAGATAACAGCATAGAAAGTTACATTAGTTACAGAACACATTCTGTGCTGATTTGTGATAATAATTATCTACTGTAGGTTCTTTCTTACTACCTCATAACTCATATCATCAATGTCCAGCCTCATGTCCCAGTGAGGATCAGAATCTTCTCTTGACTCATGGATAACTAACTGATCCAGCATCATAAACCGCTGCACACAATGCAATTGTATTAGTTACAGGGCAAGAATTCATGTTAGTGTAATTATGAGAAAATAATCAACACCATCTACCTCAGCTGCTGGTCCTCTCAAGTTATTTTCTTCAATAATCAGTGGACGGAAAGCATGGTGCGAATCCCTCAGCCTTCTACTCCTTGCACTACCACTGGAACCAAGAGCCACATGCCCCAGATGTCTTGAAGATGCAGTAGCTTCAGCATGAACACTTGATGCTGCTGCTGAGGTAGCAGGCGGGTAGCTAGGGACAGCAGGCTGGTAGCCAAGGATAGCAGGCCGATAGCTAGGGATATCAGGCTCATGGGTGACTGTCACCGAGTTGTTAGAAGTCGCAAAAGCTGGGGCAGGATATGTGCTGATGCTGTTAGGAGGGACTGCTCTGGGGGCATACCCACCATGCACAAAATGTGGACTATCAGAAGAACCAGGAGGTGTTGGGATAGGGGGGGCATTTATGTTGGTCCTCTGTGGAGCAGAATAGTATGGCCTCTCCCTGAAGGCCATGCTAGAGTTTCCATCGGTCCCTGCAGAACAGAAAGCTTTAACTTCTTGAATAACAACAAAATTTGAAAAAAATGGGGTGCTTGGCAATCTATCATTTCATTTTGAACAGCACTAAAAAGCAATTGAAAATTGCTATGCTGCAACTGATGGTACTATAATAGAACTATAAAACAGTTACTCCCTCAGTCCCCAAAATATAGCCACTTCTAGGTTTGTTTTGAGTCAAAACTATGTGATAAGTTTGACAAAATTTATCGTAGAAAATATCAACATCTAGGATACTAAACTAGTGTTATTAGATCAACTATCAAATAATTTTTCAGAATGTCCTTATGTGATATCATAGATGTTAATTATTTTCCCTAGAAACTTGGTCAAAGTTTAAATAGTTTGACTTAAAGACATACCTAGAAGTAGCTATATTTTGGGACGGAGGTAGCATACAGTTTATAGCAACAAAACACTTGGGCCTCAATCATGAAATTTACTAGAAGAACAGGCATCAAAATTAACCTGGGGCAGTCACTCTTGGAGGTATAGAGAAATGCGCTCTATCTTGTGGCACTGCTGTACTTCGAGGAGGACCAATTACAGGAGTATGGTTTTGTGACCCATGAGTGCTGCTTGATGCGCAAGGTACACCTGGATTGTGTCCCAAATGGATCGGATTGTGATCATGGCGTCCTCTCACATTCCTCTGAGATCCTCCATGGCTATCAAAGGGATGATCACTCCAGTAGCTTGAACCCATATTTGATGTTACTCGAGGAGGGCAGGGTTCAGGAGCAGGAATGTAGCGAGGGAACTGAGGATTAGATGAACTGCCAGCATAACAGCTCCCGATATTGACTCCATCCACTGGATGAATAATTGGATTTCTCCGCTTCAGTGCAACCCTTCTGTCATCCATATGGGAACTCGGAATGAAGTTATCCTCAGACCTATTTGGATAACTCAAAGAAGGCGGATGATGAGTATTATGTGGTGCATAGATGCTACTGGAGCTTCCAGCATGAGGATAGCCAGAATAGGGTGCAAGCATGGTTCCAGGAGCATCACTGTGCTGAATATGAGATTGCCCAGTGTGACTTGAGGATGGAATGTCATTTGGTCTTATTGGTGCGCCCCCATAACCTGATGATAGAGCTCCATTCGCTGCATCAGTTCTAGAATGCATAAATAACTTTGGACCTGGCATAACAGGGGTGCAATTGGATGAGTTCACAATAATTGAAATGTACAATAAGCAATAAGTTAGTATGTTTGTGGAAGTCCATATACCAAAAGGCTGTGGTTCACTCTGGAACCTGTTCACATGATCCATCCTGGAGGCATGTGTGTTATTATGATGATGTCCCGCCATAACACATGAACAGAGGGATTTGATTTTGCTTAACCTGGAAAATTATAGGCTCGGCATTAGTATTCTAGAAAAACAAATTGCAGATGCAAATATACATGTAGATTTAGAAAAGAAAATGTAATATAGAGAGAATCACAAATACTTAAGACTTCCAGAACAAATTAAAAAGGATCATTCAAACCTTAGAACCGCAAGATGTGAGATTACAATCACACAGGCTAGAGCTGCCAGTGCCAAAACCCCAAAGATTTCATCATATCCAGTGTCTTATTTAACTTTGGTACAACACTCACAACACAAATGAAATCCTCGTCATATCCAAGAAGACTAGAAACCATGCCAACATAATTAACTAAGTAAACATAAAACGTTTTGACCACAGTATTTAGTTTACAAAATTAAACTAGAGAAGGCATCATCATCGTACTTGCATAATAGTCTACTACAAAATAAAATATATAGGGTGGAAACCTGACTTTTAGACCTCAATACAAGAATCAGAAACTTTTATAGCTTTGGTGATGGCAGTAACTGGGCCTGGTAAGTAATGATAGAGCATAGGATTTTCCCATATGATGAATAGTTCAAAATTCTAACCTTTTGAAAACAACAAAATACTACTCTCTAATGTTTGGTCACCAAGCAGCTAGAGGATACCTATGTTATGCCAATAATGTACATGCAAGTTGAAGAGAACCTTTATGTATACATCATGTCATTATGGTGCCTGGCACTCACAAATTTTACCTTCCGTAAAGGTTTATTTGCACTCAAATAATGGAAGATGAAAGAAACAAAAAAAAATCAGAAATGCAGCACGGTCAATTAAAGGATTGGAGAATATTTATTGCTGTATTGTTGTTCATAAACAGTATAAAAAGAGGATGTTTGTTTGAAGATAACAAAGAGGCTAGTAGATATATAAATCGATTGTTTGATACTGCACCATTAAAAATGATTACATTTAACAGGCTTTATACAAGATAATTACAAGCAGCATATCAAGGCTGCATTGTCTTCTCTCCAAGTAATAGAAAATACTCCCTCCATCCCAAATTGTAAGACGTTTGACTTTTTTTGTCCCAAGTTTGACCACTCGTCTTATTCAAAAAATTTGTGCAAATATAGTCAAATTTAAGTCATTCTTGAAGAATTTTTATTAATAAACCAAACCACGACGAAAGAAGTGATATTTTACACAAATTTTTGAATAAGACGAGTGGTCAAACTTGGTGTCAAAAAAGTCAAACGTCTTACAATTTGAGATGGATTGAGTACTTGATAAGCAGCTATACAATCCATTGATATTAGGATCAAATTACAGATGATATTTTAATAGTTCAGTGTCAAGTATAAAATCCTAATACCTAACCTACAAAGACACTAGCCTTACAACATTAATTCAGTAAAGCAGTATACACCAGGACTCTGTACAACACCAGGTGAAAGGACCAATTTTAAAAGGCAAAGAACCTATTGACAGCATCTGTAACAACAGGAATACAGTAATAGCCAAAGAAGTTGAAACAGTGTGCAACTAAATTATATGGCAGCACTTATCAAACAGTACAGTTCGTATTACATTCTATTGAACATAAGAAGATTGGCCAGAATCTTCTAATTCTTTACATGGAATGAAAAGCCCGTCAAACGAGCTTAGTCATGGGAAGAGAACCTAATAATAAATTGTACATAATTCTGTTAAACAGAAAGGAAATGGACATATAAGGCAGAAAGTATGGCACTAGCTATCAGCTCCAGAAGCCCCAGGAAATATGAAGGCAGGTAGATATAAAACTAGCATTTCAGGTACACACATGCCCATGTATGAATAACAGATGCACACACAAGATTGCTAAAGGTTCCTCCTCGAAATTGTTGTCCTTTTGTTCGTCTTATGAATAAATGCATCTTGTTTCCAACATCATCAATTCACCTATTTTCAACTAGCATCTTTCTCCTTCCAACAACATTGAATAGCTATCTGCAAATGGCATCCTCTCAGTGTGATCAAAAGAATTGTTACTTCATGGGCCAAGCTACCCTCGCCGTAGCCAATTCTACATGGTAAGCTGATTTTTTACTTGGAAAGGATCTTCAGATCAACTAATTTGATGTGAAACAACTGTTTAAGTTCCTTCTCCCACATTTACGCCAACCTAAATCTACCATCCAAAATCAGGACTAGTGGGTGATCATACTGCTCCAGCCAGTATTTCCACAAACCTCAATATTTCTCTCCCTATAAGTTAACAGTGGGCCATGAAACTACCCTTCTCGCCTTTATACTTGATGAACTTCACCATACAACCACCAATGGGCTAAAAGTTCTAGGTGGTAGATGCTAAGAGTGGCACTGGTCCACCTTTTCCAGTCCTCAGAATGATATGAAGTTAGCAGCAATTGGCTCTTCCAAAAACTCACAACTGGAGGGCCTCTCTTGTCTCTTGGGCTGTTAAAAGGCTGTTACAATCTTGTAAGAGAAGCCACCATCTCAAACTAAGGGCAACAGAAGTCCAACAGTGATGTTGAACATATGCTCTTACTGAGGACAAATAGTCCTCACAAGGCATATGGACAAACTGGATCAGCTCTCCCATTTACCAAAGCAGATTCATCGCTTAACACTGAAAAAACTAATCAAGGAGCCCAAATTTTGCCCATTTGTTTGACCTTTAATGAGAGCTTGATTTTGGCACATCAAGATGTCAAACAAGAAAAGAAACTCCATTTTTTAGTGCAGTGTTCAAATAGTACCTGCAATGTCATTAGTCGAACAATTCAAATGATCGAAGTAATAAATGCAAATATCTGAAAAGACTGAGAGCTAGATAATTCTCCAGAAGAACTCCCAAGGTTTAGTTGGACCATGGAAAAGCTAGAGAGAAGGAAATGCTCATATCAAGCTGGGGGTGAATGTATATTTTTCCCAAAAAAAAGGACTGAATGTGGTACCCAATGAATTAAGGTTCTCATCATGACTTCATAGCTTACTCACCGCCACAAACATGTAACTACAATATTCTGAAACTATCACTAACCTGAGTACCTGAATTCGTTGAAACGACAATTCCTCACCCAACCTAAAGCCCGTGATTGCCCCAAATCGGAGTCAAACAAATAACAGAATCAATTCATGTCCCCAAAGATTGAACTCCAACTCTAATAAGCCTTATACATCTGCTTTCAAGAAGGTGACTATTGCGAAGGCCAGATCTCACTAAACCTGCATTCCCATAAGAAATAACGTTTTTTTTGTGCCATTTCTGATAAAATAGAATACTGTATAATATAGTCTTTAAATACCAATAAAGATACCTGAAGACGCAGAAGACACGTCGGTGTTCAAATTTCATGCATTACCATCAAAGCAAAGGACAACAGTGTTGTACCTTTAACAGATTCAATGCTTCTTCTTCTAAAGAAAAACTGAGTGTAGAACTTATATGTTCTATGTCCGATGGAATTTAGATATTTCCAATACGGGTTGAAGCATCAAAGGGCACCTTCAATAATTTAATGGCTGTAGGAGTGTCACAGGGAGAAGGTACATTTGAAGTCTGAGATATAGCACAAGTCATGCATATGATATTTTTTTTCTTGTGAACAAACATATTAAGAGATTGCATAACCTGAAATTCTAGTGCATTGCTTTTAAATTATGAGAAAGTGTGTTAAACAAAATGATAAATCCTGGCATCAAAGATTGACAAGTGGAGATAAACGAGATTCAGATCTGTAGTATGGATACATATTTGTCGGCTTCTGCTACCAGCTAATAAACAATAAGGGGGATACAGAAAAGAATTACCCACTCATAAGCTTCAAAGGTCAAAAGCATCAGTCATGAATGCGCTCCAAGGTGGATTGGAGTTCCTAAGCTACAGAGTAAGTAAATTGGGACAGTAAATATGATTCCTCACACTGCTAGACACCAATTAGTCATCCATACCATCAGAGAGCTTCAATTGAAGAAGGATATAGATATAAGCTGAACCATAGTAACATAATTTTGCAATTGGAGAATGGTCAATTCACAGAAGGGACATAAAAGAGGCACAATAGTGCTGGACTGCCGAATGTCATGCTAAAAGAGCTCTGCCTCACCCTGAACGCTGCCCGCTTTGTGATCAAGCTGAGGAAACGATTGACCATCTAATGATCTCATGTGTCTTCTCTCAGCAAGTGTGGTACAACATTCTACATAAGATCGGCCTGCAGGACCTCTCCCCCCAGCCTGACAACAACTCCTTTGATGCATGGTGGGCAAGCACAAATTCTGGTGTTGATGACCAGACTAAAAAAAGGTCTCAACTCCATCATCATTCTGGGAGCTTGGTCCATTTGGAATCACCACAGATGGGAGTCAACCGAGCCTAAATAGGGTTCTGGTTTCGGTAAAAGATGAGTTTCTCCTGTGGAGTTTGGCCAGAGCTTGGGGAATTTCCAATCTCCTTGCTCTAGAGCCAGCCAATGCATGAGTTCCTCTCTAGTGGTCTTGGGTCATGTTTGACAAGTGAGGAGAGATACACCATTTGATGTAAAAGGATGTGTTTATGTGCGTGGCTGTATGGGGTTTCTATACCCACTCCTTTACTCTTCATGATACGCAGCTCTCTTGCGTGTTCGAGAAAAAAAAAAATAAAAAGAGGCAATGATCAAAACAGATGATAACAAGGAGATAGCCAAGACATGTTGATGTATGTTGATCACCTGGTAGTAGGGATTGTTTGACACACCCAACCATGACCATAACACAAAACAAGTTTCGGTACTGCCATTCACAATGATCAGGAAAATTCCCCATCTACAGAGGCTGTGTTTCCCAGCCTAAATGACATAACTCAAGAGCCCAGACCTGTCTGTAGAAGTGGAGTTTAGTGATGGATTTGGGTAACAATCAATTCACTGAAAATACATAAGAGGCTGAAATGTGAGGGTTATATTCCTTTTACGGAGAGAACAGGGGTTTGGTGATAGAGATGAAGCAAACAACTAGAATACAAATCAGACAATATGAGCTGAAGTGAAGGGACCACCACGGATTAGGAGATTCGGGAGCACTTCATGTCACAGCAACCGCCACGCCAGAATCGATGCACCGTGCCGCTCAAATCGCACTAATCCGGGTAATTAAGACGGCGACGAGCGAACAGCGACCCCAAATCCCCTCATTACTTTGACCGCGACCCAGCAGGGCGAACCCCAACCTAGCGCACCGATCCTATAACTCCCCCTAAAATCCACGAGCACCCACCCACCCACTACCTCACCCGCACACAGGGCGGGTTGTACCCCAAAAACAAAGGCCGATCAAACCACACAGTGCCGCTACCGTCGAATGCATACGAGTACCACGCGGATTAAGCGGGGGCTGGGGGGCCGAATCGGAGGGGTATACCTTCGCGGACGGCCGATCGGCGGCTCGAATCGGCGCTCCCCCACCGGTCGGAGCGGGAGGGCTCCGTGCTCCGGCCTTCTTCGCGCGAGCACGCAACCGCCCTCGAGAGAGCGGAGGAATTGTTCCTGTTGGTGAGGCTTCTTCCTGGGGGCCTTATTTATAAGGCGGAGCTGGAGGTGCGGGATTGGGGGCTGTGGGCCGAGGACGGACGGCAGGCCCATCGGTCGGTGGGACGTGGGTGCATTTTCGGTGCTCTTTTGATGAGATGAGATTTTCAAAAGGCGGCAAGCGATGCGTCTTTTAGGTCGGCTCTCAGGGTCCCACGTCAGAATGGCACGGTGGGGCCGCGACCTGGCTACCAGTGGAATGGAACGGTGCCGCACCGGACACGGCCAACGTGGCCTCGGCGGCGGTCTCTGTGCACGGAAGGGGAAGGAAGACCATGGCGGCATGTTCCTTGTGCTCTTGGTACTCTTTCACGTTTCTCTCCTGGGAAGGTTGCGTTGTCTCGCCGCCTAATTTGTTGTCCTTGCATACTGTTATACTATTTATTCCCTCGATCCAAATTATAAGCCGTTTTAACTTTTTTCGATACATCTATTTTAGTAAAAAAAGGTCAAATTGAACTACTTTAGTAGTATTTTTCAGCGAACGAACATTGTTTTTCTATCATAATAAATCAGCATAAACCAAATTTTAGCGAAACGAACATAGCCTTATAATTTAGAATGGATCGAGTATTTCTCATTCCTTTCACTAGTCTGTCCAGTAAGGAGTGACATTTCGTTTTTGTCCTATTTTTATAGAAAAGGTTATAAGCATTTATGACACCAAAAAGATTTTGTCTTTCACTCGCTGGATCACAAGCGGTGTTTGATCTACCGAAATGCAAGCTCTTCTGAATGTTGTTCAGGTGGAACGACATTTTAGACAAGGAAAACAAGTAATTTGTACATCGGGAACAAATTGTTTGGCTAAAACAAATGTTGTCCATGTGGAACAAAATTCTAGAAAGGGAAACAAAAATGTGTACATCTCGAAGAAACCATGCAATTTTTAAATGGGAGTGTGGAACAGAAAGCTTTATATATATGCACAACAGAAATATTTATGCACTTCAAATATTCATGCATTTCAAGTGGAACAAAAATTCATTCAGGAGAGTAAAATTTGTACACCTAGAATGCAATGCAGGTGACGATTAATATAAGCTTCGATTCAATTCAAAACGAAAAGGGGCACCCAAGCTGAGTGCGGGGAAAACCCGAAAAAGGAGAAACCAGCTCTCAAATCAGACGAGAGCCGGCACGATGCTTTGCTTTCCATCATCCCATATTCCCATGGTGGAAACGGTGGAACCTGGAAGACAGTGTAGTGGGCTAGGAGGAGGAGTAGTAGCCGAACGGCCCACGCCCATTCCTTCTTCGATCCAGGTACGGCCCAATAGTCACTGCGTCAAGGCTCCAATGTCCAATGGCGGCCGGCGGAAGGCTGGCGACGCGGCGCGGCGAATGCCGACGCGATTCGGCCTTGATTTGTGACGATGAATTTCGTGCTGTGAAGTTTCCGTTGAAGGCTAGGTTATATAATTTATAACACCTTGGTATTTTTCATATTTGATTCATTGGTCATTTGGCTTGTTCACATACGTATTTCTTGAGCAATACAATTCTGCCCAATGTACTTAAAAAATACACCAACCTCTATAACATCGAATCAATATTTCTTTTGAGGGTTAACATCGAATCAATATTAGTAAAGCCATTATGAAATGTCATAGCAGAGTATTTTATTTGTTTATTAGGTGTTAATATATTTTTTATAAACTTTGATAAAAAAAATTGAGAGAATCGATTTTGGACAAAACTAAAACACATTGATTTCAGAAGCAAACTTTTGTAACAGAGGGATTATCACCAAACGTATGTAGTGCTTGTTGGGAATGCTTACTCTAGGTTTTCTAGTCCTAAAAAAATTCATAAGGTGGAGATCGAAAATAGAGAGAGAGAGAGAGAGAGAAGATTCGTAGAGCACATATATTTACATGTTCCGCCAAAATGAACTAGCTATATAGGACTTGATGCTTCCAGAAAATGGTGAAGTTAGAGCGTTTAGAGTTAAGTAAGCCCAGCATTTGCTGTATATATACAATATGTATAGAAATATGCATTTTTTGAACGGAATGGCGATCGACATGAGACTTGCTGTTTAGTGTTTACTAATCTGCCGTTGGTTCTGCAATATAATCCGTGTGCTCGATCGATAATTTATTTATGATTTAACCTCCTTTTATATACACTACACCAGCACTCCACAGCTATGGGCTCTACGGCTCTACCTCACCGCCGTGGTCCACGTCGGCTGCCGCTCCGCCGGCAGCCGCAGCCGTCCGGCACACCGGGCAGGTCGAGCTCACCCCGAGCCACGTGTCGATGCACTCCACGTGGAACACGTGGCGGCACGCCGGGAGCAGCCTGCCCAGTTCGCCGTCCTCTATCTCCCCGAGGCACACCGCGCACTGCTGCCCGTGCAGCTCGGCGGCGACGCCGCCTTCCTCCTTCCCCTTCCCCTGCTCGGACGACTCCCACGTGAACACCGGCAGCGCGCGCAGCGCCTTGGCGTCCAGCCCGGCGGCCTGCTGGCCGCACGCACCGGCGCCGACGACCTCCACCACGTAGCCGTCCGGCGGGCGCTGCCGCTGCAGCACGACCACGCGGGGGCTGCCTTCCCCTTCCGCGAGGGCGACGCGCCGCTGCAGGAGGCACCGCGCGTAGAGGTGGAGCGCCGCGACGAAGGCGACCGCCGCCGAGAGCGCGGTCACCGCGGCCAGCAGCACGTTGGCGTCGTAACGAGCCAGCGACATGGCCGGTGCAGACGGCGCACGGTGCAGTCTTCCCTCAATCACGCACACATGACGCCGGTCCGGTGATCGAAAAGACCAAGCGGCGAGTGAGCTATATATTTGCAGGCAGACAGGGACGACGTGAGGGCGTTCATGGATGCCGCATGGAATCGAGGGAAGTTTGGCACCCTGTCGAGGGCCATGCCAACATTTCAGCAGAGTTTCTGGAGCACGAAAACGGCCTGCCTTGTGTCCTCACATGGGCACAGGACTACAGTCTACAGGAGGACATGACAGTTCATAGTTTGGTAGGTCGTGTACAAGTCTACTAGTACAACCAAGGCAAAACAACTACGGTTCATTGGTCCCATCAGCCACAGGAACAGGATCAACCAATTTGACGGAATATATTTTTGAATAAGCCGTGGAATTGTTAATTTGAGCCACAGTCTGTATTCCTTATTCGTTGCAGTAAGCATGCCATTTTTACAGTTCCTTATTAGTAGTATATGTTTTTTCTTTACAATGATCAATATGTTTTTTTTTCAGAGAAAAAAAAAACACTGAAGTAGGTTTCACACCGTGTGGATAGAGATAAGAAAAAGAAGCTTCTGTGTTATCTGTACTTGCTGTATGACTATACGAAACAGCCAACCTGCTGCCTTTATGTGTTCAGTCCATGAGTTTGTACCTCTTCTCTTCAACGCCGAGAACGCCCATTTGTATCTCGATTATGGTGTGTAGTGGCATCTACATAAGAACAATTGCCATTAGTTCAGACACATTGTGTTTCTAGTACATCTGTTACAATATAACATTGATCAAGAAGAGGAAAGTCAAATGTATCACCTCTATCTCTGGAACTTCTCTCAAAGGCCTGTCCGCGAAATATGCATACAGTGCTCGCAGTACAGCCTAACAATGGGACAAATAGTTCAAAACTCAGTATTTCTGCCATCCGCACTCCAACTTTCCAATATTCCATCAAATATAACAATTTACCTGGTGAGATATGACAACCACTGGTGCACGCTGGCGTTCTAGCTCGATGATGACGGGTTCCAACCTGAGGGTTATTATGACATCAGCTGTTAGGGTATAGTTACACGGGAACTGAAATCTGTCATGGTTTGACATATAGAGAAACCAAGTAATCCAGTACGAGTTTTTTTAGGAAACAAAACTATGGAGTTTTTTGTCTGTATGATTAGAAACTATAGTTTTGACCTCTGTATCACGTCGAGGTAAGATTCTCCACGGGGGTAGCGATATCTTAGCTTGTCCTTCTTGCGTGACCTGGTTGAAACAAGCATTCACAGTTGTCTTTTGAGATCCAAATATTCAGTACTGTGCCAAAAAGAATACTGTCAATTTCATTTCTGTTTTTGCTTAATTTGCACAGCATGGAAATAATATATTGGTCTGACACCTCATATGAATGGTAAGTAACGGATATCCCATGCACAAGGTGCCAATAAAAAATTATTATACGTACTCAAATTCCTCAGGCATATTTTTCTTTATCTCTTCATAAGTCATCCCATCACAAACTCCAGAATTGATTTCATCAAGAGCACGCCATTGTATCTACAAACAACACAAGTCGAACAATCTTGGTGTACTTACTTAGCAAGAGCTCTTTAAGAAGACTCCTAAATCGTCCAACCAAATACCTTGGGAAATCCAACAATTGGACTTGCTGTCAAAATTGTTCTCTGAAGTGTACTGGTCCATATCTAAATAATTGGATAATTACAAATTAAAACATCTCTTTCAGCCCATGTTATGCTGGCTACATCCATCATTAAATCATGGGAAATTACTTACAGTTGCTGTTTTCTCATATTTGAGCCGCTTTTCTATAAAGTTGGCTAGTTTCTTTGCATAAAGTTCTCCAGTTTCACTGCACACCATAATCAGGCAGTTAAAGAGGAATTTATTAGCTCAATCAATACAGAAATATAATTCCAATAAGACCGACATATTTACATGGTACTTTGTTTACCAGTGCAATAACTAAATGTATATAAAATGAAAAAAATTTACCAAGAATTTTAATATTTTACTCACAGAACTCAAAATGACATACTAAGTGCAGAAAGTATCATCTGAAGGTGTTAGATTAAAACTTAGGGAAAGCAAACCTTAGAACTGTATCACCACCGACTCTTCCTCTAACGTTATGTAAACTCTCACCATGCCTGGTAAGCAAAATAGGCCGTGGTGTAAGATGAGAGTTCACCTGCAGTAGCATAATGCAAGGAGATGTGTCACCAATTAGTTTGAATACACTCGTGGAAATAAACTTGAAGCAGACATTTAAATATGTGCATCTGTTAGAACATGCAGATATTACGCTTACACAGAAAGTGCGAGCAGCTATTTATAGTATGAGTCTAGAAATACATACCAAGAAGAAGACAATCCTCCCAGGGAGATAACCGCTGATATTATTTACCTGGGTACAAGGTCAGAAAAGTATAACTTACAAATGAAGAAACACTAAACAAAACATAGAATCTCAAGATTCAAAAACTGAAAGCATATCATACCAAATATTATTGCCATGTTATGTGTAAATAACTTATCTAAATATGGGCTATTTTGCACAACATCATATTCATATTAAAGTATTTCCAGAGGTATCCGATTACACATTTAAACAAAAACTTGTACCCATGCGATTGATCCTTCTGCCACATAGGCATGTAAAAGTTCTTAATGTAGATTCATGTGCTGTAGAATATGCAAAGGTATGGAAGAGCTTACCTGTAACTGCCCATCTTGCCCCTTTACCATGTCAATCATTTTGATGTAAGAACCTTCCCCTACTGGCTCATAGACCTGCAAAAGGAATGTTAATTGATTCAAGACCAAATAGTTCAAAGAACTAAATAATTTTACTTAGCATGTAGCACTTCATCCGAGCATAAATAGTTGAAACCTTTTCATAATTGATCAAACGTTCCTTGAAGTCCTCCAGTCCAGCTTCATAATCTGGCCTGCAACATTTCGACACGATTCAGGCAGCAATTTACTTCTATCTAATAAAGGGTCAATGTTGGGAAACTCACTGATCAGCATAATCTGGACTTTGTTGGATCTTCAGCCGTATATTTCTTTCGATTATGTTTGGATCAGTACATATTGTCTCCAGAAATATAATCTGCAGAAAGTGACTTCAATCATTATGAGAAGGTCAAGATTATAAACGCATATGTACAAAATGCACCAAGGCACATGGTTAAATTATTAGATAAACTTCAAGTACCACAGTGTATTCTGCTTAGTGCTGACTTCCATAGATGTGAAATAATTTTAGCTGAAGATGCTTAAATATGCAAATATAAAAGAAGCATACCCAATGTAAATACGAATGCTATCAATTACCTTGCAGTTACCTTCAGCCATTTTCATTAGCATATATCTTCGCTTTCTTGTGCTGTTTGTTGCGTCAAATATACCAACCTAGAGACAAGTTGAACCGGTCAGATTGAGTGCAACATTTCATTATTTCATGCAGGCTATGCAACACCAACTTACCTGACCTCCACCACGCATCCAATCTATCATGTCCTCCATTGCTAAAGCAGCCACCTGGTAACAGTACACCAGAAGAATAATGTTGCAAGTTGCAAGTAATGTACTGAAACAAAGATACAGTTAAGTTTCAATATTCTACTTTTAAGGGTTGGTTGTCACAAAATCACATTAGACTTCTGACAATCTAGGGTGCTAACTTGACATCCTGTCCTTGGTAGAACCTTCAAGAAGAGAATCTATGGGCAAAACCTAAGTCCCATAATTATAGCTAATGGCGAAGTGTAACCATTGAAAAAAGATGCAGGGGACATATTGCACTGACTACAAATCACAATTTTGAGGCATTTAAACACTACAACAAGTTTTTATAGAAGCCATTAATAAACTTCTGCTCCATTGATTTCTGCTTAATTTACCAGGGTAACCCTACAATATCCAGTTTAGAACACAAAAGGTTTTGACTTTTGAGAAATTTCGCAACACTTCAGAGGATACGGTTCAATTCCAGGAGTCTGAAAACTCCGGGTGTTCCAGATAGGGCCTGATACCTTAAGTAAGGTAGGCAGTAATGATTACCAATGCATTTTAAAATGAGAGCAGTGAAAAGATCACAAGGCTTTTTTCTTGAAAATATATGAGCATGTACTGATGAATCAGAAGATGGCCTATGATGACACTTTTTGAATGGTAGGAACACAATTTTGAAATACTTGGTAATAGATGCATAATAGTCAATAAGGTGTGCTAACCTCATTACGTGCCTCAATACCTTCAGGATTATCATCACGGAAAAAATCTGCAGGCTGAGCCAATAAAAATGCAAAAAAAAAATGTTACATCGCTCTAGAACAGGATATTAGTTTTACTGACATAGGCTCAGATAATGGTATTGAAAACTCCAACAGGATGTGCAAGTACAATACATGCATGCATGCTAAACTTATCCCTTTAAAATGCATTCCAAGCATGATTTTATACACTTATTATTAGGTGTCTAGTATTCTAGCTAAAAAACAGGAAACTTGACAATGATAACACTTAACAACGCATAGATTGCAGGTTTTCCACTAACAGAACTACAACAATTGTAGTTCTCACCTGATTTGCTCCATGCTTCAGACGGCGATACTGCACACACATTTTCAACAAAAGAAAGCTCAGTTAATTTTGCAAGTAAGAAAAGTAAACATATTGACTATGCAAGGCAGTTAATTGGAGTAAGAATATGGTTACCTTCCCAACATTGAAATGTCTAGTTTCATGACCCAACCAACGAAGGTACCTTGTAAGCTTAACTGCAGTGAAGGTTTTACCACGAGCTGGTAGGCCAACCTGATACGGAAGTAAATATTTTCAGATGGAGATCCAACTTTTGGAAACAAGCACTGAAGAAAAATTTAGGAACATGTTCAAGCAGATAAGCATTTGACCATTTTATGTTCAGCAGCAAGAAAGATGTACTTTCTCAAGAGGGCTGGCAAGTGCTGATTCGGGATTGAAACTTAGGAGATTTAGATTCTTACTTTCTGTAATACTCTGTTAAAATGTATCACATCACATAAGATTCCTAATTATTTGTTTTGTTCACTTATATGCTTAAACGGGCAATGCTTACCTAGCAGTGTGAAACACAAAATGCACAGTGTATTGATGGTCCTGTTCACAGACACCCACCACCAGTACAATACAACTCAAAATTCAATTTAGTTTTCCATAAAAACCCATCTATTTAAATTCATCCAGACACTAAAAAGGACATGGTAGGTAGCAAAGTGTAACAAGCAAAGTTTGCTTATCTTGTTGACAAAAGGATCACAAAGAAACACTCAAATCACATAAGAGATGAAGAATGTTTAAAATTATATCACACGATTTCAACTATTATTTACCAAAACAATGGCCAGCTTCCCGTCCTCCTTTGACCCATGCAACCGATCAGCTACAGCTGCAGCTGCAACAGCTCCTGCTGCTTCTGGCATTGTCTGTAGAAATGTCAACAATAGTCAAAAAATAAAATACAAACTTCATTCTAGATTTCTTTTCTCAAACCACATCAATCATCAATGCCCATTTAATTAATTGAACTAGAGTCATGTTGATTTATATCAAAATACTATCTCTGTGAAGCATTAAATTCTGAAGAAGAAAAAAGGGGTTTGGAGAAACCCATACGGCCCACTCACTCTTAAAAGACAAAAACACATGCGCCTGTGATTACAAGAACACGACCTCGACCTAGCATATTAACCCTCTTCTGGCGCAATGGTAAGGACACGTGAGATACCTCAAGCGCAGCCATTCCCTACAACAACTCCTCACTAATGAATGATAACACTCCAGCTAGACTAGGACAAGCTCCGTTGAAGACACATTGATTATGATGATTCCAAATTGACCATGATCCTACAATGATAATTGAATTCAAAACCTTTCTGAACCTAGCCATCAACTCTCTATTCTTTTTACCTACTATTAGTAAAGGAGATAAACAATGCTGACCTTTGCTGATCCAAAACTAAACCCAGATGCCAGGGAGCATGCACTTGCTGATTTTGGAAGCATAGGAGAGCCAACACCCCTGTCAACGAACAGCCCCTTTTGACCATCTAGCTTTTGCAGTGGTGTAAAGGTGCCAACTGATTTTGATTCAATGAGTCCAGAATTCTTAGAAGAATCTGTTGCCCAGGCCTCAATATTCTATAGAAGAAACATGTTAATTTTCAATAGCATTTTGATTTACAGAGATACAGAATATAAGTAATTAAAAAAGCATGCAATACAGGTATCAAATATGTGCAAGTCAGAGCAATTATAGTTCATTGTATGAAATGATAACCAACTAAGACCGGACTAATTCCATGATGGTAGAAGGATAAAATTCAGGTATAGAACTTAGAATTTGTCATTTACACCAACTTTTCCAGATAACAGCCAACCTTCTTGTCGTTACTACGATCTTCTAATTTTGCAGAAACACTACTTGGACTCTGAATCCCATCACTTAGAAGGACATCATTTGTCCACAATGCCCCAGTTTGAATCATGGATGCTGGAGTCGCAGCAAGGTTTGCAGCATATCCATTTGGTGGCGCAGTTGGCGGGGACGGAACAACATAGTGTTCCAAGTCAAGTTCCAAAGTAGCCGCTGATCCTTCCTGTAGAAAGACAAGAAACAGAAACCTGTGAGAAACCACAACACAAATTAGCTTGGCGTCAGCATGCAATTATAACAATAAGTGCATGAATAATGAGTAGAAAAGGATGAGAAAATGGTAAGGAGATATTCTTTTTATAGGTCTAGGATATAGAAAAAAGAGTATAAAGAAGGTTGCCAAACGGTAAGGACGAAAACCAAACAGTAACAAAAAAGAATCCGCTGATTTTCTTGCTATCAAATGACATGCCATTTGGACAAGCAGATATCCCCTTCTAATTGTATTGCTTTAGAGAATAAGATATTGGTAAGGCAGTTACCATGTTGAACAAAGAAGACACGGAACTTTGCAACCATATGCATCCACCACCACCACAGGGAAGCATACAGTATCAAGCACAAATACAATTACCTCAGTGGCATTAGTGGGCGCGACATTGATACTGATATCAGGGATCCCCCGGACTTTGGAAGGCTGAAAGTTCTCCTTGTACACCCTCCAGCTCGCAGCAAGTTCGAGCGGTGACACAAGGTCTGCCTTGTTGAACACCCTGAACTCGAGCACCTCATCATCTCCATTGAGCTTGAACAGCGCAACCCTCACATCACCCTCGAGCATGCCTCCGGTGAGGAGCCGCGTGGGCCCTTCCTCTATGATGCATGGGGTTTCGGCATCTTTGGGCTTCAGCAAGAACTTGAAGTCCAGTGTTTCTACAGCAAGTCCACATAATGATACATTCAGGACAATCCATGTACCGTTTTCATAAGAGTTTGACATTTCAATTTTGTAGGTGGATCAGAGACATAATGGGGAAAAAAAGGTAACAGACTTTAACAAAACTAAAGACCACGATAAAAGGACAGGAAGATCGTTAAAGGTCAAACAAAAGGGTAAAGAAACAGCTACTTAGGAAACAAACGCTAACAACCAATTTGAAGCCATAGTTAACTGAGTAGCGGAACAGGACAGCAACGAGGAGGCAGCGTACCATGGTCCGGTGGCACGACGAAGCTGAGCTCCCACATGGACGCGAGCTCCCTCTCCATGGCGAGCTGCAAAACCCAAACAGCAGCAACGGGATCATTTCCGCGGCGCGAGCGAGAGCGCAAGCTCCAGAAGCGGAGCAAAGAGCACAAGCATCGGGTGGGGTGGCAGTGCGGTGCGTGCGTACGGCGCGGGAGGGGTCCCAGGTGCCGATGATGGGCTCGGAGCCGTAGACGTGCGGGACGAGGTCGCCGCTGATCTCCGCGTTCTCCATCTTGAGCGACACGTACAGCTGCGCCCCGCCGTGCCACGCCTCCGCGGCGCCGCCCTCGCCGCCCTCCCCGCCCTCCCCGCCGGCGCCGCCCAGCCCCGCCGCCGCCGCGCCGACGCCCGAAACGGCGCCCACGCCGTCGATGCTCTTGGACCCCGACGTCCCCATGGCCACAGCCTAGAGGGGTGACGTGGCGGCGCAAGTGGAGCAGCACGTGGGAGTGGAATCGGGGAGGCGGTGGTGGTGGAGCCGTGGAGGAGGTCTTTAATGGAGGAAGGCCGTTGGCGTTTGGATTGGGGCCAATGCAACCGGGAGAGCGATGGGAGTGACCCGCAGGTCTCGGAGTCCGCAAGGGACGGAGCGTGCGGGGCCCGCCGGAGGGGATAAGGGGAGGCGTCCGACCTGCCAACGCCGGCATCCGAGCTGCTGCGGCGGCGGCTCCGCCGCGTCTGCGCGCGGCGTCCTGACCCCAGCCTTCAGCCTGTTCGGTTGGCTGGCTGTTTCGTCGCTGGTTCGCTGCTGCTTGTTTTCCTGCTCTGTTTTCCTGTAAAATTTTTACATTATCCGAGTATAAAACTCCTTGGCATATGTAAAAGTTTTATATAAATCAGTGTAAGGAAAAAATAGAAATAAGGGAAAATTCTTCATTCCAAGAGGCCTTAAAAAAGTGATTACCGTAGCTTTTGTTCGTTGCTGCTGTGAGCCTGTGACTCACAGAAAAACACGAATTTACGATAATACTTTGCCTATCTCAGAGAGGTGTACCAGAGGAGCAGTAATTTCCAGGCTTGTTTTCAGATTCCCTTTGTCTCCTCCTCATATAGTATGGTGTTGTAACCTGTACGTTTTTCCGATGCCAAGTTGCAATACGCTCTAAGAAGATGTGAACATGTTTATACATCAAGCGTATAGCTAAAAGAGTAGAAGTTTTCTTATTTACAGGGGTCTCTGATTCTATTAAAAGTGAGGTTAGGCACGTTGAATACTCTTGAAGTTGTCTACTCATCACTTGGGCGTTTTGAGGCATCTGACACCCAAGTATTGGATCTCACATAAACACCCGATTGAGAGTAGGAACAAAATCGAGTGTTTCTAATCATGAAACACGCTCGATTGTCATGACCATTAGATCAAAATCAAATAAATTACAAAGTATAGATAATCAAATTAACCAGATATTTTATATGAGTTGCAAAGTAAAAGGTCTCTAAATAATTCAAAATTAGAAATATAGACAAAACTCAGGGTGGACATAATTAACAGAAACTGAACCAAAAGAACTAGAATCGAAACCGTGAAAGAATCTAACAATGCTTAGAGGGGATGAATAGACGTATCTAAAAATTAACTGTAAATGCTAAGTTCAAATTTGTCAGTCAATGTCGAAGTCCTCCGGCGTTTGGGTCGAACTCCCGACGTTGTCAGAAGTTCCGACACAAACGTCAGCAGTCCCAACGCCTACATAAACTACAAAAGCAGTGCCAAATTTAACTTTGCGGATAAATAATCCTACAACCCCCACTTCCTCGTGGTTTGGTGAAGATGTTAGGTCACTCCCTTGACGCCGTAATGCCTCCAAATCGTAGATCGAGTCCAAACCCTAAAATAAAGTTTGAGAGAGAGACAAACAAATACAAATAATATCTAGCAATCACAACAACAAGCATACGGGACACAAGGATTTATCCCGAGGTTCGGCAACCCCACAAAGGAGCTCCTACGTCCTCGTTGTTGAGGTGACCACAAAGGTCAGAGTCTCTTTCAACTCCTTACCTCTCTCAAAGCGACCACAAAGGACACTTGAGTTTTCTACTAAGAAATCAAGGGTGATACAAACTTCTCAAGGCTCTTCCACAAGATGGAAGCTCTTAGGCAACGCCTAGCCGGCTAGAGGCAAAGCCCCAAGAGTAATAGACGCAAAACCAACCGGCTTGACAAAGAAATAAAGTGCTCAAGTTTGCCAAAGTGATTCTCTCACTTAATTCACTCTCCTTTCACTCAAAACCCTAAGGGAATCGAAGATTGGAGCAAAAGGGGAGGAGAGGGGTGCCTTTGTTGCTTGGAAGCCGTTAGGACGAAGTTGGGTGAGCTGTGAATGAGTTCGTAACGGTTAGAAGCGAAGAGAGGGCAATTTATACTCTTAGTAGAAATCTAACCGTTCAGATCTACATCAGAAGTTCCGACGCAGATCTCGGGACTTCCGACGTTAACATAAAACACTGTTCACACAGGGGCAGAAGTCCGCACGTGCAAGTCAATGTCGAAACTCCCGACAAACGTCGGGACTTCCAACGGTCGGGACTTCCGATGTGCGCAGATAGCCAACCAACCAGCAACGCCCCAGGTGTCGGGACTCCCGACATGGGTTGGGACTTCCGACGGGCGTAGACAACCGACCAGCAGAAGCACAGGTATCGGGACTTCCGACTGTCGGGTGTTCCGACTCATGTTTGGACTTTCGACGACCACAGTCACCGCGCAGGTTAAGTGACTGGGTGTCAGGACTTCCGGCATGAGTCGTGACTTCCGATGGTCGGAAGTTCCGGCTTACGTCGGGACTTCCGACACCGACAGTCACAAAAAATATTCTATGTGCTTGTAGAGTGCTAGAGTGTCTCTCTTTTGATTTTATTTTTATGTTTGAGCACTCTATCTTTCTCAGACCAACTAAGTTTGCATCTCTTTTTATAGCGCAGCGGATCCTAAACTCAAAAACAAAAATAAAACCTTTGAAAAGCGTTTTGAGTTCGTCCGCCTTTACAACTTCAAGAATTGAGGGATACCATTTCATCTTTATCAACTCTTTGAATCTTTCATGGGACTAATAGCCACGATATATCTCATTAAGATCACATTAGTCCCTAATTTAGATGTCATCAATACACCAAAACTCACATAGGGGGCAAATGCACTTTCAATCTCCCCCTTTTTGGTAGTTGATGACAACCAACTTAGGCTTTTATAAGAATGAAAGAATTTAAAGTTTTTGAAATCCAAAATTTATGAAGAGCTCCCCCTTGATGTATGCATGAATTTAAATTTCAATTAGAATCATCAATACATGATTTGCATGCATCAAGACAAAAGCCCCCCTAAATTTTACAATCCGTGGAGTGCAACAAGTGTGTGAACAAATATATATCCATGAAAAGAAATGCAATATGACATGTTATTTCACACAACAAGTAAAAAGAGAATATGATGGCCAAGATTTCAAAGTAAAAACTTGAAGCAACACATGGCCATCCAAAATACATCCACCATCACAAGTAGACACAAGCACAAGCTAATAAGATAGATAGAAAACCATTTACTTGTCCTACAATCATTCACCACAAACACATATAAATGGTTGTCCATCACTTAGTAGCCACCACACGACATAGTTCACACAAGCTAAACGTTTTAAGTCTCGAAACTAAATGACCAACTAACTTATTACAAGATGGATCAAAGCCTAACACTCTCCCTTTGTCAACAAGTGCCAAAAGGGGTAGGCCGCATGAAGAACCAACTACTCTTCGTTGTAGTCATCATCATCATCTTGTTCACTAGCATCGTCGTCTTCATCATCCTCCTCCTCCAAGTATTCCTCATCTTCTTCAGTAGCCTTGCCCTTGCCATGAGGGCAAGAAGCCGCATCATCTTCATATGCCGCACAAGCCTCACCATAGAGAGCCAAAGGATCACGTGGAGGCACAAACAACAGTGGAGGAGAAGACACAATGCCTGCCTGCTATTCTAAGCGATAGAGCCTCTCTTACATATCATGCTCACGTTGAGCACTAGCACAACATTGTCCAAACATGTAGGTCATGAGGAACTTGAACTTGTTGGGCTTCTTACCAGAGGAGGAAGAAGAGAGGGGCTCGACACTAGAAGAGTGAGCAGCAGCAGCAGGTGGTGAAGCACCACGACAAGAGCGAGAACCCAAAACACCTTTGCCTTTGGCTTTGGCTGCATCACCCTTCATCTTCAGTTCTTTTGTAGCTGTGATGGATGTCTTGTTGGAGATATCGAGGAGATTGTGCTGAGTGTCTATGGGGAACTGGATGCCGGACACTTGCTCAATCACATGTATAATGTATGGGGCATACGGAAGATGCTTCACCGGATCCTCAGTAGCATCATGTATCTTGTTCCAAATGTATCGGCTGATGGAAAATTCCTAAAAATCATCTCCAAATTGCTGAAGCACCTTCTGAGAATCATCACGAAGGAAGGTGGAGTCACATCGCTTCGGATACAAGATCTGTCTCAGAATGTTATTGAGGACATAGTAGTAGGGCTTCAGATACACTGTCTGTCCATCAGCTGTATGTCCATCAAGATACATAAGCTGGTACTCCTCCAAAGCCACATCCTCATACTCAGTCAATTCAGGTGCAGTGTGGTCGGCCTAACTCAAACCAAGAAGGTGAGAGAAAGTAATGAAGTCCACCTTATAGTGCTTGCCTTCAGTGGTCTAATGGATAAAGTCAATAGCACCGGTAGGGTCTCTCTCATGGTGGTAGGAAGCATAAAACTGATAGATAAGCTCATTGTTCCAATGCTTCCTAAATTCTAGCAAGAAGGACAGCCCCATTGAGAGTATATCATGAACCATCTACTCCAGCTCGGGCTCCTTGAACAATCCAAGAGAGTAGGCATAAATGCATTTCATCTGAAGGACCGATGGCTCCCTCTTCTTCAAAAACTTCAGATAGATGATAGAATCATAAAAGTCATAATGGAACGGGTGCCAGAAGCAATACTCAAGGTGGAGATCCTTCTCGTCCTCAGCATAAAGGTTTCTTCCCCTCATGGACCTAATGTCCCTAACCCGGTGATGGTAGTCAACTGGTAGAGGAGGAGTCCAGCCACCAGCAGGATTAGGAGCCATGGCGGGCTCCCGCATGATTGGCGAAACGCCCGAGAAGGGAACAAGCTTAGTGATGAAGCCCGGGCCACGAGTCAGGGTGCGAACAAGTGGAGCAGCAATGATGCGGTCGGCACGCTCAAGAGCTTCTTCTTCTGCATCAATAATCGAACATCCCCAATAGAGGCCGGAGCAGGAGGAGGAGCGACAACAGATGATCCTTGATCATCATGGCGATGGGCAGCACAAGAACCACCAGCAACAGCACGGGGACCACCAGCACTAGCATGGGGATATGTCGCTTTAGTGCGGCCAGACGGCTTGGGGACAACGTCACGGTCTTGATTCTTCTTGGACCTCTTCTCCTTGTGACGCGATGGACTACCACCGTCCATGGCTATGAAAAACATGAAGGGGAACTAAGAAACAAGACAATGAGAAGCGAATGAACATTAAGAAGTGAAGAAACATGAATGGAGTGTTCACCATCAAGTCGGGAGTCCTGACCGTTGCCGGGAGTTCCGACAGCCGAGAGTTCTGGCCGACGTCGGGAGTTCTGATGGTCGGAACCTCCGACAGTCGCCGGGACTTCCGACGCACATGGTGATCATCCCATTCATGGGGCTTTAAATTGTGACACACATTCATACAAGGAGGATAGAGGAGTAGAGAGGGAGAAAGAATAGAGGCAAATTGCAAGGTACATTGCATTAGGGTTAGGGCGCCACGGTAGTACCTTGAATCGAGGAAAGAGGACGAAGAAAGACAAAATCCACAGTCCACGGATGAATCGACGAGCACTAGCACCACCACGAATGAAATCCCCACCTCCGAACCGAGGAAGAAGATCGAAGTACGAGCAGCGGAAAGGGGCGGAGACGTCGGAAGTGCCGGCAGGACCCCCGGCGGCGCAACCGGAGGGGATGGGTGCCGGAGCTCCCGATAGACCAAAGCCGCAAATGAGGCGCGACATGATGGCGCAAGGAGAGGCGAGGGCGACGGGAGTGCAGGGACGGAGAAAATAACCGCAGTAAAGAGACTGGGCCGGGTATAAATGATGTAGTCGGGAGTGTCGACACGAGCCGTGACTTCTGTTCGTGGGGAGTTCCAACCTACGTCGGGACTTCCGACGTAGAGAAACTGAAAAACCCTCAAACTTGAACTCACTACACCATGTGGGGCAAAAATATGATGGACACTAATATTTTCACAAGTGACTAGATTTCATTCAATCAACACAAAGCAATAGTCACTCATGAAAATTATAAAATAGATTTTGAAAGTGTCATACAATATTTTCTTAATTCTTTTCTCCTAACTAGATCAAACAAAGTGTGTGCAAGACATCAAGCCACGTTATGAGAATCAATGATATTTAGTTCACTCCTCAAAGCACAAAATCTTGACTCATCTAGGGGCTTTGTGAAGATATCGACTAGTTGTTTTTCGGTGCTCACATGGTGAATGGCGATATCTCCTTTGGCTTTGTGGTCTCTCAAAAAGTGATGCCGGATGTCTATGTGCTTTGTTCGAGAGTGGTTTATAGGGTTGTTTGCCAACTTAGTGGCACTCTCGTTGTCACACAAAAGTGGAATCTTGGTTAACTCACATTCAAAGTCCTTTAGGGGTTGCTTCATCCAAAGTAGTTGGGCACAGCATGCACTGGCCGCCACATACTCGGCTTCGGCGGTGGACAAAGCAATGGAATTTTGCTTCTTAGAGCTCCAAGACACTAAGGATCGGCCAATAAATTGGCAAGTCCTGGTAGTACTCTTTCGGGTTACTTTGCAACCAGCATAATCCGAATCAGAATAACCAAGTAACTCAAAAGTGGAGCCCTTAGGATATCACAAGCCAAGATTAGGAGTGTGCACTAAATATCGAAAAATTCTCTTAACGGCCATCAAATGATATTCTTTCGGATTAGCTTGAAATCTTGCACACATGCATACACTGAGCATAATATCAGGCTTAGATGCACAAAGGTAAAGAAGGGATTCAATCATGGAGCGATATACCTTTTGATGGACGTCCTTTCCTCCTTGATCAAGATCAAGATGTCCATTGGTTGGCATGGGTGTCTTGATGGGCTTGGCCTTGTCCAAGTTAAACTTTTTCAACATGTCGTTGGTGTACTTGGTTTGACTTATGAACGTGCCATCCTTGAGTTGCTTGATTTGAAATCCAAGGAAGAACTTCAACTCTCCCATCATAGACATCTCGAACCTATTTATCATAATCCTACTAAATTCCTCACAAAAACCACATTAGTACTACCAAATATTATGTCATCGATATATATTTGGCAAACAAAGATATCATTATTGACTTTGCGAGTAAACTAAGTAGCATCGGCCTTTTCTATCTCAAAACCTTGTTTGAGTAGGAAATCCTTCAAGCAATCATATCAAGCTCTAGGGGATTGTTTGAGCCCATAGAGCGCCTTGTAGAGCTTGTAGACGTAGTTTGGATACATGGGGTCTTCAAAGCCCAGTGGTTGCTCTACATACACCAACTCAGATAGGGGGCCATTGAGAAATGCACTCTTCATGTCCATTTGATATAGCTTGAAGTCATGATGAGCGGCATAGGCAAGTAGAATACGAATTGATTCTAGCCTAGCCACCGGTGCATAGGTCTCCCCAAAATCCAAGCCTTCAATTTGAGTGAATCCTTGAGCCACCAATCTTGCCTTATTCCTTGTTACCACGCCATGCTCATCTTGCTTGTTGCGGAAGACCCACTTGGTTCCAATCACATTTTGCTTGGGCCTTTCCACCAAGGACCAGACTTCATTCTGAGTGAAGTTGTTCAACTCTTCTTGCATGGCTATCATCCAATCTGGATCATCGAGTGCCTCTTCCACCCTACGAGGTTCCAAAGGAGAAATAAACAAGTAATGTTCACAAAAACTTACTAAATAGGAATGTGTAGTTACCCCTCATCGAATGCTCCCCAATATGTTATCAACGGGATGATCCCATTGAATGGATTGATGCACTCTAGGATGTGGCACTTGAGTTGATCTTTGGATGGGGCCATCTTCGTCATCATCATGGTCATGATCGATTGGAGGATTACAACCATGAGCTTGTGGAGGATTGACTTCACTTCTTTCTTCATTGTTGAGTTGAGGTTGAGCTTGCTCATTGTTGACACCATCTTCATGAGAATGACCTTGTGCTTCATTTGATCTCCTATCTTGATTATTTCTTGTTGCGGAAGCTTCACCATGTTCATTGGATGAAACATGATGAATGGTTGGATCAAGATCATCATGCACAACATGGTCTTCATCTTTGTCTTCGACAGGCTTTACTTCACCAATGGCAAGCTTCTTGATTGCTTTGTGCGGAGCTTCTTCATTACCTACAATCTCAACATTGACTTGCTCCTTTTGAGAGTCGTCGATTTCATCAAAAGTCACATCTACCATGATTTCAATCAAACCGGTGGTTTTATTGAAAACACGATATCCATGTTCATTAGTAACATAACCAAGCATGAAACCTTTATCAACTTTTGGTGCAAAATTAGAGCTTTTGGATTTCTTATTGAGTATGAAACCCTTGGATCCAAAAACTCTAAAGTAGTGTACCTTAGGCTTTTTATTGATTAAAAGTTCGTAGGCGGTCTTTTCTCTTTTCTTGTGAAGATATAAGCGGTTGATGGCATGGCATGCCGTGTTGACCGCTTCCGCCAAATAGTTGGTTGGAGTCTTATACTCATCCAACATTGCTCTTGCGGCTTCTATGAGCGTTCGGTTCTTCCTCTCCACAACACCATTTTGTTGTGGAGTGTATAGAACCAAAAACTCTTGCTTGATTTCTTCTTTATCAAGACACTCTTCAATGTTGGTGTTCTTGAACTCCGTCCCATTGTCACTTCTAATTCTCTTGATTTTGACATCAAACTCATTTTGGGCTCTTCTTGCAAACTTCTTGAAGATACCTTGGACTTCACTCTTTTCACGCAAAAAGAATATCCAAGTGAAATGAGAATAATCATCAACAATTACGAAACCATATTTGTTACCACCAATGCTTATATAAGCGACGGGTCCAAATATGTCCATGTGAAGCAACTCCAATGGCCTTTTGGTTGTCACAACATTCTTGACGGGATGTTTAGCTCCAACTTATTTTCCCGCTTGGCATGCACTACAAATCCTATCTTTCTCAAAAGAAATATTTGTTAGTCCAAGGATGTGTTCGCCTTTTTGAAGTTTGGCCAAGTTCCTCATCCCAACATGGGCAAGTCGGCGATGCCATAACCAACCCATGCTAGATTTTGCCATTAAACAAGTCTCGGGATTTACTCTATTTGATGTGAAATCAACTAGATAGAGCTTCCCTTTTAAATGACCCATAAATGCAATAGAGGAATCCTCTCTTCTATAGACTTCCACACCCTTATCCGTAAAGAGGCAATTGTAACCCATCTCATAAAGTTGTGAGATAGACAACAAATTGTATCTCAACGAATTCACAAGTAAAACATTTGAAATAGAATTATCATTTGATATAGCAATTTTACCAAAACCGAGGACTTCTACTTTTCCATTGTCACCAAACACAATATTCCCACTTTGATCATGACTTGGTTGGAATGACGTGAACATGTCCTTCTCTCCGATCATATGATTGGTGCATCCACTATCCAACACCTAACTTGTTCCACCGGAGCGAATATTCCTACAAAGATAAATCAAGCTTTTGTTTTAGGTATCCAAAAAGATTTGGGTCCTAGGGGGTTAGTCACATAAAACTTGGGCACCCAAACACTCCTTATAATTTTCTTTCTCTTTTGGACACCAACATACTTAACCACAATCTTGTCATCCTTGCCCCAACAACACATATAGTCACTAGCATAGCACCGTGGAAGTGGTGCTTGTGGCTTGAGGGCCTCGGATTGCTTTGTCTTGATTGTCTTGTCACTTGGAGGTTGGATCTTTGGAATGTAGACCTTGTTGTTGGCCTTGCATATAAGCTCATCAAGAGCAACGCCCTTGTTGAACTTCACACAAGGCACACCATTGATCATGTTCTTTCCATTGGCCTTTCCATCATGCCTATTGTAGCCAATGCCTTCCTTGATTGATGGGTGCCTTGATGACTTGTATATAGTCTTGTTGGATTGCTCTTGACACTTGCACCCAATCTTCAATATCATCTTCAACCTATGAATCTCCTTGTCTTTCTTCTCTAACTCAACAAGATTAGTTATATATGCATCCACATCAATTTTATAGCATCTTTCACAACCATTACTAGTGGAGACATTAGAGTCTTTGGTTGCCTTAAGAGAAGTTGAAGTGCTAGCCCAAAGAGTACTATAGTTTAGCTCAAAATTTTAGTATTTTTCTTTCAAGCGTGTGAGGCTTTCTTGAGCTATACTATTCTCATTCTTGAGGCTAGCTACTTGATCATTAATCGAGGAATGTTCCTTAGTCAATTTCCCAATTGAGTCATTGGCTAAAGACAATTCTATGGTTAACTTCTCAACCTTCATCTTTTCCTCGACAATAGATGCTTCAAGTGCAAGGTTTCTCTCTCTCTCTCTTGAGTGATTATATCTCCTTGCAACTCTAAGCATCTATCCCTCTTCTCTAATTTCTTCATTAGCATTTTTATTTTAGTGAAAGACTTTTTACCAAATTTCTTTATTATGGTTGCTTCAATTTCTTCTATGTTCTCATCACAACTATCATACTCATCACTAGAGGGATCGGGTGTAACATGTACCTTCTCTCCTTTTGCCATGAGGCAAGTTGGAGTGTAGTAGTCATTGTTGATGAGGTTGGAGAAGAGCTTCAGTGGTAAAGATAGGTTGGGGAAGAGTTTTGATGGTGAAGTTGAGTCGGGGAAGATCATGGTCGGTGAAGAAGAGTAGTGGATGGTGATGTTTGCGGCTCCCTTCTTCTTCTTCTCATCATCACTTGAGTCACTATCATTTGACTCCCATTCTTCCCCAAGATGAGCTTCACCTCTTTTCTTGCCTTTGTTCTTCTTGTCTTCATCCTTATCATGCTTGTGCTTCTTCTCATTAGGACAATCGGCTATGAAGTGACCGGTTTGACCACATCCATAGCAAAATCTCTTTTTGAACCTTCTCTTTCTATCACCATAGGTCTTACGGTTGCTCTTCTTCTTCATAAACTTTCTAAGATTTCTAATCACAAATGCAACCTCCGCATCAAAATCTTCTTCTTCACTTGATGAATCATCCTTCACTTTCTTCTTCTTCTCTTGACTTAAACCTTGACCTTCATGTTGTTGAGTTGCTTTAAGGGCTGCACTCTTGTTGTATCCCATTGCATTAGGATTTTGATTGTGCGCATTGATTGCATCTTCATCTAGACACTCATGATGCTTTAGTTTTGAAAGAACTTCTTGGGGGTGTCATCTCATCATAATCGGGCCTTTCCATGATCACAGACGCTAGCATATTGTTCTTGGCTCTATAGGTTCTCAACATCTTCCTAGCAACCTTGTTGTCATCCCATTCGGTGCTTCTAAGAGCTCTTATGCGGTTGACCAATGCCATGAGTCTATCAAACATGGATTGTGTTGTTTCATTTTGCAAGAACTCAAATCTTTCCAATTCACCATGAAGTAACTCAATGTTGCCTTTTCTCACACTTCTATCTCCTTCAAATGACACTTTCAAAGTATCCCAAATTTGTTTTGCACTTTCCATTCCATTTACTTTTTTAAACTCATCCGGAGCTAGGCTTGACACAAGCAATGCTACGACTTGTGCATTTTGATGGAGATTGTGCACTTCTTCCGGAGTTATCTCTCTATCTTCATCGGTAGGAATCATCACACCAACATCCATAACTTCCCAAAGTCTTGTGGCAATAACATGCATCTTCATCTTGTAAGACCAATCGGTGTATCGTGTTCCATCAAATTAAGGTGGCTTGCCAATGTTGACGGAAGGAGTATGTAGAGATGAACCTTTAATGAGTTGTCCATAGTCAAAGCTCATGTTTGAATATATTCTCTTTCCATGAGCATGTTCACTGGCTCCAATATCACTAGCGGCATCTTTGTTTGCTTCATTCTTGTCACTTGTTGTATCATTCTTGCCACTTATTGCATCATCAACCTTCTTGCTCAATTCTTTCTTCATCTTGCTCATCTCATCTTGCATCTTCTTCATTTCATCTTGGAAGAACTTGACTTGAGCAGCCATCAACTCTTCAGCTATTTTCTTGGACATCTCAGCGGCAACGGCTTGCATCTTGTCGGACTCCGACATTGTTTCTTCTTACGCGGTGAAGCGCTAAAAGAAGACCTCGCTCTGATACTAATTGAAAGGATCTAACAATGCCTAGAGGGGGGGTGTGACTAGGTGTATCTAAAAATTAACTACAAATGCTAAGTTTAAATTTGTCAGTCAATGTCAGAAGTCCCGGCGTTTGGGTCGGAACTCCTAAAGTCGTCAGAAGTTCCGGCACAAACGTCAGTAGTCCCGACGCCTACCTGAACTACAAATGTAGTGCCAAATTTAACTTTGTGGATAAATAATCTTACAACCCCACTTCCTCGTGGTTTGGTGAAGATGTTGGGTCACTCCCTTGACGCCGTAATGCCTCCAAACCATAGATCGAGTCCAAACCCTAAAATGAAGTTTGAGAGAGAGAGACAAACAAATACAAGTAATCTCTAGCAATCACAACAACAAGCACACGGGACACAAGGATTTATCCCGAGGTTTGGCAACCACACAAAGGATCTCCTACGTCCTCGTTGTCGAGTGACCACAAAGGTCGGAGTGTCTTTCAACTCCTTGCCTCTCTCAAAGCGACCACAAAGGACACTTGAGCTTTCCACTAAGAAATAAAGGATGATACAAACTTCCCAAGGATCTTCTATAAGATGGAAGCTCTTGGGCATTGCCTAGCCGGCTAGGGGCAAAGCCTCAAGAGTAATAGACGCAAAACCAACCGGCTTGATGAAGAAATCAAGTGTTCAAGCTTGCCAAAGTGATTCTCTCACTTAATCCACTCTCCTTTCTCTTAAAACCCTAATGGAATCGAAGATTGAAGCAAAGGGGGAGGAGAGGGGTGCCTTTGTTGCTTGGAAGCTATTAGGATGAAGTTGGGTGAGCTGTGAATGAGTTCGTGACGGTTAGAAGCGAAGAGAGGGCTATTTATTCTCTTAGTAGAAATCTAACAGTTCAGATCTACGTCGGAAGTTCCGACGTAGATCTTGGAACTTTCGACGTTAACAGAAAACAATGTTCACACAGGGTCAGAAGTCCACACGTGCAAGTCAATGTTGGAACTCCCGACATACGTCGGGACTTCCGACGTGCGCAGACAGCCAACCCACCAGCAATGCCCCAAGTGTCGGGACTCCCGACATGGGTCGGGACTTCCGACGGGCGCAGACAACTGGCCAGCAGAACCATAGGTGTCAGGACTTCCGACTGTCGGGAGTATCAACTCATGTCGGGACTTCCAACGACCACAGTCACTGTGCAGGCTAAGTGACTGGGCGTTAGGACCTCCAGCATGAGTCGTGACTTCCAACGGTCGGGAGTTCCAGTTTACGTCGGAACTTCCGACACCGACAGTCACAGAAAAATATTCTATGTGCTCGTAGAGTGCTAGAGTGTCTCTCTTTTGATTTTATTTTTATGCTTGAGCACTCTATCTTCCTTAGACCAACTAAGTTTGCATCCCTCTTTACAGTGCGGCGGATCCTAAACTAAAAAACAAAAACAAAACCTTTGAAGAGCGTTTTGAGTTCGTCTGTCTTTACAACTTCAAGAATTGAGGGATACCATTTCATCTTTATCAACTCTTTGAATCTTTCATGGGACTAATAGCTGCGACATATCTCATTAAGATCACATTAGTCCATAATTTAGATGTCATCAATACACCAAAACCCACGTAGGGGGCAAATGCACTTTCAAACCGAAAGAATAGGAACCGAAAAAATTGGTTCCTTATTCGGTTCCGAATTTTGAGGAATCGAAATAACCGAGAAAATTTTGGTTCCTACTCTCGTATAACCGAATTGACCGAAAAACAAAATTCATGAATTGTACTTCACTTACTAGTATTTTGTAAGACAGTGTTTGATTTTTGTGTGACGTCTCGTACTGAATTGCTATGTATTTGTGTTACTATATTGCTATTGTTCCTTTATCAATTATTATTATCTAAATTAGAGGTGGTGTTGCCTAAATTTGCTTGAAAACCTACATTTTTGTTGTTGTATTAGCCTTTGCTGAAAAATTCGGTTAGTTCGATTAGAACCGGAATCGAACCGAAATAACCGAGAACCGAAATGCTCGGTTTCTAAATTTTTTTGAAACCGATCGGCTCCCATTTTCTAGAAACCGAATTTCATCAATAACCGAAGCTACATATTATCAAACTAAGCAGATATTTTCTAAAAATCGCAGATGAAAAGATCTCCATATAGGTTCAAAATTAGACATACATACAAAATATAACAGAATCAATAAAACATGCTCCATCCATCCCAAATTATAAGTCGCTTTGATTTTTTTGGTACATCTATTTTACTATGTATCCAGATGTAATATATGTCTAAACCTAAATATATAGCAAATTCTATGTACTAAAAAAGTCAAAGTGACTTATAATTTAGAACGGAGGGATTATGCTTTGAAATAAAACAAAAGATATTCATATATCTCTATACAAATTACACTTTAATATAAGTATATAGTGTAAGGCCCCGTTTGGATATATAGGTTAATTACGAGCTAGCTAATTGATAATTTAATATAAATATATTGTAAGTCTAGTATAAATTGATAATAACTATAATATTTTCAACAAAACACAATATCAATTCTATTAGATTCAATTTTAGGAAGAAGAAAGGGAAAGGGAAGAAAATGAAAGGAAAGGAAAGAAAAAAGAAAAGAAAGAAAATAAAAAAAGTTATGAAAAAATGGTTCCATCCTAAAGGTCGTGGCGGCGAGCCGGCGGCGAGCCGGCGATGACCTGTCGATCACCCCTTTTTCTTTTTGGAAAAAATTCCCAAAAAAAGAGAAGCAAATCCAATGGCCTGCATGGACTGACCGGTCGAATCCAACAGAAGAAAAATATCGTGTGCTCATAATCAAATAGAGTACAACTTGATTTCGGATGGATGGTAAAATTAGGCACATTGAATATTATTTTTTAGGATGGACTTAATCACAATTTCTCTTTATCTTTATAAAAAACACATAAACCTTTTGAAAAGAGTCTTGTTTTTTTAGGAAAACAGGAGGGATTGCCCCATACTGAAATTTATTAAATTAAAACACTATAAAAAAAGTGCAAGGGTCTAGTTCAAGAAACAAAAAAGAAAAAGAAGAAAATCAAAAGGATTACACAAAGACCTCTAGCCACAAACGAAGAGTAGATCTCTTCTCCTTTGCTTTGAGTATAACCCAAAGCAAATTCCTCCTTAAAAATATTTTACTAAAAAGAGTCCTTGTTCGAAAAATAGTACATTTTTAAGGTGAAAAATGGCTCTTGATATTAATTTTATGTGGCATAGCCAATGGATTCCGATATTCTGTAAGGTTAGATGGTGATAGCCAATGGAATCCATTCTTTATTATCCTGATATATATAAAAAGTCAAAAATAGCTAAGAACTAGTCTGCGTAATAATTGAAAAAAAGGTATCGTTGCACGTATGTGCCGGATGCTCCAATTCGGCCCAAGAATATACAAAAGCATATGCAATCGAGTCCTGTTCCTCCGGAGAATCCCCCACTAGTGGCCACTACGGTTTTGGATTGCATTATTGAGCCCTTCGCCTTCACAAATTATTGTTGGGTTGGATCCGTTAGTACGTTCACGTCATACACTATGATAAAATACATACGTTGATACTACAAGTACAAACTTTCCAAATATGTCACTAACGTGGCGATTGAGTCACTTCATTCGTGTTTGGCATGACTCCACGGTGAGTCACACTATCCTTTTGGTGTGACTTGCTTGTGTAACTTTTCTTTATATAAATCCAAAAAATGTATCAACAAAATAAAAGACTCGGTGACTTCTAAAATTCTTGCATCTTTTTACATAGATACTAAACGAACTGATGTTATAGTTTTTTTATAGCTTTGATTCAAAACTAAAATCCTTTTTGAAATGCTATATTTAAGTTATCGTTAAGTTCTTTTTCCGTGGATCCAAAATGAGGTATCTAGGACCACTAATAATCTTATATTTTTTTGGATGGATCCAAAAGTTAATCATGCATTTTGTTTGAATCTAACGTTATAGCTTTCGGCGCTACTAGCGTCTGGACGTCTGGCCCTTGGCTACGCGTCTGGACGCAGCTCCCAGTTGTCCGATACAAGCGAACAAAACTGTCAAATCCCGCATCTTCCTCCACAATGTCTCATTCGTCCACACGATTTTCTCCCACAACAAGAGGGGGTGGTGCGACGCTTTGCCCTGTCCCCACCACGCCCCCGTTCGTCGCGCCGTGTCTGTTGCTACAACATGGGGAATCAACAAAGTGCAACATACAACATTCAGTTACAAAGCAAATGATACAACATTAGTTGATAGGCAAAACCATCAGCTAGTGCATCTTAGTTTTATTGATGTAACATGAGAAATCAATCATTGTAACATCTCAGTCTGTTTCCTGGAACATGGAAAATCAGCAGGATGCAACATCCAACAGCCAACTAATGTAACATCAAAATAAAGGAGATGCAACATCTCTAATCATCATAAGAAAATGATTGCTTACTGCAACACCAAGAAATAATCACTTACTGCAACACCAAACATTCATGTGATGCAACAAGCTAGTTTGTTGCAGCAACATGAGAACACCAAACAAACATGTGACGCAACATGCTAGTTTTGTTGCAGCAACATGAGGGATCATCAACGGAAACATCTGAATTTATTATGGAAACATGAGAAATTAAAATCTCCTGATGCAACATAAAAACAACAACAAATGCAACATCCCAAAACCATATGCTGAGCACCAGTGGCCCTAGATCCAAAGAGGAGGGTGCGGATCTGGGCCTCCCGGAGCAGCACAAAATGTCTAGCTTAGAGCATGATGATAGCAGCAACAGACATGCTCATAATATGCTGGCTTACCGATGGAGGAAGGTGGACGGATGTGGCAGAGAGAGAGAGAGAGAGAGAGAGAGAGAGAGAGGATGTTGCTTGCTCGTCGTTTCCGACGGGAGTTGTTGTTGGTGGAGCAAAGCGGGCGAGGGACGCCATGGAGAGGGAGGAAGGCTGACACTTGTGATAGGGCACGGTGGAGAGGGTGGCCGGTGCCGGGCGGACGATGAGTAGGAACTCGAAGCGAGCGATGGCGGGTGAACCACGAGAGAGGAAAGCAGATGACAAAGATTTGGGAGAGAAACTGGTACTAGTAAGAATATGTCCCGTGGGAAGAGATGTGAGGCTGTTAGGTCGTTCGGGCCCAGTCACGTCTAGAGATTGAAGGGACGGCCTAATCCTATATATTCCGTATAGCTTTTGCAGTTTTGAATTTAAAGTTCGTCCTATAATACACTCCTTCCATTCTAAATTATAAGTCCTTTTGACTTTCCTAGATATATATCCTTTTATTATATATTTAGACATAGTCTATATTTAGATATATAGCAAAAATAATATACCTAAAAACCAAAACGACATATAATTAGAACGGAGGAAATACGTTTGAGTTTTTGGTTTTGCTCACTGTTCGAAGCCCCTTTTCACTACTATGAAACATTTGTTCATGCTTTTCTATTTAATAAGAGGTGGGTATTGGCCTGAATCTATTAATACATTAATACATTTGGACAACCTCTCGTGTCATGCGACCCTTGCTGACCGTTGCACTACATATTCGCTCCTTATCGACTATAGGATGCTATCCTTTTTTTTACTCCCTCTGTTACATCTATGTATCTACAAAACTATAGATGTAACAGAAGGAGTAAAAAAAGGATAGCATCCTATAGTCGCTAAGGAGCGAATATGTAGTGCAACGGTCAGCAAGGGTCGCATGACACGAGAGGTTGTCCAAATGTATACCGAGATTATATATATATATATATATACACACACACAGAGATTATATCCTGCACCCGCACACAGACTGTATACCGATTGTGCACATCCCCTGTTGTGCGGGCCAGCAGGCCGCCCCACCTCCTGCCTCCCCGTGCACGCTCTTGTTTGTTTTGTGTTTTTTTTGTGGTGGCGCGGGCGTACTGTTTTCTTTGTTGTTTCGCTTTGTCGAGTTACAACGGGTGTTGTGTTGTAGTTACTGCACCAAATGTCGGGTAGTTACAATCGTATTTTCTACGTTGTGTTCTGGTTGTTCGGTTACAGTCGTGTTGTAGTGTAGTTACTGTCTTCATGTTGGAAAGTTACAATCATTTTTTTGCTGTTTGTGGGCCGTGTACTCGATATGCCCCTTTTCGCAGGCCAGGCCTCTTTTCTCCTCGGCCCAACCTGTGCTTTCTTTGTTATTTGGACTGCGCGTGCTCGTTTTTTTTTTTTTTTTGGTGCCGCGTGCGCGTACTGTTTTCCTTTGTTGTTTTTGTCGGCTACTGAGTGTTGGTATTTATTAACGCAAATAGAATATGAAGGATTCCACAAGCACACATAATACTATTGTAGCATTTTACCAGGAGTATTTTAGGTATCGTTATTTATATTTTGCCATAGGGAAACAATGGAGTAAAGATTTATTGGATAACAAAGGAATATATACTAATCAACATAATAGCATAGCTAAAGCAAGGGGTAAAGGTAATGATAAGAATTAAGTATAATGATACTCAGGGGATAGGTCACTAAGATAATATAAACTAGTCAACTCGGGAGAACAACGGGTGATGTAGATTCCTATGATATTCTTATTATAGGATGAAAGTATATATATATACCCAACTATAGCTAAAACTAACTCTACTCTTGTGCACTTCAGGATGCCGCTTAGATAGTAGAGCATCCATAATAGATAACTCTACTGACGCGACTACGGTCCTATAATTTAAGAACCTGTTCAATTCGGCGTGGGCTACAAAGGATAGATGGAGCTGTCACCTCCCGCTACTACCACACAACCAGAGAATAGGGTGTACTCACAGGCAGAGCATCATATAAGCACCATGCTTATATGAGGCTCGGCTACTTAGCCCAATCGATAAACTATAGCAAGCTAAGCGCTCTATGAACCCACACACAAAAGCAATGATAATCTTAACTAAGCAAGATATATATTCAAAGTAAGCATAGCCATGTAAATAGGAATATAATGAATTGATAATAAGTCTTACAAGATGTAGAAGTGAAGATACAAGGCTTCGTCGAGCCTCTAAGACTAGATCTGGAACTTGAGCATGAGCCCAACTCGACCCTCACTCCGAAGCTACTAATCTACTACATTGGAGAGCTCTAGACCTAATCCCTCTGGTGTATGCTAATCTAAAGGAGAGATATGAATTAGGGTTTCAGGATCTGCTGAGGGAGGGGGGCAGGGGCTGGTATATATAGCCTTGAGGGTCAAACGTGAGCCATTGGATCAAACCGACTTAAGCAACGACTTAGATACAATCCTTAAGGCGGTGGGAAACCGACATTCGAAGGAGGTTGATAGGTGGGGCCCACAGGGGCTAGGCGGCCCCATCTACAGGCCGGCTGGCCCCATATGGTAGTGGGTCAAGCCCCGCTTCGATGATTCGCCTTTTGGACCCTTATAGAGTCTTCCCACGTTGATACCACGGTAGAATTCCGTGATTTCCTTTGACGATTAGGTCATCCTTGGCGGTTTTCTGATGAAACCCTGCTAAAAACATAGATTAACAAAAACTCATGGATTTTATTGGTTTAAACCCCTATACATATGCTTGGTGATGGAATTAAGTATAAATGTAGGTTATGTTGACGGTTTATAATTGATGTTAGTGACCGTCAACACTTAGATGCGCCTGCTTCGTCGAGTTACAGCCTTGTTGCGTTATGGTGGTCATCGTGGTGTTTTTTCTTTACCAATGTGTTTTGTCGTTCTCCATTGCAGAGCAGTTCGTTGTTGTGCCATCATTATTTTGAATGGACGCGTTATGGTACGTTTTCGAGTTGAGGCGTCGGGAAATACGCGCCTGAGGAACTTGATGGTGCCGTGCCAATGGTCGCCATTGAATTGATGTTTTTGGTACGTTGTGAGGTGGTGGGATGGGAAATGTGCGCCTAGGGAATTCGACGTTGCCATGTGAATCGTCGGCATTTTCTTCATATAAGAAGGGGTGTGTGTGTTGCTTTTTGCATTCTCATCTTAGCAAATTTTTGTAGTTGATCTTTCTCTGTCTTTCTTTCTCTTGTCCCCGTAGACATGGCAGACCACAGTGACTCCGAGAGCCACAACTCTTTTTCAGATGATGTTGAGTTTGATGAGAAGGTGAGCGAGATCTTGCTCGGCTTCGCCGATGGAGGCCCTAGGCTTTGTGGCCGTGGCGAGGGCACCTTTGTGTGTCCTTTTTGCCGCAGCAAGAAAGTGCCATCATGGAGTCTTCGTGAGTTGCTCCAGCACACGAATGGGAAGTCTCGTAGAGGCGAGGGGATCTCTGGGCCAGAGCATAGTGCTTTGGCCTAGTATATCCTGAACAACGACGCCATGGCTCGTGAGCGTGAGCTTGGTGGAGTTGGGGAATGTGGCGGGAATGAGGAGGTGAAGGCTGGTAGGGACCAGGTCTGCCAAAAGGGCCATTAAAGAAGCGCGCAAGAAGATACTGAATAAATAACTATGTGCGATGATGTTTTTTTGTGATGAAGCTTCTTTTGTTTTTAAAAGTTATGTAGTTCCTGTCACTAGTTGAAGCTAAGTATGTTTTTAATTCATTAATAACATAGCGGAACGAGCGCCTCCTTGCACCTGGCCCCTACTACAAGCCGGGCGGAAAGCTTGGCGGGGGTCTTCCTCATCTCGCTGAAGCCCGGCGGTTGCCCTTTTTTATGTTTACATTTTTCAATTTTTATCTTGTAATATGTATTCTTTTTAATGAAATACTATTGTGTTTAATTTGATGTATATTTTTTTTGTGTTCTTCGAATATCTTTTGTGCAGCGTATGATGTGTTTTTTCGCGCCACCTCCCATTACATGCTTTTGATTGGCATGTTACATGTTGTTTACGCGGAACGCAGCCATGGTTGATATTCATTTGACTTGTGGTCTTGCTCTGCTTAGTTACATGCTTGTTTTTATAGCAGTTACTACATTACTTTTGCAGAATTACAATTTGTTTTGAGATCTTTTTTTTATCACGCCACGCTGCGTGTATGTTTTTCCTTTGTTTTGTCAGTTGATTGATTTGCTTTTTTCCGTAGTTGTTTCGTGAATCCGACTGTATTTTAGAACTTCAGCATAGGTATTAGAGTCAAAGTTTTTGTTTTTGTTGAGGAATTAGAATAGAAGAAAGAAATTTGTGGGAAGGCAGGAGGCTAGGCGGTGAGGACGTTTGCAGGACAGTTTAGGCGTTTTGTATTTTTTTTTTCATATATGCCGTGGTATTTTGTTCTGCTTGCGAAGTGATATTCAGTTGTTTTACTTACAACTTTGTTTTAGAGTAGTTACTATCTGGAATTTTGCCGATTTTGCATTCGTTTAGTCTATAGTTTTTATCTCGCCATGTTATCCATAAATGTCAAGTTTGTAACAGCGTTTGTATAAATGCTGTAACTGACCAGTTCTTTTTTGTGGTTTGTTTTTGCTGGTTTTCTGCGTGGGTGGGTGGGTTGTTTTTTCTGATTTTTTCCCGTCGTAGTACTGGTTCGGCTCTCGTGTTGCCATTCCGTTGTTGAGTTACGTCTCTATTATATAGTAGTTACTAATCGTACTTTGCAGAATTACAATCTCAGTATCCATTCTTTTTTTATACGGCCACGTCACCGTTATTTGTCTAGTTTTGTAACTGTGTTTGTATAGATACTGTAACTGACTTTTACCTGTTATGTTGGCGGCTGCCTACGTAAGTGATGGGGTTTGTTTTTTTTTCTAATAAAGTGTTAAGTATTGTATGTATGTTCTCTCTCTCTCTCTCTCTCTCTCTCTATATATATATATATATATATATATATATATATATATATATATATATATATATATATATACATATATAATATACATACATAGGGGCAGGCCCCTCAGCGCTTCATGGTATCTCTTAGTCCTTTTTTTATTTTAGGTTGAGATAAGAATCTAGCTCGATCTGCGTGCTGTCTCCGTTCTTCTGAGGCTGCATCCATATGTCTGTTGGAAAGAAGGTGCTCCTTATTCGAATTCTTTTTTGCGTATTGTACTGATTTTATCTCATTCTGTTTTTAGTCTAGGTACTTGTGATTGCATGTTCAATTGAATTTTTGTGATGTTTTGTGGTCCTTGTCTGTCTGTATCTCTTTCCTTTTTATTTGTATTGTAGGAGATGTTGCTGTTGTTGTATTATATTAGTTTGTTTGTAGAAGATTCGGATTGGAGTAGAGAACTTGTTATTATAGCATAATTTTTTGTTGCTATTTGAGAAACCCTGAACATTGTTCTCGCGGGCTTAGAAATAAATTTTTTGTGGTCTTGGTGGTGTTCGAGGCTGCTGGGCCAGGTCGGGTCAGCGGCGACCATGGCTATGATGATGGTTTGGGGCGGTTTGGGTGGGTGGGGTGGTAGCTGGGCGGTCGCCGTGGGCACGGTAGGGTGTCGTTGGAGCTCTGTGGCCGTGGTAGCGAGCTCTGTGGGCGGCCACAGAGCTCCAACGACACCCTACAACGTCCACGGCGGGGTGGTGGTCGGTTGGTGGTGGTTTTTTATTTTATCAGTTAATACGAGACACATTACGATGTAACTCTTTATTTTTTTGCCTTGTAATTGAGTGTTTAATTTTTTGGGTTCTTTCGGAGCTGCTGCTATTGTTGTATTTTTGTCTTTTTTGTTTCTTGGAGATTATATTATTATTATTGCTGCTATGTAATGATAATATACTATGAAGTTGCCGGTGGCATAGAAGATCATCGTTGTAGCTTCATTCTACATGGTGTTGTAAGTCTATGTTATTTCATCATTTGTAATTTGTTGGTACCGGGAAATGCTGGACAATATTCCGGGGGGCTTAAAATTTTTGGGGAGGTAGGTAGGACATGCGGTGGGAATGGTCGATGGGTGGCTTAGAGGAGCTAGCGATGGTAGGGGCAGGGGCGTGCATTGCCATGGTGGTGGGGGAGGGGTAGCAGGGCGGCTGCAGAGCTCGGTGAGACCCTACCGTGCCCGCGGCGGGGGTTGTGGGCGGTGGGCGGCGGTGGCGCGTGGTGCTAGAACATGCTTGGCTTATTGAATCATTGCATTTGTTTTATTATATTAGAAAATACAAGACATAGGAGGATGTAACTGTGTATTATTCTGTGTTGTACTTGAGGCTTTGGAAATTTTTTATTTTTGTGAGAGCTGCTGCTATTGTTCTATTTTGGTTTTGTTTCTTTTGGAGAATTGGATGGTAGCGTAGAACTTCTGATTAGAAATTTGAGAAGAAATTTATTTTTTTGCGATTTGAGTGATGGTGAAGAATGGTCCGGTGGGTTTAGAAAAGAAAAAAATGGGGGAGGAAGGTAGGCCAGGCGGTGGGGATGGTCGAAGGGCGGTTCAGGGGTCCTGGCAGCGGTAAAGGCGGCCGGGCCAGGTCAGGGCAGGGGCGCCCACTTTCTTTGTTGAGAAGTGTTAACTGGGGTTTGCCGCCAACGGTGAAGTATCTTTGTTGTAGCTGTGTGGCACATAAGTCTGTAACTGACAATTATGTTTTGTTGTAACTTGCTTTCTTTTTAGTTTTTTTGTGGTATGAGATGCTACCATTAATTTTTAGTTGTTTGTTTTATTGAAGAATTAGATTGGATCATTGTATTTTTTTATCATATATTTGTGGTTATTGCTATTGGGAAATGCTGAACAATATTCCGAGGGGCTTAAATTTTTTTTTGGGGAGGTAGGTAGGCTAGACGGTTAGGAATGGTCGATGGGTGGCTTAGGGGAGCTAGCGGCGGTAGTGGTGGTTGGGCCAGGTCAGGGCGGGGGCGTCGATTGCCACGGTGGTGGGTTGGGTTCGGTATGGGGGAGGAGGGGTAGAAGGGCGGGCGCCGTGGGCTCGGTAGGGTGTCGTTGAGCTCTGCTGCCGCGACAGCGGTCGCGGAGCTCCAGTGAGACCCTACCGAGCCCACGGCGGGGTGGTGGGCGGGCGGTGTGTGACATCGGAATACAAAAGAAATTACTCTTTCCTCTCTTTGTTGGAAACCGTTCTTTTTAGTAAGTAGATGCTACTGTTCTGTGTAATTGGGTAGTTTATCCTTTCATAACTATTTAAGTTTTTGCAACATTGTAAATATCAGTTGGACGATGTTGCAACTAATTATTATGAGATATTGTAATCATTTTTTGAATTACTATAGGTGTTGCTGCTGTTCTTTTTCTTTTACAGCATTACGTAATGTATCCTGGTGGTTTCAGTTGTCTCAATGATCTTGAAGCTCCTTCTGGTGTGAAGTTGGATTCTTTGACTGATGATGATTTGTTTGGTGTTGTTAAGAAAGTGGTATGTATAACTGGTGGTGATTCTTTAGAATTTCAAAGGCTTATGGCAGATAGCATTCCTGGATTCTTTTCTCCTAAGGTTACATGTTTGTCTTTGATTGATTGATTTTTTTTCCCTCGTGTCCAATGTTAGTTAGTAGTTGCCTTTTTTGTTTTCAGACTCTAAATGATCTCACATAATTGTATGTTAAACATCATTTTTGGCAACTGGAGATAGTTCTTGTGCAATAAAGTATACTATGGTTGATCTGGTGAAGTATTTCTATAATCGATCACAAACAGAGGATGTGTCAGTTGCTGGTGTTGATAACGCCCAGCCTAGTTTTGGAAAATGCGATATTAATGTGCCAGAAAATTGTTATGATCCAGTTGATGCTCATCAACGTGGAAAGGGTTGTAAGGATTTTGATGATGGTGAAGCCTCGAACAAGTGTATCAGGAAGCTTAATTCTGATGCCGAACGTGCTGAGGTATCAGAGGTTTGATGTTTTTTCTTTTATTTGTGTTTACCTTTGAATGTTATTGTTTTGCAATTGTTTTTTGTTTTGTAGCATATGTATTTTTGAACTTATGTTGCTATTTTTTAAAATTATTTTTTAAGGGCGACATGCATAAAGTCAGAGTTAAGCGTTTTGCAATAAGGAAGCCTAAGGCAAATAAGTTAGTAGATGTCGAGGTTTCTGATAGTTCAGGTGCTTTCACTGATGATTTTGAAGTAGAGAAATATGTCTGTTCTGCTGATGATGTTGTTGAAATTCCAAATCATGGAAGCAATGTTGTTGTAAGTATATTTTGTTTTATTTGTTTTTGTTTGTTGTCTTCCCTTGCCATAACCGGCCTTTGAACTTTGTGCTATCTCTGTTTTGTTGCAATATAATAGTTATATTGTATCGTACTATTAGATTGTCGTGTATTTTACATTATTCTATTGTTTTGATCATGAAGTTTTTTGTTTATTTTATATTTTTCATTTTTTGAAAAGTCAAAAATTTGATTCTAAAGTGAGACATGAACAGGCTTTTCAGAAATCCAGATTGAACCTTTGTGATGAATCAACCGTTGCAGGTATTTTTATGTACATTTTTTATTCAAGATTTGTGCTTCATAACTTTGTAATACTTGTTCAAAATTGTTCATATTGTCGTGAAATTGTAGGCAATAAATTAGAAGCAAAGTCGGATGAGGAAATTTCAACACCTTCGCATGCAAAACCTCAAGTGGTGAATTTGAATAAGAACCAATCTGAGAGAAACATTAAGAGTACTGGCAAGGTTCCTGAACATGATTAGAGAGCCGAGACTTCTGCGCAATCTTTCCAGTCTTCTTGTGTTATGGTTTCATTGTTCTGTTGTGTTACCAGTATTTGTAAAATGATATTTTTGTTGTAGTATAATATTTTTTGTATTCCTGATGTCATTTGTTTTTGCTTACAAGGGTGGTAATTTGTTTGTAACTGCTGCTCAACTTCATGATCACTCTTCGTACGGTAAATGCTCGAGGTTAAGATTTGTATTTGGGAGTTCATCTAGTGGAGCATTTCCTCGTAGTGGTTTTTGGTTTCATCCATCGAATACCTATAACAGGGATTTTCCTACAAAAGTGTGTAACTCAAAATTTGGGTGTACTGTTGATGAGATAATGTGTTTCACTGTTGTTATGTTTTATGTAGAGCATACCCTGTGGTCAAAGTAAGCACTTCTGAAGTTTCTTTTTTTGGAGTTTTGTGTGTTTGTTTGTTTTTTTTTGTGTGTGTGTGTTTAGTGACCGGTGGGTTTTTGTGTTCTTTACATTGCTATATTTTTTTCGTAGGGAACATGTTGTGTCCATTGACAAAGTTGTTGCGACATTTGATGAGCTTGGAACTTCATTTAGGAAGGGCAGGAAGTGTACTATGCATAAGCGTGTGATGAATCTGTTTTGTCGTCTTCTTTTTAGAGAGAGTCATCCGAAGTATAGTCAGAAGCATTATTTCTTCAGTACTGTGGGGGTATGTTGTTGTTTTATTATGTTTGTCTCTTAAAAAATGTTTTTGTAATTATTTGTGTTTTAACATTATCTTTCTTTTTTTGTAGTTATTTATGTATAGGACTTCTTTATGAATCGCAGTCAGTGTCTATCTCCAGAAGATTATCATCATAAGACTTGTGGTAAATCTTTCAGGCAAGCCAATGATTGTTTTAAATTTGATAAATCTAGCTATGTAAGTACTTCTCTATTCATTTTTTACTTTTTTCAAAATGTCATTTGCTGTCTTGTTCTAATTTATGAAATTTGCTAATTTTCTCTCTCTATCTTTTGTGTTTTGACTCTTTTTCTCTTCATGTCTCTCCCTTTTTTGTAGCTAATGTTTCCTATACCATGAGAACCATTGATTTTTGTTTATTGTCGCATTGAAGGAGCATTACTTTGTTTTCTTGGATTCATTTTCTGATGAGCATTCTGATTACCATAGTTGAGTGAGGTCAATTTTGGTATGGGTATCCTCTTTTTTTGTGCCTAATGTTTTGATGTTGTACATGCTGAATGTATTGGTTTCATACTTTGATGATTGATTAATTTGAGTTTTTTGTTACATGATCTATCTGCAGATACCTAATTTTCTAAAAGCATGGGATGCTTTTGTGGGTGATGATCTTGGCTTTGAGGATTTTGTCGTACACTATGTAGATGTTCCAAAGCAGGAAGTTAATACATTCTTCTACAAGGAGGATGATGGAATTTATGTTATAAAATATCTTGAAATATGGGATCCCTTGGTCAATATGAAGTCAATATTTACATCGAGCCTGATTGGTAATATCAGAGTTCAAATTATTTCTAGGCTGAAGTTTTCCAAATACAACTCCCTAAGTGAAGTGCAGAAACATGTTAAAGACTTGGAGACTTTTGTGAGTGCTTCTTCTTCTTCTTCTTCTTCTTCTTCTTCTTCTTCTTCTTCTTCTTCTTCTTCTTCTTCTTCTTCTTCTTCTTCTTCTTCTTCTTCTTCTTTCTTCTTCTTCTTTGATGCTGTTTTGTTTATTCATGAAATGAAACGAAATGAGTATATGCATATATCTAGTATAGGTATATGGTTTGTAAGTGAGTAGTCCTTATCATTGTAATTATAATAGTATATTAATTGTTTTCATTTGTGATTTTCTTACAGCGAAGGTTGAGGGATGAGAAGCTCATGAAGAATCCTTCTTTGAGTTACACTAGGATCTTTAATGCTTAAATTGTTAAAATGTTGTAACTCTTTTTAGTAGTGCGAGTGAGTGATGATGTTGTATTTTTTGTAAACGGAAGAATGTTGAGTTTCGTCGTAGTGCAAATTTACTTAGTCATCTTTTGTGATTGAGGTCCTCTGATGTGATGTATCCATTTATATGCACTTTATGCTAGTGTCTTTTTTTCATTTTACTTGTTTTATGCCCTAACAAGTTTTTACACTACTACTGGGTGATGCAAATTGTGATTGGTTGATGTCCGTAATTGTAACTAGATAGTAGACGTGGTTGTAAGTGGTACGTGCTGTCTGCTTGAAGAAGTGAAAACCAAACATGGTTACAACGCAAGGGTGCAGTTGCATACAATCCATCGCTCCGAGATGGTTGCGATATAGTATGTGTCTTGTTTTATAACTATTTAATATTCTATTCCATTGGTGTCGTCGGGGGTAACTTTTATGTGGCTGGTATCCTAATTTTATTTTAAGACTCTCTCTCGTGGGTCCATGTGGTTAGGTTCTAGAATATCAGTTATCCCACTCATGCGGCGGTGCCAGGTATGTTCGTATTCTATCTTTTTGGATCTGGTTGTTCTCTTCAATCTTTCTTTTTTTTAATTTTTTGTTTTTTGTGTATGGCATACTTGTGTTCCGGCGTGAGTTTGAAACCCTAGATCGCAAGTGCGGCTTTTTTTTATGTGATAGATTTGTTTCCGTTTGTTTCGTCATTCGTTTGGATCTTTATTATATCTTTGTCCGGTTTTGTTCGTATTTTATCTCTTCGATTTTGCTAGTGTCTTTGATCTATTTTTTAATTAATTTTATTTTGTGGAATGGCTGTGTTCCGTCGTGATTTTTGAAACCCCAGATCGCAAGCGCTGGTTTTTGTTTTTTATGTGATAGATTTTTTTACTTTTGTTTCATCACTCGTTTAGATCTTTATTAGATCTTTTTGCAATTAAATCTTATTTTTGTTTCTTCTTTTGGTTGAAAGATCTTCATCAAAGCCGACATCCCCTTATCATGGTGTTATTTTTATATTATTTTTTTACCTTGTGTATTTGGTGACATTTTTTTGTGTGTGTTGCTTGTTGTGATTTTAGATGGAACCCAATCCTTACCAGCTGGCAACCAAGAAACCAAGAAGTGTAAGCAGTTTTTTTGTTATGAATACACGTTTTGATTTTGATAGTGTTATGTGCTTATTATCTGCTATTTTTACGTACTTTTGTAATGATGCCGGAATTGTCAGAGTCTGTTAAACATTCCCAGCCTTCGAAAACCTTTGTACAATTAAGTATAGGATGGTGAGTTGTTTTTTGATATCTATAAATCTATTCTTGCTGCATTAGAAGTCAAAGGACATTTGGAATACCATACGTGAGAATCATTGATGTCTTAAATCCTTGTTTTTTGTGTTGGCTGTTGTTTTTGTAAGTCGTTGTCTTTTCAACTTTGTAACTCTGAGGTTCACCCGATTTGTAACCCTTCCTATTGCTACATAATGCATCAATCGGTGACAGTGATATGAAATTGAATAAAATTGCAATGTAAATTTTGCCTCTCTTTGTAACTTTGTTTTTACTCAGTTTTTCCTTTTTTTTATTATTGTTCTATCTTGCAGCAGTAGCAGCAGTGTACCAATGAGTCATCTATGAATGTACTAACTCTGTTTTTTGCCCCTTTTATTTTATTAGTGAGCAAAACTTTATAGTTTCCATGTGTTTTTGGTCACTGATAGGAGTAGCAGTCACTTGAGAGTCATTGATACTCTTTAATGAAAAAAATTATTTGCCATTTTAAACATATATTCAGCTGGGTTTTCTTTGTGGCCTGTAATTGTTCTATGCTTTTCTTTGTCTTTAAATTCCTTTCGCTTTGTTCCTCTCAAAGTTTGGTCTATTTAAAAGAAGGGTCTAGGGTGTGCATATGTTGTGCTCATTTCATTGCTCTTTCGTCCAAAAAATCCATTAGAAGTATAGAATATTTAGAAAGAATTTTCTTTATTCAGGCTTTGTGCTGCTCGATCTAGGTGCTATTGAGATTTTTACGACTGAGGATTGATGGATATTTTGGTGAAGTCATAGTTGGTGGTTACATTCTTGTATTGAAAGCATCTCTGGTTTTTAAGTCATCATAGTTGGTGAAGTCATAGTTGTTGTATTGAAAGCATCTCTGCTTTTTTATATTTTCTCTTTATTATATATGTTTTCTCTCCTGTCTATTCTGGCATGTAATTGCGATGTTTATATGTTTGTAACTATCTCTTTTTTATGTTTGGTCTTATATGTATCTTTCTATTGTTACGTAGTAATAGAAAATTGTCAGCTTTTCATTTACTCTCAGTGGTTGTATTTTTGTGCGTCGTCTTGATTGCTCCTTTTTTTCTGCGCTGGGCTATCGTGGCGTAATTCACAGATCTTGATTATTCGTTTCCCCTTTCTTACTGTCTATGGTTGGGCTATTTAAGTAGAGTCTTGGGTGCGCACCTGTTGTTCTCATTCTACTTCCCCTTTGTCCAAAAAAATCCTTTTTGATACAACTAATGTACAGAGAATGAAATCTCTTGTTTTGTAGTCAGGTTTCTTTTTTTGTTGCCGTGGTGCTTCTTGTCCTTCTTTTTGTGGTGGGAGCACCAGCGCTGGGAGAAATCTTTGAAGATTGGCTTCTACCAGCATGTAGGTGCAGCCGGGGGATGGGGTGGGTGGGGTTTGATCTAGGTGCTAGTGGAAGTTTTGCGATTGAGGGGCGGTGGCTGTGCTGGGCAAACCATGGTTGTTGATAACATTCATGTAATAAAAACATATATGGTTGGACATTGCTGGGCTTCATTGCAGCCGTTGTGATGCTGCTTGGTACGTTACCATCATAGCATCTTTGGTGGCGATGTTCAACATGGCGGTATAGTTTGCTTCTACAACACATAATGGGCCCGGCCATCCTTCTTTCTCTGTTGTAGTTTGGGCGGCTTGCTTGTTCCATGCTCCCCATTCATCTCTATTCACTATTTAAAGTGCACCAATATGGAAGATGAAGCGTACTAGAGACATTGCCGGTGGAGGTTCGCGCGATATGGTGCAACATCCTTGGCCTGCATGGATGTCCTAGTAGTTGTGGTTTTTCATTAATGTGCTCAGAACATGAGAGCACTTTGATGATTACATATCTTTTATGTGGTGTGCATGTACTTGATAGGTCTTTGTTATTGTACATCATGTAGTCTTCGATAGGTCTTTTGTTATTGAACATGTCGGTGTTTCGAACAAACACCAACTAGTAAATTTATACTTGTTGCGCGTTAGGCTCGGATGGTGTACTAAAGGACACAAGGTTTATACTGGTTCGGGCTGAATGTCCCTACATCTAGTTCGCTGCTGCTCGTGTTATTAGTACCAAAAAAGGTTCGTAGTAGGGGGTACAAACGGTCGGGAGAGGGACAGGTCCCAAGTCTCTGATGGAAAGGTCGAATGGATGCCAAGAGCTTGGTTGCTTCTTGGTTGTCTGTTGTGTGTGGAATCAATCCATCCCCTTAGTGGGGTGTCCTGCCCTCCCTTTTATAGACCAAGGGGGGAGCAGGGTTTATAGATGGAAGAAAGAGGAAAAAACCAAAGGTAGAGAAGGTCCTTCGAAGGTGCCAGGTCTTCCTTTTCCCTTGAGCCTGCCCTGCTGACATGGCAGACCGCGCCAGGGATAGCATGTTTCGCTGGTCCTGATAGGGCCGAGTTCTGGCTTCGCTTCAGCGAGTGGTCACGTCCCATCCTCCCCCGGTGGATGGTGCGGTGTGTCAGGGTGCCGAGCCATGACTCTGCGGGGAGTAGACGGGGAAGTGACTATACGCTAGTTACTATTGATGACGTGAGTTCCCTCTTGGATTATAGTGGTTGTCGTATGCCTATGTTAGGATCCGCGCCCGAGGGCTGAAGGCGGCGCCCACAATACTGTAGGACAAAAGTCAGCGCCTACAACACTATTCGGGCTCTGCCATGCCTAGGAGGGCTTAAAGCGCCTGTCTCGTCGTATCCTGATGGTACCTTCTCGCAGGTGCACAGGGTATGGTTCTCGGTACTATGATTGACCTGAGTGTCCTGTCTTACCCTGTGCTTCATCATTATGAAGGGGTAGGATGTAGAAGTCGGGCGAGGCAGAGCCTACCCTCAGACAATGGGCGAGACAGAGCTGGCCCTCGGACGTCGGGCGGGGCGAAGTCCGCCCTCAGCCATTGGGCAAGGCGGAGCCTGCCCCTAGCCGTCGGGCTAGGCAGAGCGTATCCTCAGCTGTCGGGCGAGGCGGAGCCTGTCCTCAGTCATCGGGCGAGGCAGAGCCTAGCCCTCAGGGGTCGGGCGAGGTGGAGCCTACCCTCAGCCGTTGGGCGAGGCGGAGCTTGTCCTCAGTCGTCGGGTGAGGAGGAGCCTAGCCCTCGGAGGTCGAGCGAGGCAGAGTCCAGCCCTCGGGGGTCGGGCGAGGCGAAGCCTGTCCTCAGTCGTCGGGCGAGGCGGAGGTCGGGCAAGGCGGAGGTCGGGCAAGGCGGAGTCCAGCCCTCGGGGGTCAGGCGAGGCGGAGCCAACCCTTCGGGGCAGGGCGAGGTGTGTAGTTGCATTCCTTCCTGTTCGGGAGCATTATCGCTTGATGGTTATTAGCTCCATCTCATTGGGTACCCCAGTATTAGGTCCCCGACAGTAGCCCCCGAACCCCCGGGTGATTCGGATAGAATCGCCCGGGGGGTGATTTGACTTGCTTGAGGGTGCGCGCGAACACACCCGACGGGTGTAGCCCCCGAGCCCTTGGGTGATTCGGATAGAATCACCCAGGGGATATTTCGATTCGCCAGAGGGTGTGTGCGAGCGCACCCATTGGGTGTAGCCCCTGAGCCCCCGGGAGATTCGGATAGAATCGTCCGGGGGGTATTTCGGACCCTTTGCGGGTATGGCTGTGAGATTCGGTGTTTTTGACAACTGGATAGTTTAAAGGAAACCCTGGTATCCCGTTCGTGGGGATTTGTCTAGGGTCAGCCCGGTTGGGACTCGATTGCGGATCGAGGCTCCCTTGAGGCTCGTGCGCCTGAGTTCTGGCCACTCACGGGCCCATCCCTCGTTGGGACGGCCGTCGAAACTGTTGGACCAGCCCTCGAACTCCTGGGCCCATGTGGGCCGGAGAAATGCTTTTTGACCCGTATCCCTTCTGTGGGAAAAGAGTCCTGGTCTGCTCAGGAAGGCAAAATGTCCGGCGTGATTTTTTTGGGAAAGGATAGGGATCGCGAGCGCATATCCCGCGACGTGACACGGTGGTGTATCATGGCAGGCTCAGAGACCTAGGCGGGTGGTTGCTCTTCTCGCATCCGTCGCCCCTATAAAACCAAGGGGTTCGCCCCTAGGGTTCCATACTTTGCCTCCTCGCCTTTGCATCTGCAACCTCCGCCGCCAATCGTCTAAGCCTCCCGCACCCGCATTGCAGCCGCCGTCAAGCTCGCATCCGCATCACAGCCGCCATCAAGATCGCATCCACCCCCCTCCCAATCGTTCAATGGAGCCGTGGTGTAGATCTGACATCACCCCTCAGCGCCTGGAGGGCCTCGTTCACCGTGGCCTCCTTTGCCCGCTGACCGCCACCGAGGAGTGGTGGCTGCCCGGTGATGAGGACGAGCCGTCGCCGCCCGAAGGCTACGTGGTGTCCTTCGCTCGTTTTCACGAGCGGGGATTCGCCACCCCTGCCCACAAGTTCCTTCGGGGGCTGCTAGATTACTATAAGGTGGAGTTGCAGCACCTTACTCCCAATGGGGTCCAGCACATTGCGGCGTTCGTCGCCCTATGTGAGGGATTCTTGGGGATTGATCCCCACTTTGACCTGTGGCGGTATCTCTTAGCCGTCAACCTTCTGAAGAAGCGGACCGGGAAGCAAGAGCTGAGCGTGCCGGTGGGATGTGCCGGCATTCATCTCCATAACAATCGGGTGAACGAATACCCGTGGATGCATCTGTCAACCTCCAACAAGGGGTGGCATTCGCATTGGTTTTACGTCAAAGACAACGTTGTCGCCCCCTTGCCAGCATTCTCTGGGCTCATCATTGAGGAGGTCCCGGAGTCATGGAAGTGGGGTCTCCCGGACAAAGATAAGAAGAAGATCAAGGACCATCTCGTCGCCCTCCAAATTCTGAAGGATAGGGGCATGAAGGGGTCGGGGATCATTGGCGCCTACCACATGAGGAGGGTGGCGCCGCTGATGGCGCGCGCGCTTCCTCTGCACCAGATGGTGCCTGGAGCATCACTCGAAGGGACGGCGCTTGTCGACGAAGTGCTTCCCCCCTTCGAAGTGGCACAACGCATCAAGGAGACGATGGAGCCTTCGAAGGACAACGCCTGTGTCATCCTTGATTTCGTGTGTCTGGTGCCTGGGCATCCCCCAATGCGGCCGAAACTGGGATTCATCGACTTCGTAAGTTCTTTTTCCCCATGCCTCCTTTTTACTTGAATTCATGACCCCTTGGTGCTGACATTGGGACAGCAGGACCAGCCAAAGAAACTTGTTTTTATAGATTGCCTGGCTCTGCTGCCGAAGGACAAGTTCATGGTGGTGGCCAACCGCGCCATAGCTAAGTGGTAGAGGAAGACGAAGGAGTCCGAGCGGAAGAAGAAATGGTAGAAACAACAGGCACGGGAGCGAGGAGAGGAGACAGACAACGAAGACGACAAAGATGATGACGACGAGGTAGTTGCAGATGTGGAGTGGGATGTCCTAGAGGGTGAGGATTCGCTGACAGGTACCCACTCGTCCACGTAGGGACCCTTCCCGTTCCATACGGGGGAAAGTGAGTCCTTGAGGCCAGCGGAGACGGGCCAAACCATCGGCCCGTCCTCAGGACTGGTGGGAGTGGGCGGATCGACCGCCACGCCCAGGGTGCCGGTGGAGGGGGGCGGCTCCACTGCCGCGCCCCACGAGCTGATGGGGGCAGGTGGATTTGTCACCATGCCAGAGGTGCCGACAGAGAGGGGTGGCTCCATCGTTGCACCCTCAGAGGCAAAGGAGACAAGCCCCTCTGCCCGGAAGCAGGGGGCAGGCTCGAAACGGTCCCGCCCAGACGAATTGGAGCTAGAATCTGGGGGTTCATCCCCAAAACATTCCTTCCGCCCAACAGCGCCAGCATAAGTCACCGATTCCTCTGTTTTTCCTATTTTTTTTGTTTTTTCAGGATGGCATGGAAGGTTCTGGGGAACCCAACCACCTCGAAGGTGAGGGTCTTAGTCCTGTAATTGAACTGATCCCCAAAGGTAACAGGCAGATCGATCTGCCCGAGTGGCATGGCCTGCTTCCCGGGCACGATGCCGTGGAAAGGTGCTCGGGTTGGGCGGAGGCGCGTCCGGTCGACGCCCATCTCGTCGAGCATCTTGGCATACATGATGTTGAGGCCGCTGCCTCCGTCCATCAGTACTTTGGTGAGTCGCTTTGGGCCAACTATTGGGTCAATAACAAGCGGATATCTCCCTAGGTGCGGGACGGTATCCGGATGGTCGGTCCGATCGAAGGTTATGGCGGACTCCGACCACCGGAGGAAGGGAGGTGTGGCCGGTTGGGCCGTGTAGACTTCACGGCATGTGACCTTCTAACGGTGTTTGGAGTCGTAGGCCGCTGATCCTCCGAAGATCATAAGACAGCCATCCGGCCTTGGAAAGCCGTCGTACTTCTCCTCGGCATCATCTGCAGTGGGGGCAGGGTCTTTCCCCTGCTCCCCTTTATTGGAGCCTCCGGATAAGAACCGCCGCATGAGGCCGCAGTCCTTGAGTAGATGCTTAACAAAAAAGTTATGGTTCAGGCATGGCCCCTCGAGTAGTTTTTCAAAGTGGTTTGGAGTGCCCTCCGTGGGCTTCCGACCACCCTTGCGGTAAGCAGCGGCCACGAGCGAGTCCTCGCACCGTTGCTTCTTATTCTTCCTTTTGGTGGAACGATTGGAGGTGCCTTCGTCGGCACCCTCGTCCCGCCTTGCCTTGCCCTCGAGGCGATCGAAGATCGCTCCGACCGCCTCTTCTCCTGAGGCATGGCTGGTGGCGATGTCCAGGAGTTCCTTGGTGGTTCGCAGGCCCTTGCGTCCCAGCTTATGAACCAAGGACTCACAGGTCATCCCGGACAGGAAGGCTCCTATCACGTTGGCGTCGGCGACGTTAGGGAGCTCGCTGCACTGTCGGGAGAAGCACCGGATGTACCCACGGAGGGTCTCACTGGCCTTCTAACGGCAGTTCTTGAGGTCCCATGGGTTCCTAGGGCATTTGTATGTGCCCTGGAAGTTTCCCACAAAGATCTCCTTCAGATCCGCCCAACTCTGGATTGCGTTGGACGGCAGGTGTTCCAACCACGCTCGTGCCGAATCAGCCAAGAACAGTGGAAGGTTGCGGATAATGAAGTCGTCATTATCAGCACCACCGGCTTGACAGGCAAGTCGATAGTCTTTGGGCCAAAGTCCGGGGTGTACTTAGGGATATTGGTAAGTGGTCGGTACCTTGGCGGGAAAGCAGCGTTGAGGATGTGCTGGCTGAAGGCCTAAGGGCCTGGCAGGCTAGGGCTCGGGCTCCGGTCCTCACCGCTGTTGTAGCGTCCGCCGCGATGAGGATGATAGCTGCGGCGGGCTCCTTCTCTCGGGTCGCTGTAGGTGCGTCTGCGGGCGTCGAGAGTGCTGCGTGCATCACAGTTGCGGCCGAGACATTGATGTATCAGGATCATAGCACGCTGCCTGCCGCTTTGTGGTGCCTGGTGGACTGATGCATCCCTGGCGGGGCGCACCGAGGGCGTGCACTGGCTGGTGTCGAGCTCGCATCGCTGAGACAACGAGCTTTCCACCTATTGCACCACCGCACGCTCGAGTAGCGTGCGAATCTCGCAGTGGGCCCTACGATCCTCGGGCGTTGCGGCCTCTGGAAGGCCATGGAGCAAGGCCGTTGTGGCGGCGATGTTCTGGCTTGCCCGAGCGAAGTGAGGAAGGGTTTCATCATCGGCAATGATCCATCGGTTTACGTCACGGGCCGTAGCGCGTGTGTGCCCACCGTCTCCGCGGCGTTTGATCTCCCGATCGACCTCCACGTATTCCCGCACAAGCTGGAGTCCGGCTTCATCGATCTCTCGCTTTCGGGCTCTTAGCTGCTCCACTCCTATGTGAGGTGGGGCCGCTGTCCCCCCTTCGGTTCTGTCGCTGAGGTTGCACGCCGGGGTAGTCTCCTCCACGGAGATGCTTTCGACGTGTCCCTCGGGGGTACCCGCCATGAAACATTCCCAAGAGGGGTGATGGCTCCCCCAGCTGGTGTCAGAGCTAGAGTCTGACCCCGACTCCTCCGTGAGGAGGCCGTGGGGGGATTCCGTGACGCTTTCGATCAAACCCACGAACTGGGGTCCAAGGTGGGATCGTGCGCTATGCCACAAGGTGGCTAACGGTCGCCGTGGCGTTGCGGAGACCGAACAGAAGCGCTGTCGGGGCGCTCCATGCAGAGTGTTTTGGAGAGAGGGTGAGGTGGCGCGGGTCCTCCCTAGACGACTGGGGTCCAAGAGAGATGCCGGGCTGGCGCTCAAGCCTTCCGTAGTTGAAGCCGATGGAGGGGAGATATTGGATGGCGGCATGGGCCAACACCAACTCTCCTCCTACCATGACGATGAAGTCCAAGTCACTGAAACGCACGTGTGCGCCTAGGACCCAGCTGATTGCGTGGCTAGCCATCCGAGGCCTGATTTGGAACGCGCAAAGGCCCCTACCTAGCGCGCCAACTGTCGGTGTTTCAAACAAACACCAACTAGTAAATTTATATTTGTTGCGCGTTAGGCTCGGATGGTGTACTAAAGGACACAAGGCTTATACTGGTTTGGGCTGAAAGTCCCTACGTCCAGTTCGCTGCTGCTCGTGTTATTAGTACTGAAAAAGGTTCGTAGTAGGGGGTACAAACGGTCGAGAGAGGGACAGGTCCCAAGTCTCTGATGGAAAGGTCGAATGGATGCCAAGAGCTCGGTTGCTTCTTGGCTATGTGTTGTGTGTGGAATCGATCCATCCCCTTAGTGGGGTGTCCTGCCCTCTCTTTTATAGACCAAGGGGGAGCAGGGTTTACAGATGGGAGAAAGTGGAAAAAACCAAAGGCAGAGAAGGTCCTTCGAAGGTGCCGGGTCTTCCTTTCCCTTGAGCCTGCCCTGTTGACATGGCAGACCACGTCAGAGATAGCATGTTTCGCTGGTCCTGATAGGGCCGGGTTCTGGCTTCGCTTCAGTGAGTGGTCACGTCCCATCCTCCCCCAGCGGACGGTGCGGTGTGTCAGGGTGTCGAGCCATGACTCTGCGGGGAGTAGACGGGGAAGTGACTAGACATCAGTTACTGTTGATGATGTGAGTTCCCTCTTGGATTATAGTGGTTGTCGTATGCCTATGTTAGGATCCACGCCCGAGGGCTGAAGGCGGCGCCCACAACACTGTAGGACAAAAGTCGGCGCCTACAACACTATTCGGGCTCTGCCATGCCTGGGAGGGCTTAAAGCGCCCATCCCGTCCTATCCTAATGGTACCTTCTCACAGGTGCGCAGGGTATGGTCCTCGGTACTGCGGTTGACCTGAGTGTCCTGTCTTACCCTATGCTTCATCATTATGAAGGGCAGGATGTAGACGTCGGGTGAGGCGGAGCCTGCCCTCAGACATCGGGCGAGACGGAGCCGGCCCTGTCGGGTGAGGTGGAGCCGGCCCTCGGACGTCGGGCGGGGCGGAGTCCGCCCTGAGCCGTCGGGCGAGGCGAAACCTGCCCCTAGCCGTCGGGAGAGGCGGAGCCTACCCTCATCCGTCAAGAGAGGCAAAGCCTGTCCTCAGTCGTCGGGTGAGGTGGAGCCCAGCCCTCGCGGGTCGGGCGAGGCGGAGCCCGCCCTCAGCTGTCGGGCGAGGCGGAGCCTATCCTCAGTTGTCGGGTGAGGCGGAGCCCAGCCCTCGGAGGTTGGGCGAGGCGGAGTCCAGCCCTCGGGGGTCGGGTGAGGCGGAGCTCGCCCTCAGCCGTCGGGCGAGGCAGAGCCTATCCTCAGCCATCGGGCATGGCGGAGCCCAGCCCTCGGAGGTCGGGCGAGGCGGAGTCCAGCCCTCGGGGGTCAGGCGAGGCGGAGCCAACCCTTCGGGGCAGGGCGAGGAATGTAGTTGCATTCCTTCCTGTTCGGGAGCATCAGCGCTTGATGGTTATTAGCTCCATCTCATTGGGTACCCCAGTATTAGGTCCCCGACAGAACCTTAGTGAGTTTGTGGAATTGTAAGTTATTGAAGTTTTCTAATATTAAAGATGGTCTTCTATAAATTTTTACCTCTTGTGGTTTTTTTGTTTTTACCGTGGTTTGTGTTCATTTGTATTTTTTGATTTTTAATTGTGATATGTAAGTTGTTGTATCTCGTTTGTTTTCTTATAAACTGGAACAATTTTGATTTTACGTGTTTACTGTTGTTTTGTAAGTCGTTGTATTTTGACCTTGTAACTTCGAAGTTCACCCGATTGTAACCCTTCCTATTGCTACATAATGACTGAATCATTGGTATAGAAAGTGACAGTAAATATGAAATTGATTTTCCAAGTGGGATGTAAGTTTTGTCTCTCGTTGTAACTGTATTTTTCATATTTTTTATTGTTTATGTTGAATCTTTCATCTGCAGTAGCAGTCTATTAATGAGTCATCGATGAATGTACTAACTCTATTTTATTTATTTTTTATTTTTAAGTTTTTTGCTTTTATTTTATTAATGAGGAGAACTTTGAAGTTTCCATGTGCTGACTATTGCTGCAGCAGTAGCAGACATTGGCAGTCATTGATAGTCTCTAATGAAAATTTAGTTGATAGAGGAGTTATTTTAAAACATATGTTCAATTGGGTTTTCTTTTTTTCTGGTTTTGTAATTGTTGCATGTTTTTGTTTCTCTTTAAATTGGTTCTCTCTTGTCTAACTCAATTTTTGGTGTATTTAAGCAGGGTCTGGGTTGTGTATATCTTGTGGTCATTCCACTTCTCTTTCGTCCAACAAAATCCATTTAGATATATAGAATATATAGAAAGAATTTTCTTGAGTTGGGCTTGCACTGCTTGATCTTGGTGCTATTGGAATTTTTGCAATTGAGGTTGGATGGATATTTTGGTGAAGCCAGAGCTGGTGATTATATTCTTTTATTCAAAGCATCTCTGGTTTGACATTGGCTGGTTTGATTGGTGGCGCTGTGTTGCTGATGGCTATGTTACCATGTATTCACCAATTGGGTGTGTGATGATTAGTGCCAGACATTCCCCTACAAGAACACCTATGGTGCCCGGCCATCCTTGCTCCTTTGTTGTAGCGATGGCAGCGCGCCTGACCGACGCTTGCCCTACATTTTCCTTGACCTTGATCGGTTGGTGAAGTGCTGGTGGGAGTTCTGTGAGGTTCTTAATCTTCAGTGATGCAACTTGCTGAGATGCTACAGGAAATTTTGGCATGTCATCAATCAATTATGGCCTGTAGTTGTGTTGTAGTGGTGTTTGTTAATGTAAATATTTTCTATTTTTTTAGACATACCTTGTAGTCTGTAATAGTATGAAATATGAATGTTTAAAAATTGTGTTTATTTAAATGAGTACTCAGTTTGTTTGTAAGTAAATTAGTACCAGTCTGTAATTCAGTAACTTAGGGGGTGATGTTTTTGTTTATTGGCTTGTTTTTGTTTTCTTTTTTCTCAGTTTTTTATAAAGTTAATTTTTAAACATCTCATTTTTGCTGCTGTTTTTCATGTGTTGGTGAGTCTTGCAGTAGCAGCAGCATTCTTTGAGTGTCACGCACTATGTACTTCCTTACTTACTCCATGCAACTGTATTTTTTTGTACATACGCAATACGCTAACTTGTTTATGTATTTGTTCTGATATTAAGGTGAATTGAAAATAAAAGATTATCTTTTCGTGTTGTCCTGTATTTTTTGTTGCAGCAGCAGCTATCGAGACAGTGATGATGCATGTAAAAAAAAGGTATGTTCTTTCTTGTAATTGTGTTGTTTCACGTTTGTAACCATGCTTTTTTTATTGTTTGCTCTTATATTTATCTTTCTACTGGTCCGGATGCAGAGTGAGAGAAAACTGTCAACTTTTGCATTTAGTCTGAGTGGTTGTATTTTTGTGCGTCGTCTTCATTGCTCTTTTTTTTCGCTCTTGTCTATCGTGGCGTAATTCATGTATCTTGATTCCTCGTTCCCTCTACTCACTGTCTATGGTTTGGCTATTTAAGCAGGGTCTTGGTGCGCACCTGTTGTTCTCATTCCACTCACCCTTCATCCAAAAAATCTCTTTTCTTGTAGTCAGGGTTCTTTTTGTTGCCATGGTGCTGCTTCCCCAATTTCTGCTATGCTGGGATAAATCTTTAAAGATTGGCTTCTACCAGCATGTAGGCGCAGCCGGGGGGTTGCTTTTTGATCTAGATGGCAGTGGAAGTTTTGCGATTGAGGGGTGATGGCCGTGATTGTCAAGTCATGGTTGCTGATTACATTCATGTAATCAAAGCATCCATTGTTTGACATTGCTTCGCTTCATCGCAACGGCTCGGATGCTGATGGCTATGTTACCATCAAAATATGTTTGGTGGCGGCGTTGAACAGGGCAAGAGGTTTTGCTTCTGCAACATATAATTCTGCCTGCCATCCTTCTTCCTCCATACTAGTTGGGGTGGCGCGCCTCTTCCACGCTCTCCATGCACATCTGTTCATCATTTGGAGTGCACTGAGATGGAAGATGAAGCGTACTGGAGGCATCGGTGGTGGAAGTTTCGTGATGCTGCGCCACGTCCTTGGTCGCCGTGGTACTTGTGGTTTTCATCAATGTGTTCTGAACATGAGAGCACCTCGATGGTTACATGTGTTCTATGTGGTATTTCTATACAGGATTGGACTTTTGTTATTCGTATACTTTGTAGTGTTCGATAGGTCTTTTGGTATTGTACACTCAGCAGTATGTTGAAATGTAACTTACTGAAGTTTTCTATTAATAAAATGTTGTTTTATAAAATTTTACCTATTTTTTGTGGATTTGATATATTTTGTTTTAACTGTGGTTTTATTTATTTGTATTTTTAATTTTTTTGTGATGTGTAAGTTGTTTGTTTTCTTACAAAAGGAACAGTTTTTTTTTTTGGTGTTGACTATTGTTCTTTGTAAGTCGTTGTCTCTTCAACTTGTAACTCTGAGGTTTAGTCGATTGTAACTCTTTCCATTGCTACATAATGCATCAATTGTTGATAGTATTATTGAAGTTGATTCTAATTGGGATGTAAGATTTGTCTGATGTCGTAACTTTGTTTTTCACGGTTTTTTTTTTTTAATTATTACTGTTCAATGTTTCAGAAGCAGCAGCAGCATTCTATCAATGAGTCATTTATGAATGTACTAACCCCGTTTTTTTCCTTTTTATTTTATCAGTGAGGAGAACTTTAAAGTTTTCATGTGGTGTTCAATTCTGCCTAGCAGTCATTGGCAGCCATAGATAGTCTTTAATGACAATGTACTAGCTGTTTTTTATTTTTGTATTTATTTTATTATTATGGGAGAATCATCATTGTTTTTGTCATGTGTTGATCAGTCTTGCAGAAATTTCTAGACATTGACAAGATTTGCTTTTTTGCCAATGTTTTCATATGTGTTGTGTAGTATTGCAGCAGTAGGATCAGTGAATGACTCATATATGTACGTACTAACTCCATTTTCTTTTTCTTTTTTTTTATTTCCTTTTTTTAATTAGTACAAAAATTGGGTTATTTAAGTAGTGTGTCTGCTGCACTCTTGTGCTCATTCCACTACTTCTTCGTCCAAATAAACAAAACCCGTTTAGATATAGTGAAAGAAAACTGTAGATGTAGTAAGCCGTGTTCATCGGCACGGTGCTGCTAGGATCATGCAGGCACATTTGTTTGCTGCTGGGTCTAGGTGTTAGTGGAAGTTTTGCGATTGAGGATGGATGGCCATTGTGGCATGCCGAAACATGTATGGTTGGACATTGGTTGGTGTCTTCCGAGATGCTGGGGTGTGGATTGGTGTGTTACCTTGTATGCATCTATGGCGGGTCTGATGAGCACGGTCTGGAACACACCTATAAGGAGAGTTTGTACGTCTGGCTTTGTAGTAGCTCTGATGCCGCGTCTCTGCCACACTTCGCCTGCATGTCTCACAGGCAAGAGCTGCACTGCCTCGCACAACTTGCAGTAGCCTCTGATTGGGATGCTTTTTTCTTACATGTCGTTCACCTTGTTGAGGTGCTGCCGGAAGTTCTGCGAGGTTGCATCACGTGGTTGTTTTTTTCAGGGTACGTCCTAGTACTTGTGGTGGTCATCAAGGTACCTAGGACTGTAGAGCACATGTTAGTGATTGTAAATCTTCTCTTGTGCTCTATACTCAGCAGTTCTAAGTTGTTTGTACATCCAATAGTCTGTTTTTAACTGTGGATTTTAAGTTGTCGTATTTTTCGTGTTTTAACTGTATGGTGATGTCGGATGCAACTCGTCTGTTTCCTAGGAATTGAAGTTGTGCCTCAAATTGTTGTTATGTAAATCATTTGTATTTGGGGAAATTGTGTTCTTACCCTTGTTCAGGAGTCTAATTGTAATTTTACCTCTGTTTTTTGTAACATTGTGATTTTGCCCTCACTTTGATGAAATGAAAGCTCCGTTTACCCCTGTTTTAGATGACCGTTAAATGCACTTGGAAAAAAATAAATTAAAAAAATCAAAATATCTAAACACAAAGGCAAAAGACTAAATTGCCCCTATCTCTTCGTTCTCTCTCTCTCGCTATTCACTCTTCTCTTCCTGCCGTCCCCATTCCCATCTCTCCCCTCCCGTCGGCCATGACCTTCACTCCGTCGCATCATCTCTCCCTCTCCTCTCGTCGTCGGCCAGCCAGCAGGCACTGGCGCTGCAGGTCTTGAGAAGGCTGGCGGGCGGCGGCACGGGCGGCGCGCTTACGCAGTACGCTGCACCGGGCTGGGCGGCGGCGGCGGCGGCGAGCGCCAAGAACCCCCATCCACAGACGATCGGGCCGGCCATCGCTGCTACTTCGGCCCCTTCGCCGGCGACGAGCATCACCAGGTATGCCCTCCCCTTGGTCTTCTCTTCCTGCTGTGAGAAACCGTGTGCCCAAGCCCTAACATTAGTATTCGTATTCAGATCTGGAGGGTACGGCACCGTGGTGCTGCTGCACTGCCGGTTACACGACCCGGCGGGTGCGGAGAAGGTTGCATCGGGGAGGAAGAGGGAGAGGATCAAGAAGACGAGCTGGTGCATGTAGGCAGCTGCCAGTTCAGTGTGCTAGTCGTCGTCTCCGATAGCTCTTTACTTGCGACAGGCAGTAGTAGTGCTTTGATTGCTTGCTTAGCTAGTGATATACGCCTGCAACCTGCCAATGGAGAGAGAGACGAGAGAGATGGCATCCGTGTGCACGATGTGACCAGAGAGGAGAGGGAGGAAGAAGAGACCGGGACGGGATGATTGGAATTTAAAGCAAAGCTTGTTTAGGCAGTCATGAGAGGACGTGTAGTAAATGGTCAAGAAACTAATCCTGCAAAAAACCATATCTTTTGGGGCCATCATTCTAAATTCCGATTCTTATTATTGTTTTTGCTGCTATCTTGACTTGACGACACGGAGCCATGCACTGCACTGCACTGCAACTGCATTGGAATGCACTGCATGTATGGCCGTGTGAATCACTGGATTGAGAGTGCACCTGCGCCTGACCGTGGGCACTCTGGCATGCCGCAGCGTGGTCGGGCGGCAGGCGCCCCGAGCGGGCAGGCCTCCAGGCGCTACGCCACGCGAGGACAGGAGCAGCGAGCCCGACGAGATGGATTTATGCGACGTTGGTGAAGAGACTAGGTAAGATTTAGAGCTCAAGTGATTTGGTTTTTAGGAAAATTAGTATCAATCTGTAGGAAGAATGAGTTTATGTCTGTAGAGCGATTTAGCTAACCGTGTATTCGGTGATGTGATTTGTAGGCCAAATCGCATGGATATGAGTCTTGTTGTTAGAGTTCTGTCATTTTTCAGTTTGCCTGATGAGGGACCAAAATCATGGCAACAGGGTAGAACCTTGCCTACTCAAGTTGTTGACATGCATAGCTTTGACCTACTGCAGCTAGTTAATTTCATAGCTGAGCACTACATGTGGGGTTCAAAATAGTACATAAGTTTGTGGCGTGCATTGGATGAAATTTCTAGAGGACCTTCTATTGAGATTAAAACTGATGAGCATTAATGCCCAAATTAATGATTTTGAGGGTCCATTGCAATTTTCACCAACAAAACGTAGGTGCCACCCTTCTGTAAGGAATAGAGTGCCCACCAATGAGACAAACACTGCTGAGAGAGCCACATCCACAAACAAAAAAGAGAGAGCCACCAAAAAAGAGAGAGCCACCAAATCCAAAGCAAAAGGCGCACATCATGATGAGGGTGTAGGAGTTGATGAGGAGGGCATATATTCTGACACTGATTCACTTGCGGCAGCAAGTGATAGCAGCTATGATAGTGACTTGGCTGCATCCTCTGATTCTTGTGATGATTGCTCTGACCTTGAGTTTAATCCCGATGAACCAGTTGTTGTTGATGATGATGAATATGACCCTCCACCCTTCTCATACGATGTTGATAATCCTTGTATTGATGTAAATGTGGTGTTTCTAGACGTGGATCGGTGCAAATTTGTAGTTACACATCATGCCATCTTGAATGATCATGCTTTTGATATTGTGAAAAAGGACAAGAGTAGATTTAGAGCCATATGCAAGAGAGCAAATCAGGGTTGCAACTGGAAGTTTTTTGCATCTACAAGTAAAAAGTACATTGGCTGCAAGGTGATTTCAAATTTTTTGTAACATTCAGCATCAAGTAAGAAGTATTAGTGTGCAACAATTTACTAATAAAATGGTTCTTTTCTTGCTGTTTTTTTGCAGGTTAAGACTAGTGGTCCAAAGCATACTTGTGGTTCATTCAACAATTGTGGTGAAACAATGGCCTCCAATAAATGGGTAGCTGAAAGAGTTGTCAATTTACTGCGGGAAGACCCTGAAATGACACCAAAGGAGTTGCAAGATAGGCTCAAGAAGAAGTACTCGATAGAAGTTCCATACGATAGAGTTTTCAGAGGCAAGCTAAGGGCAATGGACATCATATATGGGAAGTGGAATGATAGCTATAACTTGCTACCAACTTATCAAGCTGAGCTTCTAAAAGTAGTACCTGGCAGCATCGTTGACATAGACACTGAAGAAGATGACAATGGTGATTTGTGTTTCAGTAGGTTGTTTGTTGCTCTTAAACCATGCATTGATGGGTTCTTTCAAGGATGTAGGCCTTACATTGCCATGGATGCCACACACTTGACTGGAAGGGGAAGGGGTCAGTTAGCAGCAGCTATTGCAGTGGATGGTCAAAACTGCTTATTTCTAGTGGCTTATGGTGTGATTGAGACTGAGTCTAAAGAAAGTTGGACTTGGTTTGTGACAAACTTAAAGAAGGCTATTGGTACTCCTACAGGCTTGGTCATTAGTACAGATGCGGGCAAAGGACTTGAGGTGGTTGTACATGATGTGTACCTAGGAGTGGAACATAGAGAATGCATGAGGCACTTGTGGAAGAACATGAAGAAGAATGGGTACAGTGGTGAGCTTTATGGTAAGAATATGTGGGCAGCTGCCAAGAGCTTCACAAATGACAAGTTCAAGTACTTCATGCGAAACATAGAGGAGAAGGATCCTAGTGCACTATCCTGGTTGGATGACAACCATCCATTTGTGTGGAGTAGAAGCAAATTTGGGGAAGAATGCAAGGTAGATTACATCAACAACAACCTCTCTGAAAGCTTTAACAGTTGGGTGTCCAAAACCAAGAATTTTCAAATTGTGGATATGCATGACAAGATAAGACAAATGATCATTGAGAAATTTGTTTTGAGAGCCAAGCTTGCTAGTAAAATGTCAGGCACAATCATTCCAGCTGTGACCAATGCTCTAAATGCTAAAGCCAAGAGTATCAAGGGCCATGAGGTATTGATATGTGGGGCTGGAACAGCTGAAGTAACTGTGAACAGATTCAGGTACGCAATCAACTTAGGACAAAAAACATGTAGTTGTAGGGCTTGGCAAGTAACTAGACAGCCCTGCACCCATGCTTTAGCTTTCATTTCTAAGATTAGTAGAGAGGTACGAATGGATGACTTTGTGCATGAATACTTCTCTGTTGATCGGTTAAAAAAGGCATATGCATGTTCTTTTAATCCAATGACATCCAAGGATAATTGGCCACATGTTGATTTGGGCTATAAAATCAAGAAGCCTAAACTGAGAAGGAAACCAGGAAGACCAAGAAATTCTAGGATCAAGTCCTATGATGAGGCCACCACCAATAAGAAAAGGAGACCATGTTCTGAATGTAATGAACTAGGCCATATAGCGAAGCATTGCCAAGGAGGTCCAACTGCTAGTCAAAAGAGAAATCGCTCATCTTCTCAAAATGAACCATCTTCACAAACAATGTGAGTCATGCTCATTTGTATTTCAAAAGAGGATTTCATTAGTGTCTGTTGCCTGCCATATTTAAATGACTACTCAAAAGATGATACAGTTGTAGTTGTAGTTGCTTGCCATATTTAATGTCTGTTGCATGCCATATTTAAATGACTACTCAAAAGATCATTACAACTGTAGATTTTTATTCAATTGCAAGTATTTCTTGAATTTAAATCAATAATAGAAGTAGCAACTAAAACCAGCCCAGCTTAAATGTTGATGGTTAGTCGGCCTTGTTTGCATAGCAGTAGAGCCAGCAGTCTCTTCATCCATGTGAATGGGCACATCTGTACTCTTGTTATAGTTGATGCGTTTGCAAACTGATCGAGCAGTGTGGATCGACCTTGGATGAATCCAGTCTAGTCTAGATCAACAAGCTTCTTGATTTGTGACTGCAGCCTTGTAGTCGGTATGATCAGGGCTAGCAATCCAGGCTTTTTTGGCAACAATACCATGTATGATCTGTTCACCCTTTCTAGTTGCACTTCTTCGTGAAAGGCATCCATGAAGCACATGATGCTATTCTTGACCGTTCCCAGTGCTGCAAGATAGAAGCTTGGGCCAAACCCGTCTGCCCCGGTCCTCGATTGTCACTGGATCGCTTTGATACAAGGCTCGACAAATCAAATTGCCACACCGAGCTACCTTGATTGCCTATGATTGTTTTGAAGTAATCATTCAGTGCTCTAAGTGTTGATGGTTTACCTTGTCATATCTTTAGGTTGTTTTTATGCCATTTGTAACTTGTGCTTGTTTTGATGTTTCAGTGTTTTACAAAGTTTCATAGTAGAGAATTTCTATTACAAAGTTATTATTGTTTGAAAAAATGCTTATTTAGTCAACTTATTTACTGAACCATTTTTCTCCATTCATGTGAAGTGCAACTGCAAGTGCAAGTGCAAGTGCAAGTGCAAGGGGAAGGGGAAGGGGAAGGAGAAGGGGAAGAGGAAGAGGAAGAGGAAGAGGAAGTGCAAGTGTAGGACCTAGAACAGAAGGAGCAGAAGGGGCTAGAACAGAAGGAAGAGGAGGGAGGTTGGGTGCACTTTGTTGGGAATAGCTGCATGAATGTGATGTATGACACTGAACATGTAATATCTCACTATTAGCTACCGCTTTTGTTGGACTTGTATGTTGGATGAGGCTTTGTACTGTATGGATACTTTTACTACACTTTCATTTGATGTGATATTATCTATCTATATTTGCATGCTGTGTGGAATCATAGGTAACAAGTTGTGTAATTATGCTGTTAAATTTTTTAGAAAACAGGGGTAAAATCACAATGTATTCAGATAAGTAGGGGCAATTTCGCATGGGCAAACTTGTCCTTACTGAGCCCATTTAACACCGTTACTTGCTGTTACCAGAGTAGGGGTATACTTAAGCTTCGTTTTCAAATAACAGGGGTAAAATCACAACGATGACAGAAACAGGGGTAAAATCACAATTGGACGTCAAAATTGGGGCAAGAACGCAATAGCCCCTTTGTATTTTTAGGCTTTTAACTGTGCAACACTCTCGTTTGTAACTGCGTGTTTAATTGGTTGTAGCTTCTTTTGTTACTCAAAAAATTCAAAACAAACCGTCAATGGATTTTGTTGTGCTTTATTTTGTGGTAGAAATATGGTTTTGTACCTTCGGCATAAATTTACTTGTATTATGAAAACTGAGAGGGTCCTATTATCATAATTTTTTCTGACATGTTGCTCATGCTTGCAACAGTAGCATGATTCACGTACGAAAGTGCTAGCTCTGTTTTCTTTTTTTTTTAAATTAGTGAAGATTGAGAATATCCCCCTTTATGGTAATGTTTTGTTTTATTTGCTGTTTAATATTGCAGCAGTAAGAGCAGTCAATGACTGATGTACATATGTACAAACTCTTGTTTTTTTAATTAATACAGATAAGTTAGGCTGTTTAAGCATGACCTCTGTGCACTCTTGTGTCCATTCAACTGCTTTTTTCGTCCAAATAAAAATTCCATTTAGATATAGTGATAGAAGTCTGTAGAGATAGTCAACCGTCTTTCCATTTTGGTATGGCGCTGCTAGTCATGTAGGCGCATTTTGTTTGCTGCTGGATCTAGTTGCTAGTGGAAGTTTTGCGATTCAGGTGGGGTGGCCGATATGGTATGTCAAAGCTTAAGTGGTTTGGCATTGCCTTGGTTCATCCGTAATGCTGGGATGCGGATGGGTATGTTACCTTGTCTGCATCAATATCTGGTCTAATGGGCACGGTCCGGAACACCTATGATGTGGGTTCGTATGTATTCCTTCGTAGTAACTTGGCGTGCGTGCCTTTGTATCTTGTTCTTCTCCTAGTAAACTCCATAGACTACACATCACTGTAACTATGATTTGTTAGTCGTTGTAATTTTGACTTTTAACTGTGTAGAACTCTCGGCAGTAACTGTGTGTTTATACTTGGTTGTATATTCTTCTGTGACTCAGAATATTCAAAAACAAAGTGTAACTGTTTTTTCGTGCTTTTGTGTGTAGTTGAAGTATTGTTTTGTAACTTGCATACACATTTAGTTCTAAATGGCATTTGTTCTTGTCTGTGTGTTTTTTCTTAATTTTTGTTGTTTTGTCTGTTGTGTTTTTTTTCTTTTTGTTTATTTTATTATACATGATTTTTTTAAAGATATCGGTTTTTCGGTGTTTTTGTGTCTGTTGTTAAGTGTTCCAGTAGTAGCAGCATTCATTAAGAGTTAGACATTCATGTTCTTGTTGATATTTTTTTTTGTTATTGTTGAGGTACATTGCGACGGTTCCATCTATCATTTGTGTTTGCAACGTGTTGCTCAGTCTTGCAGCAGTCACGTAGGTATGTTCTTGTCCTGTTTTTTTTTTTTTTAAATTATTGAAGATTGATAAGATTCCTTTTCTTCAATGTTTTCTCAAGTGTTGTTCAGTATCGTAGCAGTAGGAGCAGTAAATGACTGGTGCACGTATGTAGTAACTCCGTTTTCTTTTGTTTGTTTTTTTTCCTTTTTTGTACATAAAAGTTTGTCTATTTAAGCAGGGTCAGTGTGCACTCTTGGTCTCATTCCAATGCTTATTTTTTCAAAAAAAAAAATCCTTTTAGTTGTAGTGAAAGAAATCTGTAGAGCTAGTCAGCCTGTCTTTATGGGGATGGTGCTGCCAGTATCATGTAGGCGCATTGGTTGCCACAGGATCTAGGTGCTAGTGGAAGTTTTGCGATTAAGGTGTGATTGCCGTTGTGGGATGCCAAAGCTTCTCTGCTTTGGGAATGCATGTCTTCTTCCGTGATGCTGGGATGTGTATCAGTCTGTTACCTTGCATGCATCGATGGCGGGTCCGATGAGCACAGTCTGGATCACCTATGAAGCTGGCTCGCACGTGAAACTACATAGTAGCTCCGACGGCATGCTCTGTAGGTTGTTCGTCTCCTAGTAAGCTCCACATATTTCAAATGATTGTAACTATTGATTCGTAAGCGGCTGTATTTTTTTCAACTTTCAATTGTGTAGTAACCTATATTTATAATTACATTTTTATTTTTGTTGTGACACCCTATGTAATTCAGAAAAATCAAAGAAACTCTTTTTTTTCGTGCACTATGTGTAGTAGAATTTTTGTTTTGTAAGTTTTTGTTTTATTGTAGTGTATCTTGATGTGTGTTTGTGCGTAACTCTAAAATTTAAACAACGCTTTTGTTTTTTATTTTTTTGGAAGTGTGTTGCTGTTGCGTGGGTCGCTCTTGCAGCCTACGTTTGTGAATTGGAGGTTGATGTGCACAGCGCTAGTTCAATGTGTATGTGCGTACAGTATATAGTTCAATGTGTACGCGCATACAGAATAGTTCAATGTTTTGTAATTGTGGTATTGTGCCTGGTGTAATTTTTGTATGTTGTGGTTGTAATTGTTCGAACAACTATTTATTATTGTTATTATTTTTTTGGTTAATGAAGTCTGAGAAGAAAAAACCGTCAACCTTTCCATTCTACTCTGAGTGGTTGTATTTCGTGCCTCGTCTTTATTGCTCCTGTTATTACGCGCTGTGCACGTGTTTCGTGTACCGTGTTCATTGCTCCTGATATTACGCGCCTTGATGCACGCATCTGACTGTTCATTTCATCTCCCCTCGTCCGCATAGTTGGGCTATATAAGGAGGGTCTCTGCGTGCTCCTCTTCTCCTCATTCCACCCCTGTTTGTCCTAAAACAAAAATTCCTTGTAGATTCAAAAGAGAAGAAGAGACAGAAATCTGTATAGGTAGTCAGCCGTTTTTTGATCAGCAAGGTTGTGTTAGGCTTATGTAGGTGCATCGGTTGTTGCTGGATCTAGGTTGATCATCTCCCTCGACTTCGCTTCGCTTGCATGTCTCATTGTCAAGAGAGTCACTGCCTTGCAAAACTTCCAGTAGCATCTCACTAGGATGCTTTTTCTTTCATCTCCTCGCACCTTGCTGAGGTGCTGCTGGAAGTTTTGCGATGTACTGTCTCATGCTTGTTCTTCGGGGTTAGGTCCTTTATGTTGTGCAACATGCTTTCTATAGATGGACCGGATCTTCTCTATTTAACGTAGTGGGATTGGGGGTGTGGCTCTAATGAAAGCTCCGAAAGATCTGCTGGCGCATGGGTGAATGAGAGGTATGGTTCCACCATTGATCTCTGTTCATTTGTATTGCATTTGCGAGCCAGAACTGCTCGTCGTCGAGGTGCTCGGGTCCTTGGGCCAATGAAAGCTCTGGAAGATTCATCGGCACAAGGGCGAATGAGAGGTCCTTTTTGTTGAGTAGCATGCTTTTTATAGATGGATCATAATGTTTGATGTATCTCAATCGTTTCCTTAGAACTGGATTTTGTTTTGTAACTGGTTTTTTATGTCGACTTTTAACTATGTAGCAGTGTCTGCTGTAACTGCGTGTTTTGTTGGGATGTAACTCGTGCTATAACTCTGAATATCCAAACACTCTATAACTCGATTGGTGTTTTAAATGTTGATTTCATTTTTTCTTGTTGCTGCTTGTTTCGATGTGTTGTAATTTGATACGTATCTGTGTTGTATCTCCAAACGGGGCCTGAGCGTAGCCACAGTTCTCGTTGTAAGTTGATGTGTATCAATTTTTTTTCCTTTGGTAACTGCTAGCTTTCTTGTATTGTAAGTTGATGTGTATTAGTGCTGTAACTCTGAATATTCAAACACACTGTGTACTCGATCCGTGTTTTAAATGTTGATTTCATTTCATCTTGTAAATGCTCGCTTTCTTTGTGTTGTAAGTTGCTGTGTATCTGTGTGGTAACTCTAGATATTGAAGCACGCTGTAACTCAATTTGTGGTTTAAAGGTTGATTTGATTTTTTTGTTGTAACTGTAGCTTTCTTGTGTTGTATGTTGATGTGTATCTATGCTGTAACTCTAAAAATTGAAACATGTTGTAACTCGATCGACGTATTAGAATGTTGTATTTAGTTTTTATTATGTAACTGCATGTTTTGCTCCGTTGTGACTTTGTATGTATATGTGTTGTAAGTATGGTTGTCATTTTGGTTGGTAACTCTGAATAATTGAGACATGTTGTAATTGCATCTTTTACTCTGAATATTCAACCATGCTGTAGATTTTATTGTCTGTTAACTGTTTGTTTTAATCGTTTTTTGTAAGTCTATGGGGTGTAGTAATTTGCTCTGTAATTTGAATTGTATTTTTTATCCGTTTTGTTCCTCTCTGTAACATTAAAAAAAATACATGAGTTAATAATAATAATCGCGTGGGCCACTGGAGGGGGTTTTGATTGCGTGGGCTGCTCTCCCATGGGCCACGCTCGGAGTGTTAATCCCACACGGGCCTCTCTTGTGGCCCGCGGCGCACAAATACACAATGTTCTTGTAAGTGGTAGAGACTTTGTTTGTAACTGCATGTTATACCCAGTTGTAACTAGATGTGTTTATCTGTTTTGCAGCCCGCGACGCGCAAATACACAATGTTCTTGTAAGTGGTAGACACTTTGTTTGTAACTGTATGTTATATACGGTTGTAACTCGATGTGTTTATCTGTGTGCAAGTCAGAAAATAAAAATGATGATGCTGTTTTGTTTTATGTAACTTTTTGTTTTTTAAATTTCTAGGTAGTAATTTGAGCTAAAATTTGTCGTGTATTCTTTTTCTTGCGTATCTATGCACCACACAATAAAATACAAATATCAATTAGGAAAAAAAAGATTGCAGAAGAACATCAGACAGAATAAAAAAAAGACAGAACGAAAAAAGTGACAACAGACACATAAAATAGTAATCCTGGCCCACGCGAGTTGGTATAGGCGTGCGTGGGCTGCTCCCGCGGCCCACGCGCGCGGTCCGCTCCCGCGTCCCACCGGCGCGTGTCAGGGGGATGTGCGCAGTCGCTATATAATCCATGCGTGCACACAGAATAGTTAGTATATATATATATTATGTCTAGATACATGGTTGTACTTAGAAAAACCAAAATGTCTTATAATTTAAAACGGAGGGAGTACCATTTAGGAACTTTGAATTAAATAATTCGGTCACTAAATGACCTCAAATAAAAATTGTTTAAATTATAAATTTTAGTTCTTCTCAAACACTACAACTTTGGTGGATCTTAAAATTTCAGAACTTAAAACAAAAACTTGAGACTCTAAATAACTTCTAATTAAAAAACTTTTTAAGTACAAATGGTAGATTGCATGTCAACGTTTGAGTTATCTAGAATTCCAAAGTTTGTTTTTTTTTTCAAAATCTCATAGTTTAAAGCACATATTTGAGACTCTAAATAACTTTAAATTGAAAACCTGCCAACTATAAAGTTGTAAATCGCACTGAGAACTACAAATTTGTTGTAGAGCATGTCTCCACCCAAGGTTTTTTAAAAATACAATTTTAAAAATATAAGACCTAAAAACAAAATTTTGGACTCTAAAAAGTTTCAAATAAAGAAATATTACATTTGTTTTCATTTATAAGGTGCACATGTATATCAAGATTCAAACTTTAAAAACTTTGACCAATAATTAGGCTAATAATTTTTTAATTAATAATACACACTTTATAATGGGAACGGGGATCCCGATCTTACATCAGGTAGAGGTAACTATCGTTGTGACGGAGAATGACACACCGATCCGGCTTCAGATCGAAAGATCGAACCCTGCATTGTTAGCACCACAACTCCTCTGGTTATCAACCGAGACACGGATCCGATTGACCTCGCCAAGAAGGCTAATCCCTGCCTGCACAACAAAGAACATAAGCAAGAACAAGAAAGAAAACAACCAAATTATAAATGAATGATTAATCTCACGAAGTTGGGGTCTCACAAACCGATGAACAGCGAAACTGTTCTTGACAGATTAATCTAAGCAAAACCCAACCCTAATGGAGGGGTGACGGCTATTTATGAAGACTCTAGGGTCATGCAAAGACCCCTGGATACATGGTCCAACGGACCAAAAGACAGTGTCGCAGCACCCTGGCAGATTTTGGACGCTGACTTGTTTCGACGATTCCTGTTGATTTCGAAGGGCTTTTGACGTAAGACCACTTGCATTGGCTTCCTTATCTAATTAGCTTTCCATCCATATGTCGATCGTCGAAAACGGAGCCCGAACGCGCCCATGTGACCAGTTTTATGACGGACTGGTCCTGAAACCCAAGATGGGCTTCAACTTTAGTTGGACTGGGCCTCTAGATTGTGTTGGTCGTCCTTGCTGGTCTTCTCCACCTCTATGCCTTTCTCCAAGTTCCTCATGACCCTCTCCTATGTTCCTAAGCAAGATAATATCATTAGGTAGTAGTCTATTCTCAAAAGTATGAAATGGATCGCTTAAGAACGAGCTCACCTCTAAATTGAGTTGACGCATTCGAGCTCGGGTCATTGGACCTTGTATGACGGTTGGAGGATCAGCGGGTACATCCAAAGGAGTGTTGTCCTCATCACTTTATATGGTTAGATTTGTAAGGAATTATACTATCCAATAATCATAAGTTTATAAGCATAGACAATATAATATAAAGTAAATAAATGGTTAAAGTGTAATCTAAGAGACCATGTCATTCTAACCCGTGTCTTATAAAACATAATGGTGGGAGTAGTCAACTACAAAGATGTCGAATGCATAGAGATATACAATTTTAATATGAAGTTTGTCGTCATCTGATTCTATATGAAAAATGATAAATTTCTTGAGCCAACTATTTCTAAAGACAAATCTCTTGATAGTACCATCTTTGTTAATGGATTCATAGATGTGGTACTTGTAGGAAGCTTAAACCTGAAAATAGTCATTTACATAGATAGTTAGTTAGTTACCTTAAAAACGTCCACTATTAGCACATTTGTCAATAGTCGATTAACATAATTAGTCTATTTAGAATGTTTGCCTCTAAAAGTCAATTTATATGATGATTGTTTTTATTTATTTGCCTTCACAAATGGAACGGCCGTCACTTAAAGTCACTAGGTTTTTTTAGAGTGGTACTTTTTGACTGAATGGAATGAAATAAACTGTCTTCTAAAACTGTTTTTTAGTACTGTTTGCCGGGATGGAAGTCATGGAACGTCACGGATCCCGTTGCAGATGCGGCATAATCTTCCTGCTGCCTTGTCAACTGTCATCCTCCCCATCGATGTTTGCTGCACTATGAATCTATGATACGATGGATTCTAGATTTCGCTTTGGCCAGACGTGAACAGTGGAGATTGGAGAAAAGCCTGAGCAAGATGGATAGTAGAAGGGACGAGCCGGACCCTACCTTGTTGTGGCCCACATGTCAGTAGCCAAGATTTGCAACCCACCGAAAACGCAACACGTTGAGAGGCGCTTGGCCGCCTGTGTTTTCATTGTCGTGGCTCGTGGGCCACTAAAACCAATTTCCCCTTATTTCGGATTCCTTCTGTTTCCTTAATTTTTCTATTTTTTGGTTCCATTCCTATTATGTTTATGTATGTACTTTTTCAATTTATTTTTTTTAGAAAAATTAGCAGGAGTGATGCTATATCATATAAGAAAAAGAGCATGTTGGAGTTTTACATATTGATGATTACATATAAGAAATGGCATATAGACAAAAAATACTAAGTAGAATAATTGGGGTAGCACAGGAAACCCGGTAGCTTTTGTCATGAGTCCAATTTCTTCTTCGATTAGGCCTAGCACCTAGAGTTGCGATCACGTGGATCCTTCAAAGGTTATTCGATTGCGTTCTTTTCAAATGTTCTAGATCAAGTACATGAGGATTGCCGGTGTTCTCCGTTTCATTGCATTCTGACCTGCAAGCCATTTATCCCACCACTCTTGCATTGTTTCAACATCTATATTTGTTTGAATGCACTCCCCTGCCCAGCTTCTGACTAGGTTCCATACTTCCTTAATGGGAACAAAAGGCATAAATGCAAAGCCGTTTCCGACTGTTTCACATATAGGTAAAACTTTTTCTACTATCCCAGGACCTCAAGTTTTAATTTCATTCTTTGTTTTAGAATACGTACTATATAGTTTTCTACTTTCGCTTGATCTAGTTTTCTGTTTTTTTTTCTATTTCTCTATTTTGTATTCTTGTATTCCAAATAGGCTCGACGTTTGAAAACTTAACTCCAAGGATCTAGCTCATTTTTTGCTAAAAAACTTTGAAAAATAGACGAAACAATCTTTTATCAAAGTTAATGATGTCTGATTTAATAGGAAAACAAAACCAGATAAACTTATATTTATATGAGTATGCGAGCATTATTACTCTATAATATCAAGAAAAATATTGTTATATATATGGCTTATATGGATGGAAACAAGTTCTTTTTGTTGAGAAATTGTTCTTAGAGATGCACACACAGGAGCGCAATAGGGACACAGTACAAACACAAATATATGGAGGAAGACACGGGAGCTCTGTTTTATTACTTCTGATCGCTACCTTTCAAAGGATACAGTCGGTCTCCTATTTATAGAGCAAGGGAGGCTGGATAAAAACCCTAGCTACAATGTGAATGCTCTAACTTTCGTCCTCGTTGATTTGGCCACTTCCTTTGAATGTTATTCACAACACTCCCCCTTGGCCAAATCTATGCTATGTGTATGCCTCATTAAAAACTACCCTCAAAACCCAGTGGGAGAAAAGGGTAGGAGAAAAGAGTACATCACATGCATTACTTATGTTGCACCTGTTGCCTCGTTAAAAACCTTGCATGAGAAAACCCAGTGGGAAAAAACTCATCAAGGGAAAAAAGAGTACAACAGTTGATGTTCGGATCAGGTCTTCAGGACCGACTCATGATCTTCGGGATCATGATCATGAGCTATGACTTTGGGGTTGGTCTCCCCCTGAACCCTGCAATTCTCTAAGCCGTCTTAGGCCAATTCCACAGACACATCGATGGAGGCTGGATGTTGGCAGAGACTTTGTGAATAAATCTTCCAGATTTTCACAGGACTTAGTTTGCAGGATATTTATTTCCTTGCTCTTTTGGAGCTCATGAGGATAAAAGAACTTTGGAGCAATATGTTTTGTGAGATTGCTCTTTACATAGCCCATATGCATTTGTGCAACACAAGCAGCGTTATCTTCATAGATAACGGTGAGGGAACTGTCAGGACCCAGGCCACATGGCTTCTAGATGTGGCCGATCATTCTTTTGAGCCAAACACATTCACATGTAGCCTCATAAAGTGCAATTATCTCCGAGTGGTTAGTGGACGTGGCAACCAAGGTCTGCTTCACGGACCGCCATGAAATGGCTGCACCACCACAGAGAAACACAAAACTAGTCTGGGATCTGGCATTATGCGGGTCAGTCATATAGCCAGCATCTACATACCCCACCATGGTTGAGACTTGGTTCTTGGGGAACCATAGGCCAAGGTCTTGGGTACCTTGTAGGTATCTGAGGATAGTTTTGACGCCAACCCAATATCTTCTGGTTGGGGTGGCACTATACCTTGCCAACAAATTTACTATGAACGCAATATCAGGCCTTGTGTAGTTCGCTAGGTACATTAGTGCTCCAACAACGCTTAAGTATGGAACTTCAGGTCCTAATACTTCCTCATCATCGCCCTTGGGTCTAAATGGGTCCTTATCCACTTCCAGGGATCAGACCACCATGGGGGTTCTTAGAGGGTGTCATTTGCTCATATTGAATTTCTCAAGTACCCTCTTTGTGTAAGTGGATTGGTGCACAAACACTCCTTCAGGGAGGTGCTCAAGCTGTAGGCTTAAGCAGAACTTGGTTTTACCCAAGTCTTTCATCTCAAACTCCGCCTTGAGGTAAGCCATTGCTTCCTCAATGTCCCTTGCAGTCTTGATGATGTTCAAATCATTGACATAGACTGAGATGATACCTAATCCAACATTGGATTTCTTTATGAAGACGCAAGGACAATCATCATTATTTGTGTAACCTCTCTTCAGGAGAAAGTTACTCAACCGGTTGAACCACAGCCTTCCGGATTGTTTCAACCCGTACAACGACCGCTGCAGGTGGACGCTGAACATGTTGTAGTTTTGATTCGGTCCAGGGATCTTGAGTCCTTCAGGGACTCTCATATAGATTTCCAAATCAAGTGACCCATACAAGTATGCGGTCACAACATCCATCAACTGCATTTTTAAATTCAAGTTAGCTGCCATAGATATAAGATATCGAAACGTTATGCCACTCATAACAGGAGAATAATTTTCATCATAATCGATGCCAGGTCTCTGCGTGAACCCTTGTGCCACCAGCCTCGCTTTGTATCTTACCACCTGGCCATGTTCATTCCTCTTTCGGAGGAAGACCCATTTGCATCCTACAGGGATGACCTTTGGAGGTGTTGGGACTGCAGGCCCAAAAATCTCTCTTTGGTAAAGCGAGCGCAACTCTACCCCAATTGCTGATTTCCATTTGTCCCAATCTAAGCGCTTCTAGGACTCTATCATGGACTTTGGTTCTGGATCTGGATCCACTGAGTTAGCAATTTTTGAGGCAAAATATATGTCGACAATAGTGGTCTTTCTATTATATGACTCTCCCGACTCCACATAATTTGTGGCGATCTCCACGTGATCGTCACCCCGCTCATCGTGATTTCCCATAATGATTGAGCTAGGGCGTTCCAATCTTCCAATGTGATAGTGTGCGCACGGTGCATTGGGATTTCCATCTTCAGGATGGGGTCCTTCGAGGACCGTCTCAACTTCAGTTTGAGTTGCCTCTTCAGGGGCATTCTCAACTTTAGGTTGAGCTTCTTCAACTAATTCCATGAGTAATGCAAGTGGCTCAGGTCCTCGTTTCTGCGAACGTCTCCTCGAAACCTTGTCCTGAGCACCTGGAGGTCTCCCCCTCTTCCTAAGATTAGGGGAGACAGTAGAGTTGGTAACCTTCTAGGGTACCTATACTCTCTCCGACACATTTATTGTAGGTATATGTGACCTTGTCACTCTTTTATGATCAGTGAAGGCATCTGTCAGTCTATTTGTATGATTTTGCAAATGTATGATCCTCTGAACTTCTAGTTTAGATTCACTGGTGCGTGGGTCTAAGGATTGCATTCCATTCAATTTCTTGGCATTCATCTGGATGCCTATCTCCCCCCAATGCTAGGAAATGGTCTTCATTGAAGACATAATCAGCGTACCGGGCCATATGAAGATCCCCAGTCATAGGCTCCAAATATTTGATTATGGACAGAGTCTCATAACCAACATATAACCCCAACTTCCGGTGGGCTCCCATTGATGTACGCTGGGGTGATGGTATTGGCACGTACACCGCGCAACCAAATATACGCAGATGGGAAATACTTGGTTCTTTCCCACGCACCATCTATAAGGGGGATGTGTCATGATATGCAGTTGGCCTAAGTTGGATTAGTGCTGTAGCATGCAAAACTACATGGCCCCCAATAGCTGGTTGGAATTCTACAATTCTACAGCAACGGTCTAGCAATCCACTTGATCCTTTTGATCAAGGATTCAGCTAGACCATTTTGTGTGTGGACATGCGGTACTGAATGCTCTACCTTAGTGCCCATGGCTAAGCAGTAATCATCAAAAGCTTTCACCCTGAACTCACCAGCATTATCCATCCGAATGGGACTGAATGCGGTTATCAGGGAAACTTTCTTTTAGCCTGATTATTTGGGCGATAAGCTTGGAGAAAGCATGGTTTCTAGTGGACAACAGGTCCACATAGCTCCATCTGGTAGAAGCATCAATCAATACCATAAAGTACCTAAATGGGCTCGATAGGGGCTGAATATGTCCGCAAATGTCACCATGTATCCTTTGTAGGAACACATGTGACTCATCCCTAATCTTTAGGAGGGATGGTCTAGTGATTAACTTCCCTTTTGCACACGCAGTGCAAACAAAATCTTCAGGATTTGGGAAGTTTTTAGTCTCAACACTATGGCCAGCAGAGTTGTTGATGATTCTTCTCATCATACCCAACCCAGGATGACCCAAATGGTCATGCCATATTCTAAAAGACTCCGTGTCTTTGAATATGGCCTTCATCGCAACATATCCTTCTATGGGTTTTATGTACGTGTAGTACAAACCTGATGGCGATGAAGGGAGCTTTTCCACCACTTGCTTTTGGTACCCATCGAATTTAGTGATCAGCAGGTACTTAGTACCTTTCTCGATCTCAGTTTCAACATGGAAACCATTCGCATGGATATCTTTGAAGCTCAGAACCGTGCACTTCGAGTTAGGATACAATAGTGCATCCTTCACAAAGATTTGAGTATCCATAGGGAGAACTAGTGTGGCACTTCGAGTGCCCACAATATGAGCATTGCTTCTGGCAATGGTCATAATATTTCCATTTTTCTTAGTCAAAGTGTGGAAATATCTGATTTTCGTCAATATTGTATTTGTGGTGCCACTGTCTACAAGATAGATCTCCGCTTCAGCCATTGGGCTCCCATGAAGCCTGCTAAAATCATGAGGGTTTGGATATTTAACATAAAGCATATATTACAAAAAGAAAGACCAACATTCAAAAAATATTACAAGGAGTTTGGGTAATAACATGTTACAAATGCTCTTCAGGAGCATGCATGGCCAACTCAACTAGTTCAAACTCTACTAATACATTTGGACATTGCATTATGATCGACATGATATTTTAGGGATTACTGCAGGTCCTTGAATATATCAATGTCATCCTCAAGAAAGTCGTCCTCGCTTTCGTCCATTTGGACGTCTTCACCATTTCCTTTTGTGTCGACAAACATGTCACCACGTTTCTAAGCTTTAGGCTCAATGGTGAAGTGGGACTCGTGTTGACCTTTACCCTTATTTTTATTCTGTTGGTAGAGGTCAACAGGTGTTTGGGGGTGCGGCATTTGCGAGACCAATGTCCCTTTGCTCCGCATCTGTAGCAATCACCTTGCTCTTCCCCACTATGTTCACCTTTTCCCTTCTTGGTTTTGCTTTTACCTCTGGGATTTTTCTTGCCTTTGTCTTTAAACAAGGCACCTCTTTTCCCCTTCCATCTTCCCTTTCCATGGCCTTTCTAGCGGTTGTGAGAACTCTCAGCAATGTTGGCATGTGCTTCAGGCACAACCAAAAAACCAGTAGGCTGAGCAGAATGATTGTTCATGAGAACTTCATTCTGCTATTCAGCAACCAACCGTACTTCAATCAGCTCAGAGTACTTGGAGTACTTTGAGTTCCTGTACTGCTATTGTAGTGTTATGTTGCCGAGATGGAAGGTAGAAAGAGTTTTCTTGATCATATCAGTGTCAGTGATCTTCTGGCCACATAGACATAATTTAGACACAGTTTAGACACAATCCTGTGTAAAAGCGGAGTTGTACGCAGTCACAAACTTAAAGTCTTGGAAGCGTAGTGTGATCCACTCCTATTGTGCTCTCGGGAGCACAATCAATTGTTGCTTGTTGAAGCGGTCCTTTAGGGACTACCATAAAACCAGTGGATCCTTCATAGTCATGTACTCAGACTTTAGGTCTGGGTGTAAATGGTGTCACAAAAAGTGCAACACATTCGCTTTATCATGTTTTGTGCGCTCATCCTTGCTAGCTTCCGGCTAGACAATAGTATGATCAAGTCTCATGCCGTCGAGTCTGATCTCGACGTCAGTGGCCCAGGTAAGGTAGATGCTACCATCCAGGGCAAGCATGGCGAAATCCCTCTTCGCAATGTCCGACATGCCTGCACCATTAATATGCAGGATTAGCGAATGTCGGTTATATGTAATCTTCTGGATTACGACTGAAAAGGACCATGACGCCTAAGAGGGGGGGTGAATTAGGCAACTAAAAAATCTAACTCTAAACTATGGCCTATTTTTCTAATCCTAGCAAAACCTATGCAATAGATAAACTATCTAAATGTGCATCTACGGTTTAGCTAGTGTGTTGCTATCTCTATCGCAAAAGAAGTAATACAATTAATGTAAATGCGGAAGCTAAAGAGCAAGGTAGAGATATGCAAACTCCCATCGACGACTCCAGTATTTTTACCGAGGTATCGAGAAGCGCGCAAGCTTCCCCCTAGTCCTCGTTGGAGCCCCTCGCAAGGAATCCCTCGCAAGGGCCAAGCTCCCGGTCGGGTAACTCCGTGGATAGCCTCGGGCCTTCCCCACACGCAAGTGGGTCTCCGACGTGCCTTCCGGCAAGCCTCTCCCGGATGCTCCCCGCTGTCTTCACTATCAAGCTTCCGGCCGAAACGCCACGGCCTTGTTCCCTCCGGTACACGGTGGCGGCCACACTACAACAGTGGTTGGTGTGATCTCGCAAGACTACAAGCCCCACCAATGTACAACAATGGTGCTCGCAAGCACCGAGTGGTAAGAGGTATGCAAACCTCACTAAACACTAGGCCTAAACCTAGAGCAAGAGCATAAGCGGTGGTCTAATCAACCTAAGGACTTCGCAAAGCACCTACGCTAATCACTTAATGAATCACTAAGCACTATGCAAGTGGAGATCACTAAAATGGTGTATCAACACCCTTGGTATGTTTCCTCAGCTCCACACACTTCATTTTGGCCAGTTGGGGGTTGTATTTATAAGCCCCACTGAGAAAGTAGCCGTTGGGGTTGAATTCCCGCTTTTTCACTACTGACCGGATGATAAAGTCGTCCTGACCGGACGCGTCCGGTCGTCCCGACCGTTGGAGCCGCGAACACTTGATCGGACGCTGCCAACATCCGGTCACCTACCACCGGACGCATCCGGTCCCAGTTTCGCCACTCTGGAACCTCTCTGTACTCGACCAGACTCTGCTGTCCTATGCCCGGTTGATCTGCCGCCAGCGTCCGGTCTAGCGTCTGGTTGCGCCTGTTGCCGAGCCTCTTGATCGGAGCGTCCGGTCATTTTCTTCCAGCGTCCGGTCACTTCTATGAGCTCGTTTCTTCGCGATCTTGCGTACGGATTGGTTCCTATCTTCATGCTTGGACTTTGCTTGATATCTTGGGTCTTCTCTTGTGCTCCTAGGGTCTTGCTTATGGTGTTGATCATCGGATCATCACATCGCCTTTGTCCAAGTCACGTCTTGCATCCTATTGAACTACAAAACAATCACTTGTAAGTTCATTAGTCCAATTTGATTGTGTTGGTCATTAAATACCAAAATCCAAAGTAAATGGGCCAAGGGTCCATTTTTCTTACAATCTTCCCCTTTTTGGTGATTGATGACAACACGACCAAAGCAAGCAAATAATAAATTTTTTTGAAATTAGAAAACTACCTACTTGCTAGGATGCAATGCAAGGGGCAAGTTTATGTGATGCTAAAAGATACTACTTTGTAAAACTAAAGGGTACTACATAAAACTTATCTTGCCCTTGCAAATGTTCCCATGTGGCATTATGGATTTACGCCTAGCTTCCTACATATTCTCCCTATTACATAGGCAATCCATAATCCACTATCCTCCCTTTCTCGGACCATTACCTCTTGTAAATTATTCATGCTTGCTTTTGGTCCTCTAAATTCTCCCCCTTTGAAATCAAACATCGAAAAGGAAGACATTAGTAGCACAAGGGAGGGTCAAACTTTGTGATCCTTTTTATGTGGAATGGAATAGGTCACAAAGTTTGACTCTCACATTATATAGACTAAGCTCCCCCTAAATTTATGCATATTGATACCAATTGAAGACTAGAGCATATGCATAATTTGTAAGATATAGCTCAAGGGAATTTAATCTATATAATGCATGGAGAAAGCATATAAATATCAAAATGAAATCAACATGATGATTATGGTTTAGAAATACCACATGTGGACACCAAATTGATTTCTACCACTTGCAATGAGTGGTGAATATTTGAAGTGTGATGCTTAACTCCGGGGACTCCATTTTCCTTACAATGAGACTACTACACACATGATAAACTTAAAAAGGGTATTAGTCTCAAAGCATCCGACTTGTAGATTATCCTCCCCCTAAATTTGTGCACACACAAGTATGGAATACTTGTAGGAATCATGCACATTGATTTTAGAATCAAGAATACCACTTGAAAGATGACATCTCCAGAATGCGAAAATCATTTTCGAAGATAATATTCGGGGGAAATTATCTACAATTTGGACTTTGACACATATTAGATGAATAATCAAAAGACAAGCTATGTGCCGTGCTCCTAAACAAATTTAAACCATGTAGGTTTGCTTTAAGGATTAAGAATGAAAACGAGCAAGCCTACCATAAGATATACCTAGTGTATGCATGACAAAAGATATAAACATGCAAATGCAAACCTAGGCATGAAGGGTAACTAGATGCTAAAAGATACCAATTGTAGTGAAATTTAAATCTAATACCGATTAAAGTAAATTGAATCTAGTTACCTAACATGGGAAGGAGAATTTAGGTCCATAGTATTCACTAACCCACTTGGCAATGATTTTGTCCATCATGATGCACCCCATGAAATGCATCCATACTTTGCCAAGTCTCCAAATTCCCCGTAGTCCATTGGACTTCTCACTTCTCTTTCGGGATCCAAACCTTCTTGGTGCTCTTCATGTTGGAAATGATCTCCTTTGGCACCCAAAAGCGTTTGACCCCATTGTTGGCTTGCTTGTTCACCTTGATGGCCACCACCTTGTCATTTTTCTTTTTCTTCAAGAGATAAGGTGTGGAGGCCTTCTTGTCCACCTTGTTGGTGTAGGTGTTGGAGAGCTTGCGTGTTTGATTTTTCTCTTTCTTCTTTGCTTCTCCCACATTCTTCACCTTGCACTCATAGGACTTGTGACCTTTCTTGTGGCACACGTAACAAACCATGGTTTGTCCTTCATCAAGCTTCTTCACTCCTTTGACGGTGTTATCTTGATGAAGTTGGGTTCGCTTCGCCTTGCCTTTCACTTGAGTCAAGTCCTTGGTGAGGCGAGCTACTTCTTGCTTGAGTTGCTCATTCTCCTTTGCAACCTCTTGTGTGCATGTATCTACAACAACTTTCTCAACACAAACTTGGTTGCACAAAGGTGAGTCTAGACATAGATCATTGCAAGAAGTAGAAGCATCCTTTTTAGACATGTTAAAGATAGAACTTTTCTTTTTAGATGCCTTGGTGGAGGTAGTACTAACAGCTTCAAGATTAGCAACTTTATTAGTTAGCTCATCACAATATTTGCACATGGTTTCCATTTTTGCAAGAAAACATTTATAAGCATCTTGTGAGCTATCTAACTTTTCTTTTAATTTTTTATTTTTCTTTACAAGTTGCTCATCATTTATTGTGCATTCATTTGTTGTTGCACTAGCCTTAAGTTGCTCAATTTTAGTAGATAGTTCAACATTGAGATTAGAAAAGTTCTCATATTGTTCAAGCAAAGTTTTGTATACTTCTTGTGAACTATCTAGCTTTTCTTTCAAATTTTTGAGCTTCTTTTGTTGACTAGTGCAAACTTTAGCATATTTAAGATTTTGTTGCACAATTTCTTCATAAGAAGGCATATCATCATCACTATCACTCTCACTAGAGGATGAACTTTCGTTACCTCGTGCCATAAGGCACACACGAGAAGAGCTTGATGATGAGTGCTTGCGGCCTCGCCTTTTGTGATGGTGTTCTTCTTCACTTAAAGAATCATTCCATGATCTTATTGAGGTGAGGGCTTGGTTCTTGCATGCCTTCTTCTTTGTCTTGGGTGTGGGCTTATTTGGACAAACTTCCACAAAGTGCCCCAACTCGCCACATCCATAGCATCCTCTCTTTCTTTGCTCATTTCTTTGATTTGTGAAAATAAGATCTTGAATTTGGATGGGCACACCCTTGATATTGAGCCTTTGGATCATCTTCTCCACCTTGTTGATTAATTTGATTGATTCTTCATCAAGGTCAGAGGTGGAGGAGGAAGATTGATCATCACTTGAATCTTCATCATCATCATCACCGTCCTCATCTTCTTCTTCATCTTCACTTAAGGAGCTTGAGCTTGAGCTTGTCTCATCTTGCTTGCCCTTCATCTTCTTTTTCTCGCTACATGCGAGAGCTTTGCCTTTGCTTGATGAAGAAGCTTCTTCTTGACCCATCTTACATGACATTTCAAATGCCACTAACTTGCCGATGACTATGCCCGGGGTCATGGTGCTCAAGTCCTCCATATTGTGAAGGATGGTGATGATGCTTGCATATTTCTTTTGTGGTAGCACGGAGATGATCTTCCTCACGATGTCCGCATCATCTAGCTTTATTAATCCTATTGAATGGAGCTAATTGATAATTAGATTCAAACGTGAATACATATCACGAACATGCTCATCATCATTCATTTTAAAGGAATCATAATTTTGTTTAGCTAGATAATGTTTTTGCTCACGGACATTACTTGTGCCGTCATGGAGCTCTTGGAGTTTTAACCAAATTTTATGTGTCGTATTTAAAGTAAATACTTGGTTAAACACATCCATGCTAAATGATTCAAACAAGCAATTCTTAGCTCTAGCATTGAAATGCATTTCTTTTTCATCACTCTTTGTGGGTTTTTTGGGATTCTTGATGGGTTTCATCCCGTCACGAGTGACTCTCCATACACCCAAATCAACCGCCTCAAGTTGGCAAGCCATTCTAGCCTTATAATAAGGGAAGTTAGTGCCATCAAAGTGCGGAGGTCTAGAGGTATCCATCCCAACCACTCTAAATGGCGTCGGCTCAATGGCGGTTAAGCCAAAGGTCCAAATTGAGCCAACCGGCTCTGATACCAATTGAAAAGGACCGTGACGCCTAAGAGGGGGGTGAATTAGACAACTAAAAAATCTAACTCTAAACTATGGTCTCTTTTTCTAATCCTAGCAAAACATATGCAATAGATAAACTATCTAAACGTGCAACTACGGTTTAGCTAGTGTGTTGCTATCTCTACTGCAAAAGAAGTAATACAATTAATGTAAATGCGAAAGCTAAAGAGCAAGGTAGAGATATGCAAACTCCCGTCGACGACTCCGGTATTTTTACCAAGGTATCGAGAAGCGCGCAAGCTTCCCCCTAATCCTCGTTGGAGCCCCTCGCAAGGAATCTCTCACAAGGGCCAAGCTCCCGGTCGGGTAACTCCGTGGATAGCCTCGGGCCTTCCCCACATGCAAGTGGGTCTCCGACGTGTCTTCCGGCAAGCCTCTCCTGGATACTCCCCGCCGTCTCCACTATCAAGCTTTCGGCCGAAACGCCGCGGGCCTTGTTTCCTCCGGTACACGGTGGCGGCCACACCACAACCGCGGTTGGTGTGATCTCGCAAAACTACAAGCCCCTCCGATGTACAACAATGGTGCTCGCAAGCACCGACTGGTAAGAGGTATGCAAACCTCACTAAACACTAGGCCTAAACCTAGAGCAAGCGCATAAGCGGTGGTCTAATCAACCTAAGGACTTCGCAAAGCACCTACGCTAATCACCTAATGAATCACTAAGCACTATGTAAGTAGAGATCACTAAAATGGTGTATCAACACCCTTGGTATGTTTCCTCAGCTCCACACACTTCATTTTGGTCGGTTGGGGTTGTATTTATAAGCCCCACTAAGAAAGTAGCCGTTGGGGATGAATTTCCGCTTTTCCGGTACTGACCGGACGCTGAAGTCGTCCTGACCGGACGTGTCCGGTCGTCCCGACCGTTGGAGCCGCGAACACTTGATCGGACGCTGCCAGCGTCCGGTCGCAGTTTCGCCGCTCTGGAACCTCTCTGCACTCGACCGGACTCTGCTGTCCTGCGTCCGGTCGATCTGCCGCCAGCGTCCGATTACGCCTGTTGCCGAGCCTCTTGATCGGAGCGTCCAGTCATTTTCTTCCAGCATCCGGTCCAGCGTCCGGTAACTTCTGCGAGCTTGCTTCTTCGCGATCTTGCGTATGGCTTGGTTCCTATCTTCATGCTTGGACTTTGCTTGATATCTTGGGTCTTCTCTTGTGGTCCTAGGGTCTTGCTTTTGATGTTGATCATCGGATCATCACATCGCCTTTGTTCAAGTCACGTCTTGTATTCTATTGAACTACAAAACAATCACTTGTAAATTCATTAGTCTAATTTGATTGTGTTGGTCATCAAACATCAAAATCCAAAGTAAATGGACCAAAGATAGCACTGGCCTGGCCATCTAGATACGATGCAGCCTAGCCGAGAAGAGAATCAAACAGGCCCTGGGACAATCTGTATCTGTGTACGAGAGCGGAGAGCCAGCATGCAAGGCGTGGCTTCAGGCCACTTTATCAGCATGCATGGCAGCAGCCCCTATGCTCGGCCGTTCTTATCTACCCTACCTTTTTCTTTGTTAAATTAAAAAAAAAAACTCTCCCACTGAGATGCCACCCCTTTATGCACCCTAGAAAATATATCTACCCTACTAATACATTTAATACATTGACTTTTTCTTTGCTAAACCCGTCAAAAAATCTCTCCCCACCCCCCTTTATGCACACAAAAAAAAAAAATACCGAGAAAAATCACATCTTTCAAGCGAACCGTCCATAACTCAAAATGGATGACCAAGTCCTCCCCCGCGCCCAACACAAGGCAGCCGTGCCGCTATTCACGCGCGCGTGATTGACGTGCGAGACTCCCGCTCGCTGTCGCTCGCGTCCCTCGCTCCGTGCCGCGATCCCACGCCCCGTCACTCCCTGCCGCCATCGCCTCGCACTGGAGATCAAGACGTCCGCCGAGCGGCTGCGCCATCATTCGTCGCCGCCGTACGCGCATCGCTGTTGCTGCGCCGCCCGTCGCCGCACAGTGCCCTCGCATCCTCCGTCTTCTTGACTGGCCTCGGGCACGTCACCTCCGGGGCCGCTGCGTCACGCACTGGATACCAGACGGCCGCTGTTCAGTGGACGCAAGGAACCGAGGAACATCAGGCGGCGACCGGTGGATCATCAGGCTCGCCTCGGTCCACCGCCGCCGATGCCGACCCCCGACTCGCCTCAGTCCTCCATCACTGCCCCACCCCTGCTCCGTCGTCCGCCGCCTTCCCAACCCAGCACACCTTCTACCATCGGCGCCACTCACCCCCTTCGCTCAATCTGGATGACGCCCTCGAGCGGCACGCCGTCATCGGCGACGCGGATAAGGACCGGGTCCTGGGTGTCGGCTGCCGCAGCCCGCAGAGGGGCGGGGAGCCAGAGGGGCCCTCGCCTGCGGTGGCTGGGGTTGACGCGGCGCGACGTGGCGCTTGGCAGCGCCACCTCCGGGAGTCGAGGATTGGCGAATAGCAGGTGGATGGTCCCGGCGGCTTGGACAATAATGGAGCGTGTAAAGGGAGTCGTGAGCTAGCGCCTGTGGTCGTGTTGCTGATGGCAGATTCGCTGGAGGATTGTGGTCTGCGTGTTCCACTTGCACATGACATGTTTGTTGAAATGCCTCAGATGATTTTGTATTTCTTTTCTCAAGATTCATCGTTATTGTTGGGTCAAGTCTTGTTTTTAAACCCTGCATTCCTTTCTTCTCTTCAGAAGAAAGAGAGGGCGCGACAAGATGAAGCTGGTGTTTACAAGCAGCTGGCCAATGAACAGGTGAGAATGCAATGTACCTGACATTTCTTCTAGGATCTTATTTGATCTAGCTGTTCATTGGAACAACTACCGTGTGGGAATTCTGAAGGTAACCTACTGAACTAAGCCAATGCAGTTCATTCTTGCTGTTAATTATTAATGAAATTTAGTTGGGTGAATTTGGATTTTAGGTGTATATTTTTATTTGGCAAATAGTGTTCAAACAACTAATTAGTCTCAAATTTCACCCACCAAACACTGCAATTTTTTTATTTTCAATTTAATTCAGCCAATTATTAGTTTGTCCATCGTTTCTTATTTATCAATTTAGTCCGATTTCACCAAAGCACTGGACCTTCAGTTATTAGTTTGTCCCATTTCTTATCCTCTCTTCCCCATCCTCTTTTTCTTTTTTGTAGCAGCAGAGATAAGGTTTTGATCCCTTTGTTATTTTACATTTTTTGCTTGCTCCCATGATGCTTAATGTGAACGATTTTAGTTTTTGAATCAAACAGACTAACTACTGCGTTAGTTGACGATGGGGCGAAAAAGTATGTTGGGTATTGTACATTTTTTAAATTTTAAGGCCATGTTCGCTTGAACTTATCAGCCGTACCGTTTCAGCGAAATCACAATGTTTTTCTCTCACAACAAATCAGCATCAGCCGTTTTTCCAGCCAGCCTAACTGGGTCTAAGTTGTTGCATACTGTAGTCTAAAACCTCCGAAAATTCTGATTTGAGAAGAAGCTTGAAAACGCCCTAAAGATGCTAGCAATATAATATGCAGAATTCAACTTTTTTGGCAACGATTTCATGAACCTCAAGCTGCTATTCACAAATCTTGGGTACTTCTGAAAAAAATGGGAAATATCAGAAGGATCTGCTCCTTTTGTGGCTGGAGCAAATTCTAAAAAAATTGGATATTATTGTGGTGGGTGGATGATTGCATGGCATGAGAAAAGGTAGAAAAATGACTCTCGGTAAGAATAAACTCAGCTTTGTAAATAACTAATTTTTATATTTGTAAGTTTATCATGTACTCGGCTTCATACAATCTTATGTACTATTATGAGCCAATTCAACTTGATGTGTTGCTAATTATGGGTTTAAAAATAGAATTTCGCCTCTTGCTAACAAATGGGAAATTTCTATAAATCAATCACCATATGTGTTTGTTTGTCTTATTTTGCTCAGTTGGTTTGACTAGTGGATCACTGTTTTTTTGACTCATTGCCAACCTGCTTATTCGTCTGCCTCATTCTCTGATGGAACAAGACTATTATGTCATAATCTTTGTTACTCCTATCACTTTGCTGACTTGTCTTTGCTTATGAACTGACATTATGAGTTGTGCTATTTTGTAATTGTTGTTGCAGGGGAAGGGAGGGGCTGGGCCGATTTTGACCGGTAAGCACAGGTTTGAGAAATATTGCCATTGATGGGTTAAGTTGCAGATGGTATATCGGTCATCTCATGCTTGCTAGCTGCAGAGAAGATTTTGGTACAAAGGTGCTTCGCACACACAAGACATGCTTATTTAGGCCTCTATGGGTTGTTAATGGCTGATGGTTTTTGCGGCTGATAAGCCGGCTGATGCTGATTTATTGTGAGAGAAAATATTGTACCATGGTTGATAAGGTAAGCTAATAAGTTTAAGCGAACAGGAGATTTTTACCGATGCATATATTATCGTTGTTTTTAGTGAAACTTAAACATACCACATCTATGTTTTTTTACCCATGCATATATTATCATTGTTTTTAGTGAAACTTAAACATACCACCGAATATTATCGTAGCGTTAGCACATGCAATATACTAGTCTCTTTAGGTGATAAACAACTCTCTCTCTCTATGTGCGAGAGTGCAGGCTCAAAAGATGAGCCGCATGCACATGGTTTGACCAGGCACATCCCTATCCTTTCTCCTCTCTCTCTCTCTCTCTGTGTTTATCTTCTTGAAATGTGAGAAGGAAAGGGAGTAGGGCAGAGGCTCGGCAGGCCAGCTAGGTGGGCGCAGGGGTCTCGGCGCCAATCACCGGCGGCTGGGCGGTGGCCGACGGCGCTGCGCCCAGCTGACGGCTCGGCCGCCGACACCTTTCGGGGCGGGCGGTGGCTTGAGAGGGCCGCCGGCGGGGTGGGCGCCCAGCGCCTCCGCCGCGCCGGGTAGATCGTGCCGCGCACTTGTGCCCCTCTCGTGTCGCAGCTGCAACGGCCAAGTGTTCTCGCTCGCTGCGGTGGTAGCCGGGCGACCACGGCGATGCCCGGCCTGCGAGGCCAGCTCACCTCGCGCTGTCGCTCGGCCGGGCGGATCTGCTTCGGGCGGCGACCCGCGGGCTGCTCAGCGGCTTTCGGCGGCAATAAGCTCTGCGCACGGCGGCGGCGGCGTGGCTGGCTGGCGGCGCCTGCTCGGCCGCGGCGGCGGCCAGGCGCGTCCGCGGCTGCGTCGTCGTCGGTTGGTGGGGTGCGGCTCTCCGCCTTGTGCATGCCTGGCCCCTCTCGCGTCGCAGCTGCTGCAATGGCGGCGTTCTCGCCCCGCGGTGGTAGGTTTCGCACCACGACCGATCGGCCAGGCTCAGGCGCTCGCTCCGACATTTGCTCAGCTCACCCGTGTTCTTGCGGCGTTGCGAAACCCGGCGAGTATGTTATTTGGTACTTTCGTGTCAAAGTCTTGTTGCTTCAGGCAACCAGTGATGCTTTTATGCCCTGCTCAACTACCGGCTGCTTGTATGCAGATCCACAAGCTTGTTCGTCGCATCTGTGTATAGCGAATCTATTTCTCACCTCTTACCGTCAGCTCCGCGCCCGTCGCTGACCGTGGAGGAATCGTTCTAAGAGATGCACACAGCCACACACAGGCGGCACAGTATAAACACAAATATATGGGGGAAGACACGGGAGCTCTCGCCTTCGATCGCTATCTTTCAAAGGAGACAGCCGGTCTCCTATTTATAGAAACAAGAATCAAGGGAGGCTGGCGTCCACGGCTTTCGTCGATTTGGCCACTTCTGCGTTACATGGCTGAAACACGCTCTCTCTTGTATTAAGGGCATGTTTGGCGCCGCATGCCAAATATTTGGCGGCTCCCACTATCCTGCTGCTGTCTGTGTGGTGGCCATGCATGGTACCACAAATTCGCCGTGCCAAAAACGGGTGACCCTGAAGCACGACAAGCTGTGACATGTATGTTATGGCCTCGTTTTGTAAGGTCACTTCCCGAAGCATACGCGCACTTGAGTTGTAACGGCGGACATCACACCCATGGGTGCGAGATTCCGCAAACTGCACTGCGCCGACCAAGATCGAGGGGAGCCCAAAACCGAAAACCCTCTTCTGCCTTGCATCCCGGGCCTCTCTTCCCCGTGGCGCCTGCTCTCCTGGCAAGCTTGTCTCCGACATTTGTCATGCAACCGCCAGCTCCCTGGCGTGTGGCCTGTGGCCTGGTGCACGCCAACCGTGTTGCAAGCGGGCGTTGCTCCCACTTACAGTACCCGGCATGAGTATGTTATTTGGTACTTTCGTGTCAAAGTCTGGTTGCTTCAGGCAACCAGTGATGGCTTTATGCCCTGCTCAACTACCGTTGTGCTTGTATGCAGATCCACAGGTGAGGAGCTTGTTCGTCGCATCCGTATATAGGAGAATCTATTTCTCACCTTCTTACCGTCAGCTCTGTAGAACTCGTGCTGATAACGTGTTGAGAAATCGTTCTCAGAGATGCACACAGCCACACACAGGAACGCAATAGGGACACAGTATAAACACAAATATACGGGGGAAGACACGGGAGCTCTCTTTTATTACTTCTGATCGCTATCTCTCAAAGGAGACAGGCGGTCTCCTATTTATAGAGAAAGAATAGAGCAAGGGAGGCTGGGTAAAAACCCTAGCTACATGCTCTGACTTTCGTCCTCATCGATTTGGCCACTTCCTATGACCGTGATTCACAAAACTTTTAAGAAGTTATTTACATGGCTGAAACACGCTCTCTTGTATTAAGGGCATGTTTGGCGCCGCATACGAGGCGAGCAAAAGAAACGCCAAATATTTGGCAAAAAGGAGCGGGAAAAGCACTATCCTGCTGCTGTCTACTTGTGTGGCGCGCCACATGCATGGTACCACAAATTCGACCGTGAAGCAAAAACGCTGGTGAAGCATACTGAAGCACGACAAGCTGTGACATGTATGTTATGGATGGGATAGGAACCAAACTCGCTCTAACTCTTTGTAAGGTCACTTCGAAGCATACATAAGCACACGACGAGTTGTAACATGTTATGGACAGGACATAAACCAAACACATGCTCACTTTGTATGTAAGGTCACTTCGAAAAAAGAGAGGCCCGCAAACTGCACTGCCGAGTGCCGACCAAGATCGAGGGGAGCCCAAAACCGAAAACCCTCTTCTGCCTTGCATCCCGGGCCTCTCTTCCCCCGTGGCCATTCCTCTGCTCCCCAGCCTGCTCTCCGTGCGGTCCCGGCAGCTTGCTCCTCCGCCGCTCCGACACTCGCTACCTCAGTGTCTTCACTCGACCGCCGCCAGCTCCCTGTTGCCTGTGTGGCCTGTGGCCTGGCCTCCACGCCAACCTCCACGCCACAACAAGGCAAGCAAACGTCAGAGCTTGCTCCCACTTACAGTACCAAGTTACGACCCCGTCGCATGCAGGCGTCAATGTGTGGCCTGAAGCTCTTGGCAGCGTTCTGCTCTCGGCGGCGACGGTCAGGAATAACCATGTCATGCCATGCTTTTACCTGCAGCTGCAGTGCCTATGGCGGCTGGGGTGAAGGTGGTGGAGCGCGCGCGGTGGCGGCCGGTGGCGGTGCTGGTTGCCGCCGGCCTGCTGTTCGGTTCGATGATCCAGCCGTCGTCGTCCCGCGGCGGCTGGGACAACCCCGTCCCCATCGTCTACGCCCCCGCCGGGCTGTACCCGCCTTGTTTCGAAGATAAAAGTAGGAACCCGCACACTCTTTTTCTTCTCTCTCTCTCTCTATATATTTTCAGAATCTCGCTGATGTTCCAAAATATCAGCTCAATCCTAAGTTGCTGTAAAAGACGCTGTTGACGCGCAAAGTCGTTTGCGTGGCAACACCATTCATTCGGTGTCCCTAGCACTGCCATGCAACGACTATGATTCTGAAGGTGTTTACATTCTGTTTGCTGAATGCAACGACTAGGATTGTCCCCAGCACTGCCATCTCTGAACTTTCAGGCAAGAACACGGAAGAAAAAAAACTTTGGCTGCGAGGGGTAGACACCCCGAGCTATTTTATCTTAGAGGATTTCTCACTCGGGCCGAAAAAATCTCCAAACCCCATGCCCCGTCACGCACAGGGGCTCGTTACCTGATGAGAGGGCCGGTCTATTTTAATTACCTTAAAACAGAGCTTTGGAAGCAGGAAGGATGTAGAGATGACAGCTGCTGCAAGAGTTTTTTTTTTTACTGCAAATCACACTGGTTACGTGTTTTACTAAAAAGCATTTTTTTGTTTGTAATACGTCTAACTAAGGATTCGAACTCTAGTCACAAAAGACGCTACCCGGAGGCTGACCAACTGAAAAATGAACGAAAGAAAAAGTACATAGAAATGACTACGAAAAATAGGAGATTTGTTTTTTTATATTGACGAGCCTTCACCCCATCTTAAGCCTACAATCATCATAGCGTGACCTGGACTTCGATCTTTGATCAATCTAAGGGCCTGTTTGATGCACTCAACTAAAATTTAGCTAGCTAAAATCTCAAAGCAAAACTTTAGCTGGGGTGTTTGGAAGCTAATAGACTCAGTTAAATTTTATCTGACTTTAGCTGGGTTGAAATAGCTAAACCCAGCTAAACTTTAGCTGGTCTTTTAGTTGGGGTGTTTGAATGCTCCAGTTAATAAACTCAGCTAAATTTTAACTGACATTAGCTGAGTTGAAATAGCTAAACCCAGCTAAACTTTAGCTAGTTTTTTAACTGGCCTGTTTAATGCCTAGCAGCTAAATTTAGCCGGCTAAGCATCCAAATTAAACAGGCCGTAAGTACTGATCCGATTATATACGACTAATAATAGGGAAAACCTGGCATCTTTGACGCTTCGTCGCTTCCTGTTCAGAAATGTTTACCCTGTACACTCACTCAGCCAGTCCTTTCCTACCATTTTTCGCACCGTTTCATTATTTGGCATTGTTTGAGTAGTAACATTTGGCTTTGCATTGACCTGTTGTATTGTGCAGAGATCTTTCATTTAACAATCTAAGCGGTCCGTTGCCCAACCTATCCTCAGGAGCTCTCGAGTAAGTAGTTGAGCCAATCCCCTGAAATTTCACCTTGGCGGATTGAATTTTTCACCTTTACAATATGACTCCATGCCATAGAATCACATCACCTACACATTTGTTGTGTTTTCTCCAACAGCGTCACTGGAAACCCGTTGATTTGTGGTGTCGACTCTGGAGATACCGGTTGCTCCCATCATCAAATAAGTAAGATCATTGTGAACTTTTTTATTCAGTTCTAGCACCATTTCAGACGAAAATTTGTATACAGTTTTTGGTGCGTGTTTGTTACTCATAACCTGTCTACTTTCTTCTCAGTTTGGCTGCAGCATGGTACGGCAATAAGCCGCCGTGTTTCTGTAACATGTGCAGTAGCTGTCAGTTCCATAATCCTGGTCGGAATTCTTCTTTGATGGAGGTATCCGAGTAATAGAAAGGTCATTCTGGTTCCGGTTTCAATCTGAAATGGTATGTATTTTATCTGCTTATTATTGAATCGTATTAATCAGCAATCTTCTCTTTTAGTCATTACTTGGTGTAGTAATATGTCTTCTTGCTACATACACAAGATGAACAAGTAAAATGACCAGTACCATCTTATCTTACTATTACTAGTTAGAGGCCCCAATGGAGGCACCACGTTAATTCTCACCAGATGCACTAAGAAAAAAAGATAAATTCTAGATATTCTCACAATAATCAGAAACATGCGACCTTTGATTTGGTAGACTCTAATCATCATCGACCGATATTAGCCATTGGATCTATTATAATTTATTAAAAAAATACCCACCACAATCATTATAAAAAATACATAAAGTAACCACCTAATTTTACATGTAAATTACCCACCTCTGCCATTATAAAAGGTAATTCAAAATAACCCCCCTATATTTATATATAAATTACCTACATCTGCTATTGTTAAAATAATTCAAAATAACCCCCCAAATTTGCATATAAATTACTCACCTTAATCATTATAAAACATAATTTAAAATAACCCCCTAACATTGCATCTAAATTACCTAGCTTTGTCGTTACAAAAGATAATTTAAAATAATAGTCTAACTTTGTATTTAAATTGCACATGTACATCTACCATTATGAAATATAATTTAAAATACCTCCTAATGATTTTATAAAGTATCCACTTTTATCATTATGAAAGATAATGCAAAGTAATATTCTAAGTTTGCATTTAACCTATCCATATATGTTGTTGTGAAAGATAATATAAGGTATTACCTTTATATTTGTTTGTACCTTAGTTATTATAAAAAATAAACAAAAAATCTCTGAAATCTACACATAAATAGTAATATATATTATTACAAAAAAATCATTACCATAAAGTACGACATATATATATCTAAATTAGTTACAGACTACTATAATCATGAAATAAAATAACTATAATGCTATGTTCCACCATATATCAAATAAACATGTATAGATTAGGATAAATATTTATTTTAACAACTTATGAAACATGGAAAATTGTTCACTTAGCAGACAACGTAGCAATAGCACCTTATATTAATACTCCATTATAATAATTTTTATAAGTTATTATTTTAAATAAGTTTATATATTTTAAAACATTATGTCATATCAATATTAGTAATTTAATTTTATGCACTCTATGATATATAAAAATTATTGCACATATATAATCCTGCGATAAAACAAATTCAACATGTTTAGTGTCGGGATGCAAGCTGAGTTTCAACTTATGTGGAAAATAATATTACTAGGTTATAGACTTTTTAATAAAAAACAATTTTTGAATAAAAGATAAAGAATACTGCAATATCTAATTAATATGTGAAAAAATTGCAACAACTTGATTAAAAGTTAAAAGATAAACTATAGATGGACTAAGACACAGAAAGGGATGTATCAAGAGTTTATATATCTTAAGACTAAGTTTCAACTAAATACATATCACACTAGAAACAAATATTAGAAATTCTAACTAGAGGTACCCGCTGAACCTGCATGTTAATTCTCACCAGACTTGAATGGAAAACAAAAGATAGATCCTAGAGATAGTCTTAAAAATCATAAACATCTTACCATCAATTAGGTATAACCTAATCACCATTGATAACAATAATAGCTATTGGATCTATTCCATTTTCTAAATAATTATACGTTTCTGCTATTGTGTAAAACAATAAAAACTAACTCATGACTCTAATTTATATTGCCCACATATGTCGTTAGGAAACATGATCTCGATGTCCTCTTATTATGATCAATAATTTACATAACTCAGTTTTCATATCATTATTAGAAAAATTAAATACCCCAAAAATCTGTATCTAAATTATCAACATCTCCTATTACAAAAAAATTATTTAGATAACGAATAGAGGTATATGTTTCTACATTACCCCACCTCTATCAATATTAATATAGTAAGATTTCATTGGGGCTGTTTGGATCCCTTTATTTTAGAAGAATTGGAATCTACTTAATGGATTAGGTTATTTGGCTTGGACTTTGAGATTCCACAATTTTTCAAAGTTCACATATAAGCCTATCTCAAATTCATAGGGTGGGAGATAGAAATTGATTTTATAAATCACCATGCTATGTTTCTACCATGCAACTTATAGTAGGCTCTTCAACTCGCTTTCCTATAATAAAAATGTAACATATAAGCATCTCCCTTACATAGCTAACAACAGTATACAAAAATTCCATATGAAACAATATTAGCTTAATTTATCTAAAACCATATTAGTAATCATAATATATAATTTATATAGATTGTTACTAGATATATTTATGTATTTTAACTAAAATATTTGATATGTCTATGTTGATAGTATAATCATAACTGCAAATATAATTCCTTGATAGTATTCAATCATCTTGAGAAGTGTGGGAGACGACTGGTGGCTATATTTTCTAGGGCCTTTAAGAATACTTTAGAGTAAAAACTCGATCATTATAAAGTTTAAGTATAAATTCACTTGAGGTTAGCGCTTGTACCCCCGCCCAAGATCTCACTTCAAGCTCTATGACTTATCTTAAGCGATATTGTGCATATTTCAAATAATGGCTGGAAGAAGAGCATCTACTGTAGAAAAGCTAGCCTTCCTCCCCCTCACTTGGACCTTTACATCACTCGACACTATCAGCGAGAACTCATGGTTTTAGGTCCATTGAACAGGACCTCTCCCTTGCTTTTAGCTTTTCTTTGCACCATTCGATCTTAGAGATGAGGATACGAACAATTACATATTCTCTTTCCATCAACCTTTCTTGATTTATATTGATTCTTGGTTGACGAGTTGGGGTTTATTGGAGATGCAAACTCAAGTTCCTCCTTGATTATCTAACGGTGTGGCGGAGAGTTGTTCTTCTTTGTTTGTTAGCGATACACCAGCCGTCTTGATAGTCAAGGAAGTAACCTCAATGATACTTGCATGAAAGTTGCATCTCTAATGACTAAGGGATGTCATCATGCAACCATGGTTTGTTGATGGTCTCACGAGACATAGTCGGCAGTCTACCATTGATTTTGTTTGTTGACACAAGGATGTATGTCATGCTATAACGACATCTCGTCATCCTTGTCCTTGCTGCCGACGATGATGGAAGCAGGTATCAAATTGGCTAATACGAAGTATGTTGACCTTGCTTCTCATCAGCACCCTAGCTTGAATCTTGGGAAAGCTCAATGCTATGTTGTCTTTGGAGTTGCTTGTAGCCTGTCGAATTATTTGTCCACTTCTTATGAGTGAGTGCTTCTATTGTAGATCATTTTTATGGCACTCATCTCCTTCTACTTTGTTCCATCACTGAAGTGGTGGTTTGGTAGGTTCATGCCAAACCATGAACAGGCACAGTGTAGATGGATTCTTTCCTACAAAATGTTAATGGACACTGAAAGGATCAAGATGCCCAAGAGGGGGGGGGGTGAATTAGGCTAATTCTAAATTTTCTTGCAATAATCAAATCCTACGGATAGCCCAATTAACCCCTTGTGCCTAGACAAAGTGTTTCTATCAAATCAACGCACAAAAGACTTGCAACCTATGTTCCAAACTTACTCTAGCATAGCAATTCTATGAATGTAAAGACGAGTATTGAATTGCTCAAAGTAAATACTTAAAGTAAATGCTCAAAGTAAATGGAGAAAGGAACACGGCGATGTTTTGCCGAGGTATCGGAGAGTCGCCACTCTCCACTAGTCCTCATTGGAGCACCCGCGCAAGGGTGTAGCTCCCCCTTGATCCGTGCAAGGATCAAGTGCTCTCTACGTGTTGATTCTTTGACACTCCGTCGCGGCGAATCACCCAAAACCGCTCACAACTTGAGTTCGGTCACCCACAAGCTCCGCCGGGTGATCACCAAGCTCCCAATCACCACCAAGCCATCTAGGTGATGGCGATCACCAAGAGTAACAAGCATGAACTCTCACTTGACCACGCGAAGCCTAATGAGAAGATGGATGCACACTTGTCTACTCTTGATTCACTAATGAGGTTTCACTCTTGGATTCTCAAATCACAAACACCTCACTAGGACCTTGCTCTTCTTGGCACTCACAAACGTATTTCTCAGCTGTTGGAATGAGCAAAAGTAACTCCACACACGAGTGGAGCTTCTATTTATAAGGCAGCCTGAAAAACGAACCGTTATGAGCTACTACGAGATGACCGGACGCTCCGATCGTATTGACCAGACGCTCCGGTCAGTTCAACCCGCGCAACAGTTTCCAAGTGACGACCGGACACTGACAGGGTCCGGTCAGCACTGACCGGACGCGTCCGGTCGCTCTTGGATGCTTACTGTAATCGACCGGACGCTGGATACTCAGGGTCCGGTCACCACTGACCGGACGCGTCCGGTCACACTTTCTCAAGTCTGGACCCTTACTGGAGTCGACCGGACGCTGGCCCCCAGCGTCCGGTCACACGACCTTCCAGCGTCCGGTCACTCCAGACTTGTTCTCCTCAGTCAAATGAATTGACCGGACCCTACGGCCAACGTCCGGTCGCACCGGAGCCAGCGTCCGGTCAGTATTTGACCCTCCATTCACTTCCAACTCTCGATCATATGTGAATGAAGTTTGCTCCAAAGGATCTTAGGCATTCATAGGAGCTACCTAGAGCTAGTTTTAACAAGTGTGCACCACACCTAACTCACTAGACTCAACTAGGTCAAGCTACCCGTTCATACCCCCCTTCATAGTACGACCAAAGGAAAAACAAAGTCCTAAACTACTCTAAGTGTCTCTCCAACTTCAATTGACACTTAGAACTAGTTATCCTTAACCTTGTCGTCCATCCTTTGAAAACCGAAACGATTTCCATCGTAGGGGCATGACAACCTCAATTGCCCAATCGATCTCCATTACCATGACCTAACTTAATTGCCTCTGCAAAACACACGTTAGTCATAGTAATCTTGTATTGACATTAATTACCGAAATCCACTTAGGGGCCTATATGCTTTCAATCTCCCCCTTTTTGGTGATTGATGACAATACCACCTCGAGTATGTTATGGAATGAGGTTTTTGACGGGCTTGGTTCATATAAGCTTTTGTCGTTAAGAACAAAAGAGTTAGGCAAGCTTATATGACCCAAGCCAACACAATGTACTCAAAGGATATGAATTGAGCATGAGTACAAGTAACAAAGCTCATTTGCTTCGAAGTATAAACGCGGAAGCAAAAGCAAATGAGCATAACACAAGTGATATGACCTCACATGTCAAATATCACAATCACGTAGATAGCACTATCACATATATATAATAGTATGTAGGAAAGTAAACACACGAATGCATAAGTAATAGTGTATCACACAAATAGAACTCCAAATGTATATAATAGGCTAATACTAGATAACTAGCTCCCCCTAAATGTAGCTCCCCCTGAGACTACATACTCGAACACCCTCTCCCCCTTTGGCGTCAAACACCAAAACCTAGGGGTCGGTCGGCGGGGCAGCAGCGGACAAGTCGGGCGCTGAAGAACATGGGGCAAGCTGGAACCGGGCACCATCATCATCTGACCCTGAGCTCTGAACTGACTGACCCTCTGTGGCAGGAAGTGTCGCTGAAGCGGTCTGGGTCTGAGCTGGGGCTGGTGCTGCCTGTGAAGCTGCTAGTATGTCTGTCGTAGGATCTGACGAGGCGACAGACGAGGGGAGCCTCTGAGTAGTCACAGCGACTGGGTCTACTATAGACGGACCGGCAGAATGCATATGAGGCGGAGTAGGCATGCCAGTCAACTCGCTGAAGGATGCTCCAAGACTCCTGGAGACTAACGTGTCAGGCACGAATAGCGAGGAGGACTGCTCTGGTGTGAAGCCCGTCTGAAGTGGAGTGAACTGCGGGGCTACCACAGGTGAGGCTAACCACTGGGACACCTGTACAAGAGGTGAAGCAAACTGAGCTGGAGGCTATCCCTGACTCTGAAGCCCGCTGGGCTGTATAGCTGGAGTCATCGTGGTGGAAGCAGGCTGAGCAAGCTGGGGCGAAGTCTGTGGCTGTGGGGCTCCAAGAGCTGTCACTACGTGCTACATGAAACCCATAAGCTACTGCTGCAAGAGTATCTGTTGTTGATGCATCTGCTGCTGCTGCTGCTGCATGGCCTGCTGCTGCCTCTGGAACTCGTCCTGTCGAGTCTGAAACTGGGCAAAAGTAGCAGCTGTCTCCTGTGCCTGTCTATCCTGTGTCTGCTGCATCCGCTCAAGAATAGCAATGAGAGCGGGGTCTGTCTACGGAGCAGGTGGAGCAGAACTGGAGCTACCGGCCTCTACATCATGTCTGTGTGGAGGCATCTGAGGAATAGACAGATAGTCATCGTCAGAGCTGTCACTATACTCGCTCACCTCCTGCTGTGCCTCTAGCTCCTCCTCCTCAGTGGCTGCAATCCCTCTGATGATCTCATCCTGCTGAGCTGCGGACTCTGGCACGTCGGGACGATGGCTAGGCTGTCTGGGTGCCTGAGGCATGGTATGTCTGATCCTCTGTGACAGGTTGTAAGCTAGGAATTCTGTGGTGGCACCTGTATACTCATCCATCATACCAGGGGGCTTATCAAGCACTATTCTGCGGATAAGAAACGTGATCCAATGAGCATAGGGAAGCTGCATGCGACCCTTGAATCCCTCAGCTATAGTATCCTCCATGTCTGAAAGAAGGAGGTCCCAGATATCAAATACTGTCTGCTGCATCAGAGAATTAAGAAGCCAGAGCTGTAAGCGAGTCAGACCCTCTCTATATCCCAACCTGGGAAGCAGTGTCCTCCTGATAATGGCCTCTAGCACTCTCGCTGTAGGAGTCAAGTCACTGGGGTTCCTGCTCGACCCCTCTCCAAAAGGTTCCTTGAAGCAATGTTGCACTAAATCAGAGAGGCACCAACCCTCCATGTGGGCGCTGGGAGGCTCCTGTTGTCCATAACAGACCTCATGTATCTGACAGTGCTGCTCCCAGTAGCCTCGGTATCTCTCGACCACCGCCACTCGTCACTCTGTAGTCTTTGCCTCTGAAAGCAAAGTGAATAAACATGTGATGTGGATCGATGAAGAGTGAAGCATAAACCCGACAAACCCAAGATGGTACATATATCCCTGTCCGTCCAATCAAATCACATCGATCTGGCAAATATGACAAGTATGGCGAATGCTCTCTCCTCTCTTGCCACAATAGACTCTATTTGACAAACTCTCGAGATCTGAACACCGCCCCCTTTGTTGAGATAAGCATTGTAGAAATCCTCCTGCGTGGCGGCGTGTAAAAACCCTCACCGCTCTCTCATCCCTCCTTGGAGGAAACCAAACCTCACACTCAACAAAACGCAGTTGCTGAACACACTTTGGTAGCGGCCCCTCAAGTCGAGTGAACCACTTTGGAGGTGGACCACATGGTCTAGGTGGAGGACGTGATCCCCTCCGGCGTGTCGGCGGCCTCGGCGAGGCCCGGTACAGGGTCCATCCAGGCGGCGGCTAGGGTGCCGGCTCTGTCTCCTCGGCCTCCAGAGTCTGCTGAGGCTTCGCTTGTGGGGGGCTCTTCTTTGTCTTGATGGACCCTCCTCAATGGCAACCCGTCGTCCTGCAAACATGACAGTCCTAGCTGGACTACCATGACGACGCTCAACCTCCTCAATCGCAGCTCTAAATGCTGGTGAAACTGGCTGATCTGCAATGACAACTCTGCTGCTGGGCACCACCTCTCTCGGCACGCTCTGCGGCCTCTGCAACAGCTTCTGCTCTTGTTGTCTCTGCATCGAGATACTTCCGCTTCTTGGATGTCACCTGCTTGGTTGACTTGCCCTTAGATCTGGGTTGGTTGGCGGCGCGGCGGGCCTCCGATCATCATCACACAGGCCACCACCAACGTTCTTGGTGCGAGCCATCTGAATCCGACAAGATGGTGAATCTGCTCTTGATGAAGATCAAGCTGTCAAATCTACTTTGCTTTGAGGCTTGGCCTCAATCCTTACTTCATGAACTTGGCTTGAGTTGATCGCCAACCGCCACAAGAACCACAACGGAACCGACTTCATTTGCACGATAGAATAGATGGATATACAAATAAATACCATATTGCTAATAGATGCGAAACCCTAACAGAGAAAGCAATGTAGATGCAAAATTGAATCGAATGGCTTTCTACCTGACGATCAGCGATCCGTGAAAAGATGAGATGTCACGCGGGGGAACCTCGGAACCGGCTAGGGTTACACGGAGCAATGATGAACTGGTGGCCCTAGTATTTGTGAAATTAGTGCATTGTATTGCAAATTGATCTATGCAATTTGAAATTGAAACAAGGGGCTAGCCTTACCGAGGGGAGATGAGGCTAGGGCACACGGCAAGAGGCAGAGCAGAGGCGTGGACAGGGCTGACTCCGGCGAGCTACGGCGGCGTGAGCTGCGGTGGCGCGTGCTGTGCTGGTGCGGTGGTGCGCGGGAAGGCTCGGGCGCAATGGCGCGGCGAGGCTGGAGCACGGCGGCGTGGGCGCGAGGTGGCCGGCGCAGGGTCGTGGTGGCGCGGCGAGGCAAGGGCACGGCGGCGCGCGGCTGGCGAGCAGAGGAGGCGCAAGAGGCGGCGGCGATGGCTAGGGCAAGGCGGATTGAGGGCGAACAAAGGTACGGCTTGCAGTTAAATAGTTCCCCACACGCGACAGAAAAGGAATTGGAGAAAGGAGTCCTAAAGCCGCGCGAGATCCACTGACCGGACGCTCCGGTGGTAGCGACCGGACGCTACCACCCAGCGTCTGGTCGATTCCAGAGACGTCCAAATCCTCTGGAATCGGGACCGGATGCGTCCGGTGGTCCATGACCGGACGCAGGCAGGGTCCGGTCAATACAACTTGGTCTTCCTTCGATCGACCGGACGCTGAACCCTTCCTGACCGGACCCACAGACGCAGCGTCCGGTCACTCCTTCACCAGCAGTTCACCTCCTGTGAACTGACCGGACGCTAGACAACAGCGTCCGGTGCAGCGTCCGGTGCACCTTTTCTAGCAAATCTTCAAACATCCATCTCGCTGCCTGTTCCCAATCAAGTCCCAACTTGAATAAGATCCAAATAAACACCAATTGGGACTGATGTGAGTGACCTCTCTCAAACCCTCATATATATTTTTTTTAAATATTTTGCCTTAGGCTATAATTCTTTTTAAGAAAATAGGCAACAAGAGGGCAAACAGAACAAAATGTCAAAACAACATTCATGCATATGCAATACTTGAGTAAATCTAGTTGCTTGTCAAGTTTGATCCAAGGTTAAGCTTCTTCACACGCTTTTCGGCGGTTATCTTAACCATGTTAGACAAGCGCTATATGCATTGCCACGAATTTAAACATGTCGTATATTACAATGAATGCACGGGACAACACAAGCTCAATTTTTAGTGAAGTTACTAAAATCAAGTACATTGAGCTCATTCTGCAATCTACAAAATGTAGCCTCATCTAGCGGTTTAGTGAAGATATGCACTAATTGATCTTTGGATCTTACACCTTCTAGTGATATATCATTTTTAGCCACATGATCTCTTAGAAAGTGATGGCGGATATCTATATGCTTGGTGCGAGAGTGTTGAACCGGATTATTTGCAAGTTTTACCGCACTTTCATTGTCGCACAAAAGAGGTACTTTCTCTAGAACTACTCCATAGTCTAGCAAAGTTTGTTTCATGTATAATATTTGTGCACAACAAGCACCCGCGGCAATGTATTCCGCTTCGGCGGTGGACAAAGCCACACTATTTTGTTTCTTGGAGGACCAAGACACAAGTGATCTTCCAAGCAAATGGCACCCTCCGGATATGCTCTTTCTATCAACTTTGCATCCGGCGTAATCCGAATCGGAATAGCCAATTAATTCAAATAAAGCTCCTTTGGGATACCAAAGACCAATGCTTGGTGTGTGCTTAAGATACCTAAGGATTCTTTTTACGGCAATTAAATGAGTTTCCTTAGGACTAGCTTGAAATCTAGCACACATACACACACTAAACATGATGTCAGGCCTAGATGCGGTTAAATATAACAAGCTACCAATCATAGAACGGTAGAGAGTTTGATCAACTGGGTTACCTCCCTCATCTAGATCGAGATGTCTATTTGTAGGCATTGGTGTCTTGATTGGCTTACATTCATCCATCTTGAATCTCATGAGAAGATCTTTTGTGTATTTCTCTTGAGAGATGAAGATGCCTTCTTTCATTTGCTTGACTTGAAAACCAAGAAAGAATGTAAGCTCACCAATCATTGACATCTCGAACTCCTTCGACATCAATTCACCAAATTCTTTGCATGAGTCTTCATTTGATGATCCAAAGATGATATCATCAACATATACTTGACAAATGAAGATATGCCCATCAAGCTTCTTGGTGAATAGTGTGGTGTCGACCTTCCCAATGGTGAAGCCCTTCTTAATGAGGAAGTCCCGAAGGCGCTCATACCAAGCTCTTGGGGCTTGCTTAAGCCCATATAATGCCTTGGACAACCTATAAACATGATTAGGATATCTAGGGTCTTCAAACCCGAGAGGTTGATCAACATAGACTAGTTCATTTATAAAGCCATTTAAAAAAGCACTTTTCACATCCATTTGATATAGTTTCATTTCATGATGTGATGCATATGCAAGAAGGATACGGATGGCTTCTAATCTTGCAACCGGTGCAAAGATCTCTCCAAAATCCAAACCTTCAACTTGAGAGAACCCCTTTGCAACTAGTCTTGCCTTGTTCCTCACAACAACACCTTGATCATCTTGCTTGTTGCGGAATACCCACTTCGTTCCAATGACTCTTGCACCTTTTGGTCGCTCTTCAAGAGTCCAAACTTCATTGCAAGTGAAGTTGTTCAACTCTTCATGCATGGCATTGATCCAATCCGGATCTTTAAGAGCTTCTTCTACCTTGGTAGGCTCATAGCAAGAGACAAAAGAATGGTGAGCAATAAATGAAGTAAGTTTTTGAGATTGAGTCATCACACCCTTTGATGGACTCCCTATGATGAGATCTTGTGGATGATCTTATAGGAGAGGTGTGTTTCTTCTATTGACCACTTGAGGAGGAGGTTGTGGAGCATCAACATCTTGTGCTTGTACCACCATTTGCTCATGGGAGATATGAGTATCTTCATTTTCTACTCTCCCATCTTTTTCACCATCTTGTGGTACATTTGATGAAGAAGATTGGTCAATGACTTGTACATCATTTTCATCATCTTTTGGCTTGATGTCTCCCACCGAGATATTCTTCATAGCCTCCCTCAATGGTTCATCACCTACATCATCAAGATTCTCATGTGCTCCTTGGGAGCCGTTAGATTCATCAAATTCCACATCATATGTTTCTTCAACCAAGCCGGTGGCATGATTAAATACTCTATATGCTTTGGACTTCAATGAGTAACCAACAAGAAAACCTATATCACAACGTCTTTGAAACTTCCCTAGGTGTTGCCGCTTCTTGTAGATGTAGCACTTGCAACCAAACACCCTGAAGAAGGAGACGTCCGACTTCTTCCCATTGAGCAACTCATACGGTGTCTTGACAAGGAATTTTTGAAGAAATAGGCGGTTGGATGCATCACATGCGGTGTTGATTGCTTCCGCCCATAGAGCTTCGGGGGTGTTGTACTCATCTAGCATTGTCCTTGCAAGGGTGATCAAAGTCCGATTCTTCCTCTCAACTACACCATTTTGTCGAGGAGTATAGGTTGCGGAGACTTCATGTTTGATTCCAACTTCATCACAATAGGATTCAATATTTGTGTTGTCAAACTCTTTGCCATTGTCACTTTTTATCTTCTTGAGCTTCACTTCAAATTCATTTTGAGCTCTCTTGGCAAACTTCTTGAAACAAGATGCAACTTCGGATTTGTCATGAAGGAAGAATACCCATGTATACCTTGAATAGTCATCCACAATCACAAGACAATAGAGATTTCCTCCCAAACTCTTATATGTTGTTGGTCCAAATAAATCCATGTGTAGGAGTTCTAGCACTCTTGTGGTTGACATAAAAGCTTTGGTTGGATGAGTGTTTGCAACTTGCTTGCCGGCTTGACATGCACTACAAAGCTTGTCCTTCTCAAACTTCACATCCTTCAACCCTCTCACCAAATCATTCTTCATAAGCTTCTTGAGTGAGCTCATCCCAACGTGAGCAAGTCTTCTATGCCATAGCCACCCAAGTGTTGTTTTGGTGAATAGACAAGTCTTTAAGTTTGCATCTTCGGAGGTGAAGTCAACTAGATATAAGTTGTTGTATCTAAATCTATTGAATATCACTTGTTTGTCATCTACTTTGGATACAACAACCTCCTTCTCGGTGAATAAGCATTGGAAACCAAGATCACACAATTGCCCAACGGATAGCAAGTTGAAACTCAATGAGGCAACATAGAGCACATTGGAGATGGAATGATCATTTGATATTGCCACTTTGCCCAATCCTTTAACCTTGCCCTTTGAATTATCTCCAAATGTTATTTTCTCTTGTCCATTTATCTCTTCATCTAGTGAGGTGAACATACGAGGATCACCGGTCATATGTTGAGTGCAACCACTATCAATAACCCAATGACTTCCACCGGTCTTGTAGTTCACCTACACACAAGAGATTCAAGCTTTAGGGATCCAAACTTGTTGAGGGCCCTTCACCTTCTCAACAAGTGACTTAGCCACCCAAATCTTCTTAGGCCTACTCTTGTTGGGGGTCCTAAGAACATGACTTTCATCTTTCCACTAGAATCTTTTCTAAGCATGTAGTGAGCATTGAAAGCAAAGGGTCTAGCATGCTTGGGCAAGGGTTGTGGTGGTGGAGTTTGACACTCATGAGCAAAGTGGCCTTCTTGTCCACACTCAAAACATCTCTTTGGCTTTAGCTTTGGCTTTGATTGTTGGTGTTGAGCTTGAGCCTTCTTCTCTACACTTGCCATATATCCAATGCCACTTCTATCCATCTTCATGACGGTATTCATGAGTAGCTCACTTTGGAGATGCTTGCCTCTAGCGAACTTGCTCAATCCCACCTTGAGATGCTCTTTCTCCATCTTGAGCTTCTTGTTTTCTTCCGTGAGAATATCATTGTTCTTCTCTTCCTTGAGTTTCTTGTTTTCTTCTTTGAGCTTCTCATTCTCAAGGATCAACTCTTTGTCATGATCAAGAGTTTCTAGCACAATGGTGTTGTGACTTTTCATCTCTTCAAGATCTTTCATGAGCTTCTCATGATCACTCTTGAGCTTGACATACTCATCATAGTCATTGCACTCAACCACTTGCTTGCCTTTGCTACTAGATCCATGCTCAATGCTCTCATCAATTAAATCATCACATGAGGTAGCTATATCAATCTTAACAACATGGTTAGTAGCAACATGTGGCTCATTTGGTAAGAATTCTTGTGCAATAACAAGGGTATCATAATTGATCTTTAGAGTTGTATATTCATCTTTTAGCTTGTTGTGACTAATGATAAGCTCATTGTGCACCCACTCAAGTTTATCATGTTTATCTTTAAGCTCTTTCTTAGAAGATTTGAGCTCCTTGAGTTTGGATGATATAGAGTCATTTGTTTCTTTGAGCTCATCATTAGCCTTTTCCAATGCATCACACTTAGCTAAGAGTGAATCATTTTTAGCATCAAGTTTGTCATTTGTAGCTCTACTCTTTCTAATGATCTTAGTGTATTTTCTTAATATTTTGACAAGATCATCATATGTGGGTGAATCATCATCGCTATCACTATCATCATCACTAGCTTGCTCATCATCACTACTATCATCACTCTTAGTTACCTTGCGTTCACCCTTGGCCATAAGGCATAGGTGTGTAGAGGATGATGGCGATGGTGGCGGTGAGGATGCAAGATCAATAGCAATGGCGGCCACCTTCTCATTGTCACTCTCATCATCGGATGATCCACTTGAGGAATCAATGTCCGTGAGCCAATCACCGACAATATAGGCCTTGCCACTCTTCTTCTTCTTGTAGAAGTCTCTCTTTTTGCCATCTCTCTTCTTGTATGGCTTGTTCTTTTTCTTTTCATCTTCATCACTTGAATCATCTTTCTTGCCCTTGTTCTTGAACTTGTCTTTCTTGGGCTTTGTGCATTGATGAGCTAGGTGGCCAAGTTCGCCACAATTGTAGCAATCCATCTCGGAGATTGGCTTTCTTCTTGAGCTAGTGAAGAACTTCTTCTTCTTGCCGTCAAACTTGATGCCACTCTTGTTTAGCTTCTTTAGCATCTTGGCGGTCTTCTTCACCATGAGAGCAAGACTTTCTTCATCATCTTCATCACTTGAGCTCTCATACTCAAGTCTTGCCTTGCCCTTATCTTGGCTAGCTTTGAATGCTAAGTCCTTCTCTTTCTTCTTTGTAGAGGATGAGCCATCTTGTGGTGTGATGTGCATGTACATCTCATGAGCATTGATCTTTCCCAAGATTTGTGTCGGTGTAGCGGCGGAAAGATCACCTTGATGTAGCACGGTCACAATGTGCCCATATTTGTCAATGGGAAGGACACTCAAGATCTTTCTCACAACGTCGGATGGTGACATTTGAGTAAGTCCAAGCCCATTGACTTCCTCTACAAGAACATTTAAACAAGAATACATTTCATTAGCACTTTCTTTTGGAAGCATCTCAAAAGAATTTAGCTTTTTAATCACAAGATGATAGCGTTCCTCACGCTCACTCTTGGTTCCCTCATGGAGCGCACAAACGTCCGACCATAGTGCATGGGCGTCTTTGTGGTTCCTTACACGATTAAACACATCTTTGCAAAGGCCTCTAAAGATGGTGTTGTGAGCCTTTGCATTCCATTTTTCATAGTTTACTTCATCGCCTTGAAGTTGTGCGGCATTCTTAGGTGTTGGGAACCCTTGAGAGGCGGCTCTAAGAATTCCAACATCTAGAGCTTCTAGGTAAGCCTCCATGCGAATTTTCCAATATGGAAAATCATCCCCCTCGAAGATAGGAGGAGGTCCATCCCCGTGAGACATCTTGCTCTAAGCGGTTAGGCTTAAAAACATGAGCACGAGGCTCTGATACCAATTGAAAGGATCAAGATGCCCAAGAGGGGGGGTGAATTGGGCTAATTCTAAATTTTCTTGCAATAATCAAATCCTACGGATAGCCTAATTAACCCCTTGTGCCTAGACAAAGTGTTTCTATCAAATCAACGCACAAAAGACTTGCAACCTATGTTCCAAACTTACTCTAGCATAGCAATTCTATGAATGTAAAGACGAGTATTGAATTGCTCAAAGTAAATACTTAAAGTAAATGCTCAAAGTAAATGGAGAGAGGAACGCGGCGATGTTTTGCTGAGGTATCGGAGAGTCACCACTCTCCACTAGTCCTCGTTGGAGCACCCGCGCAAGGGTGTAGCTCCCCCTTGATCCGTGCAAGAATCAAGTGCTCTCTACGTGTTGATTCTTCGACACTCCGTCGCGGCGAATCACCCAAAACCACTCACAACTTGAGTTGGGTCACCCATAAGCTCCGCCGGGTGATCACCAAGCTCCCAATCACCACCAAGCCATCTAGGTGATGGCGATCACCAAGAGTAACAAGCACGAACTCTCACTTGACCACGCGAAGCCTAATGAGAAGATGGATGCACACTTGTCTACTCTTGATTCACTAATGAGGTTTCACTCTTGGATTCTCAAATCACAAACACCTCACTAGGACCTTGCTCTTCTTGGCACTCACAAACGTGTTTCTCAGCTGTTGGAATGAGCAAAAGTAACTCCACACACGAGTGGAGCTTCTATTTATAAGGCAGCCTAAAAAACGAACCGTTATGAGCTACTGCGGGATGACCGGACGCTCCGATCGTATTGACCGGACGCTCCGGTCAGTTCAACCCGCACAATAGTTTCCAAGTGATGACCGGATGCTGACAGGGTTCGGTCAGCATTGACCGGACGCGTCCGATCGCTCTTGGATGCTTACTGTAATCGACCGGACGCTGGATACTCAGGGTCCGGTCACCACTGACCGGACGCGTCCGGTCACACTTTCTCAAGTCTGGACCCTTACTGGAGTCGACCGGACGCTGGCCCCCAGCGTCCGGTCACACGACCTTCCAGCGTCCGGTCACTCCAGACTTGTTCTCCTCAGTCAAATGAACTGACCGGACCCTGCGGCCAACGTCCGGTCGCACCGGAGCCAGCGTCCGGTCAGTATTTGACCCTCCATTCACTTTCAACTCTCGATCATATGTGAATGAAGTTTGCTCCAAAGGATCTTAGGCATTCATAGGAGCTACCTTGAGCTAGTTTTAATAAGTGTGCACCACACCTAACTCACTAGACTCAACTAGGTCAAGCTACCCGTTCATACCCCCCTTCATAGTACGGCCAAAGGAAAAACAAAGTCCTAAACTACTCTAAGTGTCTCTCCAACTTCAATTGACACTTAGAACTAGTTATCCTTAACCTTGTCGTCCATCCTTTGAAAACCGAAATGATTTCCATCGTAGGGGCATGACAACCTCAATTGCCCAATCGATCTCCATTACCATGACCTAACTTAGTTGCCTCTGCAAAACACACGTTAGTCATAGTAATCTTGTATTGACATTAATCACCGAAATCCACTTAGGGGCCTAGATGCTTTCAGACACATACTCGAGGGAATACAACAAATTTGAAATTCGGGTTGTTGTCCATAATTTGTGTAATTTTCATCTATGCCAATGGAAGGATGGTTTTAGGTTTATTTAGCATAGATTTTGTTTGTCATGTTTTATTTATTCCCTGCATTCTAGAATGGTTCAAGGCAAAGATAACTTTCAACAAAAGATAAGTGAATAAACCTTGATACTCACAGTTCTTCCTTCCATGAAGAATGAGCTAGGTCTTCTTTTGTGTAAAGTTGTTGGAGTTCATCGCATGCCTGGATTCATCTCCGGTGTGAATTTATCTTAGGACTTCCCCAATTTTAGTTTGAGAGTTTTCTACAGGGGTTAGTCCAACAAAATAGCCAATATCCACTACAGCAAGTTTTAGTTCAATAACCAAACTAAACTCTATGTCTAATTTGATTAAGGAAGGCATTTTAACCTAAGCACCGCGCTTAATTTAAAAAGCCTTTGGAAATAAGGTCACACACCTCTTGATTTAAACTAAGCACCATGCTTACTTTAAAAGATGTATAAAGATACTTCCAAACTTAAACATACTATAGTAAACAAAAGGTAACATGAAAGCATTATAGAGATTTATTCAAATAGAGATGAAAGAGCATGATCATGGTGAGGAATATATATTTTTATTATTATTTTTTAGTGAAGATGCAAGCGACATGAATGTGTGCAAGGAACTAGATATGCTGTGGATTTGATATGAGAGAATTTAAACTAAATGGAGTGGATGCATGGATTATTCAAAGTAAACGTGTAGTGAAATGCAAAAATTTAGAGATAACTACTCATTAAGTTTAATGTCCATGAGCAAGACTATCTCACCTTTCTCGATCATACTACCATGACTCACATGATGGAATTTATGAGTAGTGCAGCGTATGTATTCGTTACTTGAGATGTGATTTGAATTCTTGTGACATCGACCTTTTTCTCCAATCTACACATGGTTAGAATAATATATATATATATATATATATATATATATAAAACTCTGTGAAATAGCAGGGTTCCAATGTTGATGGATCTTGATTGTTCAGGCACCCTGGGTTCTTCAATGTTTCTTCTTTCTTTGTTGAAACTTGCCGAAAGGTCACAACAGCGTCTGTTGTCTTGTCTTTTCCATAATTCAACAGAATAGGGGTAATCCCACAAAAGCTAGTTATAACTAGATTAGCAGATATCAAGTTAGTATCAAAATCTTTACGCCAATTGTTTCCCGGCAACGACGCTAGAAAGCTTGTTGGTATATTTTAAACGCACACAGATAAATCCACAAACGCACGGATACCGTTGTTGCTTTCACCTGGGAGTATTCCAGAGTATCGTATTTATCCATAGGGAAACAATGGTTAAAGAAGTTGATAATTCACCATCATGTATCTACTAACTATTATACTAACTAAAGTAAAGTAGGGGTAAGTGTTGTTTATGATAAGAGTTATGAATAATGACTCGTACTTAAGAGAATTACATAATAAATGAGTAGTTTAGCTACGTTGAGAGGACAACGGGTGAGTTTAAGGTTCTTAAATATTTCTCTATTGCTTTGGTTCTATAGGGTATAACTAATCATGGGTAAATATAGCGATCATATATAATAACACTTTGGAGCAACAGTACCTTTCCAACTCTTGAGAAGGATGAGAAAGCGTAGTTGGGGAAAGGTTGTCTAAAGCTCTACGAACATCAATCCTAACGTGGTGGATTACAATGGCCTGATAAAGCTATCACCCCAGGGGCTACCACAACTAACCGTAGGATTGAGCGCAATCTCAGGTAACCTATAGTATAGACACCATGTCTATACTACGAATTACTACTCTAGTCATATATGATAACTAAAGCACTCGATGTGAGCAGAGATTCCATGCTAAGGTATGATAACTATACTAACCATACACATGAAAGGCATAAAAGTAGATAGAGAAGATAAATATATTAAAGCATAAGTCTTGCAAAGGTGAGATACAAAGATATACCCGACCTTTGAAGATTTCTCCAGAACCATAGTATGGCTCAACTCTCCCTAACTCTCAACTAGAGCTATTCTACTTCTACATCTTGAGAGTTGGCTCTGATCCTGACAAGGAGGATATGAATTAGGGTATTAGGCATCTCCTCAGGGAGGGGGTAGGGGCTGCTATATCTAGGCCAGAGGTAGAATAGTGTCGGGTTCATAAACCCAGGGTCCCTCATGGACTGGCTTCCTAGCAAAGGCTCGACCCAGCAGATGACGTTGCGAACGATGTGTAACTCCTGGGCCGGCCCAAATACCTAAACGACAGGCCAGAAGGGCAATCTAATCTCCGACCGAAAGGCCTCGCTAAGGAGGAACGACGCTCGCTTCCAACTCCAGCCCGCCTCTCCAATCGGAAGGCCTCGCTAAGGAGGAACGACGCTCGCTTCCAACTCTAGCCCGCCTCACCAACCGGAAGGCCTGGCCAAGGAGGAACAGTGTCCGCTTCTAACTCTGGCCAGCCTCTCCGACCAGGGGATGCACCGAACCCCTGCTTACAACTCTTCTTCGACCGGCGCAGTCGGAGCCGACTGGGACCAACCGACCGAGGACGCCCACTCGGTAAGGACCAAGAAATGGACGAAGCAAGTAAGACAAGGCACTCAAGTCAAACCGCAATACCGAGGATTGTACCTTACACACCTACAGGACAGTAACCGATAGGACATGTCAGAAGGGTGCCCTGCAACCTTCCAGGCATGCCAGAACCCAAGCAGTGTTGTGGGCGCCAATATTTACCGTACAGTGTTGTGGGCGCCATCAACTCTCATACCAGACAAACGCAGTAAGGCTCCCCCACATGCCTCTAGGCATCAATAGTGTTGTAGGCGCCGTCATTTACCATACATGGTGAATGCGGTAAAACCTCCCACATGCGTCTGACAAACAACAGTGTTATGGGCGCCTACCATCATCTTGTACCCAACGGCATGAGCAACAAGACTTGATAGCATACGTACTCTCTCTCTCTCTTGTATGGTCGTCCCCTTCATCTATAAAAGGGGATGCGCTCTCTCCCAAGAGGGAGACTCAGTTCATTCACACACAACAACAGAACCACTAGGTTCAAACCTCAAGCACATGCTCAAACACTCAGCGCACGTAGGAGCTCCCATCACTCTCGGCCCTTTAGACTAGTGTCCGACCGGACCTCTTGCACCCCCATCTTTCTCCCTTCCGTTTGTAACCCCACAGCAAACTTCGAGCACCTGGGCTAAGGAATAAAGTCACCGACCGACTCAAACTAGACATAGGGCATGTTGCCTGAACCAGTATAAACCCTGTGTCATTGAGTGCTAGGCCACATTCGATCACAACGTACAGCAAAACTACAAATATTTACGTGTTGGTCACTTTCTACACCGACAAGTAGCGGCCAAGGAATCTGTAACACCTCGAGTGTTAGCCTTGCATAATTTGACTTGCATAACATGAGCATGATCATCAAGCATTTATAAACAAGCATTTACCATTGAAACATTAGATTGAAACATCTGCAACGTTTGCTTGTTATCGCATGTTTCTTAAACATATGCAACTTTTCTCGTTATTTCATGTCTCCATGTATCTATGCATATGATCATGAGTGTACACATGTACTTGGTGGATGTGAGTCACACAAACATGTAGCCACACCTAGGGTAGCAAATAGGACCTTGTTCATGGTTACATTTCATGAACCAACACTTAAGCTTTCTTGTGATTACACTAACTAGCTCAATGAGTGACTACTACATGAAATGATTGAATGACCTTGCAAATTGCTTAAACATGTTTAGAATATCTTTATGAACAACTTTGATATTCATGGTTAGGGGTAAAAAGGTCATTAAGCCATGCTTTGATGTGTATCATCATGTAAATGTGACATGTTTGACCAAGTTTGAACTAGGTGTTAGAGACCTTGCATGGAGGAGATCACTAAAGCAAAGTTGTAGTATTTGACATAAGGAACAACTTTTATTTTTGGGTCATCTACTGATTTAGCTCCTAACATGCTTGAATTTGGATCACAAGAATCAGTAAAATCAACATTTCAACACTTAACAAATTTTCTTAAAATCTTGGTTAGCTGACAGTCTGACAGCCGATGTTTGGGATGATTTTTCTCCGTTTCTGTTGCAAATTAGAACAAGTGCTTTGAACAAGATTTGTAGCTGGTACTTCGGGCTTCAACTTTGGTTTAGGAAGTTTTGGCTAGAAGTCCACGGATTAGGAGTTTGATCGATGTGAAAACGCTCTGTCAGGCTCGGCTTCGTGGTAGACTGACGAACTGAACCAGCGCTCGGTGGCCGACCAACGCCAGAACACGAACGCTGCGTGGACGCGAGGAAGGCCACGCGTCGCCGCTGCTCGGATCCGCCGGGCAGCGCCAGGCCTGAGCAGGCCATTATCACCTCATGTGTGCCCGCTCCATTTCCACTCACTCCCGCCAGCTCTCTCCCTCTCCAGCGCCCTCCCTTGCTCTCGCCGCGGAACCAGGCAACGCCGCCGAGCACAGCACCGCCTCCGCTGTCGCCTCGCGTGCGCTACACCGCATCACCGCCATCTCCATCTTGCCAGTCGTTGCGCCTCATCCACCTCCACCGCCTTGACGTGTTGGTTGCTTCAGCTGCGCCTTGGTGAGGGCGTATTTCCTTTTTCCCCTCACGCCGGAACCTCGGCCGCCATAGCCACCTCCACGGAAAGCTCGCCACAGCTCGTCCTCACTGCTCCTCCGCCACCGCAACAGCTCCACCGCCACCCCAACAACCCACCGCGTCCACCAGTGTTCACTCACCGTGCTCGGTAAGCGCCAGCGCCGTGCAGCGTCTCGCCGGAGCTCCGCCGCTAGCCCCGTCTCCGTGGCCACGTCGCCACCGTCCACCCCAGGCCGCGATAGGGCGTTAGCTAGGTCCGCCTAAGCTCGGTGATGCTCGGCGTAGCATTCTATCAAGTTGTCATAGCCTCAACCAGCGCCTCACCGTCGTCCAGCGCCGCCGCTCCGCCATGGCCGCCGCCGTCGTCACTGGCGTCGACTATAGGGCCGGCCAAGTGGTGCGATAGATGCGCTAGGTCGAGTAGGTCACTGGGTGATGATGTCACCACCGGCAACCTCGCCATCGGCGAGCTTTGGCCGCGCCACCGTCTCACAGCGCCGCTGCTCTGTTCGTGTCTCACTGACCAGTGGGTCCCGCATGTCAGCGACTCCATGTTTTAAAGCTAGTTCATTTTGAATGCAGATTTCATATGTTTTGTAATTTTTGAATCTTCAGTTTGGTAGCTTCAAAAATTATGCAATAAATTGTGTAGTGTTACTTAGGAAGTGTAGTATTTAGGAAAAATATGTTCTTGACATTTACAGTAGAAATTTTTGAAGATATAAATAGAGATTTGAAATGTGCTTTTGAATGCATTCAAATTTGTTTATTTTATATCTAGAGTTCCTTTGCTCCAAAAATTATGAAATTTTTGTGGTAAGCTAGTCTTAGAATATATGAGCTCTGGTAAAAATTTGAAGATGAGTGCATGTATAGATTTGTAGTTATAAATTTTCTTTTTATAATTAGGAGATCTTTGTGTAAATTTTTATAAATTATTTAGGAATCCAATACTCATGAAATTTGTTAGAGGTTATCCTAGTACCATAAGGATGCTAAGAAAAATAGGAAATCTGTTGCTTGACACTTTTCAATAAGGTTTTCTATTTATGCTATTTCAAGCCTTGCTGCTTTGTCATTTTTGTATAGGATGTTCTACTTGGCAAAATGGCATGAAACTTTTACAGTAGTCCTTTGATAGCATTAGTAAGGCACTGTAATTTTCTGAGAATTTATGATGCACATTTGGTATAGGTTTATTATTTAACCTATGGGTTCAAATAAAATAATAAAGGCATTTAAATAAATAGTTTGGGCTTCACCATTATGTTTTCTTGGATGTATTTGGTATGCTTAAACTGTTGGTAGACTTTTGGTCGTAAAGATTTGAATACTTATATGAAGTAGAAGTATTGTTACTTTATAATACGAATTGGAATAGTTTCCGGACAGATTCTGAAGTTTGCTAAGTTGCATGATAGAGATGATGTTTGCTATAAAAATGGTTAATAACAAAGTTGTAGATAATTTGATAAGCTTTCCAGAAAGTCTAGGATCACTGCATTTGGATTAGTAGAACTTCTGTTATGAGTAAAACAAGTAGCTGTTGTTTTGTGATATAGTAGATGCATCGTGGAAGTAGTAATTAAATAATCGAGAAGAGATATGCACCTACTCAATAAACATGATGCACTTGATAACATATATGCATTCATAATACTTATGCCATATTCATGCATCTAGGATCGGAGGAAGAAATAACGTTGCTGGAATTCGAAGAAGCAGAGGAAGGGGACCAGTAGGAGAATCCACAAGCCGCAGCTCCCGAAGGCGTGGAGCAGAATCCTGAAGAGCTTCCGGAGTGTCCTGATCACCGCCCTACTTCCTTTCTGCGAGGCAAGCCCCGGAGCATTCTAAGTCTCCCAGTATTTTACAAATGATTACTTAAGTACTTATGATTGATGCATTATGTTATAGGAGTTGAATGGAACCACTTGATGCATATACATTCCTTGTCCAGATATTACACCTTTAACCGGTATAGGTCCAGGATCGAATATATGCTTAGCCATGCTTAGACCGGTAGAAGTCGGATGATTTCCTGTCACCTGCAAGATATAAGTGGATACCGGAGCACGGTTGGTTATAATTGCTATCGTGGAAAAGAACCATGGTTAATGTAAATGGAGACCGGGCGGGATGTCGATAGAGAAGCAACAAGACATGGAGGTCTTGGGTGTGAATCTATCCCCGTCTATGTCGATTAAGGACCGTACCGTTGTTGGTGCTTCTAACAAGATTGAACGCATGCCTCTCACTTAGCTGGCCGGATAACTCGTTCCGACTGCGAAGCCGAGTAATTCAACTTAGGCCGGGACCCGTTCTGTTGTGCGCTCCTTCTGGGGAACGATCAGACTAAGCCCAAGGGCAGTCTAGGCCTGAACGTCCTGGCATCTGGTGTTCCAGATTGTGCGGCACGGTACGGACCCACGAAATATGTACCTGAGTTGTACCAAAGGTGACCTAAGGCTATCATGGCTGGTAGACCTGGGTTTGTGTTAGGAATAAATTCCCAGCTAGTTGAAATCGATTCGAATCGCCGTCTCTCCCGGATAGTGAGAAACTTGGCTAGTCCCAACATCGTAGTAACTGTGTTATGGAACATGATGGTTCGAATGAATATGGAATTACAATACCTGCTATGGTTATTATTGCATGCTTTTAAATGGATATACCACATGTTTGGCACAGGATAGTTGCTAATCTAGAGCTGGATAGTTATGAATAATTGATAAAGGAATCCTAATTGTACAATAAGTCATTTGCTTTTACGCAAAATGTTGTCAAGCTATCTCCACTTATACAGCCTTGCATAATCCTTGGAGTCATTTTATTTCTGGTTTATGGTGGGTAAGTCTAGCTGAGTACCTTCTCGTACTCAGGGTTTTATTTTCCCATGTTGCAGATGGCACTGTGTATCATGGTTATTGCAAGAGTTGCTTCTATCCCGCTGTGGATGAGGAGTAAGCCTTGGGCAGGCTTCTTATTAATCCTTCTACATGCTTTTGTGGACCGTGATCATATCTTGGCACTGTACTAAACTATGTTGGAAACGTTACTTTGAAACTTAATTTGCTTCCGCTTTTATCTATCAAACTCGGTTTGTAATAACTTTTATTCATACTCTGATGGAGAAATGTATCTACGAACTTTATGTAATATGTGGCATGTATGTTGAATCATGTACGATCTTGGTTGTTGTAAATCGTTTATCGAGACCCATCGTGGTACTCGACGGACTACCGGGTTTATATGGGTTCAAGTATGACAGTGCGACCGCTTGCGGGCTGCCATTGTACTTGTACTCTTATAAATTAGTCGGTTCTGCGATAGAATCGAGGTGGAGTAATGGGCAAGGACTCTAGGAGGAGTAAGGGGCAAGAAATTGCCACATCATTGATCCGTGTCAACTCTTTCCGACCATCGTTGGATGAACCGACCTAAAACCACCTTAGAATCAACGATGTAGATCGTAGGAAGGAGTACGTGGTGGTAGAGGGTGATGGGCCACCCCCATGGGCCGAGCGGCCCACTATAGTGCCAGGTGGGCTCCTCCTTCTAGTGGTGAGGCTTGGGCTCTGTCTTGAATCATCTTTCTCAGGTTTTGCGGGTTGAGTCACTTGTTGTCGTCGGTTTGCTTGTTTGGAGTGTATGATAGTGGTCCCGGGAGCTATTTTCTGGATAAATCCTCCTGCAGTCATGAAATCACCAAAGCTCATGGAATTCATTAGTTTGAACCCCTAAACCTTCATTGGTGTTTACATTTATGCCCTTATACATGTTTAATTGACGGTTTATAATGGTTGTTAACTACCATCAACAATCAACACTGCTCCACCTTTAGAATTTGCAACTCCACCATTTTACTGAGAGATGAAGAGCAAAGGAAGATTCAAGGATGGTGGAAGAAGATGGTGAGAGATGACGCATGTGGGCTGCAAGAAATAGGGAAGCAAGGGCAAGACACAGACAACAGACTGGGGTGCAAGTGCGAAGAAGGGGAAATCACTCCATTCTTCCTTCCCGTCGTGTCCCACCCCGTAACATGCACCACGATGCGACGTCCATGCCGTGCCCCAAACGATGACATGTGCCATGCATGCGCAAAAGTAGAAGTGTTGCTCCCCTCGATCCCTGTGCCTTAGGCAGCGTGGATTGGGGAATTTGAAATGTTGCGCCCAATGGACGACGCGGATAAGGCCCAAGCGGGGACCTCACACAGTGCCGGAGGGCACCACGCCACGTCAACTTCTCCATGACCAATTGGTGGATAAGACCCCCCTATAGCACACGGACGATGTGGATTCAAGGAGATGAGATGCCATGCCTTGTAAGGCTCGGACTAACTCCATGAAAACATCATCATGGCTCGCTAATGATGCAAAGGCCCCTCGATGGGCCCTTGGCCTTCTTTGGTGTATGAAGCCTAAGGTTTTAAGGCCAGTCTACAAACAATACGTGGCCACCTCTGGACTAGGAGAATGAGCAATGGGCACCCTGCAATGGGCCCACTAGCAGCCTCAACTTAGGTGCACGGATCACACACCCATCACACGATGTACGGCCTTAGCAGATGAAAACGTCATGAAACCCCTCGATGGGGTTGGGAACCTTAGCGATGACCAGACTCGAAGCTAGTCGCTCAACCACGTCGAGTTAGGTAAGCGGAGTGCCTTATGCAGACCAAAGCTAGATACTTGTGATGACCCAATATCATTTCACTAACACAAGCATCATCCTCTTGACCACTTGCACCAGTTAGACCGATAACAGGTCACCAACAGGAGAGTGCCGTCCGGCTTTCCCCTCATCAGGATCTTGCAGTTGAGTTACATACAGTAACCCAAGTAATGAATTAACCCATGATCATGTGTATAATATTTCCAATACAACTCACGACAAATTGAAACATTTCAAAATATCTTTTTGGACTTGAAGTGAAAGGTAGTACAACTAAAGGTTCGACTCCTTTCTAAAGTTTCTCTCTTAAATTCACTCGTAGACAACCATCAGAGTTAACATGCAGACCCAGTTGAATTTGCCCAATCCAATGACTGCTAGTCGTTGCGTTGTTGAGCTTGGCTCAACTAAAGACACGGCGGAGGTACCTACAAAACAACTTAATGAAGGCACCGTGAGTACATTTCGTAGTCACAGGGCTTAATTCCAACATATAGATATTTGGTGGATGCAAAGGATAATATCAAGCGTTTGTGAGTTTTGTAGAAAAGCAATGGCGTATGTTAAAGTGTAAGATGCTCATGATGCATAGTCAAAATTAGTTCAATCGAGATAGATGTAAAACAAGTGTTCAGTAGCATAGGTTAGGTGATCAACAATAGAGTTCACCTCAACCCAAAAGTGAAGTCTCCCACACTACAATGGGTCTAGAAGTAAGAAAAACTAGTTCCATCTCAAAGGACTTCAGGCTTCCAATAGACTCTACGCAGAGGGTATAACTATACCCACACGGAGAACGGGATGAACCACCATACCTCGTGCACTAGAGATAAGGGTTGCCTCACATCTCCAACCTTTCCCTAATCTAGCCAAGAATGTCCACGGAGGGGTTGATTGGTTCTCGGGTAATGCTACCCGGTGCCACCTTCATGATAGCTCATCGAACAAATCGGTCACAATCAGTTACTCGGCTTTCCACCCAAATATGTGATATGTGGTCTTATGAGTGGTTACTCAGACTCACTATCCCAATGAACGGTCCTTAATCCTCCGTGAGCTACATCACTTGAGATCCCACACTCACAGTGACCTACCCCTTGATTGAGTGAAAAGATCAGGCTAACCACCGAGGCAAGTTACCAAATGGAAGTGTGTCCTTAATCCAGATTAGAGAACTCGGTAAGTTGTCACCCTTAGAAGTTTTAGTAGTTTATTATCCCCATGTAACATCCTACACGCGCAAGATTGAGTTCCCTTCTCAAACTTGTCTTCTACCGTGGCTAACAACTAAGCATAGCATTAGCGCATTCCCAACCAAGTTGTTGATATAAAAGGCTTCTAGTTGTTTAGTGTGTGAATCTAAGGTGGTGAGATGACTTTTAGTTGAATTATAAAATAGTGTTTGGATGCAATGCATGACTCATAATGAGACAAGTAATTCGTATCCAAAATAGGGCTTATAGTAGTGGGGTGCCTGCCTGATTATGCTGCCGTCAAATCAAAGCTGACTATGATGGCCTATACTCGATCCTCACGCATCGATGGAACCTAAAAGAGACAAGACTAGGATTGGAGATAACTAATTGATGAATCGAGAGATCTTGATAAAGACTAAGATCGAATTGAGAGCTTAGAAAGAGATACTAAGATGGCTTTACTATTCTACTATTGTGTACATAGGTCACTAGGGTTCTCACAAGTAGAGGTTAGGGTTCTAGACTTCATGGGTTCTCTCTATTATTCAGTGGACACTCTGGTAAACCTAGCGGACACTCCGCTGGAACAACTCTAGGGTTTATAGACTCTGTGCCGACTCTGTTAGGATTGACGGACACTCCATGGATACCAGGAATGTTCGGGTTGATTATTAATTCGTCCCTATAAATCAACGGACACTCCATGAGGACTCACGGACGCTCTGGTAGAGACCGGGTTCTTTCGGGTTACTCTAGGGTTCGGTTTATAATTTGATGAACATTGCGTTGGTTTTGATAGATGATCCATGGAATTATAGTAAAGCAGGTTAAGTCTCTAGCTGTTAGGTTTTAGGGTTGATGGACTACCCATTGGTTCTGACAGATGATCTGTCAGTTGGGCGATGGAACCTATGTTCTTGCTTTCTTGGATAAGCTTAGGTGATACAACTCTAGATGTGGGGAACTAGGTTCTATGCATGTGCAAGATATTACTAGAAAGGTTTAGGTAGCTTGCTAGGCTTAAGATACCTAGGGTTTGGCTTTGGTTAATAAGTGCAACTGGTGATTCACTAAATAACCTTGTAGACCTAGGAAAGAGAGGTAGAGAGATTAAGATTGAGCATGACAACTTAGCTTGAGATTTTGGTAAGTTCCTTGCTACCAAGATCAGTGGATAACACTTTGGGATGAAATCCAAAGTTTCTTGCCAAAATATCCATAAACCAAATGAGAGATTCTTGAAGAAGAACATGAGAGTATTGAGTTGTAGCAACACTTGAATCTTACCTTTGAGATGATGAAGTATCATCCAACACTCATGATTCATCCATCCAAAGAGGAGAGCTAGGTTAGGGTTTGAGGATTGGGCTCAAGATAATGTGAAGAGGGGGTTTCTTGAGCTAACTATGAGATAGGAGATGGATGAGGTTCTTGATCTTGATCCATAGCTGATCTTGTTGCTCTTGGTAAGCTTGATCCATCTTCTCTTCTTCATCTTCTCCACTTTCTCACTCTAGTTCATCTTTTCTCCTTCTTGTTCTTCATTCTAGAGATAAAGACGGAGTGAAAGAAATGAAATGGGTAATGGGGAGAGCTAGGGTTCAGCTGATGGAAAATATTCGAGGTGTCATGTGGGCCATGCCTCATAAGTGAAGGATAGCTCATTCCCACTCAATCTAATGTCTCTACAGTCCTGACGTACTGTCCGGTGTTCTTGGCGGATGATCCGGTGAATCACTGTCTAGACCAATTTACTTAGAAATTAAAGGTTATGACATTGGGGTCAATCGATAGTCCAAATAGTGCTTCCATTTGCTTAAGAGAGATAAAGATCCTTTGTCAAACTACTCAAGAGATACATTGTTGACTTGGTTTGACCAAATGTTGACTTGCTTGAAACCTTGCGTAACCAACTCATAAGTTGAAGCAATGCTTTGTCCAAAACTTCTCATGTTTGAAGTGTTTTTCAGTCAAGGTGCTTGAGAAACAAGGTTGAGGTTACGTTGGGGAGGAGTCGTTTTAAGGTCAGTAATTGGAACGACGTCGGGTCATTACAATACTTATGCGGGATTATCTAGGCCCCACTTAGGCTCAGCAAATTTGAGCTCACCAAAGGCATCCCTAGCATAGAAGTTGTGTCGGTGTCCTTCTCGTCGATCGAAGGACATCGATCTAAGTTTAGGGGCCTTGGCCTAGCCGAGCGAATGACCAAGAAAATAATGATGCCCTCACCATCATCCCAAAGATGATTTGGAGAGACTACGAGAGGCTTGGGGGCTCCTAATGAATACCTGGGACTAGGGTTGCTTAAACCTACTACTAAACACTCTTACCACAAGATTAACCCCCTCACTGACTCTACTAGTAAACCAAGGGCTTGGGGCTACAACTAACGGTTGTGCTTATGCGTCCCCGCTGGATAACAACCAAGGCCTCTGAGGCTTATGTAGACTCAAGGCCCAGACCTTAGTGACAGCGATAAACTACCTACCCACTTCACCGGGTCTCCCCAACTGGGCCTATTTAACTCCTGGTCGCTCGAGGGCTCGGACCAATGACTAGGACTTCATGCGCAAACTAAAGACATGATGCTTAGACCCGAGCGGTCAGCAAGCCCTTAACTCTAGATGTCCACTGTTGGTAAATTTTAAACGCATACAAATAAATCTGCAAGCACACAGATACCATTGTAGCTTTCACCTAGGAGTATTCTAGAGTATCATATTTATCCACAGGGAAACAATGGTTAAAGAAGTTGATAATTCACCATCATGTCTCTACTAACTAGTATACTGACTAAACTAAAGTGGTGGGTAAGTGATGATAATGATAAGAGTTATAAATAATGACACACACATAGGAGAATTCCAAGGTAAATTAAATGAGCAGTCTAGCTAAGTTGAGAGGACAATGGTTGAGTTCAAGGTTCCTGTCAACTAAAGATGCTCGGTAGTCCACCGAGGGGGCTACCCATGATGGTAGATTTGTCAGAAAGGTGAGTGAGATCAGGAGCGAGATGGTGATAAGACACAAGATTTTTATAGGTTCAGGCCGTCAACCTTGATGTAATACCCTAATCCTATGTCTTGTCGGTTTGTATTGGCTATCGTATATGATTGCGCATGTTTTGAGGGGGTCCCCTACCTGCCTTATATAGCCCAGGGATAGGGTTACATGCTGATTAGGTCTAAGTCTAATCAGGTAACAAATATTCTTTACATGGAATCATACATTTGGCATATCCTAACTGATTCCATGCAATCTTTAGGATGCCACCGAGATGCCTTGTGGCATGCGCCGAGCAGTGCTATGTGGGTGCAAGCCTTCATCTTGTGGGCTGGACCGTTCCTGCTGGTGTGGCCCATGTGCATCGTTGTGGGTACCTGGGGTCAGACCCCCACAGCTAGTCTCTGAGCACCATGTATCTGCTTGGTGATGTCGTCTTGATTAAGTCCAAGCAGTGTGTCATGAAGCCAATCAGCTTAACTGATGATCCGAGCGGTGAAAATTAAAGCCGACCAGTTTGACTGGTGGCCCGAGCGATGAAAATACTTCCTGACTAGCTTAACTGACATGCCGACCTATGAGGGCAGCTACCGACCAGTTAGCCATCCAGTAGACCTCAGACTTCGCCAAGTGAGCCTCATCGATAGGATGTAAGGAACTCAAGACAAAAATTTGAAAATTCTTGGTCAGTGAAGTGTTCACACTTAAGTGCCAATTGCCATTGCCCAATGACGTGGCCACTAGGGCAGAGCAGAGGCATTGAGTGACAAACCTGGGGGAGCCAAAACACCATGAAGAAGAGCCAGTACAAGCATCGCGAGGTGCAGTGTACACACTTTAGTCCCTGAGCCTGAGATTAGGTGTAGAATACACATGTGTTAGGGTCTTGAAGAAAAATTAAGCAGGCCCCAGCATAGCTGAGAATGCAACTAGTCCCCTGCGTAGGTGAGAGAGCAACAAGTCCCCAGCGTAGCTAAGAAGGCATATCAGTACATTCACCACAAGGTGAAGTGTACACACTTAGTCCACGAGCCCTGCTAGAAGATGAAGAATGAATCTTGTAGCAGGGTCAAAGAAAAGCCTTGAAATGGTAGCACCGGTCAGTAGAAAAACTTGTGCACAACCATTCGTCTAGTAGTAGCCAACATGTGAAACATCGAAGCAATGTGAGAAAGCGGGCCACCCATTGGTGACTTCCTGTCAAAGGAAAAGCAATGGCCCAATAGGTGGCCCATTTAATGGAGAGCGTGGAGAAGCTAGAGCAACGCGCATTGATTGTGGGCAAACGCGTGCACAGCGTAGCGAATGCTCGTGGTGCGGCATGGTTTCCCAAAAACCCTAGAGATGAAGGGGCGGGCATGAACCGTTATAAAGCCCACCCCACCCACAACGTGGCGCACTCCTCCACTTCATAGTAGCAGTTGCATATTTCCTCCATCTTATTCCTCGAGCAGCAATGCTTGCGCCGCCGCCGCCAGTTCTGAGGTTCCTCGACATCCTCTGTCACCCACATCCAAGCTCGCAGTGTCAGCGAATCGAGCACTACGAGTCCCTAGATCCTGATTTGAGTCCATGGCGTCAAAGAGAAACCGCGGAGGTTCGAAGAAGGTGGCTCACGGAGTCAGCCGTGACGAGGAGTGGGTGCAGTCAGCCAGCAGCATAGCGATGCTCAATAGCTTGGTGGTGCACGGTGTCCTTCCCGATTGGGCAACTGTAGGGTGGCGTTCGGCAGCTAGTGAGGATTTCTCGACACCCCACACCAACGAATTGGTCGTGTTTGAGGATTATTTTTTCCGTGGCTTTGGCATTCTGATTCATCCCTTCCTTCATGGTCTGATTGCCTATTATGGCATCAGTTTCAACAATCTGAGCCCAAATTCAATCTTGCGCGTTGCCATCTTCATCAATCTTTGTGAGTCGTACCTTGGAATCCTCCCCTATTTCAATCTTTTTTGTCATTTCTTCTATCTCAAAGTGAAAGGGGGAACTGGGTCTGGGGTCATCAGTGGCACTTATCTACAGTTGCGGGATGGGATGATGAGTCAGTATATCTCCATCTCGCTTAACATGAATGTGAAGCACTGAAACTCCAGGTGGTTCTACATCAGGCAGGTGGAGTCATATGTGCAGTGTGACATGGATCAGATCCCGGCGAGCAATGTGAGGTGGTCAGAAAGACCCAACTCGAATGGCATGGAGCAGGTGAAGGAGCTTCTGGCCTTGCTGAACCGCAAAAGGTTGGATGAAGTCATTGTGGCGACAAACTTTGTCTTTCGGTGAATTTAGCCCTATAAAGAGAGGGCGCATCCTGGGTATGAGTTCAGGGGGGGAACTAACGGTACCCATGAGGTGCCTGAAGAAATTGATCAGGACAAGGTTAAGCACTGCATCGTGATATTTTTCAACCTTGTGGTTCATACTGCCATCAGGGATCAGCAGAGGGCCTACAACATCACGAGCCTGCCTCCAGCAGTAATGATTTGTTCGGTGTGTATGTTTCTCTTTTTTCATTGGAGCGACGTATTCATTCATGCCTTTGAAGATTCATGGATAGGATCGGGTGGTGTACTTCTCCATCGTGCTGTCTGATGACTGGCCGACCATGGTCGATGCTCGGCCGAGTAGTCCCCAGCATCAGTCCAGCTCGGGGCTAATGAGGAGAGGTCGACCAGTCCTAGAGCTAGAGAGGACGATGAGTGAACCGCCTATGTCCGTGAGAAGCTTCAGGGAAAGCGGCCAGCTGAGGATGAGCCACCCTCTAAGAGGAAAAAGACATCGAGCTCCTCCCACCGTGAAGAGGGAGGTGTTAGTATTGGGGGGCCACCCCTCATCGGAGGCTAAGAATGGTGGTGTTAGACTCATCTGACGATGATGGGGCAGCAATTCCCCCTTCTCCGTCCACCAAGACGCCCCTGCTGGCTACGTGTGCCGGGGCAGAGGCGAGGGAGATGCAGCAAGCATGGGAGGCCACGGCCCTAGTCCCTGAGGCTGTTCGAGCAGCCTCGATGGCAGTGGTTGGGGCCACCAGGCAGGTCCTCGAGCCTGCTCGGGTGACCCCGGTAGTGCTAGCGGAGGCCACCAGGTGAGTCCCTGAGCCTGCTCGGACAATCCCAATGGTGGTAGCTGAGGCCACTAGCCCAAGAACTACTAGGACGCTCATGGGCTTTGCTACTAGACAAGGTCGCTCCAGAAGGGTGCGCTGCTTCAGAACGGCTCGATGAGAATCAGAGTTGTAAGTTATCTTTGTTCACAATTTCCCTGTAGTTTTGGTTGAAAGTTTGACGAGGTAGATCCTTAACGCAGTGCGAAGTCGGCCAAGGACCTGTAGTCGTTGAGCACTGCTAATGACCAGCGTGAGGTGGAGCTGGTGGTGCCGAGCGCTGAGTAGTCCCAAGCGGGGGCAGACCTGGTCGCCCCATCTGGAGAGGAGCCGGTGCCTGCACGGCCGACCAGCGAGGGTGGTGATGCTCATGGCGAGGAGAGGCCAACAAGCATGATGACCAGTATGGAGACAATGGCAGTGACAGACGTGCCGGCCGCTATGGAGACGCAAGCAGCGACGGATGTGCCAGCCACTTCGGAGGCATCGGCCGTAGCGGACGTGCTGGTCATCCCTGTGGAGGGGGAAGCTGGAAATGCATGGGGAGCACCTAAAACTCCTATGCCCATGGGACAGGTGGCATCCTAGGTGGTGGGACCAGTGGATCTAGGCCTCGGTGGTATTGTGCAACCGCAATGTCGTTCAAGGAGTTCACCTCCAAGGCCTACCATTGAAGAGGTGGAGGAAATTCAGTGGGAACCAGCGAATGCTGCCCCTCAAGTCTTTCGCATGGTTGTCCGACGTGGAGACGAGTTTGACATGCTAAAGGAAGATGTGGCCACCACGGAGGTGAAGGTGCTAAGAGCTGACCTAGCAGTGATGATGTGTCACATTGAGGTGAGTTAAGAATAACTTAGTCGCTTAACCCCTTGGAGGTGCAATCTATGACCATTGTTACTGCAGATGGTGATGGAGACGTCCGAGCGCCTTCGGCGGCAACTGGATGAAGTGGCCCCGGTACTTGTGGAGAACAAGAGGCTGTAGTCATTAGTGAACGACCTTGATGCGAGCCTAACTAGGGCGCACCACTGAGAGGAGGATTTGTCATAGAAAGGTAGGCTCTTATGAGATACTCTGTTAGTGCTCGGTGTCGCTAGTTGGCTGCATATGTAACTTGTCTTGTGTAGATCTGGAGATGGAGCTTGGCCTTTCCCATGAGGCCATCACCCAACTCTAGAAGGAGAAGGGGGAGGCAGATGAGAAAGCCGAGAAGGTCACCGTAGATCTTGAACGTGAGTGTATCTTCTGTAGGGTCCATTTTCACAGTGTAGTGAACATGTTTAACATGCTGATGCCATGCTTTTGCATAATACCGATACAATGCACAACCATAGTTTAAAGTGTTCGGAGATCAAGTGAAGGCCCAGGAGGAGAAGCTGGAGGCAGTGATTGCCGGGATAAAACCCGTGCTGGACTGCATCGGCTTCGAGCCGCCAGAGGGAACATCGCAGCTGCCTGGCGACATGCGTCCTCGACCGATCCTCAATCAGTGCCAGGGGGCACAGAGATACTTCAAGGAGTTTACCCGCAGTGCCACCCATTCTGCTGTCATCCAGGCGCTCGCAATGTTTTGGTCACACTATCCTTCGGTGAAGCCTGAGGTGGTAATGACCAGCTTAGCCCAAGGGATGAGTGCGACGAAGATCATGAAGCGGGAGGATGAGGCAGAAAAGGCAGCATGGAAGTTTGCTGGAGACGTCGACCAGTTCGGCAAGGAAGGGAACAATACCCCGTAGTTTAGGAAAAAAAATTTGTATGGAAATGTCATGTAAAGTTGCCTAGCAGTTGGCGTAAACACTAAGTGTTTTTTTGGAGTTTGTTTAATTCATATGTTAAATACGATTTAGTTGCTTTCCAGTTAGTTTTATATGACGTCACCAGCCCTGGGTAGCCCCCAAGCTTTATAGCGCAGAGTGGCTGGCACCCATGTATGCGTAAGAGAAGAGAGCGTCGCCAAGGAGCTATTGCTGACTGTCCATAGCACAGAGCGTGGCTCATGCACACGTCGGAGGAAGTCAAAACCAGGGCCGCTTCTGGATGGCATGGGTAAAAATGTGGCTGGTTGGCGCGCGGAGTGGACCGTATGTTGGTGATGATACACATGGAGAGTTGGCGAATAACACATTATGGAGACATTCAAGTTATGGAGAGTGATCGGACAATTAAATTATGGAGAAACGTGGTGACAATCCGGAGAAAACATGGAGAATAAAAACATTCGGTGAAATACTGAGCACATAATTGGAGAAATTGAAGCAATCTTTATTGAATCATCAGATATGGAGAAATACATATCTTTATTTGGAATGTTTTAGGGATAGAAACGCCTAAGGTGCTCGATGTGCCAGGTGTTGGGAACGTCTATCCCCTCAGAGTCACATAGCCGATAAGACCCTAGTCGGGTTACTTCCTTCATGATGAACGGCCCTTCCCAATGTTATGAGAGCTTGTGCAAACCATCGATCTTCTGCTTCCAACGAAGAACCAGGTCACCGACCGCAAAGGATCACTCATGGACGTTGCGGTTGTAATACCTTTGTAGGCCCTCTAGATACTTGGCCGTATTAACACATGTAACAAGGCGCTCTTCTTCTAGGCGAAAAACATCTTCCTGTCGGACGATAGCCGACTTTCTTTCATCAAAATTCTCAACCCTCGGTGCTCAGAAGGCAATATTAGCTGGTAGGATGGCCTCCGAGCCATACACCAAGTAGTATGGAGATACGATTGGTCTGGGTCCGGAGTATCCAGACTACCGCCGGCAATTCTTTGAGCATCTTCCTAGGTGCTTCTCGTCTTTCTTGTATAGTCTCTTTTTGAGGGCATCTAAGATCATGTCATTTGCCTGTTCAACCTAGCCATTGCCTCTAGGGTGGCCGACTGAGACATATTTGACAGAGATGCACTGATCTTCACAAAAATCCTAGAAGTCATTGCCGGTGAAAGTAGAACCCAGATTGGTTATAATGCTATTTGGCAGGCCGAAGCGATGCATGATGTCCTCAAACTGCTTGGCTGCCTTCTTCATGGTTGCGGTGACAAGGGGCTTGTACTCGATCCACTTAGAGAACTATTGGCAGTCCTTAATGCATAATCTTAACCACCAAAAACCCCACATAAAATCCATTTTTTTGAAACACCGAACTTAGTATAGGGTTTATAACTAACGAATTCCTCAAGTTTTGGTGTTTATATGTTTTGAAGGACACATGTTTGATTATCAAGCAAAACACATGCAAATTGCGCAAAGGGACAAAGCGTAACGCTAACCTACGCAAAGCAAAGGAGAGAAAAGGCCCACCTACATGACACAACTGGGCCCAAAATCCATGTAGACGCAGCCCAGGACCAACATGCAACCGACATGCAAAGGACGGTTGCATGGCGGTGCCGCCTGGGTGCGGCCGCAACCCCCCACCATGCCTCTCGCCTCTAGGTGCCACATGTCATCCTCTGGTGATCTCCCCAAGGCGGTTGCATGCTGATCTCCTTGGAATAATCCCTACAACCGACCATTCTAATGCTATAAATAGGAAGGGGAGGCCTCCTCTATGACACACAACACAAGGAGCCTCTACATTCTATTTTCCAAGATGTAATTGTAGTATAGCCTAGTTGGGAGTTAGGGAGAGATGCACAAGTTCTAGAAGAGCCCTCGGAGGTCCAGCAAATCTTGTATCGTTCCTTTGTAAGACTCAAATACTTTATACTTATCTTATCGAATTACTTGAATATCTTTCATGGTTATCTAGTTCATGCCTCAATTGGTTAGCTTAAGCATGGTTAGTATAGTGGTTTACACCTTGGCATGGGATCTCTGCTCGACCGAGTGCTCTTGTTTTTACGTGAAACTAGAGTAGTAATCGATAGTGTAGACGTGGTGTCTAGACTATAGGTTACCTGAGTTTGCGCCCAACCCCACGGATAGTTGTGGTAGCCCTAGAGGTGACATCTCTGACCAGGCCTTTGTAGTTCACCACGTTTAGGTTGTTGTTTTTATAGAGCATTTGGCAGCCTTCCCCCGATCACCCCTTCCCAGTCTTTTCGAGGATCGAAAAGGTACTGCTGCTCCAAAGTGCTATGGTGTGATTGCTATATCTTACCCTTGCTTAGTTAATCCCTCTAGTTTGCTATAGAAAAGAACCACAGTAATAGAGAAGTATAAAGGAACCTTGTCATCCCCCGTTGTCCTCCCAGCTTAGCTTGTCTACTATTTTATCTTACCATGGAGTTCTCCTATGTGTGCCATTTATACAAAACTCATATTTTATCACTTACCCCCACATGAGTCTAGTCGGTATACTAGTTAGTAGATACATGATGGTTATTTATCAACATCTTTATAACCATTGCTTCCCTAAGGATAAATACAATACCCTGGAATACTCCTAGGTGAAGGTTACAACGGTATCCGTGCGCTTGCGTATTTATCTGTTTGCGTTAACAAATACCAACAAGAACTTATCAATGGCGACATACACGTATTTGAAGCCTCCTAGAGCTGGCTTGAAGGGCCCGATCATATCCAGTCCCCAGCATGCAAAGGGCCAAGATGCGGGGATGGTCTGAAGGGCTTGTGCTGGCACATGTATCTATGTGGCAAAAAATTGGCAGCCCTCACAGCGCCGAATGAGCGCTTCAGCATCTGCCACGACGGATGGCCAATAAAAACTAGCTTAGAAAGCCTTGCCGACTAGATTTCTGGAGGCTACATGGTTGCCACATGAACTGGCATGGATCTCAAGCAGTAATTTTTCACCCTCCTCTTAGGAGATGCACTTTTGCAACAACTCTTCTTCGGTGTTCTTCTTCATGAGCTTGCCATCGACTAGCACGTAGTGCTTGCTATGACAAATGAGTCGCTCCATCTTTGTTCTATCGCTCGGAACCTTGGCTATAGTGAGGTACTTGATGAAATGCTCTCTCCAATCAGGGCTAGGAGTAGGCACCACCTGGACTAACTGCTCGGCGAGGGGGCATCTCGTCGACTGGCTGCCCTTCCTTGATGGATGGAGTCATTAGATCTTGAACGAACACACCTGCTGGGACTTTAGCTCTAGAAGACCCAAGTTTAGACAGGCGGTCGGCTGCTTGACTAGCGTCCCGAATGACATGATGATACTCGATGCCATAGAACTTCCCTTCCAATTTTCTGATCTCGGCGCAGTAGGTGTCCATCTTCTCATTGGTGAATGACCAGCCTTTGTTGACCTGGTTGATGACTAGGGCAGAATCATCGAACACCATGAGGCATTTTATGCCTAGTTCAATGGCGATACAGAGGTCGTGGAGAGCTACCTCGTATTCAGTGGCGTTATTGGAGGCCGAAAATGGATCCGGAGAACATAGCGAAGCTCATCCCTAGAGGGGGTAATAAACAACACGCTAGCGCCAGCGCCTTTGATGTTGAGTGCGTCATCGAAGTACATCTTCCAATCCTCAGGGCGGTCGGCCGGTATGGGCTCTTGGACCTCGGTCCATTCGGCGATAAAATCTATCAAAACTTGTGACTTAATAGTCGGTCGGCTCCTTTACTCGATGGAGTAGGTGCCGAGCTTGACCACCCATTTGATGATACGGTCACTGGCTTCTTTATTGCAGAGGATATCACCGAGGGGGAATTCGGTGACCACGGCAATCTTGTAATACACGAAATAACGGCAGAGCTTGCGTGATGTGATCAAGACTGCGTACAACAACTTCTGGACCTGAGGATACCGAGTCTTGGACTTGTTTAGGACTTCATTGATGAAATAAATTGGTCGTTGGACCTTGTACGCATGCCCAGCCTCCTCGTGCTCGATGATGATAGCCGTGCTAACAACCCAGGAGGTCGTGGTGATATAGATCAGTAAAGTCTCACCGGATTGAGGCGCAGTCATAATTGGAGGCAAAGTCAGGAACTATTTGAGCTAGGCCTTATCGGCCTCCTTCATCCACTCGAAATGCTCGTTAGCCTTCCAGGCCGCCATGCATCATGTAAGCTTCTGGATGTCTTTTACACAGGTCAGTTGTTTCATTCTGGTGACGGTCGAGACTTTCTCAGGGTTTGCCTTGATCCCTCGAGCGCTAATGATGTAGCCCAGAAGGATACCGGACTGGACACTGAATATACACTTGGTGGGAACCAGTTTCCATCAGTATTCTTTGAGGGCTTTGAACGTTTGCTCAAGGTCGGTGATGAGGTTGTCGGCGGTCTTCGACTTAACTACTACATCGTCGATGTAGGCCTCAATGTTGTGGCCTATTTGATCTTTAAGGCAACGTTGGATGCCTCTATAATATGTCACACCAGCATTTTTTAGTCCAAAGGACATGGTGGTGTAACAGTAGGCGCCAAACGGCGTGATGAAGGATGTTTTGATCTGGTCCTCCTCCTTTAAGGAGATCTGGTGCTAACCAGAATAGCAATCTAGAAAAGAAAGCAATTCACAACCGGTGGTGGAATCAACAACCTCGTCGATGCGAGGCAGACCAAAGGGGTCTTTAGGGCAATGTTTGTTGAGATTGGTGTAATCAACGCACATTCTCCATTCTTTATTCTTCTTTTGAACAAGCACTGGGTTAGCCAACCACTTAGGATGATACACCTCTTTGATAAATCTGGCTGCTAAAAGTGGGTTTAATTCTACCTTAATAGCCTCCTTCTTGTCCTATGTGAATCGTCGGAGCTTCTGCTTGATTAGCTTGGTAGTCGGCGAGACATGTAAGGACTGCTTGATCAAATCCCTTGGTACCCTAGGCATGTCAACAGGTTTTCATGCAAACATGTCTGCGTTGGTACGTAGGAAGCTGAGGAGTGTTTCTTCCTATTTGGGGTCCAGATGGGCCTCGATCTTCATGGTCTTGGTCGGATCGGCGAGGCCAAGGCTCACTTCCTTGGTTTCCTTGGCCTTGGTGGCTTGCCGAGGCACCTGCATCGTCGGGATCTCCTAATCTTCTTCGGGCACCTTCTTGGATTTGGCTAGATAGGCCTCTGTGCGCGCAGAGAGGTCGAAGGCCTCGACAAGGGTGAGGCTCTCCTTCTCGCAGTCATAGGCAACGGTGAGGTTGTTCTACAGAGAAAGGACTCCTCTAGGTGCCGGCATCTATAGCACTAGATAGGAGTAGTGCGGTATGGCCATGAACGTGGTGAGTTCCAGTCGACCAAGAATGGTGTGGTAGGTGGTGTCAAGTCGATGACCAGGAAGGTGATGTACTCAATACGAAACATGTCGATGGTGCCAAACTGTACAGGCAGCATAATCTCATCGAGGGGCTGAGATGCCCTGCCTGGAACAATCCCCCAGAATGGAGAGTCGATGGGGGTGAGGTCTTGCTTGGATAGGCCCAACTCCATTAGGGCGCTGGCGAAGAGAATGTTGAGGGCATTCCCATCGTCAACGAGGACCTTCGTGAAGCGCACCTTCTAGATGATGGCATCTAGAATGAGCGGGAAGCGTCTGGAGTAGGGAATCTTCGCCCACTGGTCTGTCCTGGTGAAAGTGATAGGCTGATCAGACCAAGGGAGGTATCTAGGGTCAGCGATGGTCTTGGTAGCCTTGTCGGCTAGAACCCGCCAAGATGTGAGCATCTAGTCGCGCCTGTTCTTGGAGGTTGCACGACCCCCAAAAATTGTATGGATAGTCTTGCTGGGGTCTTGGAAAGCGCCGCCCGCACCTCTAGGAGGCTCACGATCCTTGCCCGTGTCATCATCGCGGTCATTGTTGGCGGTCCTTAATGGTCAAACCCGATTACCAATTAAGACACAGAAAGAGGAGAAATTAGTAATCTTAAACACATATACATTTACTATTGACCTAGTTCCACATGTATTTGGAAAATATTATTTTGCAGGACATAAACACAAATGCATGAAGAAGTAAATCGAAAGGCGCTTTTTGACGCTGATTTGCGCGAAGGAACAAGGGAGACACCCATCAACTCGACTCAAACCGGGTAAGTCACCACCAAGGAGTGATCCATGTCTAGCCCATAGCCCACCACATGAAGGCGGTGGTGAGGGGACATGGTTAGGGGGCACCCGACCCCTAGGGCCGCCCAACCCCCTGTCGGTGCCTCTCGGCCACCCCTTGCTCTGGAGGTGGCATGCCTCCATGTAGAGGCTATGCAGCTCAGTCCTCATGCCAAGAATATCTCCTAGCACTGCCGCTTGTATAAATAGAGGGGCAACCCCCCTCAAAAATACAACACAACACAAGAGAAACACAATGTGACAAGAAGAGAAGAGCTCCATTCATATCTTAGCTCTCTAGCTAGTTCAAGTGTAGGGAGTGAATGAGTAAGAGTGGGGAAGTATCAGGGTTGTCAGCTACCTCCACTTGTGTATTTGTGGCCCCTTGTACACTTAGCAGAAGGAATGCTGGGAATCATTGGCTCCTCTCCACTTATACCTCTATGATCCAAATACTACTTGGAGTATAAGGTTCGTGTTTATCTTTGGTGGTGAGTTCTACATTAAGTTAGTCTTAATCATTATTTACTTGGGGGTTCATCGTTCGTCCTTGTGATGAATACTCTAGTAAAGGGCCCTGATAAAGACAGATAACCCTGATCAATGCTAGAGTAGTAGTCGATAGTGTAGACGTGGTGTCTAGGCTAGAGGCTACCTTCATTTGTCTCATACTCTACGGTTTAGGGGTAGGTAGCAGGTGGTGACAGCCCTATCCATCTCTCGTAATCACCCATGTCTAGGTACGGTGTAGAGCCATAGGCTGGCAACGCTTGGTAGACCAAGTGTTATCCGGTGCCCAAAGCAAGTCTAGAGTGGCAAAGCTATCTTAGCTTAGGATCTCTATCCCTAGAAAACCTCACTACATGGGCTATCCTTCTTCTTGTTATCATTAAGTGAACTAGCTTAAGAGACTCTTACACCTCTATCCTCGTGGAAATACGATACCCTGAGTACTTCCGGGTGAAATGCTACAACGGTAATTCCGTGCGCTTGTGGATTATTTCTGTATGCGTTAAGAAATACCAACAGTCGTCGTGCTTCTTGTTCTGCTCTTCAAGCAAGGCCTTGGCAAGGTCTATGCACTCCCTCATAGTATGCTTCGTGCCTTTGTGGACCGAACATGGCCATCAAGGAGCTTGTCAAACTATGCACTGTAATTGCACTAGGCACGGGGATGATCGACAAAACTAATAAAATTGTCAGGTTAGCGGTGGCACAGCTGCCCAGGTTTGGAGCTTTTTGATCTATCATGGCAGTCATGATCATCGAAATGGTGCTCGTAGTCATCACAATGGCGGTTGTGGTCGTCGTTGCGCCGGTCATCATGGTGGTCGTCATCGCGGCGCGCTGGGCGATCGGTCCGGGGAACCTGGCTGACTTCTTCTTTATGGCGCTAGTCAGCCACTTTAGCATTGGCGTACTGGTTGGCTATTTGGAACATCTCACCAATCGATGCCGATGGCTTTCTATTGAACTTCCTTCAGAGCTCATCGTGATGTTAGAGCCCGCGAATGAAACAGGTGATCACTTTGGCCTCGAGGATGTTAGAAATTTGGTTCCTTACTTTCGAGAAATGCCGGATGTAGCTCCGAAGGATCTCTCCTGTCCTCTGGTAGAACCTGGGCAGGTCATTCTTTGTTGTTGGCCGTTCATAGGTTGCCTTGTAGTTCTCAATGAACATATTCTTGAGGTCACCCCAATAATCAATGATATCCTGCTGGAGGCTAGTGAGCCAATTCATTACGGTGGGTTGGAGCATAATTGGAAGGTAATTTACCATTATGCCGGGCTACCGCTGCTAGCTTTCATGATGATGGCATAGCTTGTCAGCCACTGCTCGGGATTGGCATGGCCGTCGTATGGCTGAACCCCATAGATCTTGAAGTTGGTGAGCCACTGCACGGTGCAGAGCCTTGTCATGAAAGCTCATGGGCCATCAGTGACAATGGCGTCATCATCAATGGCTTGTGGAGCGGCAGCTCCTACGGCTCATGGGGTGGCGGCGCCGACAGCAGGTCAAATGGCAGGCCAAGCGGCGTTGCCAACAGCAGGTCGAGCGGCGTTGCTAGAGTTAGCCGACTCAAGTGGCTGAAGAGCGGCCTCGGGATCACCCCATTCTTGGTCATACTCCTGTCGGTGGAGGACTTCACCCGTGTGACGCGAGATGCGATTACTATCGATGCGACAGCAAACGTCATGGAACTAGTTGACATGGCCCCGAATGTCTCCACTATAGGGCTGGTTGACTTCCTAGTTGGCATTGGGGTTGGCGTAGCGTGGCATATCGCCTGGGTTGATGACGTAGTTGCCTCTCAACCCCCCTTGAAGATAGGGTTCACTAGCCTAGAAACGGCTTCCACCTGGTCGATTGGAGGGAGCCTACCTGGACCATCCAGATTGGTTCAACCCAGTGGAGTGAGATGGAGCTTGATTTTCATGAATTTTGAGGACTTAGACCACCGCTGCTTTGAGCATGGCGGTGGCCTTAGCGAGCTCGGGAGTCTTTTTGAGCCTACTTAGCTCATTCATGGCCACAGCGAGGTTGGCGCTCGGCATTGGCTTGACCTCATGTCCGTCGAACTGAATGAACTCCTCGTTGAGATTATGGGCGACACGGCAGCCTCCCTGCTGGTCGGCATCACCACCCCCATGGTCGCGCCACCACCGGTGTTTGCGGCGGCATTTGCTTCTCTATGACACCGAGCATGGTCGGCGTTCCTTCCTTCTCGGGTGACGCGCTGGGAATTGGTTTCCCTATCTCGAATGGGGCTATCACAACTAATCATGAAGAGCTCCCTAGGGAAACACCTGAGCAGCGATGGAGTCCGACGAGGATGTCGGTGATGGTTTCGGTGATGGTCGTGGTGGAGCCTTCTGATTCTGCCCCTAGATCCTCCTCCAAGATGGGGAGTATGGAGTCATCATTGAGCTAACAAATCTACACCATGTTCATGGCTGGTGCAAACTGGTCAGCGATGGGTAGATCGAGCTCGAAGAGTGGGTGGACATGATCGATCTGGTCGGCGTAGAGATCACGCAAGGCATCTTGGTAGACGGCGGCCGCGTTGGCCAATCCGTAGGGCTAGGCGGCTGTGGAGTCTCGCGTTGCAGCTTCTTGCCTGGCCTTAGGTGGACTAGATATGGAGAGAGGTCGGCGCTGCATCGTGCGCCCCTTTAGAGTTGCGGTGATGGTTAGATCTATATCATGCCACCTCAGGCAGCGAGATCTAGCGGGGTGCTTGGTGCTAACCGCCAGGAAGTGCTGGAGCGGTGGGAACTCATCGTAGTAAGGAGACCGATTCATGACCGACTCCACGAGCAATAAGCACTCAGCTAGCTTTTCATCGACCCGATCTATAGAGGAGATCAGATTGCCCTGCTAGACAGGATTCCTTAGCTGGCATGGTGCTGAAGGGTGAGTTGTCAGAGAGGAAAGCGACCCCGGGAGAGATACCGAGATCAGATCTGCTAATGCAAACGTAGGCGCGTGATCGGCGTAGGATTGCCCTGCACCGGCTGGACGATCTCCCCGTCGCCGATGGCGTTGATGACCCAGGTGATGGATTCGACCATGAAGGACTAGCTGGGCCTAGGAGCGAATGGAGAGCTTGGAAGATGTACCATATGGCTCGCCATGGGATCAAGCGCACACCCCTACTTGGCGCTCCAACTGTCGACTAAAGATGCTCGGTAGTCCACCGAGGGGGCTACCCACGATGGTAGATTTGTTAGAAATGTGAGCGAGATCAGGAGCGAGATGGTGACAAGGCATAAGATTTATACAGGTTCAGGCCGTCAGCTTGACGTAATACCCTAATCCTGTGTCCCGTCGGTTTGTATTTGCTATCATATATGATTGCGTGTGTTTTGAGGGGTCCCCTACTCGCCTTATATTGCCCGAGGGTAGGGTTACATGTTGATCTAGTCTAAGTCTAATCGGGTAACATATATTCTTTATATGGAATCATACATTCGACATATCCTAACTGATTCTATGTGATTTTAGGATGTCGCTGAGATGACTTGTCGCGTGCGCCGAGCAATGACGTGCCCTGCAAGCCTTCGTCTTATGGGCTAGACCGTCCCTACTGGTGTGGCCCATGTGCATCACCGTGGGAACTCTCGATGGGGTGAGAAAGCATAATCGGGAGAAGGCTGCCTAAAGCTCTACGAACACCAATCTAAACGTGGTGGATTACAAAGGCCTGACAGAGCTATCACCTCTGCGGCTACCACAACTAACCGTAGGATCGGGCGCAAACTCAGGTAACCCATAGTCTAGACATCACTTCTACACTAGTCACATATAATAACTAAAGCACTCAATGCGAGTGGAGATCCCATGCTAAGGTATGATAACTATACTAACCATAAACATGAAAGGCATAAAAGTAAATAGAGAAGATAACTATATTGAAGCAAAAGTCTTGCAAAGGTAAGATACAAAGGTATACCTAACCTCCGATCAGAGCATAGCTCAACTCTCCATAACTCTCATCTTAACTATTCTACTTCTACATCTTGAAAGATTTGTGGAGATTTCTCTCTTGTGGTGTATCTTGATCTAAATGAGAGATGACTCTCAATGGATGCCTCCCTATAGGGGGTCTGGGGGTCCTTTTATAGGGGGAGATGGAGCAGGGGGCAAGGTGTTGCCACATCATCAATCCGCGTCAACTCCCTCAATCATCGTTAGATGAACCGACTTCAAACCGACCTTCATAAATGGTGGAGATTGATCCTCCGAGGCGGTGGAGAGTTCACGTCGAAGGGGAAGTCGAACGGGCCTCCTCATAGGCCGACCAGCCTAGGGGTTGGGCCAGCCGGCCCACTTCCAGCACTGTTTGGCCCCATCTTTTGCAAATAGGTGGGTCCACTCCCTAGGGTCACAGGTATTCGTGTTTGCACATTTGTTGACGTCGGTTTATATACTTGATGTGTATGACAATGGGTCCTTCTGTCCTATTTTCTGATTAAATCCTCCTGCATTCACAGATTCACCAAAACTCGTGGAAATACTTAGTATAAACCTTATACCTATGTTGGTGATCAAGACTAAGGATAAATGCAGGTTAAATTGACGATTTATGTTTGCAATAACGACCATCAACATCCACAAGGATACCATGTCAGGAAACGGGTCCATGAGGAATCTTTGTTCTCCTAGGAAAGATCTCAACCCCCATGACAGGAGCATGCAGTGGGTCACAGAATCTCGGTGTGAGGCTGCCTGCCCCTTTTAGCAAGGGTCACGCCTAGGGCATTAGACTACAAACCACCCACGACTGGCGGCTCGCGTAGCCTAGTCGCACCACTCACCGCTCGCCTCCCACCCTCACCTCTCGACCCCGCCCTCCCTAACCACCTATGTCGCGCCGCCGCCGCAAGCATCCCCACCCAACCGCCATCTTCCACCGCTCCGATGGGTGGCACCTTCGATGCCCTGCCCGGCTGTCGTCTTGCACGCAACCACCGTCGTGTAACGATCAGTGCCCCCAAACCTCCTTCTACAGCTACCGGTGAGTGGATTCCCCTGACTCTTGAACCCTAACCTTTTTTCTTTCTCCTCGGCGAGCGGCGTACGAATGGGTCACGTGCCGCGTGATACAGATAGCGAATAAAAAATTAGGGGATATTTAACTTATTGCCATTCTTAAGAATGACACTCCTCCATTTGCCATATTTAGATGGGAACCTACACATTTGCCACGGTAAAGCAGTGAATGTGTTATGTACTTGCCATTTTTGTTGAGCTGGCATGCCACGTGAAACAAACAGCACGGTAGCATGTTTGAAAACGAACCGGTGCCCTTGGAAATGTCCTCATTTCCCCCTATTTTCCTTTTCGAAAACTCTACTACGCGACGGTCGCGTGATTGGCAAGCACGTGACCTGTCGCTCTCCTCATGCTCGCCTCCTCTCCTCGAGCTCCTCCTCCTCCCCCCGAGCACCTCCCTCCCCTCCCCTTCTACGCCCGCGCCTGGTGACCCCGCGCCCACGGCGAGCTCCTCCCTCCCTCTCCTCCAGCGGCAGCGATAGTGGGTTTTGGTGAGGTAGGCCTCCTCCTCCTCCTCCTAGATCTATGAGCATCGAAGACGAAGAGACGAAGACGACGGCGACGGTGGCTAGGGTTCTGGTGAGCTCTCCCCCTCTTTCTTCTCTAACTCTAGCGGGTATAGAAGGGCCCAGCCAAGGGGAGGTAGGTAGGCCAGGCAGTGGGATGGTGGCCGGATGGCTTAGGGGAGCTGGCGGCAGTGGCGGAGCTAGCCGAAGAAATGATATTGGGCAGACCCGCAGTCCAGCCTGCGACCGCTCGGCGGCTCAGGCGTAGTGGCACTGTGGCAGGGCGGTCGGCGGTGGTTCGGACTGGCGCGGCCACACGGACATGGAGGACTAGAGCGGCACGGGTGCGCAGGATGGAACGGTGGCCGGAGGCACAGAGCGCGGAGGCGGACTGCGAGCTGCGGAGGCACCGTCGAACCGAACCGAGCCGAGCGAGCGTGATGCGGCGATGGGATGGGAGCGCGGCGCCACTGCTAGTCTGTTGCTTGCCCTAAGGCCTTTGGGCTGCGCGATGTGTGGGCCTCCGTGCATTGGGCCTTGTTGGCTAGACAGCCCAGCAGCACGGATGCCCTCTACTTCGTGGATTCGCTCGACTCCCGGTCGCCGTCGCCCTCGTCTTCGCTCGGAGTCGGAGCCTTGGACCTGCGCTGCCGCTAGAGATGGGGGTCCTAGCTATGGTGCTCACCGGAGTAGAGGTAGGGTGGCGGCCCAACCTCGCCATATAGGTGGCTCCGCCTCTGGCTAGCGGCAGTAGGGGCAGGCGGGCTAGGTTGGGGCGGGGGAGCCTCGCCGGAGTTGGAGAAGATGGCGGCAGGTGAACTCGCTGGAGCTAGAGAAGATGGCGCTAGGGGGCAGGGGAAGAGGGAGGCCGCCGTGGGTGTTTGGGTTTGCCGGAGCTCCGGCGAGCTAGGGCTGCGGCGTTCCGCACGAGCTCGGCCCTAGGAGAGGGGAGCGGCTGTCAGAGTGGTGAGCGGAGTGTTTGACCCAGGGAGAGTGGCTGGGGGCAAAAGGAAAGAGACGAGGGCAAAGAGAACATTTTGCGTGGGCATAAGTAATTTCTAGGGACGTGTCAATGTTGTCTGTCTCACGTGGCGTGCTAGCTCAGCAAAAATGGCAAATGCGTAACACATTCACTGTTTACCATGGCAAATATATAGGTTCCCATCTAAAACTGGCAAATGGAGGAGTGTCACCCGTAAGGATGGTAATAAGTTAAATATCCCAAAAATCAGGAATAGGAAATGACATTTTCACCCCCAAGAACAAAAGAACTTGTATGTTACAGCTCCTGCGTCGTTGGATTTGTTCCTAGTTTAGCTTTTTTTTAGACCTAGAGCTACAAATGACAGTCAATAGTATCACCCTAAAAAAATGGTTAGTTTCACCAGTGATTTCACCGATGGAAGCTGCATGCGAAGCTTTTATGAGTTTTTTTTTCTCTTCGATTATTTGATTTTGTTTCTTACAGTACCTTATTATTACACAGCCGATGTGTGCAGCCTCAGAATTGATTTCAGATTTTCTGTTCCGTGGCTGCATGCCATTATGTTCATAATGTATTGCTGTGTTGGTGCAAATATTGGGTCACAATTGACATCCATTTGTTTCCCTAAGGCTTTTTACTCGCTTTCTATTTATTCTCGTTCATGGAAGCGACTATTCTTTCCATTTAATCCTTCGTCCGGACAATAATAACATTTTTTTGTCATGTGTGAACTGAGCAGGATGCAGTCGTCGTCGTCTTCGGTGCCGGCGAGGCCGGACAACGTCGCGGAAGCCACAGCCGCCACGAGCAACGGATTCCCCGTGCTCAACCCTGCCTCCACGATGCCTTCGCCGACGGCGCACGCCATCGCCGGGTACGGCCACCCGGCCACCAGCGGCGTCGCAGCCGCGAACGCCATGGCGGTGCGTGCTCCCCGTGGAGAACCTGGGAGGAACACGCTGGAGCTGCTCTTGCGCTTCGCTGGATGGGGTAACCACCAACCATGGGCACCGAGCTACACTGGCATGTCGCCGCGAGGCCAGCCGCTGGGCCTCTCTCCCTCCGCGACGTCCCCCGGGTGGGCCCCGTCGTCGTTGGCCTCCGGGGCGCCGGCGGGAGCGAATGGCGGCGGCAGCAGCAGTCTTGGCGGCCGTGGCGCCGTCGCCGTCCAAAGCGGCGCCGTCGCCCACAAGTACGATCCCGGTCCCGGCAGTAGCGGCGCGGGGCGCGGGAAACCACCAAACGCGAGACCCCTTCAAATCACTGCGGCCGCAACCGCCGCCACGGGATCCAGCTCAACCAGCAAGACGAAGTCGCTGCCACTGGCAGGCGACAGCGCAGAACATGAACGCATGGCGCTTGTGCTCGCGATGCCGACTACTCATGGGAAGGTCGCCGCGGCGGCGAATGGCCGCGTCAGGATGCGCGCGCCCAACGACGACATCAGTGGCAGAAGTAGTAAGCCGGCGCCGTCCAGGAAGCTGAGGCAGAGGGCCGCCAGCAAGCAGCGAACGGCCAAGGACGCGGTCGCCGCTGGCGCGAGCCCCGCCGTCGTCGAGAACCAGCCTGCTGGCCCGGCAAAATCTGGCCCCAGCATTGACGCGCAGAGCAGTGGTCTCGTCCCTGTTCCGCCGCCGGCAGGCAACGGCAGGAAGAGGAAGCAGAACGCTTCCGCGGCGCCGCCGAGATGCAGCAGCCTGGCCGCCAGGAGGAGCGGCGCGGACGCGGTGGCGCCGGAGGCGGCGCCGACGCCGGCGAAGAAGCACACCATCCTGACATGGCTCATCGACGGCGGCTTCCTGTCCGACGGAGAGACGGTGTTCTACGTTCCAGGAGGGGACAGCGGCGCGGGCGCGGAGAAGGTCGTGTCGGGCGCAGTCACCAGGGCCGGTGTCCACTGCAGGTGCTGCGACGCCGTTGTGCCGCTGCCGGTGTTCGAGGCCCACGCCGGGGCGCGGCGCGACCCCGGCCCCGGGCGGCAGCAGCAGCAGGCGTGGGAGAAGCTCCTGCTCGTCTCCGGCGACTCCCTCCTGCAGTGCATGCAGGAGGCGTGGGAGAACGAGAAGGTGAAGACCTTCCATGCGCAGGCCAAGGTGAGGGCCGCGCTGGAGCTGGAGGAGGAGAAGAACTCGCAGGCCAAGAGGAGGCTCCTCGCGAAGCATCAGAAGAAGGGGGTCGTCGTCGAGAGGATCATGTCTCCTAGGATGGAGAAGATCAAGGCAGGCGAGAAGGACTCCAGCGACGACGCCTGTGGCGTCTGCGCCGACGGCGGCGAGCTCCTCTGCTGCGACTCCTGCCCCTCCACCTTCCACCCGGAGTGCCTCGCCATCAAGGTCCGTATATACTCCTGTCTCTGTGTGTGTGTGTGTGTGTGACAGCAAAAGTTTCTGAATTCTGAATCGAGGTGATCGCTCTGTTTGTCTGAAAACAACAACAACGCTGGAACCATTTTCAGGTTCCAGAGGGCTCGTGGTCGTGCCACTACTGCCGGTGCACGCTGTGCATGTCAAACGACGATCAGGGCCTGTCCACATGCCAGCAGTGTGCTCGCAAGTGTACGCGTCTCGCTCGCCCGAGTCACCGTCTCAATTGGTTTTTTTCTCTGCTGCTTTCTGATGAGAAACTAACGGGGCAAACTGACAATGCAGATCACGAGAGCTGCCGTCCATTGCTGGACAATGGTCGCGATATCGGCGCATACTGCAGCGAGACCTGCAAGAAGGTGAACACTTGCTGATATGCAACTATTTCCCCTTTGTATTTGGTTCTTATTCTTGTGTTATATAAACTGAACACGGTGCATTTTCTCTTTGGATGGATGGATGTTTCAGCTCTCTGCCCAGCTATCAGATGTGACAGGCGTGATGAACCATACCCAGGATGGTTTCTCGTGGTCTCTCTTGAGGATTCAGAAAGACGAACCAGCCAGCTCCCAGGGAATGCCTGCGGTTCTGGAACGCAATGTGAAGCTTGCGGTGGCGCTCGGCGTGCTCAATGAGTGCTTCAACCCGGTGAAGGATCGGCGCACCAAGATCGATATGCTCCACCAAGCTGTGTATAGCCTTGGGTAAGTCTTTTGAGTCAGAGTGTGGCTTCAACATTTTTGTACTGACCCTGAGATGTCATTCAGTTAATAGAGTGTTAATTCTGCCGCTTATATAGAAGATGTTTCATGCTTGAACGTACAGGTCTGAATTTAAACGGCTAAGCTACGAAGGGTTCTACACCATGGTTCTGGAGAAGGATGGAGAGATCGTTTCAGCAGCCCTGCTGAGGTTTGGATTTAGTTTCTCTTTGTGTTTGTACTCGACACCCTTAACAGTTAGTTTATCGCAAGCTTTGTTATTATTTCTTTCTACCAATCTGGGACTGTTACTTGGATTAGATTAGTAAAACCAGTGGCTCAATGGCAGAAACTGGCATAGCTGGTCATTTTAGTTGCATGCATCATCAAATTGTTCACATTAGCCTAGCTTTTTCTGCTGCTGCACTAAGCTTATATTAACCAGTTGTCAGTTGTGCCAAAGCTTAATTAGGGGCAGGGTAATAACGTGGTATGCTAGTAACATCAGCCATATATATATGCAATGTCAATACTAACCTGAAGTTTTCCAGCTTATGAAGAGTCATGGATGCAAAAGCTCAAAGGAGCCTCCCTTTTTTTTTCCTTCTTTGTTGTAATTTCTGTTTCTTTCTTTTCTTTTCTTTTTTTGAGGAAACTGGAGGGGCTCAAGAGCCCCTACAGGAGATTTTATTAGAGATAACCAATATATTTCAGTAGGGACTTGTCCCTCTTGTTTACCTAAAAAAGCATATATATATGCAAAAAAAGCTGAACTATCTGGGGCTTTTGCAAGCATCACCTGAAGATAAGAGCGAACTCCAATGCTTGTCTGAACCTATATATGGACAATAAGACTAGACTCATTTATGCAAATCAACATTGTTGTTGCTGAGATACTTGAATTGATGCCTTGATTTTTTGCTGGAACAAACAAACATGATTGCTGTGCATGCCATATTGCTTCCCCTCTTTTAATTGTTTGTTATTCCAGGATCCATGGCACAAAAGTGGCGGAGATGCCCTTCGCAGGCACACTGCCAGGTTACCGGAAACAAGGAATGATGCATCGCCTGGTCAGCGCTGTCGAACAGGTGCACAACGACACTACGACAGTCACTATTACAGGTCTGAAATGATGGACCAGCTGTTAAAACCTCTTGCTCTGATCTTTGTGATGCTCGCAGGTGCTGGCGTCAGTGCAAGTGGAGAAGCTGATGATACCTGCCATAGCCACTCTGGTGGACACATGGACGAGGTGCTTCTCCTTCAGGTCTGTGGATCCCCAGATGAGGGAGGAGCTCAAGAGGCTCAGCCTCGTGGTGATCACCGGCACAACCATGCTCCACAAACCCGTCGCTTCGCCGCCGCTGCTGCTGCCGCCGCCGCCGCCGCCGCCTCCATTGCCCCAACAAGGTATTCATTCATTCATCAGAGAGAGCATCATGTCAGTTATCGATCAGCAGCCTCTGACCCTGTCCAACCACGTATCCATTACGTTGTGCGTGCCCAAACAAAACAGCGGGGAGTTCAGAGGCATGGTGGCGCAAGTACGCGGACCCGGCCGCGCGCCTGACCGACGACGAGCGGGCGTTCCTGGAGATGGACCCAGACACGGCGCCGCCCTTCCGCTACACCGACCTCGTCAACGGCAACGTGTCCCTGCACAGGTTCTGTCGCGCCGGGAACTCGTCGTCGTCGGCCTGCGCCGCCGCCGTGTCCCCATGGGGAAGGAGCATCAGCGCTGCCCTGCCGGGGCCGGGAGCTGGTGCCGTGCAGCCGGGAGCTGGCGGTGGCGGCGGCTGGCGTTCTTGCGGCGAGGCTGCGAGCGCCATGGCCCCCAAGCCCAGCTACCCGCGCGGCGGCCGCAGCGGTATACTCCATGGCATGAAGTGACCGATCCACCCACTGGCCTGGGCGCCTGCTGTGCTGTGGACTGTGGTGTAATTCAGCTCTGACTCTGAGAATGAAGATGATGCAGACATACTGTGGTAGTCTGTTGTGTTGTATTAGTACTCAATCCATGTCATCGTTTAGAAAAGGATATTGATATCGCCGACATTCCGTAGAGTAATGCTGTGATTGATTGAAGATTTGGAGTTGATTAGAGAACGAAATGCTTTGCATCAGAGATATTTGGTGCTTAATTGGTGGTGATCGACTGCGTACTTTGCATATACCTTTTGCGTGCGTTTGATTGTCGGATGAGGCTGGCTATATTTGCACGAGGGAATGTAGGCTAGGTGAATCCGTGTTTTTGTTAAGACTAGTCTATCAATCCGTGCTCTCGCACGGGTTTCAATCATATTGGTTAATATCTTCAACTGATAAACATTATTTTTATCAAGTTGTATGTTTTTTTTTGTTCATTTTCTAACACAATGTAGTTCATATCCAATTATATTGATATTTTTCTCATCCATATCAATAGTTTTTTTTCCTCTGCATGTCCCCTCTGTGTCTTCAACATGCATTTATTGGAAACTTAGCTTAAACAGTGTCGGCTCTTGTTGCAGCATATATCTAATGCCTAAATTTTAACTTCTAAATTTTAATCTTATTAATGTCAATGTATTTTTTATCGCTGGGTTAAGCTGAAACTTTTGTTTTTGTTATATGTTTTATTAACTATCATTTTGTCCTTTTTAAAATAGGTTTTAGGGTCGTAGACTTCCCTCTTAAGTACTAAGATGATATAAACAGTCATTTCAAGTCTACACCAAGTAGCTAAGATCAGAGGTAGAGTTAAACTCAAGAGGATATCAACATTTAATCTTTATAACGATTATTTACTCCAAAGGAATCTAAAAGGGCCAATAAGATATAGCCACATCTGGTCAGCACTAACGTCTGTCAGTAATAGTTGTAGTATCAATATGCCAATGTCAAACATTTAAGTTAAAATATACAAATATATCTACATTAACAACTTATATATATTGTATTTCTTTTTCATTAATATAAATTTAAATAATTTGTTAAGATCATTAATATATGAGCCGTTAAGAATATATTTTCATGATGAATGCTATAACTTAACATATATATTTATCACTTTTGCATGCATTTGTATTTGATCAGCATGATGACACAATATTAGTTTTTACTTTAATATAAAAATTAATATATTAATATTAACAGAACTTGCTAATGTAAAGACATATAGATGCTTTAAATTTATTTATACATTTTTGTAGTAGAAGATGTTGATAATTTAGATTAGATTTGAGAGGATTTTTTCATAATGATTGAAGTGGTAATTTAGATGCAAATTTAAGGGGTTATATAAATTATCTATCATAATAGTATGTAGGTAATTAGATGTAAATTGTAGGTTTACTTTTGATCATGTTTCTTAATTGCATAGGTGGGTAATTTGAATATAGGTTGATAGATTACTTTATGTTATTTTAAAAAAAAACGTGGATGAGGGTAAATATTTAGAAAATGGATCTGATGGCTATTATTATCAATGGTGATTAGTCTACCTAATTGATAACCAGATGTTTTAGTTTTTATGAGATTTCTAGGATATATCTTTTTTCTAGCAAGTCATGTGAGAATTTATGTGGAGGCTCCATTCGCTACCTATAGTTAGAAGAGAAATTTCAAGGTCTTATCCATTTCTAGCGCGATATGGATTTACTTAAAACCTAAGCTTAAGTTATATAAGCTCTTGTTGCATCCCTTTCTATGACATCATGATCATGTAGTTTATCTTTCAATTTTTTAATATAGTTGTTGCATTTTCTATCCTTATGTTAAGTCGAAACTCTATCGCTCACTATATCTTTTATTTGAATACTTTTTAAAAAAAATGATTATAGGTCCTAGGCTACCCTATTAGTTCTTACGATGGTACAAATAATCTTACACCACGATAATCAATATGTTGAATTTGTTATATCACATAATTATATTTACAGTAATATTTTTTATAAAACATAGAGTGCTTAAAATTAAATTATAATATTGTTATGGCAAAATGTTTTAGTCAAATTTATAAACTTATTTAAAATAAGAACTTACTAAATTTATTATCATAGAGTACTAATATAACTTAAAGTGAATTGTCAATGGCATTGCTATGTGTTTTTTAAGGATTTTTTCACTTCTGATAAGTTATTAAAATAAATATTTATCATATACATGTTTACTTGTCTATGTGGTGGAAGATAGCTATATGCTTTACTTTTAAATTAAGAGTTCTAACTATGGTCATTGAATTATTTTTTTGTAATATTTCATATTATTATTCATATGTCCTATCTCTATCCCAAAAGGATGCAATTATGTGTTTGTTTGAGTTGAATTTTTTAAGTTTGACTAAATCTATATAAAAATACTAATGACATTTATGATCTTTAGATAAGTATACTATGAAAAAATACTATTAATACTCATGACTTCAAATAAGTATACTATGAAAATATAGTTCTTGATCAATTTAATGACACTCATTTAATATGATAAATTTTAGTACTTTTTTATGTTGATCTGGTCAAAGTTAAAACTCTTTGATTGAGAGATGCCTTTGTTTATTTTCTATAAGGGTTGAGGTGGATAACTTAGATACAAATTAAAATTTGTTGCTTCATATTATCTTTCATAATGGCAGATATAGGTAATTTGAATACAAACTTAGGGTTTACCTTGCATTATCTTTCATAACTTGGAGGTGGGTAATTTATAAAGGTTAGGGACTATTTTAAATTATCTTTTATAATGGTGTAAATGGGTCATTTAGATACAAAGATGTGGGTTATTTTAAAATATCTATCGTGATGGCATATGTGAGTAATTTATACATAAATTTAGGGGGTAGTTTAAATTCTATTTTTATAATGATAGAGTGGGTAATTTATATATAATTTAGTAGTTTTAAAATTATCTTTTACATAAGTTGGTAATTTAGAAGCACAATTAGAGATAACTCTATGTACTTTTCACAATGTAGAGGTGGGTAAATTTTTAAAGAATAGAATAGATCCAACCACTATTATTGGTGATGACGATAAGACTTCCAAATTAATGGCCAAATATTTCCATTTATTGCAAGAATTTCTAAAATTTTTTGTCGTGCCAGGTGAGAATATAATGAAAAAAGAAGGATGAATGCCAAACCGATGGATAACTATTTCTTCACGTTTGTCAAAAATTGTCTCCTCTTTATTTCTTTTATAATACAAATGCTTGCAAAAGTGATAAATATACTCCATCCATACTCAAAAATAAAGTTGTTTTGGACAAGGCTTGGGTCAAACATTGAGAATATAAATCATGAATAACTTTTAAGTTGTTGAGTTTGAAAATATGAAAACCATATGTATATATTTGTCTTGAAAAATATTTTCACAAAAATTTACATATATCTTTTTTTGATAAATATCTTTATAAAAATAAGTAGTCAAAGTTATGCTTTGGAGACCATGTCGTTATCCAAAATGACTTCATTTTTTTAGTATGGAGGGAGTATATGTTATGTTTAAGTTATTTTCTTGGTGTTGATAGTTTGCCTTTAATATTTTGTAAATAGAATTACCTTCCATCTATTTTTGGTTTAATAGACTAATGAACGTGATGAGTACCACCGTTAATTAATTAATCTAGTATCTTCCACAAAAAAATAATTAACCTAGTGAACGTAGTTGGTGGGCCCATGTGATATGGGTATTTTTTAATATCTTGAACGTGGCTTTTTTTAACGTACGAACGTGGCTGATCTTTTTGTTATAACCGACTATAACGTGACGGATACTTGTCATTCAAGATTTTCTACGTGGGGCTGAATTTTTTCTTCGGAACAATAACATTTTATGTTTTTATCTACAATGACAGAGGTGGGTAATTTCTTAGAAAACAAAATGAGATCCAATGGTTATGAATAGCTAGTTTATAGATTTGACGGTTGGATGTTTCTGATTAATGTGAGAATTTCTAGCATTTATCTTTTTTCTTAGCGCGTCTGGTGAGAATTAACGTGGAACCTCCATTGGGGCCTCTAATTAGTAATAGTAATATTGCACGAGTGGATAATAAAAAAGAATCTGTTTGATTACATGAGCGGATACAACACATATGACCTGTGTGAGAATGACGCTTGGACTCCGCACCCATCACTGCGCCCACCGAGGTTGGCTAGCGAATCGATTTGGGCCACTCCACAGAGCCAAGATCCCACCATATACTGCATGAGCGAACCCAAACCTGCACAACATATATAGTCTACAAATATCCATTTTGGGTTTATATTGCTCTTTCGATGCAAGGATCTGGCCTTGGAGGGCTCGGATCCACCCCACCAGCCACTCGAACCACCAAACAGGGATGGATCCAGGGGGGGCTAGGGGGGCTGCAGACCCCCTCGTGAGCCAGATTTCTCCATTAAGTTACTGTTACTTAGCCTCAAATCACCATTAATCTCTAGCTCTAGTCCTAAATCTTCACTATTTAGCCTCCCTTTGTCCCCATCCTGGATCCACCCCTACCGCCGGAGAAGTATGGGGTAGAGGAGTGTGGAGGGCGGGGAGGGGGGTTGTGATAGGGAGGACATTCGCAGGCTGCCGTAGGGCGGCGGCAGTGGCCAGAAAGCTGACGGGAGGGAGGACGTCGAGCGGCACTGGCTAGCCACCCCCGAATCGCCCGTTGGGGACACTGGGGGGGGGGCACCGCCTAGACGGCTTGGAACCTAGCTTGGAGCAGCGAGGTGTCGCTGAGTACCACTTGGTGATTGTGCGGGGGCTCCGACGGAGTTGATTGTGACGGGTTTTGTGCTTTCCTCGTACGTGATCACAAAGGTCAACTATAGTGAAATCTAGAGGCTTGTTGGAGAGCCTAGATCGGTTAGCTTCCTGCGGGGCAAGTCTGGGCCAAAGCTTGAGGACTTGCTTAGCTTCGGTGGGTGGATTTTTTTTCTGGATCCACCATTATAGTGAATTCAAGCAGGCATGGGATAAGAAAAATACTACTTGTGTTCATGAGTTACACGTGTCGAGATACAAATGGCCGCAGGCATGTCTATCTTTGGTGCTGACATGTTCAGAGCAGCCGGCCTTCAGTTCGGGATGTTTTTTTTTTGCCTACACAAAATTCTTAGTGCAATATCGTGTTGGAACGGTGGTCTCTCCCACAGGTAAGTTCTTTGAACAAAAATAAAACCGTCTCCCATAATTTGGATGCTCTAGACCGACCCACTCAAGTCAAGTGCCGCTTAGCTTTTCTATTTTGTTAAAAAAAAAGAAGAAGACAGCGTACGCATCACAATGCGATAAGTCACTTGTAATCTTCATGACGAAACCATGCAAGTAGTAATCCATTTCAACATCATCCATCACACTTGGCTACTTTCATCGCTAACTTGATCGAAACTACCATCCATGCTCAACGACATGGAGTCCATGACCATGACCATGACCAAGAAGTACACAGTGCGATGATCCCACAAGCCTCTGCCTCCTGCTCCTAGTGACGTTGCACCCGTACGTCGTCGTCTCCGGGAACGCAGCCCTGGCCAGCGCCTGCCTGACGCCCTCCTCGAGAGCCCTCAGCACGCGGCTGCCGCCGCCGGCGCTCGTCGTCATCACGCCGCCGCCGGCGCCCTCCTCTCTGCACAGCAGGAAGTCGCACTGAGCCCTGCCTCCCAGGGCGGCCACGTCCGCTCGCAGCGGCCTCAGCCTCATGGCGCGGAACGCGGCGGCGAGGTCAGCGTGGAGCCCCGGCCGGTCGTCGCAGCTGATGGAGGCCCTGACGTACGTCGCCGATGATGGCCGCCCGTAGCCGGTGGCGGCCGCCGCGCCAGTGTAGCAGTGCACGGCGATCCCGTTCGCCTCGGCGGGGATGGTGGCCAGTGGCGGCTGCGCGGTTTCGGCCGATTTCTTCTTGAGGTCCTTGAGTTGGCTAACCACCCGGGCTAGCAAAGTGGCCTTGTCCATCTGTTCATGAGCAGACAGTGACATTGTTGTTTTTTTTTTTGAAAGATCCGGTTATACCGGCTTGTATTAATAAGTAGAAGATAGAGTTCAACATACATGCGCGAGCTGCGCCATCCCAAGTGGCAGACCGCCACCTGGGATGTTAAGGTTCTATGCTAATTACTCATTGAATTCATCCCAATCCTGAGGAAGTGGAAGGTCCTCCCCCCTGCTGACGCCCAATTGGAGTACTCATCCTTGATCTTGGCGAACAGTGCCCGTACGGTGCTATGGTTTTGTTGGAAAACAATAGCATTTCTTTCCTTCCAAATATGCCAGGTAGTCAGCATTGCTAGTGAGTGCGCTGCTTTCGTTCCGATACTTGTGATTGCAAAGAACCACTCTTCCATGTCGCTGTAGTCGTTCCAACCCTCCGGCTGAAGGTTAAGGCAACTGCTCCATGTTGCTACCATCGTCCAGACTTCTCTCGCAAACGGGCATTCCGTGAATAGATGGACGGCAGTCTCCAAATTCCTTTCACACAGAGCACAAAAATAGTTGTTTTCCCATCCCCTCAACTGCAGCCTGGCTGCTGTCCAGACTCGATCTTGCAGGAGCAACCATAAGAAAAATTTGATGCGGGGTGTCGCCCATGCCTTCCAGATTAGTTTTGGAAAATTGGAGAAAATCTGACCGCAGAACTGAATTTCATAGGCCGACTTGGCACTGTACTCGCCTGAGCTCTCAAGAGTCCATACAATAGTGTCCTCTTGCTCACATGATTGGTCCAGATGCAAGGTGTGTATAAGTTTCCACAGCTCGACAAAGTCTCTCAATATCTCTGTATTCAGATTGTGTGCAATGTCCTGAATGAGCTTACCATCAAAAACGGCCTCGCGCACTGTCCATTTCTTCCGCTTTACATGCGTGTACAGGCTCGGGAAAAGGGAGGCCGGTGACCGCCCCCTGATCCAGCACGAGGTCCAGAAAGGCGCTCTCCTGCCATTGCCTATGGTTACTTTGGTTGCCGTCGAGAAAAGGGCGATGTCCTTCTCATCCACAGGTAGCTGCATCCCAGTCCACGGTCTATCTGTACTGCTCCACGTTAGCCATAACCAGCGCAGTCTTAATGCTCTACTGAACCTCTCCATATCTATGATTCCGAGGCCTCCATGGCGGATAGGTCTTGCAACCAACGGCCAAGCCACCTTGCATTTCCCACCTGTGATTTCTCCATCTCCAGCCCACAGGAATCGTCTTCTTAGCTTGTCGAGATCTTGCAGTAGTTGTTTTGGTGCCTTGAGAGAGGTTAGCATATAAATTGGAATCGCACTTAGGACTGAGTGCACAAGCTCTCTTCTCCCTACCGGATTAAGTAAGCGTCCTTGCCAGCCAGCTAGCTTCTTTCTTGCCTTGTCTAAAATTCCTTGGAGATGAACAATCTTTATTGCTGCTGGCACTAACACAAAGCTACACAACATTGGAAACAGCAGGAACTCTCATCTTCTTCTTCTCCTTGTTGTACTGGCTCCTCATGGGACCTACATCTCTACAGCACCTGCCTCAGCCGCCAGTGCCGCAAGGACTTTGGCCAGCTTCTTATTGCCCAGCCTAGCAGCAGCTCTGATGGTGTCAACAGCCTGGTCTGGTAGGTCCTGCCCATACAGATCAATGTACTCCGTGGCCGTCGAATCAGGTGGTGCAGCAGGTGTGTCTATGAACTGGAGCTCCCTCATGAGCTTCCGCTACGCCCTCTGTGAGACCGGTACCGGCGAAGGTCGGGCAGCCTGCCTAAGACTGGTGCGGGTGGCCACTATCAGCTGCTTGCGGCTCCTGCTCGCCCTCGGTAGCTGCGGGGTGTCCGACCTCGGAAGGAGCGGTGCAGTAGTGTCCTTGACGATCGCCTTGCAAAAAGTCGCACAGCCGACGGACGCCGCAACGCCCGATGCCCCAGCCACAGCCTGCCCACCGTCCTCCACCGTGGCCTCATCAGTGCCCAGTCCTCCTGCAACAGCAATCTCTGCTGCCCCACCAGCAGCCTAGAGTATCATACCTGACCTAGGGGTGCCATCGATGTCCATCCTGGTCACCCTATCTGAGATCTCCTCCACCTGGGACTTCTCCACCAACTGAGCCACCGGCGACACCTGGGCCGAAGACAATGTCATCTCCCCCCTGGCCCAGTGTTGACAGCGGTCCACCAGGGGCAAAGGGGCCCAAGGTAGGCACGTACACTGGGGACTCAGCTCCGCGATCGTCACCATCGGGGTAGTAGCAAATGGCCGGGTGGTTGTACACCGGCGCCGCCAAAGACTCCTGCACCATGGGGTCAAAATCCCACTCACGGCCGCCATAGGCCGTCATTGCCGGCTCAGTAATCAGCGGGTCGAAGAAGTGCTGCTCCACTGCAGCCGTGCCCCTAGCAGCCGCCATTCTTGGAGGGGAGCGTGAGCGGCGTCGCTCCCACTCGTACGCCGCGTGCTCCAGGGTGTCGCGTTCCCGCCCGGACCGCGACGGAGAGCGGGCCATCGTGCGCCCGCGCTCCACATACTCCACCGGCTCCAGCTCCCCCATCAGCGCCTGACGATATGTCGGCGGCGAGCGCGTGCAAACACGCACGGACCTCTCCGAGGAGCAGCCCGGGAACAGCTAGCGGACCCTGGAGGACTTCTGCAGCTCCTCCCTAGGGCGGAGGCCCCTGTTGTCGTCGTCGTGGTCGTTCCTACGCACGTAGGTGGAGGGAGGTGGCCGGCATCCACCAGGTTGGGCACGCCTGCCCTTGGCCGCCCTCCCGTCCAGGACGCCGCGCGTCCACTCGAAGGGGATGAACCGCGTCCCCGAGCTGCCATGCTCCAAGGACGTACCAGAGCCCGAGTCTGTGGAGGACGGGCTCCAGTCTTGATAGCCCACCAGATGTACTAGGATCAGGCTGTCACCCTCCCGCCCAATTGGCGGTGTGGCCGGGATGCGGGTTGGCACCTGCCCAAGCCCATTGATCTGCATTGCCTGGCCGGCCCTGGCGGCGAAGAAGGTGTAGGAGATGGACCTCGGTAGCTCGTCAGGGTCCTCCATCCAGACCCAAGAGGTCAGTAGGTCCGGCGTCTCCCTAGCCTCCGGGCTGGTGTCAATGTTGTCGAAGATGCAGGGGTCGCCGAGAACGAGCTTGACCCCCTCCTCGTTCCAAGCTTCCCTGGGCACGTTCTCCATGACGACCTTCACGTGGTACCACCATGTCGTCTCCGTCGGTCCACCAACTGCGCGCCAGGGCGTGATCGGGAAGGCAGAACCCCCGATCTCCACGAAGCCCTGCATCATGGCGCGTTCACGCTCCGTCTTGTTGTTAATCATTTTATTTGTGGTGCAGCACTGATGCCTTCTCCTGTACTTGCACAAATTGATTTCGTGATTAAAAAAATGGAGTTCAACTATGCGTTTTAAAACTCCGAATTCAAACTGCAGACCTGCCTAGCGTCGGGGATCATTCTCCTCAGCGTGGCGAGATGAGCATTGATCCTCTCCCGCCGCCGCCTCTGGGCCTCGCTGTGGATCTTCAGAGCCTGCTACGCCTCCACCGTGCTCTTCCTCGACGTCGACGATGACATCTCCAGCCTGGGCAGAGGCGGCGGCACCGAGCTGGCCGGCCGCGGAGCCGTGTCCCCGTACACTGAAGGAAGAGCACGGCCACGGCCACCATGGTGCAGGTGAAGATGCTGCTTCCCTTCTCGAAACGGTTGGCTCGTAGTAGTAGCCATCTGTTCTAAGTTTCTAACTTCTAAGCCACCTTGTCCTCGCTCATCTTGATCACTAGTGGCACCTCAAAAACTGCAAGAAATCCATCTCACTGCGATGAAACAAAGTAAACACAGAAATCTCTTCAAAGCAAGTTCAAACAGCAAGGGCAAGAGAATGATGAGATGAGGCAAATGGATGGATAAATGTTGGCCAAGTTTGAATGAGGATTATTTGCATTCGCCGTACCTTTGACTATTTGACTATGAAAATCGAAGGCTGGTGTGTCGACGACGGTGCAAGAAGATGGATGATGGAGCGAGTGGAGGAGGCGAAAAGGCCAAGGCTACTTAAACTATTGCAACTAGCCAGTGCTATATGGTACTAGAACAACAGCAACAACGTACGCCTTCATTTCGTCTCTGCCGGGTTAGATAGATATATGCTTGCGATTGCGAAGGGGATTGTCACATTATGTGCATGTGTGCAACTGTAGACCAACTACCGCAGCAAGAACCTTTTTTCTCTCCCACATTGTTCCCCACTTGGAGACGCGCGATCCGTGCTTTTGGACTGGCATGGATGCTTGTGATCTTGGGATACTGCTGTCAGGGCAGTGCTACCACTTCTCCGTTTCTGGAGATGAAAAGGCTCATGCCAAATATAATGAAAGATTTGGTCTCCAAAGAATACTTATGAAAAAAAATATAGGATAAGAATATTCTAGTTCCGACTAAGTCGTGCTTTCGATATGGGTTGTCTACTCTGGATTCGGAGTGCTTTGAGGGTTGTGGTCATTCTATCTTAATCAAGGGTGCATGTTCATTTTTTTCTTTTCAAGATGTAAAAGATTTATCATTGCATTAAGGTAAAAAGATGGGTTTTTACAACGCGTTGCCACGTGAACATATCCTACAACCCGCACCTACCGCTGAAGCCAACACTCCAGGGGTGACCTTACACTCTCCTGAACTAATTACTCACCGAACAAGCAACCTAAGTTGATGGCCCCTGCGTGCGCATCCACTGTAAAGGAGCGGGACTGCCTAGTGAAGGAGTGGCCCCTGCACAAGGCCTGTTTGATATGGCTCATCTCTGGCTCTGACTCTGGCTCCTCCAAGGAGCCCTACCTAACGTTTTGTAGGAGGAGCCGTTCCCTGGAGGAACTCTGCCAAACGCCTCCTAAGTTGATGGCCCTACGCACACCCACTGCGGACAAGTGCCACAAAATTTGCCTAGTGAAGGAGCACCCGATGAGTATGTGGTCCTTGATATCATCTTCTTGGTCGCACAAGTAGCAGTTCTTCCTGGAGTCAAGGGCATGGCTGAATCTTTGGTCTACCGTCAAGTGTTGTTGCGACAAGAAGATGCGTACCTGCAGTGGCGTCTAGGTGTTCCAGATGAGCTTGCTACCGAGGAGCGGGACTGAGCCAACGTGCACCGCGTGGTAAGCTGATTTTGCAGAGTGGGAGTCATCCAATGTCCACCACCAGCCTGTTCGGCTGGGCTGGCTGGATCGTGGATTATTTACTGTTGACTGATTTGGTGTGAGAGAAAAATATTGTTCCAGCTTATAATCCACGATCGTTTAAGGCCTACCGAACTGGTTGGGTCAAGGGTGTCTAGTGACAGCATGGTGCATGTGAGGGCGTCCCAAAGACGCATGTACTCTCTACAATTGCCTAGACAGACACGCCACCAGTGATCTAGCGGATCCACACCCCATTCAGCAAGGTTTGTCGCCACTATTGCCTTGCATTTGCGCCTGGCCGAGATGAGAGCAGTGAGGGCATGCGCAAAGTCTTGTATGGCCTCACCGAGAACCCAGTTATCAATCCAAAACAAGGTTCCCCTACCGTTGCTGGACATGATTGACGTTGATCCCTTGAAGAAGGCATGCACCACTGGGTTCGCCTTGATCGGCAGCTCGACCCAAGTGTGCTCTGAGTCCCTGCATTAATTGTTGCCACAACCATCTGGATTGCAGGGTAACAGTGGCCAGCCTGAGGTCGGTGATCCATGGGCCAGCAAGTCATCAGCCATGCTACCATGCATTTCCCACGCATCGATCCGTCCTTGTCTGCCAGTGAAGTCTCCTGCAGGTGGAGTCAATTTCCTTGCGCACCCAAGGAGGCAGACCGTCGACGAGCATGGCGTAGATATATAGGAACGGTGGGTAGCACAAACTTGATCCAGATCAGCCGCCTGCTTCTTGCCATCAACAAACCAAGGGATGGCAGAAGTTTTCACTCGACGTTATCGATGAGGCTCTATAGGTGCGCCTTCAAGATTTTCTTGGTGCTGAGGGGATGGCCGAAGTATTTGATCGGGTAATGGTTGCATCTGGCAACCCGGATTTACTTGATCTCTTCTTGAACATCTTCGCCATCGAACGAAGATTGGCGTGATGGAGCACTTGATGAGGTTGGTCATTTTCTACCCCAAAAATTACTTTTTTCGTCTGCGCCTATCACCTTCGTTGTGGCGTTCTTTCGTTTATCCTAACCTTGAACCTTAGCCCCTTAAATGCTAACATTGGTGAACACGGAGAGAAGGAGGAGGTCTCATGGCCTTGGATTGAATGCTCATATAAATGAATGAAGATTGACGTTGGACAGAGCAAAAATCGACAGCAAAAAAAAACCCCACTATGAATGCAAGAATGAGCGATTTCTTTTAAATAAAGCAGTATAAATAAAGTACCGTACAACTATTTGGGTTAATGTACTTATGTAAAGTCTGAAGCCCTGTCATATATCGCGGACCAATCGACGGTCAGTTATCTCAGGCCATCACTGGCAGGGTACGTGTCGCGAGATTAGCAAGAGCGACGCTCAAGGGTGAAAGGACGAACTGGCCTGTTCGTACAGTACAGTGGCATCCAGCAATACTAGCAGTGACAGGTACTGTAGCACGTTCGTTTTTATTTGGCAAATAGTGTTCAAACATGGACTAATTAGTCTCAAAATATTCGTCTCGTAATTTCCCATCAAACTGTACAATTAGTTTTTCTTTTCGTCTACATTTAATGCTTCATGCATGGGCCGTAAACATTCGATGTGACAGATACTGTAGCAAATTTTTTAAAGTTGAGGTGGAACTAAACAAGCAAGGGTGAGAGTGGTCTGTGGCATTCGGCATTCTGGTTGGAAGAGAAGGGGGACAAAAATCCCCTCGGGATCCAGAGCAAATGTCAGACGAGTGAAGTGCAGGTTCGGCGTCCAGCGGCACGGTGTAGTGGCTGGCGCACGACGCCCGAGATGCTCTTCATCTTCCTTTGACCCACCAAGCTGTCACCCGTAGAAATACGTGTTCTTGCCACCGCCCAAAAGAAACAAGGGACAACAGCGTTTGCTCATCTTGGCTGGATGTGCTATGTTTCAACTTTGGATGTAGAACGGCGCGCGGTTATGGTACGGATGGCAAGTGAAGTTGTCACCGTCGAAATTCTAATTTGGTACTATATCAGGGTGTTGTGACGAAAGAAAAAAGAAGCAATAAAATCAGATTAAGACGAATGATGAGAGAAAAAGACGTTATCACCAAAACAGTGTTTTCTTAGGAAATCACTTATACGAGGGTATAACCTCTGATACCCACAGAGCTATATATGGGCCGAGCCACTAGGGGAGGCCCAGCCCACAAGACTATGCCGCGCGGAGCATGGCGCAGGTCGGCGTGCCTCGCAAGACTACGTGAAGATCATTGGCGATCAAGAAAAATCTGTTCGGATATACTAGATTCCGCAATTTCTGTAATTTCTATCTTATAAATCGATCAGGATAGAAACAACCGACCTGTAACCCTACCCCGTGCTATATAAGGCTCGTAGGGACCCCCTCGTTTCCGGATCTGATCTCTCGTAATACAATCCACAAAGACACGGGACGTAGGGTATTACATCAAGCTGACGGCCTGAACCTGCCTAATCGTTGTCTCTTGCGTTCTGTGTCACCATCCGGTTCCCTCACGCGCACATCCACCTATTCATCTACTACCGTTGACATACCCCTTGGTAGACTGCCAGACGTATTTCGTCGACAATGGCACACCAGGTAGAGGGTGTGCGTGCTAATCCCATGACGAACCAGATGGCGTACCTGAAGATCAATGTCGTTCGCGGCAACTCGTCTACCTGCGACGGCATCCCGAGCTTACATGAAGAGGCTCGACATCGACGCGCGTTGTGGCGACACTGTGGCGCAACTCGGTCGACGCCTCCTTCAACAACTTCTACACCAAAAATCCTATGAGGGGCAACGTCAACATGACTGCCGCCTCGGCTCCCTTCCGGCCATGGGCGGACCTCGACTCTAACCTTGTCTCCATCGTCGCTCCGTGCTGCACGTTAAGGGCTCCGCGCTCTCGCCGTGTTCTCCGCCAACGCGCCACGGACCACCCCGCGTCGCTTGTGGCCTGCTTCCATCACGCGCGGCGCTGGGCTAGGCTCCTGCGCGGTGACCTGCGATCCGATCTTTGTCTGTAGACCCGGCACTCTGGATGCATCTCGGACTACTGATCCAACCATGGACTTTGTCGAGATCAATTGCAGAAAAGCAAGCCGTCGAATATGGGCCACGGTGACGTCGACGATGCGTGCCAGATCCGATCTGAAATCAAACACATGTTGACCGCAGAACAATGCCTACGAACAACGATCGATTTGCATGGAGTGCGTATGCATCTATACAAGCATAGATGCAGCCACAAGCAAAACAACCAAGGCGTATGATCTACAAGACAAGCAGGCTACTCGTGCATGTGTGCATGCATAATGAACAAAGCAATTTCCCTTGCTTGTTGCCGTACGTATATCTTCCTGATCCAACATCAATGCCGCCAAGACCTACAGCATCGGACTCGGAGCCTTCGCCCATGCTCTGTTCCCACGCCCGCAGGAGGATGCACCTGGCGCAAGGACTCGGATCGGCGATCGGGCTCGAGCCGCTAAGCGACATGCCCGAGCCACCAAATGGGCCGCAAAGTGAGCCGCTCGAGCCATCAAGCGAGCTGTGCCGCATCGCAATGATGATCGCAGCAAAGAATGGCGCTATGACAACTGCGACGACCACCGCCACGACGATAGGCCGGAAAGCTCGAGGGTCGAGCAATTTCATCGACGGCGATCAGACGTTCTGTCTAAAGCTAAGTCACGCTTTATTATTTTTCCAAATATTTCATATATCTCCCAATGTTTCTCTGAGCTGTTTTCTCCATAATTATTCTCCAAATAGCTTTTGTCGGTGCGGAAAGTGACCAACACGTAAATATTTGTAGTTTTACCGTACGTTGTGATCGGAGGTGGCCTAGCACACTCAATGACACAAGGTTTATACTGGTTCAGGCAACGTGCCCTACGTCCAGTTTGAGTCGGTCGGTGACTTTATTCCTGAGCCCAGGTGCTCGAAGTTTGCAGTGGGGTTACAAACAAGGAGAAAGATGAGGGTACAAGAGATCCGGTCGGACTCCGGTCGGAAGGGCCGAGAGCGACGGGAGCCCCGCTATGTGCTAAGTGTTTGAGCGTGTGCTCGTGGTTTGAACCTAGTGGTTCTGTTGTTATGTGCTAGTGAACTTGATCGATCTAATGAATCCGAATCAACTTATCTGTTGGAAAAGAGCGCATCCCCTTTTATAGATGAAGGGGATGGCTTTACAAGCGAGAGGGAGGGAGTACGTTCGCTGCTAAGTCTTGCTGCCCACGCCGGTGGGTACAAGACGATGGTAGGCACCCACAATACTGTTGAATGTCAGATGCACGTGGGAGGTTGTTTTGTCTTCTTCGAGTATGGCAGACACTGGCGCCTGCCACACTGTTGATACCTGGAGGCATGCAAGGGGTTTTACCATGTTTGCCCAGTACGGTAAATGCCAGGCGCCCACAACACTGTTGATGCCCAGAGACATGTGGGGGAGCCTTACCGTATGGGAGTTAATGGCGCCCACAATATTGTAGGGGAAATGTCGGCGCCTACAACACTGCTTGGGTTCTGTCGTGCAAGGGAGGTCGCAGAGTATTGTTCCTACATGTGTACAGGGTACGGTCCCCGGTATTGCGGTTTGACTTGTGTGCCCTGCCTTACTTTCTCCGTCCGTTTCTTGGTCCTTACCGAGCAGGCGTCCCCGGTCGGTTGGGTCCCAGTCGGCTCTGATTGCGCTAGGAGGAGAGGAGTTCTAAGCAGGGGTTCGATGCGTCTGGTCGGAGAAGCGGGTCGAGTCGAAGCGGTGTTTGGCCAGGCCTTCTGGTCAGAGAGGCTATCCAGAGGCGGGCTAGAGACCGAAGCGAGCGCTCCGGTCAGAGAGGTGGGCCGGAGTCTAAAGCGGACGCTGGTTCCTCCTCGGCCAGGCCTTCCGGTCGGAGATTTGGATCGCCTTCTGGCCTATCGTTTAGGTACTTGGGCCGGCCCATGAGTTGCGCGTTGTCTGCTTGGGCCGAGCCTTTGTTGGGAAGCTGGTCCACGAGGGACCCCGGGTTTATGAACCCAACACGGGCCCCCGAGCCCCCGGGCGATTCGGGTAGAATCGTCTGGGGAATTTTGTTTTGATGACGGGTGCGCGCGAGTGCACCCGCGAGTGTAGCCCCCGAGCCCCCGGGCAATTCGGGCAGAATCGTCTAGGGTTTTTTATGTCGCCAGCGGGGGAGGTTTTTTGTTTTGTCAGCGGGTGCGCGCGAGCGCACCCGCGGGTATAGCCCCCGAGCCCCCGGGCGGTTCGGGCAGAATCGTCTGAGGGGTTTTTTTGTTAGCGGGCATGTGCGCGTGTTTTTAGTTGAGACGGAGTTATGAACCAAGGCGTCGTTGCGCAGCCGAGATGGTTTAGTTTTAGGGATCGGACGAGATGGAGCTCGTGGATCTTGGCATCGGTGCGCGCCGTGGGATCGGGCGAGGCAGTTAGTTTAGGGATCGGACGAGGCGAGCTCGCGGATCCTAGCATCGGTGCGCGCCGTGGGATCGGGCGAGTCGAGTCGTGGATCCTAGCATCGATGCAGTCCGCGCAGCCGAGGTAGTTAGTTTAGTTTTGGGTTTGGTCAAGACGGAGCTCGCGGATCCTGGTGTCGGTGCGCGCCGTGGGATCGGGCTAGTCGGAGTCATGGATCCTGATGGGGCGAGTTTGGGGTCGCAGACCCAGGTGTTTGGTGTGCAGTCGAAGCGTAGCCGACGGATGGGGCGAGTACGGGGTCGCAGACCTAGACGTTTGGTGTGCAGTCGAAGCGTAGCCGATGGATGGGGCAAGTTCGGGTCGCAGACCCAGGCGTTTGGTGTGTAGACGAAGCGTAGCCGATGGATGGGGCGAGTTTGGGGTCACAGACCCAGGCGTTTTGGGTGTCTTTGTAACACCTCGGTGTTAAGCATGCATTAACATTTTGCAAATCATGAGCATACTCATTAATTTGCATGCATACGCATGACATGAAATATAGAATGAAAACATACTATTGAAACATGTATGTTGCATAGTTTTGTTTTGATAGATTGGATGCTATGTTTGTTTTGCCATGTGTGTACCTTGGTTGATCACTTAGACCAATTAGAAGTAGCTAAGATGCAATTTGGAGCAAGGTGTATATTCAAAGTTTTCTCAAATTTTGCTTTTAAAAATAATCTTCTGAAATCGGGTTTTTGATTTAAATTAACTTTCAATCAATAGTTCAAAATCTAATTGGATTTTGGCCTTACTCTTTTTGGCAAAGTTGTAGAGTACTTTTTTCTGAACAACATTTATTTTTACACCAACTTGTGAAAATGCTTTTAAAATGGCTCAAAATGGAATTTTAGTTCTGTTTATTTAAGAAATAAAAGAAAAAATCCTTTTATTTTCCTTAGCGGGCATTGCTTCCTTTTCGCCCCTAGCAAAGACAGTCAGGCCGGCCTGCCTCTGCCTCTACGCTGTCGTCCTCCTCACACACACACAAGCCCCATACCGACCGCCATAGAGCTCGGCGGCCGCAAGGTCCGTCTGACGTGTCGTCGTCGTCACTCACCACAGGACACCGGTGGCCCCCAGCCCCTCCTGTCGCGCTTACACCCGCGCGCCAAGCGCTCCTCCTCCCCTCCTCCATCTCATTTCGCTCGGATAGCAAGCAGCGGAGCGCGCTGCGCCTCGCCTCCTCCGCCACCGCCGCACCACTGCTCACCGAGAGTTGGCCGTTCCGGCCGCCCATCTCGCCGTCCGACCGCCTCCCTCTCGCCTCAGGCTCCTCCTTCACCTCGTGCATCCCGTGCTAGCAGCTTATCACCGTGGTAAGCGATGAGTCGTCGGTAATCGCTCACCGAAGCTAGGTTGAGTTCACCGGAGATGCGTCGCTCCGTGGACCTCGCCCCCTCCGTCCTCTTTCTCGCCTCCTTTTTGCGCGCACGAACATGAGGTAGCTCTCAAGCCACTCCCCGCGCCACCTCTCGGCCGGAGCTAGCCGGCCGACGCTGAGCCGTGCCACCTCACTACCATTGACGCCGGTGAGCTTGCTCCCGGGCTCCATTGGCCGCGGTAGGGGTACCGTTAGGTCCGCCTTGTCTCGGGGAAGCCTCCGGTGGTGACCTCACCGCCAAGAAAGTTCACCAATGCCATGAGAACCGCCATGACGAGCGCCTCCCTGCTTTAGTGATCGACCGGGTGGGGCCAGGGGGCCCACTGTCAGCCGTTGGGGTGCAAGCCTAGGTAGAGATCAGGGTGGATCTAGCATTTTTGAACCGGGATTTTCAGAAAAGAATAAAAGAAATGATTTACAGATTTTGTTTAAAGGCTTTGGAAATTTATAACTTGCTCAAAATGGCTCCAAATTTGTTGAAGTAAGTTTTGCTAGGTTTCTTGTGACTAGATCTATCTGCTAAAAATATTGCATGTCAAATTTGTGATACTTTTCTGTGTAGCTTTATTTAAATTGAATAAATGTTGATTTCTTAGAAAATGTCTAGTAAATAGAATATACATCAGAAAAATATGGTTCTAGTTTTGTTAATCTCCTTTAGTGATGTACTTTGTAGAAAAAATATATGTCATGCATGTTCTGTAGAGAAATATTGATGTGTAGTTCAAGTGCCTTTAATTGATGATTTTTGTTATTTTGATAGAGAGCAAAAATTGTATAAAACATGTGTATGATAATTTTTGTGCAGTGATTGTTTACTGTATAGAACATAAGAAAAATATCCAATCTGTTGTTTGACACTTTTCATAGTACAAAGTATTTTCATGCTTAATTATCAACCATAGCTTGTCATTTTTGTGTAGGCTATTTTATTTATCCAAATGTTATGAAAATTTTATGGTAGTCTACTTAGGGTATTACTATGCTACTATAATTTTATTAGATTTTTATAAGCACTAGAAATATATGTTGTTGTTGTAGCCCTAGTTTAAAATAAAATAAAATAATCCTCTTTAATGCGAGTTTAGTTAATAATGTTTGTTTTGGTGTATCTTTGAAGCATCTTAGTTTGCTGTGGTGATTTGACATGTTAGTACAGTGGTTGTCGTAGTAGATAGTAGTACATGTTCTTGGTTGATGTTGACTACCTTGTAGAAGAGCTTTGCTACTACTATGACCAATAAAGTTAAACATGTTCATCTACATTTTATGCATCATGATCATTACATGTCATCTCTCCGATGCACCTATACAATAGCACTTATACATCTGCATCATACAGGATCGCAGGAGGAGTTGCTAGTAGCAGTTCAGGAAGAGCAGACCGGGATAGATCCACAAGAAGTCCAGGCACAGGAGGTGCCAGAGGAAGAGGAGCAAGGAGAGGATTTGCCCGAGTGCGTGGATCATCAGCCTAGTTCGTTCGAACGAGGCAAGCCCCGGAGCATTCTAAGTCTCCTAATTTACAAAAGCAATTCTTTCTATTATATGAGTTATATATTGTTGCATTAAGTTGTAGGAGTTGATTGAAACCGTTGATGCATTTATTACTATCCTTGCCTACCTTATTACCTTTACCCTATTAGGTCAGGATCGAATAACTGCTTAGCCTTGCTTAGACCGGTAGCGATCGGTGATATCCGGTCACCTACATTATAGGTGGTTACTGGAAGCATTTAGCTATGAAAAGAATGATATCCTGTAATTAACTATATGTGATGGAAAATTGGAGACCGGACGGAAAAGTTGGAGGCAACCAGACAGGGTTCTGGGATGCTGTTAGTTTCCGTCTATGTCAATTAAGGACCGATCGTTGCTCGTCCCTCTTGTCATGTTGAACGCATGCCTCACATTTAGCTAGCCGAATAAAGTACCTTTCGACCGCGAAGCTAATGGCACTTTTTGGGCCGGGATCTACACGAGTGCGCGTATTGGTGCTGATGGGGGTATGATAGGGGCGCGATGAGTGAGCCCAAGGGCAGGTGCGACCTGATTCCTGGCAGTCGGGCGGTCCCTGGGTACTGCGGCTCTAGATTGTCTCGCAGCTACCTGAAAAGTGTCATTGGTGATCTGTAGCTCACTTGATCAGTGAGTGTGGTTTGTGTGAGGAATAAATCACCAGCTGGTTAGGAATCGATTCGAATCGCCATCGCTCCTGGATAGTGAGCACTTGACTCGAGCTACGGCATCGTAGTAATTATTATAGAACAATGATGGTTATCTGGATGGTATGGACATGCTAAAGTTAAATTGGTAACTAGATGTTATTGGTTAATCAAGTGATTGCTATAGTACAGGTGCTTACCTAGACGAATAGGTTATAATAAAGATAATGCAAAGGATTTAAAATGATGTCTTCATGATAGCTTATGCTTTTCACAAACAAGTCAGCTAGCCCACTCAAGAAAGCCTTGCATAATCCTTGGTGTCGCTTTATTTTGGTTTAAGACGGGTAAGTCTAGCGGAGTACCTTCTCGTACTTAGGGCGTTGTTCCCATTGTTGTTGCAGATGGTCAAATGTACTATGGCTATTGCATTAGCTGCCTATACCCGGCGATGGGTGACAACTAGGACCAAGGGCAAATGGTCACTCCGTATCTCTCATCTGATGCTTTTGTTGGAGATGACTACCTACTGGCATTGTATCTGAACTAAAAGTGTGTGTGTGGCTTTAAAACTATTTGCTTCCGCTATTTCAGTTTGAACTTGGACTATAATAACTTTATGTTTTAAACTCTGATGTACCCAACTGTGATTGCGAACTTTATGCAACGTGTGATGATACTTGCTAAACTTGTACGATCTTGGCTTGTATGTCGATTGGTTTGAAATCCTTCGTGGTTTCACGGACTACCGGGTTATACGGGCTTAAGTTTGCTAAATTATCTGCTTCGGCGGAAGATTTTCTTACTTAATCTCGTATAATTGGTCGGTTCTGTTACAGCTGGCATCAGAGCAAGGTTTAGCAGGTTACTGTTCATGCGTGTATTTAAAACAAACGGGTTTTGTGTTACAAAACTAATTACGAACTTATAGTATATAGGTGTTTCAACCTCTAATTTAAAACTTAAGAGTGTGCCAGTGGTCATATCCTTTATGCCCAGTTAAGGACTCTAGGTGGCTTATTTAAGTACTAACTTGGGGGTCTTTGCATCATATTTCTATTTCGTCACTCATACGGCGTGCTATTGTATGAGTGCCATTCACTTGAGTGGTAATGTATGGATCCATTGCCTCAACGCCTCGGTAAGTGAGAGTTGTGAGAGCATGATCGGATACACTGCCGATCTAGGGAAGTGCTTGTATGATGCCGGATTATTTACATGCCATACGCGTGTTGTATGAAGGTATCCAATGTGTGGGGAATTCCGTCCTATGGTGACGATGCCATCGATAGGACGATGGTTTGGGTAGTTGCTACTGTTGTACGCGTATCTGGGGATGCGTGTAGAACGAGTATATTACTTTACTGCTTTCGTGCATATTTTTCATATTGTCAGGGTTTGGGCTGAAGTGGATCTTTTGTAGGTACATAACAGCGCTTTAGTGTAGTACGTATTAGCTACGTTTATGAGAGACCGTTGTATGCCACCGTCTATGCCGCTAGCAATGGTTATTTTTCCTAAGTTTGTGAGAACGTACGGAACATGCATGCATCATGTTGTTACATATCATTCATGGCATTGTTCCTCCCCTTATAAGTTGATTATCTCATTTTGATAAAAATGACAACTTAACCTTGTTCTCACATGAGTAATAAAACAAATTTGCTACAGATGGCACGCACAAAGTAGACCGCTCGCAAGTCCACCGGAGGTAGAGCTCCCCGCCATGAGCTTGCTCCATGTACCCATCAGCGCCACACGTTTCTTAGAGAGTTTGGGATGCCTACACTTTTGTGGAGAGTGCTCAGCTATGTAGGCTATCCTGATAGAATGGAGCCCCGCTACTTCTGGGCAAATGAGCAGTTGGGGGAAGGTCTCTTGGTTACTCTGGAGGCCATTTTTCGTCCCCGAGGTGACGGTTCTGAGTGGGCTGGTTGGTGTTATGAGTCAACTGGCAGGACCGCTGAAGAAGCAGCTGACAGGGCAGCCTTTGGGATACTAAGGGATATCATGGATCATTTTCCTCAGGAGTTGGCAGCTGTTTTGGTTGGAGTCTTTCCAAGGGGCAACCCCTCCACCGACTCATGGCCGCAAGCAAGAGGGAGATCTCTGGAGATCGGTGCAGCAGAAGGACAGAACAGTGATAACCCTGCCATGAGCGCCATGTTCGCAGTGATGAAGGCTTTCGATGGAGTAGAAGGTAGCCTGAGACGTGTGTCTGGTGCTCTTGGTCAGGCCCGCGATGACCTACGTCAGCGTCAGAGGGATCATGACACCGAGATTGAGAGGCTCAGTGCATAGATGGCTCAGTTGACTCGTCAAAGGGATCAGGCGACCTAGAGGACTAGAGCCTACGAGGGAGACGTACATGCACTGAGAGAGCAGGTTGAGTGTCTGACCACCGCCAATAGGAACGCTGAGCGCATATTGACCCATGTGCTCCACCAGAGGAATGAAGCCTGGTCCGCAGAAGATGTTCTAAGAGCTCGACAGGTTGAGCTAGAGCAGCAGCTAGCCAATGCAGAAGAGTACAATGACAACCTACATGAGGAGGTTCATCAGCTGAATAACCAGCTCCATCCTTACGTTCCGCCTGGAGCAGCAGAGATGGATCTAAATGAGGACGAGGATCTCGAAGAGCCTGGGGCACCAGCTGATGATGACAACAATGATGTGGATAGTGACAATGTCGACATCTCCGACTTAGACAGCGACCATGATGAGTAGGCTAGTTGTTGTTGCGCTAGTTACTAGGGTTTCGTTTGCGATGACCTTTTGCATGGTTGGCATGTCTGGCATGTAATAATGAGTAGAAAGACTAAGACCTTGATGTAATGTTGGAAAACTTGGATGTGTTGTGGTGATATTTGAACATCAAAAGTCCAGTATATGTATGCTGGCAATTTGGTTGTATTGGACGCGATGTGTGCGCTTAAGTAATCTAATTAGTGATGTTGTGTTAATTGGAATGACCTATTATGCCCTGTTTTATTGTATGAATTTATTCTCTCCAGTGAATTCAGTATGGTATAATTTTTCATTCACCTGCAATTTCTACAACATCGCCTAATAATTATTGTTGCTGAAATATGCAGATGACGAACACTCATCGTACCGTGTATGATGCGACTGAGGCAGGTGGCAGTGCCGCTGGGAATGAGAACCGCGATCAACCACCACCACCTCCTCCTCCACCGTACACCGTGGAACAGTTCTTCGCACAGTTCCTTGGAAGTCAACGCAACATGGAGGGCATGCAGCAGAACATGGAAGCTGCATTGCGTCATATTGCTGACAACACCCGCCGTGGGTAAAACCCAGGTGGACATGAAGCGAATCAGCATAGCAGTTTTAAGGACTTTATGGACACCAGACCACCAATTTTCAAAGAAGCTGCAGAGCCATTGGATGCAGAAGAATGGATAAACACCATGGAAGATAAGTTTCGTGTTCTAAGGATGACAGAAGTATTGAAAACTGAGTATGTAGCTCATCAGCTGCAAGGCCCTACAGGAATGTGGTGGAAGCACCACCGCACCACTTTTCCACCTAATGCCCGCATTACTTGGAGGGAATTCACTGAGGCTTTTCGTGGAGTTTACATTCCACCTGGTTTGATAGAAATAAAGTTTGGAGAATTTCTAGCACTGAATCAAGGCACCAAGACTGTGACATAGTACCTACATGCATTCAATAATCTAAGTCGCTATGCCTCTGACATGGTGAATACCGATGCCAAAAAGATCGCTAGTTTCAAGAGAGGTCTGAATCCCAAGATGATGAAGCACGTGGGTACCAACACGAGAACTGGTTTCAATGACTTTGTTAGTGACTGCTTAAAGCAAGAAAAGAACAACAATGTATATGCTACATCCAAGACTCGTAAGAGGGCTTTTGAGTCAGGTCCGTCCCAGCCAAGGGCCCCGATGGCAAACCGTTCTGCGTATCGTCCGCCTGCCCCTGGTGCAAGGTTCAGGCCACCGCAGCGGAGAAATCAGAATGCCCAGCAACCTTAGAGGAATCAGAAGCCATTCAAGATGGCGGTGCCACAAGCCAAGACCGGACAAGGCAGTTCATCTGGAGCTGCTACTCAAGTAAGAGGATCATGTTACAACTGCAATCAACCTAGGCACTTTGCGAAGTTTTGCCCATATCCCAAGAAGCCGTAGAATTAGTACCAAGCTCGTGTGCACCACACCACCATTGATGACATCCCGGAAGGAGAGCCCGTGACAGCCGGTATGTTTTCTATCGACAATCATCCTGCAGTCATTTTGTTTGACTCTGGATCATCTCATTCATTCATAAGTCAAGCATTTGTAAGAAAGTATGAGCAAAGGATAGTTGAATTGGAATGTGCTTATTGGATCAGTTCAGCGGGGGCTGATCTGTTAACTAATCAGATAATCCGGGGGGTAACCCTGTGTATAGCAAACAGGCAGTATAAGCTTAACTTGATAGTTATGCCAGGGCTAGTTCTGGATGTGATTATGGGAATGAACTGGATGAATAAGATGGGAGTAGTAATTGATGTTGGGGGAAGAAGCATTTCTCTCAAGGAACCTGTTGGAGAAGGTACATTTCAAGTAACCTTACCTCGGAGAATAGATCTGACTAGTACAACTTGTGCAGTCCAAACTACTCTTCTAGCCAAGATTCTAGTAGTGTGTGAGTTTCCGGATGTGTTTCCAGATGAGTTACCCAGTCTTCCACCGGACAGAGATGTTGAGTTTGCCATTGAGTTAATCCCTGGAACACCACCGATCTCAAGAAGGCCTTATCGGATGCCTCCAAATGAATTAGCCGAGTTGAAGAAACAACTCCAGGATCTATTGACTAAGGGTTTAATTCGGCCAAGTTCATCGAAATGGGGATGTACCGCACTGTTCGTGAAGAAAAAGAAGGATAACTCCTTATGGATGTGCGTGGACTACCGGCCACTGAATGCAGTGACAATTAAAAACAAGTACCCTCTACCTCGGATTGATATCTTGTTTGATCAACTGTCAAAAGCCAAGGTGTTCTCCAAGATAGATTTGAGATCAGGGTACCATATAATCAAAATTAGACCACAAGATATACCCAAAACCGCGTTCTCCACCAGATACGGTTTGTACGAGTATCTTGTCATGTCCTTTGGTTTGACAAATGCTCCTGCATACTTTATGTATCTGATGAATTCGGTCTTTATGCCGGAGTTGGATAAGTTCGTGATTGTGTTCATTGATGACATTTTAGTATACTCAGAGAACGAACAGGATCATGAAGAGCACCTAAGAATTGTCTTAACTAGACTCAGAGATCACCAGCTATATGCTAAGTTTAGTAAATGTGAGTTCTGGCTGAAGACGGTTTCGTTTCTTGGTCATGTGTTATCTGAGAATGGAATCTCAGTGGATCCTAGTAAGGTACAAGAGGTTATGGACTGGAAGGAACCAAGTATAGTTCATGAGGTTCGGAGTTTTCTTGGATTAGCCGGTTACTATCGTCGTTTTATCCCGGACTTCTCAAAGATTGCCAAGCCGATGACAAGTTTGCTACAGAAGGATCATAAGTTCGTTTGGATAGAGGAGTGTGAGGCAGCTTTCTGCACCTTGCGGAAATTGCTAACCACTGCTCCTGTTCTGGCACAACCGGACATAGAGAAGCCATTTGATGTGTTTTGCGATGCATCAAAGAATGGTTTAGGATGTGTTCTGATGCAAGATGGAAGGGTCATTGCTTATGCCTCACGTCAGTTGAGGAAGCATGAGGTTAACTATCCTATGCACGATTTAGAGCTTGCGGCTGTTGTGCATGCTCTAAAGATTTGGAGACACTACTTTCTTGGGAATGTGTGTAATATCTTTACAGATCATAAGAGTCTCAAGTACATATTTACTCAGTCCGAGTTGAATATGTGATAGAGAAGATGGTTGGAGCTGATAAAGGATTATAATCTGAATGTGCACTATCATCCGGGAAAGGCAAATGTAGTAGCAGATGCCTTAAGTAGGAAGTCACATTTTCTTGCTGTGCAACCATTGTTTGAGGATGGGTTCAATTTGTTGCATCCTGCTGTGTTGCATAATATCCAGGTTAGCTTTACCTTGGAGAGCAAGATCATTGAGAGTCAGAAAACAGATAAGGGAATATTCTATATCAAGGAGAAAATGAAGAAAGAACCGACTAAGCACTTTAGAGTGGATGAACAAGGAGTGTTATGGTTTAAGGACCATCTGGTTGTACCTAAAGATCAAGAGCTCAAGAACAAATTGATGGATGAAGCTCATCACTCTAAGTTGTCTATCCATCCTGGAAGTGGAAAAATGTACCAAGAATTGAGACCTCGTTATTGGTGGATGAAAATGAAGAAGGAGATTGCAGCTTATGTTGCTCGTTGCGACATGTGTTGTAGAGTGAAAGCACTTCACATGAGACCCGCAGGAATGTTGCAACCCTTGTCAATACCAGATTGGAAATGGGATGATATAAGTATGGATTTTATCACCGGTTTTCCCACCACACCAAAGGGTAATGATTCGATTTGGGTAATTGTAGATCGCCTTACCAAATCGGCTCACTTTTTACCAGTCAAAACAACATTTCGACCACCTCAGTATGCTGAGAAGTACATTGCAGAGATTGTCCAATTACATGCTATACCAAAGACTATCGTGTCTGACCGTGGGTCATAGTTTACCGCTCATTTTTGGGAGCATCTTCATAAAGGTTTGGGTACTAGCTTGATTTGGAGTACAGCTTACCACCCACAGACAGATGGGCAGACAGAGCGAGTTAATGCTATTCTAGAAGATATGCTTAGAGCTTGTGTGTTATCGTCTAAGGGTTCATGGGAATCATGGTTACCTTTAGCAGAGTTTGCTTACAACAACAGCTACCAAGAAAGTATCAAGATGGCTCCATTTGAAGCATTGAATGGCAGGAAATGTAGGACACCATTGAATTGGGTTGAGCCTGGAGAAAGAAGGTTTTACGGAGTCGATTTTGTTGATGAGGCTGAGAAAAAGGTCCATATTATACAACAAAACATGAAAGCGGCACAGTCACGCCAGAAGAGCTATGCCGACAAGAGAAGGAGACCTCTAGAATTTCAAGTTGATGACTACGTTTATCTGAAGGTTACTCCAATGAAGAAAGTACAACGGTTTGGAGTAAAGAGAAAACTTGGTCCTAGATTTGTAGGACCGTACAAGATCATAGAGAAGAAGGGTCCCGTGGCTTATAAGTTACAGTTACCAGAAGCGATGGGTTCGATCTTCCCAGTCTTCCATGTATCACAATTGAAGAAGTGCTTGCGTATTCCGGAAGAGAAAATAGAACCTCAGAGCATTCGGCTCAAATCAGACTTGGAATACCATGAGCCACCAGTTCGAGTTTTGGACACTAAGGACCGAGTCACTCGGAATAAAGTGGTGAGAACCTATAAGATACAGTGGAGTCATCATGATGATGGTGATGCGACATGGGAAACAGGAGAATATGTGCAAAACGCTTATAAGGATTTTTATAACAAATGGTTCGTAACTCAAAATCTCGGGACGAGATTCTTATAAGGGGGGAGGGCTGTAACACCTCGGTGTTAAGCATGCATGAACATTTTGCAAATCATGAGCATACTCATTAATTTGCATGCATACGCATGACATGAAATATAGAATGGAAACATACTATTGAAACATGTATGTTGCATAGTTTTGTTTTGATAGTTTGGATGTTATGTTTGTTTTGCCATGTGTGTACCTTGGTTGATCACTTAGACCAATTAGAAGTAGCTAAGATGCAATTTGGAGCAAGGTGTATATTCAAAGTTTTCTCAAATTTTGCATTTAAAAATAATCTTCTGAAATCGGGTTTTTGATTTAAATTAACTTTCAATCTATAGTTCAAAATCAAATTGGATTTTGGCCTTACTCTTTTTGGCAAAGTTGTAGAGTACTTTTTTCTGAACAACTTTTATTTTTACACCAACTTGTGAACATGCTTTTAAAATGGCTCAAAATGGAATTTTAGTTCTGTTTATTTAAGAAATAAAAAGAAAAATCCTTTTATTTTCCTTAGCGGGCTGCCGTTTCCTTTTCGGCCCAGCAGCACAGGCCGGCCTGGCCTGCCTCTGCGCCCACTGTCCGCTCCCGCGTACCGCGCCCGACCGGCCGCAGAGCTCGGCGGCCACGTGTCCGTACGCCGTCGTCGTTGCTCACCGCGTGAACACCGGTGGCCCCGCGCCCCTCCTGTCGCGCCTACACCTGCCGCGCCGTGTCTGCCTCCCCCTCCTCCATCTCATTTCGCTCGAACAGTAGCAGCAGCAGCGCGCGCGCTCGCCTCCACCACCGCCCGCACCAGCGCCTCGCTGGAGTTGCCCGTTCCGGCCACTCCATCTCGCCGTCGACCGCCCCATCTCGCCCTATGCTCCTCCTTCACCTCGTGCATCCCGTGCTAGCAGCTTATCACCGTGGTAAGCGATGAATCGCCGGTAATCGCTCACCAGAGCTAGGTCGAGTTCACCGAAGATGCGTCGCTCCGTGGACCTCGCCCCTCCGTCCTCCTTCTCGCCTCCTTTTTGCGCGCACGAGCACCGCACGAACACGGGATAGCTCTCGAGCCACTCCCCGCGCCACCTCTCGGTCGGAGCTGGCCGACCGACATTGAGCCGCTACACCACGCCGCCATTGACGCCGGTGAGCTTGCTCTCGGGCTCCACTGGCCGTGGTAGGGGTACCGTTAGGTCCGCCTTGTCTCGGGGAAGCCTCCGGTGGTGACCTCACCGCCGGCAAGTTCACCGGAGGCGAGAACCGCCGCGGCCGAGCGCCTCCCCTTCCATAGTGACTAACCGGTGGGGCTAGGGGGCCCACTGTCAGCCGCTGGGGTGCAAGCCTGGGTAGAGATCATGGTGGATCTAGCATTTTTGAACCGGGATTTTTAGAAAAGAATAAAAGAAATGATTTACAGATTTTGTTTAAAGGCTTTGGAAATTTATAGCTTGCTCAAAATGGCTCCAAATTTGTTGAAATAAGTTTTGCTAGGTTTCTTGCGACTAGATCTATCTGCTAAAAATATTGCATGTCAAATTTGTGATACTTTTCTGTGTAGCTTTATTTAAATTGAATAAATGTTGATTTCTTAGAAAATGTCTAGTAAATAGAATATACATCAGAAAAATATGGTTCTAGTTTTGTTAATCTCCTTTAGTGATGTACTTTGTAGAAAAAATATATGTCATGCATGTTCTGTAGAGAAATATTGATGTGTAGTTCAAGTGCCTTTAATTGATGATTTTTGTTATTTTGATAGAGAGCAAAAATTGTATAAAACATGTGTATGATAATTTTTGTGCAGTGATTGTTTACTGTATAGAACATAAGAAAAATATCCAATCTGTTGTTTGACACTTTTCATAGTACAAAGTATTTTCATGCTTAATTATCAACCATAGCTTGTCATTTTTGTGTAGGCTATTTTATTTATCCAAATGTTATGAAAATTTTATGGTAGTCTACTTAGGGTATTACTATGCTACTATAATTTTATTAGATTTTTATAAGCACTAGAAATATATGTTGTTGTTGTAGCCCTAGTTTAAAATAAAATAAAATAATCCTCTTTAATGCGAGTTTAGTTAATAATGTTTGTTTTGGTGTATCGTTGCTCGTCCCTCTTGTCATGTTGAACGCATGCCTCACATTTAGCTAGCCGAATAAAGTACCTTTCGACCGCGAAGCTGGTGGCACTTTTTGGGCCAGGATCTACACGAGTGCGCGTATTGGTGCTGATGGGGGTATGATAGGGGCGCGAAGAGTGAGCCCAAGGGCAGGTGCGACCTGATTCCTGGCAGTCGGGCGGTCCCTGGGTACTGCGGCTCCAGATTGTCCCACGGCTACCTGAAAAGTGTCATTGGTGATCTGTAGCTCACTTGATCAGTGAGTGTGGTTTGTGTGAGGAATAAATCACCAGCTGGTTAGAAATCGATTCGAATCACCATCGCTCCTGGATAGTGAGCACTTGACTCGAGCTACGGCATCGTAGTAATTATTATGGAATAATGATGGTTATCTGGATGGTATGGACATGCTAAAGTTAAATTGGTAACTAGATGTTATTGGTTAATCAAGTGATTGCTGTAGTACAGGTGCTTACCTAGACGAATAGGTTATAATAAAGATGATGCAAAGGATTTAAAATGATGTCTTCATGATAGCCTATGCTTTTCGCAAACAAGTCAGCTAGCCCACTTAAGAAAGCCTTGCATAATCCTTGGTGTCGCTTTATTTTGGTTTAAGACGGGTAAGTCTAGCTGAGTACCTTCTCGTACTCAGGGCGTTGTTCCCATTGTTGTTGCAGATGGTCAAATGTACTACGGCTATTGCATTAACCACCTGTACCCAGCGATGGGTGACAACTAGGACCAAGGGCAAATGGTCACTCCGTATCTCTCATCTGATGCTTTTGTTGGAGATGACTACCTACTGACATTGTATCTGAACTAAAAGTGTGTGTGTGGCTTTAAAACTATTTGCTTCCACTATTTCAGTTTGAACTTGGACTGTAATAACTTTGTGTTTTAAACTCTGATGTACCCAACTGTGATTGCGAACTTTATGTAACGTGTGACGGTACTTGCTAAACTTGTACGATCTTGGTTTGTATGTCGATTGGTTTGAAATCCATCGTGGTTTCACGGACTACCGGGTTATACAGGCTTAAGTTTGCTAAATTATCTGCTTCGGTGGAAGATTTTCTTACTTAATCTCATATAATTGGTCGGTTCTATTACAGTCTTGAGCCCCTGAGCCCCGTTGGGCTTTGGTAGGGGTCGGTTTTGAGTTGTGTGCGTTACCCCATCCTCGATTTCTCACAACCAAAGGAGCTGAGCTTTGTCGCTTGCCTCGATCGCTCGGGCTCGAGTGACGTGCTCGGTGAGCTCGCTAACGGGTATGATCGAGTGGAATTCGGGTTCATCGTTCGTGACGGGGTCGACATAGCCCTCTTGTGATATTCCACTGCTCCTTTACCTGCAACCTGGCAGATGCCTAGGTCAATCCTGCTAGCCTCCCCTCGATGGAGATTCTATGGGCTTGGCGAGAGGTTTAGAATCGAACAAGAAGGTTGAGATGACCCTGTCTGCTTTGGGGCAGACCGGGCGAGGGCTGCACGGGGCTCATCTGCGTTTTCTCCCATGGCTCTATTTGACGTGGGCTGGCCTTCGAACCCCGGTCGATCGTTGCTCATGTTAAATGAGGCAATTGCCGCTTTGTGACGTAACATGAAGCGTTGTGATGCATTTCGCTGCATGTGCTATGCTTTAATTCCCGAGCCCCTAGGCGATTCAGGGCCCGAATCGTCTGGGGGGCATGGGCGTATGGAATGAATGCGTGTATGAACGCAGGAATGACTAAATAAAGAAATAGCGGGGGTCGGTAGTGTTACCTTGATGACTCGAGTGACGGGGTTTGAAGAGCTCCAATCGGAAATGTCCGACCAGGACCCATGTTTGTCGTTCATGATGGAGTCGGCATGGCCTATATGGGGGCATCCCTTTGCTCCTTACCTGTCTCTCGGTGTTTTCCTAAGTCGTTCGATCGACTTAGGAAGCCCGATGGTCTCTCCTGGCGGAGATCTCGTTGTTTGGGTTTTTCCAAGTCCCGCCTGGGGAGGCGGAGAGCCGCCTACGCGTGGTGATGCTTTGGTTTTTACGCAAGGTGTGCGATAGTGGTGGGCCATGCCTAGGCCACGTCATGTCTGACCAGGCGTTGTTCCATCTGACCAGGCATTGTTCTGTCGGTTAGTGTGCGTCCCATCGTTTCCCATCCGCATTGAATGTTGGAAGGGAGAGAGTTTTTCGCTCTGATCTTTTGCCCTTCTTCAGCTGTCACATTTCCTCTTTAAATAGGGGGAGGGAGAGGGTTTTTCGTCGTAGTTCTTTGCCTGTTCTCCAACTATTACCTCTCCTCCTTCCTCCTCACCGAGAGTGCCTGTGTGCCATGGCGGTTCTTAAGTGAGAGAGAGGGTAAGCGAGGGGGAGGACTTATAGATCCTTTTGTGAATCCGGAGTGTGATGTTGAGCTGGAGGTTGCCCGAGGTGGTGCTGACCATCTTTGCCTAAGAAGGGGCGGCTTCCGTCGAAGGAGGTGTCGCGCTGGATTCATCTACAAGGCCTTTTTCAGGATGGAGTCGTGCGTGGATTTTTTCCGATGGATCTTCACGGGGCAAGCCCTATCGGAGGGGAAGTTGCCTAGGATCATGGCGGTGGAGGGTTCCATGCCTGCAGCTGCTCAGGTTGGTTAGTTCATAAAGTTTGATGAGATTTCTTCCAGCCATGGTCGCCATACCTCGGTGGCAGCGTCCCTGCCCAGGAGCTGCCTCGATTGCATGAGAAGGTCAGGAGCTCCATGTTCTTCTACTGAGCATCTATGGGTGTGACGCCCTTGAGATACCCATTGCGCTCACCGAAGTTGAGGGAGCGGAACTGGGTGGGTCCCTTGAGGTACCCGTTGCGCTTCACCGGAGTTGAGGGAGCGGAACCGAGTGGGGCCCTTGTGGTGGTGGTTATGTCTGACGGCGTGTGCCGTGGCCTCTCCCTCGGTGTCAGGCGATGTCATCAAGCGGCCGTAGTAGTATTTGGAGTAGAAGTAGTTACAAAATGTAACAGTTGAGTTCATGGGTGAGCCCCGTGTGAACAATTTTTGTATTAATGAATACATTAGTTCTGTTTTTGTGACAGAACCACTATCCGTTCCTTGTTTTTTATCCTAGCATAGCTTTTGTTTTTATCCTTTCTTTTTCGCACCTGCCCATTAGTTCCGTAGGCTGCAGCTTTTAAGAACCTAGGCATGGCACACGGGGCTCGGCAGCTCGTAACCGTAAGTCATGGCGGGGTGCGTTCGGTTAGGAGTAAGAACAAAGTTATGTAGGGCAATCAAAGGAATGGAATGCGCTTCCGTTCGGGGACAAGGTTGTTACCATGTGATAGTAAAAAAGAGAGGTAGTATTTAGTATTGTACCCTCATGGATCCCCCGAGTGACCCGAGCTGAAAGTGTTCGGGCTGGGGTGCTTTATAGGAGCAAGTGTTGACAAAAAAGCGGTAAGACCAAATTTAGGGAGAAAACGACGTAGCTGTTCAATGTTCCAAGTGTTGGTGAGAACGTTGCCGTTGTCGTCCTCCAGTCGGTAGGTGCCCGGTCGGATCACTTCGGTCACCGTATAGGGTCCTTCCCACGGTGGAGAGAGTTTGTGTTTTTCCTTTGTTGATTGGGTCCTTCGGCGTATGAGATCACCGACTTTGAGTATCCTCCCTCTGATCTTCCTTTTGTGGTACCTATGAAGAGTTTGTTGGTAATAAGCGGAGCAGATGACGGCCACCTCGCGGGCCTCCTCGAGCAGGTCAACTACGTCTTGCTGAGCCTCCGTGGCTCGGTCACGGTCGAAAGCCTTCACTCTTGGGGCACCGTGGTCGAGGTCGGAGGGCAGCACTGCTTCAGCTCCATAGGCTAGGAAGAAGGGTGTGAACCCTATGGATCGGTTCGGGTCATTCTCAGGCTCCAGAGGATCGCTGGGACCTCTACAACCCATCGCCTGGCGTACTTGTTGAGTCAGTTGAAGATGCGTGACTTGAGTCCCTAGAGGACCATGCCATTGGCATGCTCGACCTGACCGTTAGTACGTGGGTGTCCGACCGAGGCCCAGTCGATTCTGATGCCATATCCATCACTGAAGTCTAGGAACTTCTTCCCGATGAAGTTAGTCCCGTGGTCAGTGATGATGCAATTAGGAACGCCGAACCGGTAGATGATGTTGAGGAAGAATTTGACCGCCTCTTCCGAGCGGATGTTGGTGATGGGCTTGGCCTCTATCCACTTGGTGAACTTGTCGATAGCTACGAGTAGGTGAGTGAAACCGCCTGGGCCATTTTTGAGGGGTCCCACCATGTCAAGGCTCCAGACCACGAACGGCCAGGTGATGGGGATGGTTTGGAGCTCCTGTACCGACAAATGGGTTTGCCGAGCGTAGAACTGGCATCCTTCACACCTGCAGATGACCTCCTCTGCATCTCGTAGCACGGTGGGCTAGTAAAAACCTTGGCGAAAGGCTTTTTCGACCAGCGACCTTGGGAACGAATGATGTCCGCAAATCCTAGCATGGACCTTGAGGAGAAGCTACTTCCCCTGGTTGCTGGGGATGCACTTCATGAGCACCCCCGATGGACTCCATTTGTAGAGTTCATCACCGAGCGCGATGAAGGTCTTGGCACGTCAAGCGATCCATCGGGCTTCATTCCTTTTGGGCGAAAGAACCTCCTCGAGGAGGTAGGCGAGTAGCGACGCTCGCCAGTCGGTTTGATCGAGTGCCAATATGGCGACGTCAGTGGGTGATGTCGTCCTAGAGGCACTGGGGTTGGGGCCCCCGAGCGACGGCTTGGTGTTCGGGTCGAAGCCCCCGAGCGCAAGCTTGGCGTCGGGGTGTGTCTAGATCGGACCTTCTAGGATGCGGGTGGATGGCTCGTGGATGTCGTTGATGAAGACCCCGCTAGGGGATGGATCCCGCCTGGTGGCCAATTTTGCAAGAAAATCGGCGGCATCGTTGTCCTTTCGTGGGACGTGATGCAGCTCGATCCCCTAGAATTTGTCCTCGAGCTTGTGCACCTCTTGGTAGTATGCCGCCATGAGGGGGCTTTTGCAGGAGGACTCCTTCATGACCTGATCAACGCAGCTTTGAGTCGCCACGAACGTAGAGTCACGTAGCACCAAGCTCGATGACGATGCGAAGTCCATTGATGAGGGCCTCGTACTCTGTGACATTGTTGGAGGCTGAAAAGTGGAGGTGGATGGCACAGCGGAGCCTACTCCCGTCCGGGGAGATCAGAACCACCCCAGCCCCCGAGTCGGGTACCATTACGGACCCGTCGAAGTACATTGTCCAGTACTCGAGGGTGACGTCCAGGGTCGGTAGCTGCACCTCTGTCCATTCGGTGACAAAATCCGTGAGAGCCTAAGATTTAATGGCGGTATGGGGGACGTACCTGATGTCATGGCCCATGAGTTTGAGTGCCCACTTGGAGATCCGTCCCGTGGCGTCACGGTTGCGGATGATGTCCTCGAGCGGGTATGAAGTGACGACCATGACTTCGTGGTCGGTGAAGTAGTGCAGGAGCTTCTGGGTCGCCATCAGCATGGCGTATAGGAGTTTCTGCACCTGGGGTACCAAACCTTGGGGTCGGTGAGTACTTCCCGATGAAGTATATGGGCCGCTAGACCTTCAAGTGGTGTCCTAGCTCCTCCCTTTATGATGACTAGGGCAGCGCTTACCACATGGTTGCTGGCCGTGACATAGAGGAGAAGTGGTTCTCCTGTTTGGGAGCGATGAGGATCGGGGCCAACGTTAGGGACGCTGTGAGGCTCTCTAGAGCCAGCTGAGCTTCCTCAGTCCAGACGAAAGTGTTTGTCTTTTTTAGGAGCTTGTAGAGTGGAATCTCTCGTTCGCCGAGCCGGGAGATAAATCAGCTTAGGGTAGCTAGACAGCCGGTGAGCCTTTGCACGCCCTTGATGTTGCGTACGGGGCCCATGTTGGAGATGGCCATGATTTTTTTGGGGTTGGCCTCGATGCTGCGCTCGAACACAATGTATCCAAGCTGCTTCCCCTTTGGAACCCCAAAACACATTTTTTAGGGTTTAGCTTGATGTTGAACCTTCGGAGGTTCGCGAATGTCGCGGCCAAGTTTGGGATCAGGTCATAAGCTTGAGCCGTTTTGACCACTATGTCATCAACATAGACGACGATTGTTGGTTTTGCCCGCTCGGCTTGCTCGGGCTGATCGAGTGGGTCGATTTGGTCGACGAAGCATTGCTACATGCACCTTTGGTAGGTGGCGCTAGCGTTCTTCAGGCCGAAAGGCATGGTTACGTAGCAGTATGAACCATACGGGGTAATGAACGAGGTCACAAGCTTATCAAACTCTCACATCATGATCTGGTGATAGCACAAGTAGGCATCCAGAAAGGAGAGGGTCTCACAACCCAAGGTCAGTATAATCAATGCACATTCTCCATTTCTCGGTCTTCTTTTTAACAAGAACAGGATTGGTGAGCCAGTCAGAGTGGAATACATATATGATGAATCCGGCTACCGGGAGTTTGGCGATCCCTTCGCCTATGGCCCTGCGCCTCTCATCGTCGAAGCGACGTAGGTGCTGCTTGGCGGGCTTCGATCTCGGGATGAGGCGCAGTGCATGCTCGGTGACCTCCCATAGTATGCCTGGCATGTCAGAAGGCTACCAGGCGAAGGCATCGTGATTGGCGTGCAGGAAGTCAACGAGCTCGCATTCCTATTTGGCTGGGAGCTAGGTCCCGATCCGCACCGTTTTGGTTGGGTCGGTGGGGTCGATCCCCACCATTTCCTCGAGCGGGCGGAAGGCCGTCGAGGAGTTTGGTTTGTTGCAGTCTAGGACTGCCGGAGTCGACAACTCCCCAAGCCGCGGGAGCTCGGACGAGTTGATGACCGCGATGGCGAGCTCGAAATGCTTGCGGTCGCACGTGAAGGCGTGAGAGAAGGCGCTGCTCACGGTGATGACACCGTTCGGTCCCGGCATCTTCAGCTTGAGGTAGGTGTAGTTGGGGATTGCCATGAATTTGGAGTAGCATGGCTGCCCCAAGATGGCGTGGTAGGACCCAAGGAAGTCCACCACTTCTAAGGTGAGGACCTCCGAGCAGAAGTTGGCTCGGTTACCGAACGTGACGGGCAGATCGATCTGCCCGAGTGGGTATGCCTGCACTCCTGGGATCACCCCTTGGAAGGGAGAACCCGCTAGGCGGAGTTCCGACCAGGGGATGTGCATGGCATCGAGGGTGTCGACATAGAGGATGTTGAGGCCGCTGCCTCCATCCATCAGCACCTTGGTGAGGTGCTTCTTGCGGATGATGGGGTCGACGACGAGCGGGTAACGTCCTGGTCTCATGACATGGGAGGGATGGTCCCTCTGATCGAAGGTGATCGGAGATTCCAACCAGCTGAGGAAGGAGGGGATGGCCGTCTCGGTGGCGCATGCCTCCCAATAGCGTACCCTATGCTGGCGTTTGGCCCAGATGGTGTCGGATCCGCCGAAGATCATGATGCATTCCACAGGGTTGGGGAAGGTGTCTCCATCCTTGCCCGCCGCGCCTCCTTTCTTGGCTGCTGCCTCTTTGCTGTCTCCTTCTTTTGGCCCGCCGGCCTGTCGGAGGAAACATTTGAGGAGCTCATAGTCCTTGTAGAGGTGTTTGACGGGGTAGGCATGGTTGGTGCACATGCTATCCATAAGTTTGTTGAAGTGGCCAGGCAGGCCCTGATGGGGTTGTTTGCCCATGCGGTCAGTTGCGGCGACCAACGTGGTGTTGTCCGGTCGGCGCCGGTCCTTTTTGTTCTTCTGGCCCCTCTGCGTGGAGGGGCCCTCATCTTGGTCTATGCGCTTGGCCTTGCCTTTGTTCCAGCCTCTGTTGAAGACCACTCCACTGCCTCCTTGTCGGAGGCATGGTTAGTGGTGACGTTAAGCAGGTCACGGGTGGTACGGGGCTTCAGGCAGCCAAGCTTATGGATCAGGGACTCGCAGGTCATCCCGGAGAGAAATGCGCTGATGACGTCTGTGTCGACGACATTAGGGAGGGAGTTGCATCGTTGGGGGAACCTACGGATGTAATCCCGTAGGGACTCACTGGGTTCCTGCTGGTAGCTCTTGAGGTCCCAGGAGTTCCCAGGATTGACATACGTCCCCTGAAGTTTTTGACAAAGATCCTCTTGAGGTCCGCCTAGTTGTGGATGTTGTCATGCGGGAGGAATTCGAGCCATGCTCGAACATGTTCCCCTACGTAGATGGGGAGATATTGAATGATAAAAAGGTCATCATCCACCCCCCAGGCTTGGCAGGCGAGCCAGAAATCTTCGAGCCAAATACCGAGGTTTGTTTCCCCGTTGTACTTGGCTATGTTGGTGGGCGGTCGGAAGCGCTGCGGGAACGGCGCTCTCCGGATGCGTCGGCCAAAGGCCCATGGTCCCAGGCCTTCGGGGCTGGGACTCCAGTTGTCTCGCCGATGACCATGCCTAGGGCGTGTTTCACCGCTCACCTTGATGGTTCAGCCGGGGCCCGTGTCGCCTGCCCTCACTACCGCTCGGTGGATGTCATCATCATGCCGGGCGTGATGCCGGTTGCTGATGATGCTGCGAGCGTCTTGGTGTGAACCGGGCCGCTCGCGTATCGACGGTCGGTGTGGAGCAGGCGCCAGGTCAGACCGTGGCGCAGCCGCTGCCTCCCGAGCCGCGCTTGGCGGCTGTAGTGGTGAGCGGATGGAGCGATCCGTCTGGCATGTCCCCACTCCCCCAGTGGGGAGAGAAGGCGCATGTCGCAGTCGCGATGCGGAGCTTTCCGCTTGTTGAACGGCGGCGGCTTCTACCAGCGCCCGGAGGTTCCGATAGACCGCCCGCTCCTGGGGGTCAACGAGCTCGGGAACGCCGCGCAGAAGCATCGCCTCAGCGGCGATGTTCTAGCTAGCCTGAGCGAATTGTGGGGGGTCATTCACCTCATTTATGATGTCGCGCTGGACCTACTGGGCGTGACCCAAGCGCCGCCGCCGGTCATGTCATAGATCGCGTCTTTGTACCGGGTGCAACGTGCGATGGTTCTACCGCCGAAGCGTAGCTTTCGACGCCGCCGGCGGCGGATGGTCCAGAGGGGTGTGAGTCTGCACAGACTCCACAACTATGGGTGGCTGCCCCAGAGCGTTCGCCATAGCGCACTCCCAGGACGGTTGGTGGCTAGGTGCCACATCACCGATGCTGGAGCCGTCGCTCTCAGCCTCGTCATCCAGGAGTTCATAGAAACAGGTGGGAGCATAGTTTGCCATCCCCACGAATTCGGATGTGAAAGGGGGTGGCGTCAATATTTTTCGGAGCCCCTAGGCATACGCGTCCATGGAGGACGCGAGGTCGTAGGGGAACCAGTCGTGCGGTGTTTGCGGTACGGACAACGCGGTCCCTCCGGATAATTGACGGAAGATAGTAAATAACGAGTAAATAACAGTATATACATTACTCACAACAGGGTTTGAGCAGAGAGTTTGCTCGAAATGAAGCGTAGATGCCTTGTCGTTGTAGTCGTTGTGTGTCCCAGAGCTGATGGAGGGCGTCCGTCCGACGGGCACCAGAACGAGTGCCTCCTTGCGGAGGTGTAGTATGCCGAGCCGGTCGGTGACGAAGTCTAGGCTTCCGAAGAGTAAGGCCTAGGATGGCTCGAAGACGGGTGGAACCCACATCCCAACAAGTGGGAGTGCGGGAAACTCTAGTGAGCCAAAGCGAGTTGTATCGCCTGAGCCTGCCATGGCGAAGGTGGTAGAAAAGTGGGCCATTCGATGACCAAAAGTGTTGAACGTACAGCGTCTTCCCCACGGACGGCACCAACTGTCGGTGCAGAAAGTGACCAACACGTAAATATTTGTAGTTTTGACGTACGTTGTGATCGGAGGTGGCCTAGCACTCAATGACACAGGGTTTATACTGGTTCAGGCAACGTGCCCTACGTCTAGTTTGAGTCGGTCGGTGACTTTATTCCTGAGCCCAGGTGCTCAAAGTTTGCTGTGGGGTTACAAACGAGAAGGAGAAAGATGGGGGTACAAGAGGTCCGGTCGGACTCCTGTCGAAAGGGCCGAGAGCGATGGGAGCCCCGCTATGTGCTAAGTGTTCGAGCGTGTGCTCGTGGTTTGAACCTGGTGGTTCTGTTCTTATGTGCTAGTGAACTTGATCGATCTAATGAATCTGAATCAACTTATCTATTGGAACAGAGCGCATCCCCTTTTATAGATGAAGGGGATAGCTTTACAAGTGAGAGGGAGCGAGTACGTTCGCTACTAAGTCTTGCTGCCCACGTCGGCGGGTACAAGACGATGGTAGGCGCCCACAATACTGTTGAATGTCAGATGCACGTGGGAGGTTGTTTTGTCTTCTTCGGGTATGGCAGACGTCGGCGTCTGCCACACTGTTGATACCTGGAGGCATGCAAGGGGTTCTACCATGTTCATCCGGTATGGTAAATGCCGCCGCCCACAACACTGTTGATGCCCAGAGGCATGTGGGGAGAGCCTTACCGTATGGGAGTTAATGGCGCCCATAATACTGTAGTGGAAAATGTCGGCGCCTACAACACTGCTTGGGTTCTGTCGTGCTAGGGAGGTCGTAGAGTACTGTTCCTGTAGGTGTACAGGGTATGGTCCCCGGTATTGCGGTATGACTTGTGCGCCCTACCTTACTTTCTCCATCCATTTCCTGGTCCTTACCGAGCGGGCGTCCCTAGTCGGTTGGGTCCCAGTCGGCTCTGATTGTGCCAGCCGGAGAGGAGTTGTAAGCAGGGGTTCGGTGCATCCAGTCGGAGAAGTGGGTCAGAGTTGGAAGCGGTGTTTGGCTAGGCCATCCGGTCGGAGAGGCTGTCCGGAGGCAGGCTTGAGACCGAAGCGAGCGCTCCGGTCGGAGAGGTGGGCCGGAGTCTGAAGCGGGCGCTAGTTCCTCCTCGGCCATGCCTTCCGGTCAGAGATTTGGATCGCCCTTCTGGCTTGTCATTTAGGTACTTAGGCTGGCCCATGAGTTGTGCGTTGTCTGCTTGGGTCGAGCCTTTGTTGGAAAGCTGGTCCGCGAGGGACCCCGGGTTTATGAACCCGATAGCTTTTTTCTCCGCGTATACAATCTTAAAGATGGCACACGCTTTCGACTCAACGACTCCCCAAACAGTCATGTTTACGATCGGAGGTCCCCAGATACGGCCCTATCTCCGACTTCTCCCTACACGTGCATGAGCGTCCGCCCTTTGCGTTATGGGTGGTCGGCAGGGGATCCTTGACAACGCTTTGTTTTCCTACACGTACACGAGCTACGCGCTTCGCGTTATGGTCTATCGGCTAGCCAGAGCTGGGGACTCAGCTACAAACTAACTGGTTGGACGGTTTATATTAAATATACACATCTCCAAAAGAACACTTAGTGTTTACACCAAATGATTGCCGAGCTGCATATGCTATTTCATCACTGCTGATTTTTCTCCGGACTTCATATACTTTATTTTTACATCATGTACTACCCGTTCTCCATATTTTTATTACAGGGCCTAGGTTTAGTTGTCGAGCTCATTTTTTACGCTCGGAGATTGGATCAGTCGGAAAGGACAAGAGGATCATCATCCGGGTGGTCGGACCACCTAGTAGACGGACTTCACCGCCAACTAACTGGTCGGACTGTTCGGCGCTCACTCCTGTTAGGCGTTCACTTTGCCACTGACCAATTGATTGGGCTTCATCGTAAGCTTCGCTAGGGTGCTCGCCAGCTAAGCTGGAGACTCCTCGGCATTCGGATTCTTCATGTAAGCGTCGCCAGCTAAGCTGACGATTCCCTTGGCGGTCGGATTTTGCTACGTCTTGTCTGTCGATTCACCTGCTGGCTTACTACGTTTTGCCGACGCTACATGTCATGTGTGCTATCAAGGTGTTCCATGTTGTCCGGATCAGGGTGCTGATCCTGAGCGGCACGTCAGGGGCCTTGATAAGTACATCTATCGTAGCAATCCAGTGCTAAGCACATCTTTCCGCTCTTGGCAAGCTTTCGACTTCTTTTCTTAGACCATGCTACAAGATAATTCTTTATCTTCCAGCATGCTCGGGGACTAAATGTGTACACTTCACCTTGCGGTAAGTGTACTGTTTCTTCCTGGATTCTCAGCTAAGTTGAGGACTAGACAAATTTATTCTGACCCTAGCACTAGGTTCATTCTTCACCTACTGTCAGGCTCGGAGACTATAGTGTACACTGCACCTTGCGGTGCATGTACTGGCTTCGGTATGAGCTTATCTGCCACCTTCGCTTTTCTCAGATGACTAGGTCATTGGGGATATTTATCTGACATCGCTTCTGGCACCTAAGTGTGTACACTTCATCTAAGATGAAGAAATCTCAAATTTAAACTTGAGCTCCTTACGTCCTTCTAGCAAACCTCAGCTTTGAGTGAGTCAGAAATGGCTCCTAGTTAAATGGTCGGACACTCGATTCAATAGCTCGGCTACCAGCTAAATTGGTAGGATGCTCGATTCAACAGCTCGGCTACCAGCTAAACTGGTCGGACGCTCGATTCAACAGATCGGCTCCCAGTTAAACTAGTCAAAAGCTTGCTCCAGGTGATCAGCAACAATTTGAACAGCTTGAACAAGCTCGACACGGTGTTGCTCAGCGGATACAAGGTGCTCGGGGGCTAGCTGTGGGGGTACAACCCCCGATACCCACGGGGTTGTACATGGGCCTAGCCGCCAGGGGAGGCTCAGCCCACAAGACTATGCTGCGTGGAGCACGGCGCAGGTCGGCATGGCTCGCAAGACTACGTGAAGATCCTTGGCGATCAAGGAAAATCTGTTCGGATATGCTAGATTCCGCAATCTCTGTAATTCATATCTTGTAAACCGATCAGGATAGAAACAACCGACCTGTAACCCTACCCCCATGCTATATAAGGAGGATAGGGACCCCTCATTTTTTATATGATATCTCATAATACAATCCACAAAGACACATGATGTAGGGTATTACGTCAAGCTGACGGCCTGAACCTGCCTAATCAATGTCTCTTGCGTTCTGTGTCACCATCCGGTTCCCTCACACGCACCTCCACCGATTCATCTACTACCGTGAGCATACCACTCGATAGACTGCCGGATGTATTCATCGACAACTTAGAGCTGTCCATTCATAGTGGAATCGACGGTGAGCCGCAGCAGAATCAGCAGTCCCCTCGGCTCTGCTTCAATCCTTGGGCCATGCAGGCCGGTACTCTGGCGTCCTCCTAAGACTATCTCCAACAACAACACCCAAAATACAAGACTCATTCAACGTTTGGGTAGCGCTACAGTTCAAAGGGTTCAATACCCATTCGACATCCTCTCCAACAACAGGACCCAAAAGAGAATTTTTTTTTTGCAAATGGGTTTTCAAAAGAGAGGATACTCATATTTGGGTTGTGCCTCTCAGATAACCTAAAATGGGTCTCCCATATAGGTACTCTATTGGACGTTGATTTTGGGTCTCCTGCTATTCATTTTAGGTTTAGGTAACTATATGGTCATCTATTGGAGACGGTCTGACGTAGACCTTCTAAGCCACGTGCGTGTCTTCCAACGACGACGATACGATTCATTCTCCACTTTTAAATTCTCAGTTGTCCACTATCACACAGTAGGCAAAAGGCAATGGCTCTCATCTTCCCATTACTACGATGCGCTACTTCAATTTGCCTTCATCAAGCTTAACTTGTTTTAAGCAATGTTCTTATTGTGCCAAAGGAGATGGCCTCACCGGGACTGTTGTGTTTTGTGCAATGGGCCACCTGAAAACTGAAAGTTGAAACCGTCCTACACCTGTGCTTCCTTTGCCATTTCGGGGAACTGATTTGGCGTCAAGTGTAGCTCTAAGAACACTTTGACACTTCTGATTGAACATGTGGACAATTCATTTTCCATCAACTCTTGCTTGGTGGGAAGCAACGGCACAAATGTTGAAAAAGAGCAACGACGGTGTTTCAATGGCTTGCCATTTACGTCATGTAGAACTTCTGGAAAAAGAGCGAAACCGGAGTTTTTTTTTTTTTTGTTTTAGAACCACTTCTTGACGGCACAACAACTGGCTATGAAAGTAAAGGAAGACTTCGAGCTAAGGAGAAGGGTGTTTGTTTCGGTGTATTTTATCTATCCTTCTATTTGTTGTCTTCTTGAGTGGGCGCCCCGGTAGCTGTTTGAGTCATGTGTGTGTGGCCTCTTTAGTTAGACTCGGTCGCAGTTGTGTTTAAAACTCACTTTACCTCTTAAGGACCTACAAACCAATCGTGAGATTCTTTGTTGCAAAAGTCCGGGCAATCTTTACACTTTTCCTTCCGCTCCAACTATTGCACACCAAGCTCATGTCGCCACCTCCTCAATTTGGCATTAGTGTCGCGATCACACTGGTTCTGCCGCTCTCGACACATTGCAAAAGTTGTCTTTTAGTCTCTTGTAATAAAGTTGTCTTTAGCTCTCAACACATTGATGCATTAGTGTCATTAGTGATGCATCATGTTTTCCATGGTTGCCAGCTCGGTAAACATGTTATTCTACCATTCGCAGTTTCTAGTTCAAAGGCATTTAGGCCTTTTGAAGTAATTTATTGTGATGTATGGACATCGTCTATTTTCCTAGTAGTCACGTTTGATGATTTCACACATTTTTGTTGGACTCACGCTCTCCAACCCAAGTCCGAGGTCGCTCAACATCTCTAGAATTTTCATCAGCTTGTCCATACACAGTTTGGCCTGCCATTAAAAGTTGTTTGGGCGGATAATGGCACTGAGTTTACAAGCAACTTCCTGGCATAATACTTCTCCAACAACGACATTATTCTTTGTCTCTCTTCTCCATACACTTCCTTTTTATTTTTTGAAACTGTGTCCATACACTTCCTTCCTTTTTTAAAAAACAAATGTGTGTCCATACACTTCGTAGCAGAATAGGAAAGCTGGAACGCTCATACGTCACTTCATACTGGGCTGAGGCACCAGTCCGAGCCAACCCAGCCAGACGCGGAGCCCAGAGCCGATCCCTCCTCTCTTCTTGCTGATCTCTACCAACCTAGTTGAGCCCATCGGCTGACCCAGTAAAATCTCCTTTCTTAGCCCAAACTAACGGTAAATCAAGCACAGCATCGGCTGAGGGAGAAGAGCTTTTTATTTATATGGCCCTAAAAAAATAACTCTTCATTTTATGGTTTCTTTTTTTAACTTATTGTATGGTCTCAGGACGAAATTTTCTTTCTTTTATGGCCTTCCGTCAAGTCTGGTAGTGGGATCTATTAGTCTCCCCCTTTAGATACGCGAAGGGTCTAGATTGCCCTTCTGCTCTTCCTCCCTTCTACCGCATCCGTCCGAGCCTAGTAGGGAAAAAAAAGATGGAGCGCTACGAGCTTTGACCGAGTGGGGGAAAAAAGACCCGATGGAGGAGGACGCCCCCGCGGCCGGCCTCTCTGCCATCGGATCCGCCGGATCCACGGTGGGCCGAGAGAAAATTGCAATTATAGGACACCAAACAATGCGCTTCGTAATTATAGGATTCCAATCGTCGACTTTGTTAAAATGACCCTTAAAACATTGGCTTCTTATTTTATATGACATTTGGCGTATTTCTTCACTTTGTCAATCAAAATACATGTATTTTGGCTTCCCAACTTGTCGTGGGCCTCATCCTGCTCCTACCACTCGCCGGCGCGTCCTCCGACGACGGCGGATTCATCCGGCAGGTGACGGATGGTCGTTTCCGCACCGGTGCGGGCCCGGGGCTGCTCCCGGAGGCGCAGTTCTCTGCGTTCGTGAGGTGGCACGGCGGCGCGGTACTCCGGGCCGAGGAGTACGCTGCGGCCGGCTGCGCGTGTTCGCGTTAACCTAACCACATGGGCGGCGCGACCAGCGCTGGACCCGACCAAGCGCCACGGGTCACGCCCTTCTCCGACCTCACGCGGGAGGAGTTCGAGGCGCGCCTCATGGGCGCAGCGCGCGCCAAGGGGACGCCCAGCTGCTCGTGATTTAGTGGCGCGTCGGCCGCCCAGCTGGCCTCGCGCAGGAGGAGGTGGCGCGGCGGCCCGCCAGCCTTCGATCATGCGACAAGGGCGCCATCACCGGCGTCAAGATGCGGCGCGTGTGGGTCGTGGCTGGGCATTCACCACGACGGCGCGGTGGAAGGCGCCAACTTCCTCGCCATTGTGGAAACTCCTCGACCTCGGCCGAAAGCAAAGCGGCTGGTCGATCGCGACCACACCGTGACGCGGCATCATCGCGCTCTCGATGTCTTCCCACTTGGAATGAATTCGTCCGATTCGATGAAGGATTATTAGAGCATGCTGGTTTTGGTTTATATGTTCGGTGCAGCGCGGTGGCGCAAACGAGTGCAACAACGGCCGCGCCGGCGAAGCGATGATGACCAACGCGTCGCCTGCACTGATGAAGTCCGGCGGGCTGATGGAGCAGCGCGCATACCCGTACAGACACGGGCGCACGCGGGCCCCTCGCAGCTTTCGACCGCCCAGCCGCCGTCTGTCTGCGTATTAACTTCACCGCCGTAAATTTGGTGACGAGGCCCGAATCCACGCGGGCGTTGGTCCGCGCGCGGGCCCATCACGGTGGGGCTCAACGCGGCATTCATGCAATCGACGTATGGGTGTCGTGGCTTCTCCTGCCACAAGCCTTCACAAGCGGCCGCAGCTCGCTACCGCCCCACTCGGATCATCAAGAACTCGTGGGGGAAAGCAGAGGGGGAGCAAGGGTACTACCGCCTCTGCCAAGGCAAAACAACGTCACAAGGCGTCGACAAAGATGGTCTCCGCCGTCGTCGTGGTGCCGGCGCCGTGAACCAACCCAATCCACATGCTGCCAGCCGCCATGGGTGTACTCGTGACACGGAAGTTCCGGGCGTGGCATGGTATTGTCTGCAGGTGGTAGTGCGTGGCTCATACACCGTATACATGTATTTTGATTAACAAAGTGAAGAAATACGTCAAATATCATTTAAAATAAGAAGCCAACGTTTCAAGGATCATTTTAACGAAGTCGACGATTGAAGTCCTATAATTACGGAGCACATTGTTTAGTGCCCTCTAATTGCAATTTTCTCGCGAGCCGAGCCCCCTCCTATCCTCGGCCGGCATCCTACGCATGGGGAGGCCCCGTCGCCCGCCTGGTCGAGCGCGCATGACTGGGGCTAGTACAGCGCGGCACCAGGTGACTCCTCCCGCGCCCATCCCGGCCTTTCCAGCTGTCATCCCGGCCTTCCCAGCGACGCGGAGGGGCAGCTGGGGACGGACGGCGCCTCCAGCTGCTCGCGTCGTAAGGTTCTCCATTCATTATGTAAAAAGCAGTGCACATCAAATAGAAGCTTGTGGATTTATAGTTCTGTACGATTCACAGTTCACCTGATATCTTGATGTAGATGATTTTCTAAATTTTGCATCGGGTCACTACGAAACTATGTTTAAGGAGTATGGCATGTCTGTGACCATGTTGTTCTAGACAAGTTTATCTATTTCTCAGAAAAACTGCATGACGGACAACTGTTGCCTATTATTTCAGAAAAAATGCATGCTGTTGCATTTCTGGAAATGCTGCTGGCAACTGAATGTGCAGGAGTGCTTACCAGTGTTTATAAAATTCTAGCATGGTGAATTTTACTTGCTGTTTTCTTTTCAGTAATATTCCTGTTAGTTAGCTAAGAATTTTACCATGTCTGTTTGCCGGCATGAAGTGTTACTTGCTGTTTTACCTTTCCAGACAATTAAGTTATGTTACTTAGCATGGTGAATTTTACAAATTAAGTGCTGTTGTTATGTGATGTTGCCCAGCAACTACTGTTATGTCTTTTACCTCACATGATACCGTTATGTGAATGCTATATGAAATTTTCCTTCATAGGACAATGCTATCTGAATGTCACCTCACAGGAAACCAAGTTGAACACCTGTTGTACCCGTCATGAAGAAGCTAGGCCTTCCAAAGAAAAAAGACGTAGACATTTCGAAGGTGCCGCTTGACAGTCCATCGATAGGTACAAGAAACAAGATATGACTTCCTAGCAGCCCTGCCATGAGCACGTGAAAAAGCAGGCGCAGCCTTTGATTTGTGATATGCATATTGAATTCGCTCGTTGTATGTGAGACCAATGTATGTTTAAAATCGCACTTTTGTGTGACCTTATTTATGTGAGACTATGGTACATTTGTGAACAATTTATGTGTCAACCTATGGTTAATTGCAATGCATTTGTGCAATTTTTTTATGCATTTGATAAACTCATTTTATTGTGATATGTTTGTGTACATTATGTGTCTTATTATGTACTGTTATGTGTAAACTTATTTGCGTAATATTATCTTAAATGTACAACAGACAAACAAAACTCTGCATTTTATTTTTTCGCAAGTGACAAAAACGGACGGAAGGCCATAGAAGAAAGAGAATTTCGTTTTGGGGCCATACAAGATTTTTTTTTTCAGGGTCGTAAAAGTAAAAAACTCGAGGAAGAATGGTGGTGTATTCTCTCTTTCTCGAAGCCACCACGTACGCCGCCACCGTGGACGTCACATCTGACATCAGCAGAAGGACCCACCAGTGGCCCTACCTGTAAGTATGCATATAATCAGTACTACTCATTAGCCAGGCTACGCTCAGCCATGAACCTCGAGCACCGGCACCGCCGCTCGAGCTCGAGTAACTGCGGCCGCGGCCGGCGGGAGAAGGAGTGAAGGACCACGGGCCACGGGCCACCGGCCACCGGCCACCACCGCGTAGGCGTAATACCCCGCGTCACTCCTGCAACGTCACAGCCACGTAGCCCAACTCTATGACAAGTGTGGCCCAGTTGCGGTACCGGCACGTGTTGCCAGCAGCAATGTGAAGGCTTTCGACGAGCGTTTCGTTTCCTTTGGTGCCGGCCGCTGCCCGCTGCCACCTTCCTCGTGTCCTCGCTCGTCCTCCACCCACTCACACGCCTCCTGCTACTTACTCCTCTTGGTCGGGACTCGGGAGCGAGCTCGCCGGATCGGATCCACGAGCGCGGCGCGGCAATGGGCGGCTTGGGAGGTGGGTGGCGAACCCATCGAGCACCCCAACGAACGGCGGGATCCGGTGCCGAATTGCCCAGCTCATCGAATTTGTTCCTTCTTGCATGCAAGCGCTGGTGCTGGTGGCGGCGGCGGCAAGGTCGGCCTGCCGGCGCTCGACGTGGCGCTTGCGTTCCCGCAGGCCACGCCGGCGTCCCTCTTCCCGCCCGCTGGTGAGCCCCCTCAGCTCGCAGCCTGCTCGTCGCTCCCGCTGTTCCTCTCGTGCTACTACGTGTAGCTACTAGATAGGCAGGCGGCGTGACGTGTGTGGTTGGGTTGCCACTTGCCACTTGCCACTTGCCAGTGTGCCTCAACTGTCTCGCTCCCACTTCTTCTTCCACTCGCCGGCGACGATCTCTCGTCCTCCACTCTCCTGCCTTGTGCTCGCCGGGCACATTTTTCTTGCGAGCCGTGCGTCGTCATTAGCTGGCAACCGTACGTTACGAGTTACGTCTTCCGCCTGCCTTCTCCTCTGTCCTCACCAGTCACCAGAATACTGCCAGATCTGTCTGCTTTCTCCGTTTGCTGAGGTTACAAGAAGGATTCAAATGCAATTAGTGTTGTTCAGTTCGCAGCATTGTCAGACATCCTCTTGAGCAAACTGATTAAAACTTTAACAATTTGCTGCCATTGTCTTGTTCGTATATGTAAACTTTATTAAACACCAGCAAGTAGAGAACTTTCAGTTTGTCGATGAAGGTGTTGTTGAATTCACCATGATTGTCACCCACTGAGGCTCCTATCTACTACCTTTTTCTGGACTGCAGTTCATGATTATCTTTGAAACTGCAGAATCTCCGCCTTATAAAAAATTGAAAAACTTCTACCATTACTGCAGTTACATTGATACTAATACATATGCACAGGGCAAGTCAAGGTCAATGGACTTGCAACAGTTTTCGTAACACACTATACTGTAGAAGCAACTCAAGGGACTTAACCCAGCCAAACAAGAGCCCACCACAGCCTGTCCAAACACAAGCAAAACGAACAAGACCAGGCCCAGCCTATAGGCTAGCCTGCATCTGCCCCTCAGCCTGGCCCAGCCCAATCCAGAGGTACCCGCCAATCGTTCGTACACCTTCTCCTAAAAAAGAAAAAAAAAACACGTTCGTACGCCTCTCTTCTCTTCGTTCCTCAACATAGTTTAATAAATCAATTACGGCAGTTTAATTTGTAATTTGCAAGTGTTTCTTGTTTTCAATCGGAAATAGAAACTGACACTTACGGGAAATGCACTAATCATCCCTTTTGAAGCGGAGGATGTACTGTTCTGTTCATCCTTTCTAATTGTTTATTCTTTGTTGCACCCTTTCATTCCAATTTCCAAATATAAGCCCATTAGCACATCCAAATACAGAACTAAAATCCATATTTGGTATACTTTAAAACTACCTTGAACTGATAGACCATCAGGTGGGTTGCTTTCAATGAGCAAAATGAATTTCCTTTATTTGACTCATACTTGTGACAAGAGTGCTTTCCTATTTATCGTTGGGTGGCTCACTGGTGCAACTTGCAATGAACGACAATTGGTGTGGACTTGTTTCCTTATGTTCTGTTGTTATCAGAAAGAACTTGGCTCTTGTCTAGCAATCTAACTCCCTTTAGGCTTACCGTGTAATTAAATTGTGGGGCCAGTTAAATCATGTTATTCAGCATTGTAGGTTAATTATAAGTTTTAACTACTGCGTTTAGTTTGTAGCATGTGAATTTGAGACCACCTGTTGTTGGCTCAGTGTCGGACTACTGCCAGCTTGATGATTTGCTGACTAATGAAAGATTGCAAGCCAAGACCGCTGGCCAATGCGAGACCTTCGCGGCAAGCCACGGCCTCCATCACCTCCGGGTCGGTGTGCCCTTCCACCACCAGGGCAAATGACCCCAAATAGTTGCTAGCATCGTCTCGGGCTACAGCTGCCGCCGCCGCCTGACCTGAATTCTTAGACATCACCGCGTTAACATTGATCTTTGCCAAACCACTCAGAGGTCTCACCCAGCGCGGAACTGACGCCGCCACCGAGCGCACCTCTGGGCTCTCTTGGTTGATCTCCTCAACTTCCCCGATGAACCGTTCAACAAAAGTATGTGTCGATAACGGGCTCTGAAACTGGTTCTCATGGATCGCCTTGCGTCTTGCAAACCATATCGCCCACAGGCAAACAACCACCCGTGTGATCTCATCCTGTTTAAGTGAGCTCATAACATCTGCTAACCAAGCACGGGCATCTGCACAATGAAGCTGGCCCAGGAATTCTAATATTCTCATTCTCAAGAGCCCACACACATTTAGCCAGATTGCACTCCAGAAAAGCGTGCCTCCATGAATCAGCAGCACCGCACAGTGCACAACTTGCATCCGGAGCCATGTTCCTATGGTGTCGCACATCTCCTGTTGGGATCGAGTGTCTGACCAATAGCCATAAAAACACCAGAACCTTCAAGGGAACCTTGGTTCTCCACAGCTCGGCCCATTCTTTCTCCTTTCTCCTGAGCGCCAACATTTGATCTGCTTGGCCTCCCTTCAGTCCAAGCCGCCCACAACCCTCGGCTTGTCACAAGCAATCTATAAGCTGATCGCACTGAGAAGATTCTAGATTTTTCATAGTTCCATGCCCAATAATCTTCCTGTGGAATGGTACTCAGTGGGATGTTTCCAATCAGCTCACCATCAGTGGTGAGTCCGCTCTCGTTGCCCCCATTGGTAACATCAAGCCATCTCTTGGAATCCACGGCATATACCAAATTCTTGTTGACGCTCCCGATCCAATCTGCCAGATTAGGCCTTGGTGAAGGACATGGATACCGTCAACAACTGCACGCCACACCCTTGATGGTGTCCCTCCGACCTCGGCATCCAATAGGTCGCACTCCGGATAGTACACTGCCTTCAGAATTCTTGCACTAAGCAAGTCCGGATCCTGCAACAGACGCCAAGCTTGGCATGCCAAAAGTGCCAGGTTGAAGAGCTCTATGTTTCTGAAACCTAGACCTCCCATGAACTTTGGCTTCGACATATCATCCCACGCCACCCAGCAAGTCCTCCGTTTTCCTTCCTTGTTTCCCCACCAAAAATCATGCAGAACACCATCAATGTGCTTGCATAAACCTCTTGGTAGTCTAAAGCAAGGCATAGAGTATGTTGGCATGGCTTGAGCAACGGCCTTAATTAGGACTTTCTTGCCACCCGCCGATAGGCATTGCTCCATCCAACCTTGCACCTTCTTCCACACTCGGTCCTTGAGATAAGTAAAGGCACCATTCACCGAATTGCCCACATCTGTTGGCATTCCTAAATACTTCTCACTCAAGGCCTCGTTGTGGACATCTAAAATCTCCTTGATCTCATTGCGCACCCCTACATTGCAGCCCTTGGCAAAGTGGATTGAAGACTTGTCCAAGTTTATCTGCTTTTCCAGATGCACTGCAATACAGATTCAAAACACTCTGGATTTCCTTTGCATTCTCCCTATTCGCCTTGAAAAGCAGCAGGCTGTCATCCGCAAAAAGCAAATGGCTCACCATCGGAACTGATGGAGCCACCCTTATACCCATAAGATTCAAGGGCTGGATTCTTGAATTTAACAGGCACGAAAGGCCCTCTACTGCCAACAAGAAAAGATAGGGGGAAATAGGATCTCCCTGACGGATACCTCTCACAGGCTTGAAGCTCTCCAACTTCTCACCATTAAATATAACTGAGAATGATACTGAACTGATCAATCTCATAACCATCTGCACCCACAGTCTATGAAAGCCCAGTTTCAACATAACTCTCTGCAGGTAATCCCACTCCAATCTGTCATAAGCCTTCCTCATATCTAATTTCAGAGCACAACACCTACCGTCATGTGCCCTCTTTTTCTTCATAAAGTGCAAACACTCGTAGGCTGTGATGATATTATCTGTAATTAGTCGGCCTGGCACAAAAGCCTACTGTTCCTCAAAAACAATTTCAGGCAAAATCTTACGTAATTTGTTGGCCGCTGTTTTGGATGAGATTTTGTAGACCATGTTACATAAGCTGATCGACCTAAATTGTCCGAGTTCCTCTCGCTTCTCCACTTTTGGTATTAGAACAATGCTGGTATCATTAATAATTGCCGGATCATCCTCTCCTCTCAGCATCTTTAGCACTCCCGCGGTCACCTCCTCCCCACAAACACTCCGGTGTCGCTAGAAAAAGTGTGCCGGGAAGCCATCCGGACCAGGCGCTTTAGTCGGAAACATCTAGAACAATGCCGCCTTGACCTCGTCGGGATTGGACGGCTTCAATAGCTCAACGTTCATTGCCCCAGTAACTTTAACAGGTACTGAATCCAGCAACTGGTCCATATTCTCCGTCCCCTCCGACATGTACAGATCCCTATAGAACGTCGTTGTGAGGGCGGCCATCTCCTCCTCAACCTCAGTAAAACTGCCATTGACTCTTTTCAGCTTGTTAATTCTATTCCGCTTCTTCCACTGACTTGCTCTCAGATGAAAAAACCTTGTATTTCTATCTCCCTCCTTGAGCCAGGTAACCCGTGAACGTTGTTTCCACATTACTTCCTCTATGTGATTCAGCTCTACTATCCTATCCACGGTTTTAATCTCCTCATGGGACGGGCCAATCCGCTGGGGTTCAGATCGGAGATGCTCAAGTCTTGCATGCAAGTTCTTGAGCTCCCGCTTCACATTGCCAAAGGACTGATTATTCCAGCCCCCTAGACTCCTTGACACAGCTCCAAGTTTCCTGTGCAAACCTTCTAGGTCCATCGCCCGCGGTTGGTCAACCCAAGCTTGTGCAAGCACATTCCTGAAATCTGAATGTCTTTCCCACATGAGCTCATACCGAACTGTCGCTTACCACGTCTATCCGATGAGCGTTGTGGTCTGATATCCCACCGTAGCTCAATAGGTCCATGGTCGGATGCCGCTGAAGTCAAGTGCCGAACATAAGTGAGCGGGAACCTGACATTCCACTCGGCACATGCCAGAGCGCGATCCAGCCGCACGCGACAATAGGAACCACCGACCACCTTCTTCTCATAAAGTCCACCTGCGTCCTTCAAACCCAAGGTCCACCAGTCCGCAAACGTCAACCATCTCTCGAAATCTAGCAATCTGGCTTCGGCTACGCTCTTGTACCCCTTCATGTTCCGACTGAAGGAGGACTTCATTGAAATCACCAATGCACACCCATGGTAGATGAGAAGAAGACTTGATAAACTTCAACAGTACATCTCCCATGTCTTGTGTCGTTCTGCCACCTGTGCCTCACCATAGACATAGGTTAAACGCCACGGCTCTCCCCCATTCTCAGAAATAATGGAATCAATGTGATACCAGTAAAATTTCCACTCTAGTGTTATTATTCCAAAACAAGCCCAGATCACCACTATGCCCTGAGCTACTCACTGTGAAAGCATTATCAAACCCTAGAGTACTTTTGAGACCTTCCACCCATGCTCGGTGGACTTGTGTTTCCTGAACACAGAGCACGGTAGGGGCAACAATCTTCACTAGTTCGCGAAGCTCCTTGACTGTAGCGGCGTTGCCCAAACCGCAACAGTTCCAACTGAGGCAACTCATTGCTTTAGGTGACCCTCCACACCGGAGGCTGCCTTCTCTGAGCTCTTGATCACCAGTTCCTCCTCCACCTTCTTCTGCTTCTTCTTCTGTCTCAGAGACACACGCTGCTGGGGTGGTGGCGGCGGCACGGTATCAGACGGCAATCCGTCTGGATTCAACTCCAACTTCTTCTTCACCAAGCCACCCACCTTCTCTTCTGTAGCCTGTTGAGGAGGTTTGACAGGGCTAGACACCGAGTCTGCTAGGTCCTCGTCCTTCCCACCAAAACCTACCTCCTACGAGCCTCTCTTGCGACAGCCCCCACTGTTTTCACTCTCCGCCTTCTTCTCCCTCCACAAACCTTCTCTTCCTCCACCGAACCTGCCTCCCCTACCACGTGCACGCCTGCGGTCTCCAACGCTGCCTCTTTCTCCCTTCATGGCATTGTTGAAAGGGGGTCTCTCTTGCTCACCCCCAAGGAGAGTCTAACTCTAGGTGTCCCAGCCCTCCAAGAATCACCACTAGCTATCATCCAATCACCAAAACTTGAGATCATCATCTGCAAATTTCCCCGAACCAGACTCCAGATGCATATGGCCCATCAAGCCACAATGAGCACAAAAACGAGGCATCTTGTCGTACTTGACTTGCAGCAACATCGGTTCACACCCCTCAGGAGCAAGCGTGACAAAGCAAACCAGTGGTTTGGTTGCCTCCAGATCCACCCTTGCCCTATAGAAAATTAGAAATCCCCTCTGCCGCTGGCCACCACTTTCATCTCCACCGCAATCACCTTCCCCATAAGCTGCTTCAAGATTGCTTCTGTCCTGTATAGGGGCGGGACTCTATGAACCTGAATCCACGTCTAAACACAGCCGGGGAGCTTCGCCGGAGTCGGCGTTGCCCCGTCGAACTCCTCAAGCATTAGCGCATAGCCTCGAAAAAGCCACGACCCTTCCTCCATGATCCTCTTCCAATCACCCAAGCAGAACTCCTGTACTAGAAACAAATTCTTTCCAATGGCGCGGAAAGAGACTTCCCTCGCCGTATTCCACTCTGCCCTCATCGTCGAGAATAGCGACTGCTCGCTGAACTGCTTTGACGTTAGCAGCCGCGCCGCCGCCAGCCACTTCACCTCCGTCAGCTTGTTACGATCCTCCTTGGCCAACACAACACCTTCCTTCTCCGTCTCACTCAGCTTCAGCGTTCGCAGAAGCCGCTCCATCTCTCCATCCACGTCCTTCGCATCACCCCGGGAAGTTTCTGCCGCCATCCTTCCCGTCAAAGCCACCAAACCCTACTCGACGGTCCTCCTTCCTTCTGCCAAGGCCGGGCAGCTACGCCAGGCAGCCCCGAGATCAGCCCGAGCAGTTGGATGGGTGGGGGTCGTCGGTAGGATGAGCTGAGGTCCTCCTCGGTCCATCGCCGATGGAGTCGCAGAAACCGCCGCCGCCGTCTTCCTCTTCCTCGTGCGTGACTACAGACTTGCTGGCTGCTGTTATGCTCTTCCGTGGGCCGTGGGATGCAGCGGGATTTAGGAATTGGCAAAATCCGAACGGATATGGATTATTTGCAACTTCTATATAGATTATCTAATGTTTAAATTCGATAACTTATATCCCTATTCCCTACAACCAAAGGAGTTTAGATTAAAAAAAGGTTTGTTAATTGAGAACTCTTATTTTATGATGTGGTTGTTTTATATTCAAAATTTTGAATTGAGAATGTTTTGGCTATTATTATTTATTGGCTACTAAATTACCATTTATGAGTATGGATAGCTTGCTAAGTGTTAATATTGTCAGTATGATTGCCTTAATATGCAATGCAAGATTATTGTTTCTTGCTTACTATTGTCTTTTGAGTTAAATACACCAGTGATCCTCGAACTTGTAACCTGGGTGCCAAGCATGTGCTCCAACGTGGTGGCGGCAGTGGAGGCCGCCGGTTGATCCTCGGAGCTGGTGTGTTTATGACCATCTGCAGTTCACATATATTGGAGGATGCTCTAAATAGTAGGGTACAACGCCCGCGCCGTTGTTGCTGGACTATGATATTGTTATTAGGCCAGTCCTAATAGTGTATTGATGATGGTTTCTATCCTCATTAAATGACTTATCACGTAGGCAAAACGTTGACATGGCAACGTAATTAATGAAGAAAGAGAGCAAAAATCCTAGAAATGGTTTCCTCATGAAGAAATCAAGTCTTCTCTTGACCCAATGCACCAAGAAACCATGAAATCGCTATTGAGGAGAAACCACCAATTTTTAGAGAGTTCGTACCGCACTCTCATTGGAGGAAGAAGATAGAGTTGGAAGAGAAAAAGAGAAAATAATTATTACTCATAGAAACCATGAATTAAAAAGTAGTATATTTTTTTTGGTACGGTATCTTATGTTATAAAAACTCAGTTTTTTCATCCGGACTGCCCTCACAACTAGCGCCCACGTACGACCACTGCAGTCTTGGTCCTCGGGCTTTTCTGTCTCGGGCGACGTTGTCTCATTAGCACCGGTGCCACATGTATCCGATTATATTAATTGTCCCGGGCATATATACTCCTCTCGGTCGATGAATCGATATATAGTTGTCGCCATTAAGTATAGAAAAGTAGTAGTTTTAGGGCTGCTGTTGGTCTCTTGATCTCCGCCGAACCAGTCAAGGGATGCAGGATGCCCTCGCTTGGTTGCTCGCTGCTCTGGCGCCGGGTTAGGTTTCTGGGAAACGCCTGAATCGGATCGTTTCTGCTGGGCCAATTGTGGTCTTTGGTGTAGCTGTTTACTTGACTAATGATGTATTAGTGTATGATTAGTAAATATCAAGTGATATTAATTTGTTTTAAAGATGTTTAAGACATAATTAGATAAAATAAGAATTTTAAGAGTGTATTTGTACAAAATAAAAATCATAATCATAACCTTATAATATTTTTATCCCATGTAGGGTCTGTCAGTACGCCATTGGGGTCGGGCTGGTGTTTGGTTTTGGTTTGGCTAGTATTGGTTTTTTTGAAAAGGAAAACACAGCTTGGTTGGTTGTTTGGGACTTGACATTGTCAACCAACGCTAACAGCAGACGACATACGATCTTCAGTCTTGGTCCAAACAAAGATCTCTTCTCAGCCAAGCTGAGTAGATACACTCAACCAAACATGACAAATCCGTTGCATGTAATTGTCCTAGCCTGGCTCTTAGATACGAGCCAGGCTCCACTGCTACGCGAAACAAACAAGCCCTTATGCAATCCCCAAAGCCTGCGCGTGCGCCGTCATCTCCTCATCGAACAACACATTGTTCATATACTAGAAAAGGAAGCGCCCTACCAGGGTCACATTGCGAAGCAATAATATAAAATACATAAAGAGCTCTTCGCGGCGCCCTACCGATGCAATAGTAGAGCAATATATAGCATGAAGTTCATATTAAAGAATTCATAAAGATAGTATCGACAATACTAATTATCGTTTTTACAGTACATAGGCTTATCTCTTATCTATTTAGAGATGCCAAGACCAGAGTTCATCACAACTAACTGTAACTGCTTTTGCCGAGAGATTCATGATGCTAATACGGATGAGGTAGCAGGCATTTTACAGACATGCTCGTGTTCACCCATACGTCCACCTGACTAAAACAGAAACATGTATGTTCCTTCAACACCAAACGTCAAGCAGAAGCATGCATGTTCCTTCGACACCAAACGCTTAGCAGCAGCCTAGCAGGTGATCACCCATATACAAAAGAATGGGATAGACTACTCCTGTCCGGTTATATGTTTGGTGGCTTTCACCACGACCAGCCCAAGTTAAAAGAATGGGATAGACTACTGTCCGGTTATATGTTTAGCAGCAGCCCAAGTTATCGTCCGGGGCTCGGAGGCTATACCAGGGTGCGCTACATACATTTCCTTCACCGCACCGGCAAAACAAAAACCTCCCCATTGGCAACGCACGAAACACCCGGGGCTTCTCGCCCGAATCACCCGGGCTACCATGAAAGCGCCACCCCTCCGGCAAAAGACAAAAAACCCCTAGACGATTCTGCCCGAATCGCCCAGGGGCTCCTGTCGATTCATAAACCCAGGGTCCCTCGCGGACCGGCTTCCAACAAAGGCTCGGCCCAAGCAGACAACGAGCAACTCATGAGCTGGCCCAAGTATCGGAACGACAGGCCAGGAGGGCAATCAAATCACCGACCGGAAGGCCTAGCGAGGAGGAACGGCGCCCATTTTCCGACTCCGACCCTCCTCTCCGACCGGAGCGCTCACTTTGATCTCCAGCCCGCCTTCGGACGGCCTCTCCGACCGGAAGGCCTAGCCGAAACACTACTTCCGACTCTGACCCCATGTCTCCGACCGGGATACGCAAAAGCCCTGCTCACCACTCTTCTCCGACTGGCGCAACCAGAGCCGACTGGGACCGACCGACCGGGGACGCCCGCCCAGAAAGGACCAGGGATCAAACGGAGAAAGCAAGGCAAGGCGCACAAGTCAAACCATGATACCAGGGACCGTGACCACACACACCCAAAAATAAGATTTACAACCGCCCAGCACAAACAAAGGTTATAGGCGCCGATATTTTCTCCTCTGATGATTGTGGGGCCATTAATTCCCATATGGTAAGGCTCCCCCCACATGCCTCTGGGCATCGACAGTGTTGTGGGCGCCGGCATTTACCATACCGAGTGAACATGGTAAAACCCTTCACATGCCACTGGGCATCAACAGTATAGCAGGTACCGACATCTGTCGTATACCAACAAAACGACACAGCCTCCCACGTGCATCCAACATCCAACAATGTTGTGGATGCCTACCATCATCCTATACCCGCCGGCGTGGGCAATAAGGTTTAGAAGCACGCGTACTCTCTCCCTCTCACTTGTAAGGCCATCCCCTTCATCTATAAAAGGGGATGCGCTCTCTCTCAACGTTCAAGTGAATCCAGATTCATTAGATCGACCAAGTTCACTAGTTCACAACCACAGAACCACCAGGTTCGAACCTCAAGCACACGCTTAAACACTTAGCTCATAGCGGAGCTCCTGTCGCTCTCGGCCCTTTTGACCGGAGTCCGACTGGACCTCTCGTACACCCCATCTTTCTCCTTCTCGTTTGTAACCCCACTGCAAACTTCGAGCATCTGGGCTCAGGAATAAAGACACCGACCAACTCAAACTGGACGTAGGGCAAGTTACCTGAACCAGTATAAACCATGTGTCATTGAGTGCTAGGCCACCCCCGATCACAACGTACGGACAAAACTATAAATATTTACTTGTTGGTCACTTTCTGCACTGACAGTTGACGTCGTCCGTGGGGAAGACTCTGTACGTTCAACACCTTTTATCATCGGATGGCCCACTTTTCCGCCACCTTTGCCATGGCGGGCTTAGGCGATACGATTCGCTTCGGCTCCCACCGGTTGGGATGTGGGTTCCACCCGTCTCCGAGCCGTCCTAGGCCTTCCTCTTTGGAAGCCGAGACTTCGTCGCCGACCAGCTCGGCGTACTACACCTCCGCGAGGAGGCACTCGTTCCGGCGCTCGTCGGAGGGGCAACATATATGTATAACTACTGCAACATATGCAACATGTGTATAGCTACTGCAACATATGCAGCATCCAGATAAAACACTTGCAATATACGTCTAAAACAGCAAACATTTGAAACATACACCCGAAACACTTGAAACATACGTGTATAGCCATTGCAACATCCTCGATCGATTTTTGCAATATTCAGATGAAACACATGCAACATACGTCATAATAACTTGAAACACTTGCAACATACGTCCGAAACACTTGAAACATACGTGTATAGCCATTGCAATATTGCAACATTCTCAATCTATTTTTGCAACATTCAGATAAAACACATGCAACATACGTCAGAAACAGCTGAAACACTTGCAACATATGTCCGAAACACTTGACAAAAACATTTGAAAACCATTGCAAACATACGCAACATCCAGATAAACACACTTGCAATATATGTGTGAAACATATGCAACATCCACATAAACACGCTTGCAACATATGTCTGAAAAGCAGATGAAACTTTGAAAATAGACGCTTGCAACATACGTGTACAACCATTGCAACACTTAAAACATAGATTTGCAACATGTCTGAAAACGTCAGAAACACTTAAACACACCGTCGCTGGCAATCCATGGCCTACCTAGTGAAAATCTGTGTTAGCTAGCAAGCTCAGGTGAGCAGGTCATCCAGAATTAACGTAGAGAACGAGTGGTTGAGATAAACTGAGCGTTTCTGATTAGAAAAATAAAAGAAGCATTATTCGTTGAACCGATCTAATTTGATTAAAAAACCTGTCAAAACTTATAAAGAAAAAAAAACGTCCGTGCTGTCCGTGACGTGTCACGACTCACGCGACTCACGAGTCACCAACACGGTGCGCTTGCGGGCTGCGGTGCGCTTCGTTCCGTTCCGTGGCCGTCGCCCATCCGAACTGAACGGACACGCCACCTCCAAAGTCGCAAACGCGACGACACGCCACTACGACAGGCGCCTGCCCTCGTGCTCTGAGCCTCTGACCACCGCCACGCGGGGCCCACTCCACCGTTACAGCAGGATGGGAACAACGGCAGGGCACACCGCACCGCACGAGGCAGCATGGAGCACATGTGGTGGCCCCATCGCATCCGGCGCCGTTGAGAACTGGAGTGGCCATCTGGTAGGGTAGGGCGGCGCCTATCCAATCCATCGACCACCCCGACGTGGCGACGTCACTGCTGCGCAACCCGCCTCCTATGACAGGTGGGTCCGCGGATAACTTCCGTTGCCGCACGTCACGTAAAAGGCTCCCCACTCCAAGTCCACCCCCACCAAATCGTCTTCGTTTACGTTTCGTTTCGGATCGTGCCGCTCTGCCGTCGTCTCGTCTCCTCTCCTCCTCTTACTCCACCTACTGCTAACTGCTCCTTCGATCGGGAGGGGAGCTCGCCGGAAGCCGGAAGCCGGAAGCCGGAAGCCGGTGCCGGATCCACGAGGGGAAGTTAACCGCCATCGAGCGCTGCGATGGGCAGCTTAGGAGGTGAGTTCTCAGATGGCGGCGTCCGACCGGCGGATGGGTCGGGGGTGGTGGGCTATTATTTTGCCGTCGTTGACCAGTTCCCTTTAGCTGCTGCAGGGGGGGACGGCAGCAAGGTCGGGCTGCCGGCGCTGGACGTGGCGCTCGCGTTCCCGCAGGCTACGCCGGCATCGCTCTTCCCGCCCGCCGGTGAGATATCTAATCTCCTTGCTCACCCTGCATGACTGCATTCGCTCTCGCGGTTTCTGGACTACTAGTAGTAGTTTGGTTATATTTGTTCGAACTGGAGAGGCCAGAATTGTTCGATCAAATCAGTATGATTGCGGAAGCGGCGAATCGGTTGTGATGGCATAAGCGGCAAATTCTTCTTTTCTTCTATTTTTCATTCGACAAGGGTGTCTACCTCGTCATGTTCAGAGTGGAGGATCCATGGTTTTGTTCATCCTTTTGCAAGTACAGTAATGCTCTCGAGCCTTTCTGTTGCTTGAGCAGAGCTCCAGTGTGTACTTGTCTCCAAAGATGTGGTATCCCAATAATATGAGGGTTTTTTTGGGGGGCACCCAGACGCTGCGACCATGTCTTCGAATTTTGATTTAGTTCAATTTTTTCTGGAGTTTGTCTATGATCCCCCTTTTATCCATGGTTAATCTTACTGGAGTTTGGTTGCATTCAGAGTTGTAACTTTCAAGGACGATATTGATTTCTTGTGACCTGTATACTCCTACATAGTCACTAGAAGTATTCTTTGTTGTGTGTTAAAAACTATACCTTGGGCAGATGCGGGCATGCGGCACTCTACTTTTACTCTTTGACAAGAGTGGTGCATCTGGTTGGATAATAATTGGGCGGCTCACTGTCACTGTACAACTTGCATTGAACCACACGCGATGTGGACCTGTTTTCTGTTGCTGTCAGAAAGGACTAGAGTTTGGTTTTTCAATCTCTAGCTCCTCTCTAGGATAATTGCGTAATTAATGCGATTGTGGACCTGGTTTTTAGCATTGTGTTGCTGTTAGAAAGGACTGAGTTTGGTTTTTTAATCTCTAGGCCTTCCTAAATAAATGTTAGGAATCGAATGTTTAGATATTAATAAAGAACATTAAATATTTGATTAATTATTGTCCAATTACATAGATGGAGGCTAATTTCAAAAGATTCGCTTTTTAATTTAATTAATCTGTCAAAGCACATGTTTAGTTATAGCATCATCGTTGTTTAAATCATGGACTAATTAGGCTTAAAAGATTCGATGTCGGAAAGAGAGTGAAAAACTTTGATTATCTAAAATTAGGCCCTATTTAATCTCCAGGATAATTGCGTAATTAATGCTCGTGTAAGCTAGGCTAGTTAGCAAACAGGACCTTACTTGCATACTAGTACAATCTTTGACTACTGCATCATAATTTGCAGGATGTCTGTTATCAATTTCCGTTTATTTACCTTTGAGCTGACCTGTTGTTGGTTGCAGCCTCGGACTACTACCAATTTGATGATTTGCTGACTGATGAAGAGAAGGCACTCAGGAAGAAGGTCCGGGGTATCATGGAAAAGGAAATCCCGCCCATTATGACTGAGGTATGCTCTTGCTAAAGACAGTTACTAATCTCTCCATGTTTTTCTTTTTGATTGACGAGTAATGGCAAGAGAACTGCTCTTCATTAACCTTAAGAAGACAAAACTAGCTGTAATATACATAGACTGGGCTACCAAAGTAGCCAGACAGAATCAATAAAAAGGCATTATGCTGCTAGAGAGTAACCGCTCGACTCGGATTTACTAAACAACAACATATGCAATCTTTCTGATTTTCTCACAAAACATTTAATATGGAGTAGCTTTTCAGTGAAATATCTTTTTTTAATGAAATATTGTAGTGGTATAGTATGTACCATATTCCTTTTCGACCATTGCATTTTACTCTCCCTTGAACTGACTTGCTAATGCACTGCAAGTGCAAGTCCTTTATACTGCCTCATCTTGTCATACGCTTAAATGACGTCATTTTACTCTGCAGTACTGGGAGAAGGCTGAATTCCCATTCCATGCCATTCCCAGCCTTGCCAGTCTCGGCTTAGCTGGTGGTACAATAAAGGTAGCAACCAAACAAATATGGGCTCTATTTTGAAGGTAAAGCCTATCCACCTGCACATCATTTCATTAATTTTTCCCTTTAAATGTACAGGGGTATGGGTGCCCAGGACTCTCGCTTACAGCTAGTGCTATTTCGATAGCAGAAGTTGCACGGGTCGATGCGAGCTGCTCCACATTTATTCTAGTGCACTCCTCGTTGGCTATGTCCACGATTGGTAAATCTAGCATTTCTCAGAACATTTTATACCTAACGTCCAAACAACTTTGTACACCTATGCTCAGGATTTCAGTTATTGTTTTCTTCCTGAAGAGTAGCCCTTTGTGGATCTGAGGCTCAAAAGCAGAAATACTTGCCATCTCTTGCCGAGTTCAAAACTATTGGTTGTTGGGTGAGTTACATTGTCCAATGTATTTTATAACTATTTCTCGTACTGTCATGTCAACACTCCACTCTTAGAGGGTTGAGCATGCTATTTGATATTTTCACCTTTCTGAGAGGATTGTCTGCTTTCTGCAGGCATTGACAGAGCCAGATTATGGAAGTGATGCAAGCTCCCTAAGGACTGCAGCAACCAAGGTTTAGTTAATTTGGGAGCATGATTTTCTAAGATAAATTTGGATAGTTCTAGTAATGCCAATGATGTGGCCTTTTCACCCTACCTTATCATGTTGGTTTTTTTATTTTGGTAGGTACCTGGTGGTTGGCAGTTAGATGGACAAAAACGCTGGATAGGTAACAGCACTTTTGCAGATGTCCTCATCATTTTGGCTAGGAATGCAGATACGAACCAACTAAATGGGTAATCATCTTTTTCTTCCTGGCCTTATTATACTGCTGGTACTGTATCTATTGATCCTGTACGTCTCTATATGAAGGTATATCTATTTTGATCAATGCAAGGAAAACCTTGCTTTCTGACAATTAATGTGTTGCGTTATTCTAGATTTATTGTAAAGAAAGGAGCTCCCGGTCTAAAAGCGACAAAAATTGAAAATAAAATTGGACTCAGAATGGTTCAAAATGGAGACATAATTCTAAATAAAGTATTTGTCCCTGAGGAAGACAGATTAACAGGCATCAATTCATTTCAGGATATAAACAAGGTACTGACTGGATGCCTCTTTTACAACCTGTTGTGGCCTGTGCTTTGTCAGATAATCAGGATCATATTGAGTCAAAGTTTTAACTTCTGAAACAGGTACTCGCTATGTCTCGAATTATGGTGGCATGGCAACCAATAGGCATATCAATGGGAGTTTTTGACATCTGCCATCGGTGGGAATCACATTACTACATCTATTTTTAGTTTATTCAGCATGATATGTTTAATATTTCCACTATATCACAACCTTTTACTGAACAAATAGGTACTTGAAAGAGAGAAAGCAATTTGGAGCTCCACTGGCAGCTTTTCAGCTCAATCAAGAAAAGCTTGTCCGAATGCTTGGCAACATTCAGGCTATGCTTCTCGTTGGCTGGCGACTGTGCAAGCTGTATGAGTCAGGCAAAATGACACCAGGCCGATCTAGTTTAGGCAAGGTTCGTAGGCTACAATATAGCTAGCGATGGATTTAGCATCTTGAGTCTGTCTATGTTTTCATCATTGGTAGTTTAGTATACAATCAACTGATAGCATCTGAATGCAGGCGTGGACGTCCCAGAAGGCCAGGGAGGTGGTTTCTCTTGGCCGAGAGCTACTGGGTGGCAATGGCATTTTGGCTGATTTTCTCGTCGCCAAGGTAATAGGGGTTCAGCAATTACTTTTGATTTTCTCCTTACATGGCAAAACACACACAAAAAAAGAGAGGAAAGAAACCAAACTAAGTTTCGTGCTTGCTCTTTTGATGTTCTATCTTTATTTCTTTTTCTGCTCTTTGGTGGTTTGGAGAACTTGTGTTAGTCTCCTTTCTCTAGTGCTGTGTTTCTTCTGCTTTTAGTTTCGTTCCAACCCTAGTGCTTAGGTGGTTTGTGGATGTGGTGAAGTCTGTGGAGGTGCTTAGTGGACGTTTTCTAGTTTCTTTGCACCTGTTTTGTAAACTGGTATCCCAGCACTCTCTATCTTGCTTTCAATAGGAGCAGGGCAACAACCTTGCAGGACTTTTCAGGGAACCAACAGTGTTTTCCTTTCACAGCATTTCAGCATAAGCATCAGCATAAGTCAAATTTCAGCATAAGAAGTTTCGTACTTGCTGCTTTGTCATATAGGCTCATAGCACTTTGTAAACCATGTGGTTCAACTTACAATCTTTACTGACAGAAGTGTCTGAAACAATCCTTACGTTTGCAGGCATTTTGTGATCTGGAGCCCATTTTCTCGTACGAGGGCACGTATGACATAAACAGCCTGGTGACTGGCAGAGAGATCACTGGGATCTCGAGCTTCAAGCCTGCTGTGTCAGCAAAGTCACGCCTGTGAAGTTGTTTTTTGTTTCTCCAACGAAGACAGTAGACATCAACCTTGTATATATTCTGATGATTGGGAATAACTGAATAAGAACGATGGGGAAACAGTATTAGTTGCATTGTCACTTTGTCAGTCTGTGATAAACGACTCTCCAGTGGCCGTGTTCATTTTTCAAAATGCTGCAATTACGAGCGATTTTATACAAAGGACAGATGTCCCTTAGGGCTGGTTTGGTTACCCTAGACTAGGAACCAATCCAGCTTCATCAAACTTACAAAAATTAGCTGACCATTTCAACTGGAATCTTTCCAGGGCAAGGTTCCTAGAGAACCGAATGAGCCCTTGAATCGTTCGGTTGAGCTGGAATGCTTGTCTAGAACAATTCCCATCAGGAATACTTGCCTAATTTACAGTCTTTAATGAGCTGGAATAATTACTGGCCACATTCCTAGCTAACCAAACAGGCCCTTAAAAGGCAATCCTTATCAGCATCCGTAGATAGACTTATTAGCTTCTGGGTTCATGGATGTATGTGTTTTTCATCGTAATCGTATTCTTGTAACAGTACTATTGTAAATGGTAATGCTCCACCGTGGCTGTCCGTCCGTGCCTGGACATCGGACGCTACGTAGCCTCACGTTGTTCACGTATTGTACCCACCACACAAATATCTAATACTCTCGTCTGGTGGCCACTTAGACTTATCTCCTCCGGTTCCTTCTCATCTCTCTTTCTCTCCTCCGTCTCTCTATTCAAAGCAACAGAGAGAGGAAGGATCGTGGAGCTTGTGCATCTCCTTCCCGTCTCGAACTCATGCAGCCACCCACCCCGTGTGTGTCACGGCCATACCCCACCAGCTCTCTGCGCGCTGCCGCTGGAGAGCCCGTGTTGCTGGCGAGCTCTGCGCCGCCAACATCCACCCATCGTTGCTGAGCTCTGCGCGCGCTGTTGCCAGCGAGCTCTGCGCCACCAAGATCCTCACCACTGATGAGCTCCACACTGGCGACCTCGGGCATCGAGCTTCGTGCCAGCGTCGAGCTTTACATTGACGAGCCCGATTCGCCCAAGCAGCAAGAAGATGTTGTGCTGAAAGCGCATATTATAAGCGTATGTTTCAAGTGTTTCATGTTTCATATGCATGTTGTACGTGTTTCATGTGGATGTTGCATATGTTGTCATGGCTATACACGTATGTTGCAAAGTGTATAGTTCCAAATGTTTCAGATGTTTTCAGACATATGTTGTAAGTATTTTATCTAGATGTTGCATATATTTCACACATATGTTGCAAGTATTTTACCTAGATGTTGCATATGTTTTGCAATGGCTACACACGTGTTTTCCTGATGTTTTAGACGTATGTTGCAAGTGTTTCAATTATTTCAAACGTAGTTTGCAAGTGTTTCACCTAGATGTTGCAAAAGTAAATCTAGTGTTGCACATGTTCTAGTGGGACCAGGCCCGTATTTGGCCCAGTGCAAGTGGGGCGACAACACTAGGCCCCCAAATTTTAGCCCCCTCCAACTGGGCTTCAAGAGGCTAGTATGGCTATATGGGCCTTTTGGTTTTTGTTTTTTCCTGCCAGCCCGGTAGCTTTACATGAGTTTCTGCATCGCATTTTGACCGAGAGTGTAGGAGTCGAAGCGTGGAAGCCGAACTGCCGCCGCCGTCGCCTGTTTTTCTCGCAGACCGCAGGAGCAACAACTCGGCGATCTCTGATCCTAGGTACATGCCTTTTACTTTCTTAGCTAATTAGTAACATCCCTCATATGTTTTTGTCTTTTTGATTTGTTTTGTTGGGTTTTTTTTTCACGAAACAGGGTACTCTATTTTTATCTCATGTCTTGTAGAATTAGAAAATATGATGATTTTAAAGAATACCCGAAGAATGATGATTTTATTTCAAAGAACACCTGAAGAATGATGATTTTTACTCCAAAAGTTATGAAGATATCAGTAAGGTTCAGATTTAGCATTTAATTTTTTAGCATCAATGCCTCTATGTAGTTCTTATATTGTGAGAAAACAGGCTTTATATAATATAATCAAATGCATTTTAGTTATTTGTATTGCTCTATAGGGCCCCATTTGTATGATTGATTTTATTTCAAAGAATACCCGAAGAATGATGATTTTATTTCAAAGAATACCCGAAGAATGATGATTTTTACTCCAAAAGTTATGAAGATATCAGTAAGGTTCAGATTTAGCATTTAATTTTTTAGCATCAATGCCTCTATGTAGTTCTTATATTGTGAGAAAACAGGCTTTATATAATATAATCAAATGCATTTTAGTTATTTGTATTGCTCTATAAGGCCCCATTTGTATGATTTGCACTAGGGCCTAGAATTCTTGGGTACGGGCCTGAGTGGGACCTATCTGTCGCAGTCGCCTACTATAGTTGCTGGGCCCGCCTGCATACGCGTGGGTGTGAAGGGGGCGTGAGCGGTAGGCGCAGAAAACAGGGAGAGCGCAGATTGTGACATGGCCCCCACGTGGACGCGCGTAGGCGCGGGAAATGGAGCGGCACGGGCTCCCATGTGAAGCAGGCACAAATGTGCGAGTGGGCGTAGCGGTATGTGTATGCGGGGACACAGGCAGGCGCGGCGTCCGGACGCTAACCTACCGTATTGTAAAACTTGGGATGCTTCCTCTTATTATCTTATACTCTACTTGTATATGATATACGACATAGCAGTGCTCCAGCTAATTTGATAATAAGAAAAAAAAGATTGGTCAGGGTCGCGTCAGTGGCGGCACGTGCTCCTCTTGTCCTTGGCACGGAACACGTTGTTCTTCCTTCACGTTGTCGTTGATGGCCTTCTGTTTCAGCCCGTACTACATACTTGGGCTCGCCGGCCCGTTGATGAAGCCGTTTCCTCATATCTTCTAGATCACTTGACTTTTGAGGAATCTGGGAGGGTGCAGCGGCGACCGCCTAGGACCCAACACAGGAGGGGGCCCAGACCTTGATACGCAGCCCATTAGTCAACTCTCAGACGCCGAGACGAGAACCCATGGAGGCGAAGCGATCACCGATCCAGCAGCAGCAAACCGTTCGCTTGAGATGAGAGAGCTAGATCACGCGAGTAGACTTTTTCCCCTAGGCGACTTGCGTCCACGGACCAGTGACAATTCTAACACCGTCGACACTCACCAGGCCTGACGACACAGTCACGCCGGCCAATATCTGATTCTCCGTCTCACCGTATGGGGATTCAGGCAATCAAGGTTGTAGGCTGGCCCCATCTCTCCAACGGAGGTCTGTTTGGGGTTTTCTTTTCTATTTGTCTCTTCCAATCTTGTTAACATAGGTAATACATTCTAGATACTTGTAATTGCTAATTGGTTAGGGTTGTTTTTTATTCTATGCTCATATAGTCATATAGTATATGTTTTGTTTAGGTGTTGGTTTGGAATTTTACAATATAACGATGATAGCTAAGCAACATTTGTCTGGTGCTGAGAAAAAAGGAACAAAAAAGAGAACTACAGATCAGTTTATATTCAGTCGCGCCAATCTTAATCATATATAAGTTCTTTTATTAATCTTGACATTGTTCATCCATCATTATCAAACTTGTTCAATTAATAATGTCACTAGCTCTGCAAAATATATTAGACACATATATATAGTCTTCATCTTGAGGGCCTATGGTTGTGACCGCCGTAGAGTCCTCGAAACTTAGACAGCACAAGGGTTGGGCATCGGCAGTACATGTTGCAGTTGCAGCCTCGTGCTAGCTAGACGCCTAGACCTAGTGATGGTCGTTGGAGTGCTTCTTCTTCCTCTCGAAGAGGCCGTCAGGACCTGAAACCCAAGCAAGACCAAGTAGCTAGTGAAGTCCGTTATGCAGCAATCTGTTTATTTATCTAAATACAATGCTCATTTTTCGAGAAGTGAATGAAACAACTTTAATTTTGATCTAATCTACACAAAAATAAATACTAACAGTTATAATTGCAGATAAATATTATTAGATTAATCATGAAATTCTTTTCATATAGTAAACTTATATGGAGACATAAAATGTTTATAGTATTTCTCTATAGACTTAGTAAAAAAAGTTAAAAATATTTGATTTGGTTTAAATCTAGAATTGTATTCTTTCTAGGCGAGAATTAGTTCGTGGTTTCTAGTCTTGGTTTAAATTTGGAATTGTATTCTTTTTGGGACAAAAGTAAATCCGTGGTTTATATATGTTACCCCAGGGGAAGTCCTTGTTCCTGATGTGCAGGTACGGGTACGGCGGTGGGTCGGGGAACTCCTGGTGGCCCTTGGACAGGTTGTACACGGCCAGCACGGTGCAGGTGGCGATCCCGGCGTACGTGATCCGCTCCCACTTGACGGCCTCCTCTGCAAGTGCAAACACAAATTCAGAGCTCAGCTCCAACGTCAACTATGCAAGCTAATAAGCTGGTAATGGTAGCCGTCTCTTACTCGCGTCGTCGTGGCGTGCGGCGGAGGAGGCGAACCCGCGGCGGCGCAGCGCCGTGCCGGCACACCTCTTAGCTGCCGCGTTGCCGGCGGCGAGGAAGCAGGCCATCGGAGCTGCCATCTTTCGTCTTCTTTCCAGCTGGACTGGAGCAGGTGCAGGTTGTTGATAAGTGGCAGCTGTATGTCGTTGGGCAATGGCAGTGGCAGGGCAGGAGGCCATTATTTAAGCAATCAACAGAGGAAGAACGATGGTTCCAGAAGGTGGTAGACTGGCAGTGGTACATACAAGTAAGGTCGGCAAGCTTTATCCATGGTCGCGAAAGCGACGTGATGCTAAGCTAGATTGATCTGGGCGAGAGCGAGAGCGAAGCTTCCACGCCCGAAGACAGACTACACGTCCATCAGTATTCAGTAAACAATCCTAAAAAGAGCTCTTTCAGATGATGTCCATCAGTTCCATCAGTAATTCAGTATTCCCTGCTTTATTTACAGCACAGCTAAACAGGAGCTCTTTCAGATGATTGCCGATCAGTATTCAGTAACAGGGACTGAGGAACCTTCACTCTTCCGGGCTGAATCAACACATGAAGCATTAGAAAACAAGTGCTTAGTCATCAGAAACCGAGACTAGGTAGATGCATATGGCATGATGAAGGCTCCTACAAAGCTGTCAAAGTTGACTTTATTGACCATACTGTGCTAATGTACAGGACAAAAATATATAAAATGAAAGAAAGACTACAAGCACCCTTGGTACATGTCTATACCTCCCTTACTGGCATCTCAGCTCTCAACAGGTGACTATTTGAGTGGCTATCTGTTTCCTAGGTTCTCTGGAATGTTAACAAACCAGTAGCAGAAATAATTCGAATTTCCATTTCCCTACTCAGTTGGGCAAATGTTTCATGCAAAGAAATAACATGATGAAAAAATGAAGTACGAATGGGGCTTTTCTGACATAGTTTCTCCAAGGTATCCTTCCTGCCCACAGACCGCATCAACCTAACAGCCCAAGTATCACTCATGACTGCTTCACAGCTTGGGCACCACGGGGATTCACATGATGATTCCACTGAAGAAGCATCCATATGATTGACGTCCCTATGTAAATAAACGGGGAGTGTTGATCAGAGTGGCTAAACAAACAACAAAGACAAATGGAGCATTATTACAGGTAACACATGCAACGAGCGCGCTGTGCCCACAATTCTATTTCGCAAGATTGAAAGCTGGAACTGATAAATGCTACATTGCACTGTTTAAACTGCAAAAGTAAAGTACTGATAAAATCCTGAGAAATGAAGACCCTGCATAGGAAAACAGGATAGCTCCTAAAGCTAAATCAAATGAATATTTCGATAAAAGTACCAGATAATCAACCTAACAGTTACAAGTGCGATATTAAAAGCTGGTTAGGTTCCGAAGAACTTAATTGTCAAAGGTGAATCAAAACAATGGTCCACTCAGAACTCAGAAGGCAAGCTTAGTACCTGCAAAGAAGCCAACTGTGCTCAGATTTGCTGCAGCCATGGTGTGGTATATCAAGTATTCCGTGAGGAAATGACCAAGAGCGTAGATGAATGATAGGAAGGTGGCCAGATACAGAGGCCTGTTTTCCAGGTTCAGTGCACAGAGTAAGCACAACGTGCAGGTCAGAAGAGTCCAGACACCAAAAGTACGGCCATGAACATCAGTCACTGCATGTTAAAAAATTAGAATCAGCTCAGTGTTATCAGATTGGATGACTAATCGTGATTAATCATGATTAGTCGTCCTTATCACAACTTGGGACTCGATAAGGGCCCTCGATATGATTAGCACGACTAGAAAATTAGCCATCCAACTAATGGAGGACTAATATTCTAATAATGATTAGTCATCCGATCAGGCCATTTGGATGACTAGTTGGGTCAGCCCAAGAAAATTTCCTAGTGGGAAGAATTTGCCCCACCTGTTTCATAAAACAAAGTTTGTTGAAGGGAGTTGATAGTGCTTAGGTACAATGTAAAATTCCAGATTCAAAATTGCTTATTTGCCTAAGTAAGCAATATGAGGCTATGAGCTATGGATTATATCTAGAAATGGTTATACAATAATCCCACGCAATATTTTCAAAACTTAGGGGCAGCTAAGAACTAACAAGATCGATGCTGTTCTCCTATTGACCAAATGATAGTCACAAGGCCTCTATATTACACTTCTTCATTTAAAAGGTGTCAGTGTAACACGACTGCAGAGCTCTACGTAAAAATAAAGGCCACTGCTGACCTCTGTGGTAATCAGTGATCCAAATGAAATAATCATGAACTAGCAAACATCCGAGCAGTAACACTACTTGTTTCTCTTAAGAAAGGACTGACCTCTGACCTTCCGAGGATATCAAGACTCAGTAAAAAAAACTAAGTATCTGAGCACCATCAAATAAGAAATTCAGATATTGCTGTTGTGTGGCTTCCGACCCAAAATGAGCTGCATCACCACTCATTAGACTGCTCTCAACTATCCCAATTGCAGACTTGAAATCCTTCCTCAATATAAGACTCATCCCAGAATGAGTCTCACTAACTGAAAAAGGAATTTTAATATTGACTAATTCTTAGAGCAAACACTAAAAATTAAAAAAAAAAAGCAATATTAAGCTAGTGTTTAGCCCCCCCTGTCCACCTCGAACAAAATGAATGAATAAGAGCATCTCCATCAGGGCAATCAGTGATTCAGATGAATCTTGGGCAAGAAATCAGTGATTCAGATATTGTGGTTGTGCTGCTGCACAGAGCACAGTACACCCCACCGATACCAAGAAGAAAACAGAGCAGATCAGACGACCAGAGGCCATTCTCTGTCCCCCACCAGTGTACTCGACTTGGAACAGCCTTCTAGCTCAAACTGAAGAATCTCACGGTAAGGGGACACAGCGGCCTCCGAACCGTCAGCAAAAAGGCGTGGGCACACATCAGTAGCACTACTCCCACCCCTCCTCGACAGGCCCGACCAGATCAGATGAGAATGAATGAAATCTGCCTGCCCAGATGGAGCCAGACGAACTAGAGGCAGAGGTGTGTGCAGAAGACGGAGAGGGGAGGGTGTGGGGTTACTCACTTTCCGTCTGGGAGAAGACGGCGACGCGGAGCGCCCAGATGTCGAAGAAGCCGAACCAGACGGAGGCGAGCCGGAGGGAGCCGACTAGCATTAGCCACCACCCCAGCGCCGGCACGCCCTTCTTCGTTCCCTCCGCCGCCATGCCTGTACGCCAGAGCTGCGCAGGAAGGCCCCCCCCGGTCAGGTAGTGGTGTAAGCAGGAGCAGCGGCCCACTCGCTCTAGCCGAACCGATCGGTTCGGTTCTCGGGTTTCTCTTAAATTATTTCGGTTACCAGAACCTAGGGGGCTGAAAAAAAAACATTAGGAATAACTACCAACCGGACGTCCGACCCACGGCCACGCCAACGTTCCGCAGCACTCCCCGCGACAGAGCGTCCGCCACGCCCGCGTAACAAGGGAGCCCGCCCGCTGGCCACGCTCACACGGGGTTTCAACTTCGTCGCGCCGTGTCAAGTCCATAGCCAGGGTCTGCATCTCCGTCGCACGGGGAGATGCCACGAGCTTTTGCTCCCGTACCTCCGGCGGGGCCTGCGGAGGCAGCATGTCGTACGGGAACGGGTGGCTGTGTGTCCTCCGGTGGAGCGCTGCCACCGGCTTACAACCGACGTCGCCAGAGCTGGTTCTCTCTTCCTCGATAAACAACCCTACATTAAGATTTATTTTTGCAACACTCAAATGAAACAACTGCAACATACAACTGAAATAGATGAAACACTTGTAACATACACTAACATGTGCAACATCAAGATAGAACACTTGTAACACACATCTGAAACAGATGAAACATATGAAACCGGTTCTTACAACATATGTGTGAAACATATACAAATATCCGGATCAAAACATTTGCAACATAACATATGAAACATTTTCAACAAACGCCTGCAACATGCCTCTGAAACACTTGCAACGTATGCAACATGTGCAACATCTTCGATCTACATTTGCAACATCCATAAGAAACAACTGTAATATACCTGAAACATACATTTGCAACATAGGGAAGGAGAAGCCTGGGGCGGTCGATTAGCCGTCGGGGTCAGAGGCGGCGATGAGCGGTGGCGCACGAGCACCACCAGCACCCAGCACTAGCGGCGTGCGCGAGCACCACCACCAGCCAGCGCCACCAGGACCGGCCTTGGCACAGCCTAGCGGGCGGTGTGTGCTACGAGAGGGAGTGTGCGGCGCAGCGCACGGCCAAAGAGAGGATCGAGGTGCGGGTGGGGCGTGCGACGGGTGGGGGAGAGAAGCGAGGAGCGAGCGAGCGGTGCAGGGTTAAGGGCGCGGTGGGAGAAGGCCGAGCAGAGTGAGCGAGCGGTGTCCGGATGAGAATAAGAGACGGAGGGAGTCAAAGTTGTGATGCACGTCACGCCACTTGTCTGTCCGGAGGGAGTCGCTGGCATCATCAGACATCCTGTTTGTAGCATTATAAAAAAATTGCTGTATAACTCGCTCCGCTTGGCTTGACTTATTAGTGTCTCATCAACTGATTTATTTATTTTTCTAATGAGTCAAGCCAGCAATTTAGTTTGTTTAGTTAACGAGCTAGCTTGAGTCGGTTTGTGAGCTAGCTTGCAAGCTAAACAAGTTGGCTTGAGCTAGAAAACAAGTCAAGTCGAGCCAGTTCGCTAGCTTAACGACTCACTCAATATCCACCATTACCTTAATTGTAGGGACTGATCGGTTACGTTAAAATGTTGAAACTGAGACAATTCGAGGGAGGATGCCATTACCATGAGTGGAGCGAGCGCGATGACTGTGTCTACAACCTGCTTGTGCGGTTCACTACGTGAAAACAGTTTGTAGTAACGGGACAAATTTTTTGTAGGGGCGGCTAGTGATGGAGCCGTCTCTACAGTGGCATGCTCAGAAGCTCAGAGACCAGCCGGCTCTATAAATGGAACAGTAGGGACGACAGGTGATACGAGCCGCCCCTACAAATGGGTCTGATTTGTAGGTGCGGCTCACTTACCAGCCGCCCCCGGTGTTTCTATTTGTAGGGGCGGCTGGTGATTGAACCGCCCCTACAAATGCCCCGCGTATAATTACCTGCCATTTATAGGGGCGGCTCAATCACCAGCCGCCCCTACAAATGACCGACATATAAAAAACCTGCAACACCTTCTTTCTTCTCGGGTCACTCACTCTAACCCGTGAAAGAAAGGTGGGAAGGCTTTGGGCACCTCCCAAAAACTACTCTACTAAGGGGGAAGATTTTGGTCTCAAATCCTTTGGTGGAAAGGTGGTAGAAGGTAAGAAAATGCTATTACATACTTTTTTTTGAAGTTTTAATGGTTGGTTAATGAGTAATTAGAGTTTTGTTTTTCTTTCTCTTCTATGGTGCTTGAACTACTTACGAAGCAAATTAGACCCAAGTTTTGAATGTACTAGGATAAATTAGATAGGGGAACAAGATCATACCCTTATTTGGTCCATGTTTCTTGATTTTAGTGAACAATTAGTTAGTTTTATAGATGTTTCATATGCATGTAGATCTAGATCTAGGGTTTAATTTTTTTATTAGTTTTGTTTTTGTAAATTTGTGTTTGATGAAATTGGACTAGGGTTTGAATGAAAGATATTAGGTAAAATATAATTGTTGCTAATTGTTGTCTTTGAAATTGTTTATTGTAATCAACAAATATGTATTTTAATTATTTATAGATAAGTGGGCCATTAATTAATTTTCCTCTACTATGGTGTGTTTGTATGCTTCATGTAATTATATTTGATTTATATTCATATATATCTAAAGTATATACAATTATTCTCAAGTAATTATTAATTTGATTCATTTTTATATATATCTGAATAAGCAGTCCTTTAATGTTTGTTTTGTTGTTGTTGTAAAAGATGGAGTACATGAACTCTTGGATGTATAGTTCGTTAAGGTTCAAGGCAGGTTTCCGTGAAGAGATGGATAAATTTATTGAAGCCGCAAAGAAGCATGCAACGATATTGATAGAGAATAAGGATACAATAATTTATCCCTATAAAGATTGCAAGAACCGTATGGCATGGACAGATGTGACTATCATCATATTACATTTGATTATGCGAGGATTTATTGAGGACTACACAGTGTGGATTCATCATGGTGAAACGGTTATTGTTAACGATGAGGATGAGGAGGAATACGACGATGAAATTCTAGAATCCCTGTCCCAATATTTAGCAGAGCTTGATACATGAATGGATTTCGAGTTTGGCAATGAACAAGGTGATGATGCTGGTGGTTGGGATGGTAACGACGAAGGTGGTGCCAATAATGATGGTGGAGCACGTGTTGGAGATGAAGATGGTTTGGAGGAAATGATTCGAGCCTTTGGACCAGAGATTTTACTAAATAACCCACGTGGTGTCTGTAAGTCCTTGTCCTTCCGATATGATATGAATGTAATCTTTGAATTTTGTTGTAACTAACTCATGCCGTGATTTGTAGAATGCAAGTGCACATTATAAAACAAATGCCAAGTGTGAAAGCTGGGTATATAGACCCTCAAGATATAGCACAAACAAATTTTAATTACCCTAAATAGTGGAAACTGGATGATAAAGAGCTAGCTGCTGGAAAGACCCTTCGGGAGAAAGAGCACATCCGTACGGCGAAACTAAGGGAAGAGTCCCTTAAGGTTTTGGCATACATTGCTCTGGCTTTTAAAATTCTCCAACAACACTCTACTATATGGCTACCATACAACTTCGAGTAAGTTCAACTCTATACTTAAAGCTTTGTTCGATATATTTTATTCGATGCAAAAGATCTTATCTAGTTCTATGATTAAATCCATGCAGCAACCACTGGATTTATATATACGTCGATGTCGGGAGGAGCATGGCATGGGTCTTTGATTCAATACATAGGGACCCGGTGACATACAAAGATTTCATATCGATTCTCAAGACGTATATATATCGATAATCCTCATTAGTTTATATATTTGTATACATACTTGTAACGTTCACTTTTGGATACTAACAAGTTGTATTTGCTAAAATAATTCGAATAGGGCATTTAGGTTCTATGTCACTAAACATCACGGAAGGCATGATACAGTAAGGAAGGAAAAGCTGGTTATAAAAACACTATGTGCGGTAAGTGTAACTTACTTCTTCAGTACTCCATTACATGGCTGTCAAAAGCATTACTTAACATTTCTATATGTAAAACACACAGTGCCCCAAGCAGAAGCCTGTGAGTGTACATTGTGGATACTATGTATGTTCTATGATGAGTAACACCGTGCCTACAGGAGATACCCCTTAAGGGTAAGTTTGAATCTCTTCACCCGTAGTATAAAAACTTCGTACATGGCATGAAATACTAAACCGAAACTTGTTCACTTGTAGTGGAAAGAAGAGAAAAAAAATGAAAAGAGACCCATACAAGGATGACCAACTCTTAGAGCTCGCCGGCGACCTTTGCAACTTCATATTGGACCAGATTGTACACGTCAAAGGCACCTACCATGACTGAGAGTCTGACTTAGATATAAATCCTCAGTACCAACACCTTCGTGAGACCGAAAGGCTAGCTTTCGGATGTTGATAACAATGTGTATGGAATTTGACATTGGTTTTACCTTGTGAATTATGTCTATTTAATGATGGATTGTATATATTCTTGTGAATTAGACTTGTAATTGTAGTTTATATAATACTCTTGTGCTTGTAGTTTATATAATACTCTTGAGCGAACGCGGTTTGGAACGTTGGTCGCGGGGCGTTCGGTGGGACGTTGAGCGAACGCGGTTCGGAACGTTGATCGCTCACTCGCAACGCCAACGCGGGAATACGCGGAAACAAACCGGACGGTTCTGGTCGAATTTGAATTGTAAATTAAAATTTTTTTGGCGAAAAAACATACGTAGGGGCGATTCTAAACTGAACCGTCCCTACAAACAGGTATTATAGGAGCGGCTGGTACTACAGCCGCCCCTACAAATCGATTTGTAGGGGCAGCTGATAACACTAGCCGCCCCTACAAATTAATTTGTAGGGGTGGTCTGGAAACCGCCTCTACAAATACATAATTTGTAGAGACGGTTTAATAGAAGCGGCTGGCCAAACCATCCCTACAAATAGTCTTAAGCCGCCCCTACAAATGTTCCGCCAACCTGATGCTGCCACGCCTGAAAATCCGTCGCCGCTTCTACTGCTCAATGGTGTTGTTCGGCTGGTCACATTTCCAGCTGATTTCAGCCAACGTGCACAGTGCCCAGAATCAGCCATCCACAAGGATCAGCCGAACAACATTTAATGCAGTTTAAATTCAAACACCATTTAATGCATTTCAAATTCAAACACCAGCAGCCAGGCCATTGCACTACAAAACATGTTCATTACAACCAGGACGCTCCATTACTACATCATTCAAATCCACAAATCAATGGAAGCTGCTACAGGAAGTTTCACACATGCAGTCTTCTTGCACATAGTTGCCCGTGACAGCAGGTAATTAGTGGTCATCAACAATTATGTCCTAATCACATCAGTCCTCTAAATCTAATTGTTTGCATACGTGGAACAACAATACAAAATTTGTACCTAGTTTCTGGTACTTGAGACAGTAAGAAGCCGAAGCCCAATTCAGCAAAATCAACATACCAACTTGAACCCTCTCCATCCTGCCATCCGCTGCTGCTCTTTGCTCCCTGTCACCTACAGTAATAAAAAAATTAGGCATTGAAGAAACGATTGCTGCCTGAAGACATTTGCTAACTCTACTGTAATAGTTTCACATACTTCTTCCCAAGGAGTCCAGGTCCTAGAGTAATCCACTCCCGGATTTCTTCCATAGTCGCATCGGGACTTAATGCCAAAGCTGACACTTGACTCAAACAGCCAAGTCCTTGTGGTTGCCATAACCTCCCTGCTTTCTTCAGTCCCTCCACCTCATGCACGTAGTTGTGCAGTGCAAACGAAGCCATAATTATCTGTGATTGCTTTATTTTCGAATAGTGAACTACGCCTTGCAACATTTGCCACTTAGCTTTCGCAGCCCCAAATGTCCGTTCTACAACATTACGCAGCTTGGAATGGTGGCGGTTGAACACCTCCTCCGCATCACCAGACGTCCTATTCTTGAACTCCTTCACGTGGTACCTCCTTCTTGGATGTGGCGTCATATATCCCGGGCGAAGTGCGTACCCGGAGTCCACCAAATAATATCGTCCTGCACACCAACATACAAACACACAAGCTCACAAACACTTGTGATGGAACACAAGAGAAGCACACCATCAATTCAACAAGGTAGACAATGTAGTTAAACAAACCTGTTGGTGGGTGCCGGTAATTGGGATCCGCCTGAGCCTTATTCAACACGCACATGTCATGCGTTGAACCCTCCGTCCCCACGCCAATATACATGAACCTCATGTCGAAGTCACAAACAACAATCACATTTTTTGCTTGTGTACCCTTTCCTATTAGTGAAGTCATCATGTGCTGCTTCATCGACCCACACTTTTATGTGAGTTCCATCAGTGGCTCCTATGCAGCCATCAAAAAAAGGTGTGTACTCTGTCAACTCATGTGGCACTATAGCATAATTGGAGTCCTTAGGCCAAGCACTGCATCTGCAAAGTGAATCATGGCGTTAAGCACTAGTCCAAATATCTTGCTGCAGGTGCCCAGTCCCGTCCTGAATCTCTCATGCATTTGCCTCTACGATTGCCCTGTCCCACATGCCCAAAGAAGCATACCTTAAGCTTCCATTGAATCAATATGCCTAGTGGATGCTAGACCATAGTAGGTAGTTAATATATAATGCAACCGTTGAAAATTTTCAGGTTGCATACAAAAGTTGATATGGCATCTGCGAGGATCTCGCAAAATGTTAGCTACCTATTGTCGTCCGTTGAGGTCCGGCTGATGGTACTCAGGGTTGACTTGTGGCGGTACCATCATCATGGACATTGCATATCCTCCCGCCAAAGCAGCAGTCACCAATTCGTTGAAACTGTTTTAACTGGAATTTTCTCTTTCTTCATCACTTCTGTCCATGGTCCAAACAGCCTGCATATAGTCAAATCAAGTCATGCATCCACTTGTGTCTGTAAGCTATGTACACAACAAATTATAAAGTTGCAGTGTTCAGTAAACATTTGTATTAGGGCAGACCAATATAATGCGAAATGGATGGCACCAACTACCATCAGTTATCAGGAAAACAGTAGAAATCTCACTAGCATTAACTCATAATAACAATTAAAGATTTGAGCATAGTTGTATGGCAGTTATGGCTAACTTAGAAAAGTTGAACTAGGAAGCAGGGACAGCTTAGGACAAAAGAACAAAATCAGATCGCCCTGTAACTTATCAAGGGCATGACCACATTGACAACACTGAATCAGTTTGAACTACCTATGTCATGTGCCGAAATGTGAACGGAAGGTATACCTATATTTGTTCCAGATTTCTGACTCCATGCTATGGAACACTGAAGACCATTGTGGTGTTCTAGTACACTCCAACTCCCGCAGCACCTACATGAAAACAATTCAAAGGAAGGTCAGTGTGCACAACGTAAAAAGACTGACCTATTATGATGAATAGCAAGGAAAGCATGATAGCAGGTATGAACAGGGGCAATGACAGGAAGGTAACATGCAGCGAGATTATCACAATCCAAGTCCAACAAAACGAACGAAATTATTACACACAGAGTTCGCCACAGTACAAAAAGAGCAATTAAAATATTAAGGTCCAACCAAACGAGAACGGAAACACGCGCAGCTACTAAAGCACATCAACCAGGACTACTTCTTGTTCCTATTCATGTGCCACGTGAGCCAAGCAATACGAACTCCTGTGTTTTCCATATTCTTGAACTCCCTACGGTACACAGAGTTCTTGAACAGCTCCAAGGCTTCGAAGTACATGTCTGAAGGAACTGGCACACCGTCGTCTCGTAGGATTGGCATTGCTTCGTTGACCTCCGCCTGCTCACGGGTACGTTCTCGATCACGAGATGTACTCATCGCAGCAATGCTTTCCGATAACCGTGCCATGTATTCCCCCACGTTGCAAGCTTTCTTCTCTGGGCTGTTAACAACTTGGTCCCTGGTGTCCCTTTTGGAACCGGAATGATAACTGGACGGTCCGATGTGATCTTGCAGCCACACAACATGAGGAGGCGTTGAGGCACCAATGCCACCTGCGGACATGAAAGAGCCCATGTTGCAGTTCCGGTCGCCGTAGAGTGCTCCAAGTTCATTCAGGAAACGGGGTGGTTTGCAACGAGCTGCACCAGCCGCACTTGTTTCCTGCAACGGACAGATGCATAGGTGTGTGTGAGAAGGATGGCAGCAGGCACTACGAGGGCAAATAGGTGAAAACACAATGCAATATTTACTTAACTTACTGCGCACTGGGTATTGTTGTCGCTATCGGGCTGGGTAGCGTCTTGGGTCTTCCGGTACTCAGGATCAGTGGCAATGCCCCCCGTTTGTGTGTCCCGACAGAACCCAGTGGCTGATAGCCCATCCTTCCATTTTTGGTATTGGGTTTTCAGGGAAGCTAGTTTGTTGTTCACCTGTTTCCGATCATAGTGTAGGAAGTACGGGTAAATGTTGTTCCAGCCGTCCCTAGTTACACCAAACTGGTTGAAGTTGTACTTGTCCTTCTCTTGAAGGCACATGTCCAGCAAAAGCTTGGTTTCAGTGTCGTCCCAATTTGTGCGTGGGCGTGGCATCTGTGGCAAGTTCAGTGGCTAATTTCGTTGTATCTTTGCATAGCAATCAGAGCGCACATAGCAAAGGACAGCACAACATAACTAAAAATACGAAATGATGGAAAGTGCATAACAGTAAACTTGCCTTGCTTGTTCGCTCGCGCGTTTGACATGCAAGTTGTACCGAGTAGCTTTCGGCGGTGAGCAGGAAGTTGTTGATAAAGGTGTCAGTATAGTCAACCGTGGCAAGCAGGCAATGAAAACGTCATTCGTGTGGTCTGGACAACAAGATAAGAAGGGAAGATGTTAGAGCTCAAGATTTGTAATAATTGCATAGTTGAGCTGGGAGCATATATACGTAACAAACGTAGAAACATGTTCAAATGGAGGCGTATGCACAACACGTGGGGACAAGACGGTTTACGGAATACGAAATCTAACAAGTTCATTCCAAACCACTATGAGGGCAATGAACCCTAACCCTAAACAACCGGATCTGCAAGTAAGAAGGAAAGGGGACGACAAAGTCGATGACGTACCGGATCCGGGGGTGCAGACGACGCGGAGGCAGATAAAAGGTACGGATCCGGTGGCTACGACGGCGGCGACCCTAGGTCGGATGTGGAAACGGGAGGACACCGAACAAGCGTGCACCCGTTGAAGCAAGCGTGGCGTGAAGAAGGTCTGTGGCGCCCTGACGTCAAGGTGAATTAGGAGCGCAAGGAACCGTAAACCCTAACCGAACGGATCTGCAAGCAGGAACGATAAAGGGACGGGGAAATCGTGTACCAACCGGATTCGTCGGAGGAGGTCACTCGCACGCGGAGAAAGGGGATGGATCTGCAAGGTATGACGACAACGAGGACACGACGGATCTGCGACGGAATGACGACAGTGAGAGGTGTCGGGTGGAGGGCGGCGTCCGTCTCGGCCCGGCGGGTTCGGACGGGAGATGGACGGACGGTGGCCGGCGGCGAAGCGGGAGTGGGGGTGGGGGGCCGAGGCCGAATAGTGGCGGCGGCGCGAGCAGCAGCTGCGAGCAGCCCAACCCTAGGAGCGCGCGAGCGAATGGAAGAGGGAGAGTGAGGAGGGCGCCGGCTGATGGTCTATAGACCTGCCGAACGGCTGGAGGAGGGCAGCCGAACGGCTGGGCTGAAAGGCGCAGCAGCTCAGCCCAGCAGCTTCAGCCCAAACCAGCCAGCAAAGTGACCAACTGAATGGGGCGAATGGCACCGCACCAGTGTGCTGATTGGGTTGTCATTACCAGCTCTCCACGAGTAGGAACTAGCGGTGTGGTTAGATCATCTCCAACATATTATATATATGCTCTATCTCCTAAAAGTCTATATAGGTGGTAATAACTTCTTTTTTCCATGATTTGAATCTCCTACATTTAAGTGAGATGTCGGTGGTGGATTTTAAGTAGTTACTTGAAACTTTTAGGTATTGAGAGTAGGATGAGTAATCTTTTAGATATTTTTAATATCGGGGATAAAACAAATAATTTGTTAGAGATGCTCTTTTGTGGGGAACAGTGAGGAAGTGGCGGCGGTGTGGGGAAGACTAGGAGTTAGTTGAGGAAGGTTGGCTGGGTGACGAGGTGGGACGGGACGGGATGGTACGAGAGTCGGACTGGGCTGTTATAAGGCTGTGATGAAGTCATTGTTAGGCCTCTTTGCAAATTTTGGTCAGCTCGATTATTTCGGTTACCTAAGACCTACAAGGGTACAACTGAATTAACCAAGACTAACTAGATTATTAGAAACCTGATGCAATCTTGATCAGCTCAAATTCCATCTCAGTTAGGGCTCGTTGGGTTAGGGGGATGAGGCCAGAAATTTTTCCATCTAATCAAACCTGGTATAAATTAACTAGCAGTTCCGGCTGAATTTTTCCTAGGAGCCATTCCTTGTGAAACGAACTGGGCCTTAGTTTGATTCGATTTTTTGGTATCGGTTAATTATGCTCATCTCTGGAGATGGCACGCAACTTCTAACTTCAGAGGTGAGTCCAAACAAGCCCCCAAGTTCCACTGGCCCTTTTGGATGGACGTGATAAGTCGTGCTGAATTATGGGCCGAAAGGGCTGGCATTACCTTTTGAGCTACCCCTCTAATGTAATTTATCGGCATATATAGAGGGATAATTTTATTTTCTCTAGTTAATATAGTAATTTCTATGCCTTGAGAATTATCTTTTCTTGCCAAATACTAAGATACTTTTTCCAAGGTCGATGAATTATGGACAACTACTTCCAAAGCTTACCGGCTTAGCATATGTTATATATGCTCCCCAATTACAAAACGAGTGACCTTATAGACATTAGCACCGTCACTAGAACTTACATAGCGTTTGGTTCAAGAAGATGTAACGCGACTTGATTACGCCAGGTAATAGGTCCCGTTATCCGACGTTTGTTTCTGAATTTCTGTTATCAAGTCCTGCCGGTAACCAATACCATTCTATATAAAATTGATACAGCTCCAAACCCGATGTAATCGAATGACGTTTCGTCATTGTCTCCTGCAATCTTATCGCGTTTGCGTTTTCCTTACCAGTTGGGCAACAAAAAACTCATTATTTTAACCATTAATTAATTAAGCAAAACTCATGCTACAAAATATATAAACAAAATAAAAGGATAAATAAAAAAGTATAACATTACATAATTATAATAAAAAATTAGAGTCAAGTTAACGTGCTGATCATTGACCATTCACTCGTATGTCTTTCTCTTTCTCAGCCTCTCTTTTTATTCTTCGCATCTCTAACCCTCCTTACTCCCTCGACACCTCCTACTAACCATAGTTGCACTAGTGGCGCCCATCGCACCTCCCCTGTTAATCTAAATCGGCTTCTTCTTCAGTTGAACGTCTTCGCCGACACGGCGACACATTGCCGTCTCTGTCACCGTCACCGCTAGTCTTAGCCTCCTCCTTCTCTAATTGATGCCCCCTGCTACCTACACTACCCAACCAGCCTCTCTTGCCGCTGCGCGGTGGACAACTTCTGGGCCATCCCACTCCCCACCACCATCTCGATCGCCACCAACTTCGATCTAGTGAACCCAAACTTCATAGTCCCTTCGTCCTATATGAAGTATCGCTATAGAACTATGCTGGTCAAACTTTCTTAACTTGACTAGATTTGTACAAAATATTAACAATATTTGTATCTTTAAATAAGTTTTATATAAAAAATATATTCAACAATCTATCTAATGGTACTAACTATATACCATAAATATTAATATTATATATATATATTTAATTAAAGTTAAAAACATGTAATTTTCTTGAAAAATGAGAATGGCAATTTTTAAAGGGAAGGAGGGAGTATATGCATGCTGAGTGACCCTACTACTTTATTTGTGACAGCGACAGGAAACACCGTCACTTACGGAAAGCTAGCACACTGCCATTGCTCCATCTCCACCTAGGCCATCCAGCCCCAACGCAGTGGCTTCGCTAGCGGCTTTGTAGGCCAACTAGGCTCGGATGTCACGATGTGTAAAAGTTAGGTGCACTATAGGTGTCGGTGTGTCTTGCAGAAGCTCCTACTGCCTCGGAGGAGAGACGATCGGCCGCAAGAGAGAGGGTGAGAAAAATGGTGTCAGCTTTTGTCAACTTTTACAGATTTTGGAGTATGTGCTTGGAGTGGAGGAGCAGTAGTTCTAGGTCTCGTTTAGATTGAGGTTAGAAATCAGTATTTGGCACTATAGCATTTTCATTTGTATTTGATAATTATTATCCAATCATGACTTAACTAGGCTTAAAAGATTTATCTCGTAATTTACAATCAAATTATATAATTAATTATTTTTTTATCTATATTTAATACTCCATACATATGTCAAAAATTTGATGTGACGGAAAGAGAGTGAAAAAACTTACAATTTAAAGAAGGCCCTAGTTATCCTATGTCTAGCTGGAGCAGAATATTTTTATGAAGCATATATACTGTTGTTGTCCTGCATTGTTGAAGCCCTCTTTTTTTTTTAAGGGTAGTAATCCTAGATTTTGGAGTATTATGCAATGCTGCGGCGTTGGGTAGCTCCGGAGCTAGGCGGCAGGGCGTAGGGTGGTAGGAGCCGGAGCACGGGAGCAGGGGAGGCAGCCGACGTGAACACTGAACAGAGGCATGTTAGGGTTTATCTTCTCTCTTCTTGATCCCTTTTTTTTTGAAGAATTTCTTGATCCCTATTTATAATGCTACACGGCGGCCACGGCAAATTGGGAATCCCTGCCGTCGGTGGAGAGGGCTGCGCCAGTGTGCTCACTGTGTTGAACTGAACTCTGCTGCCGAGGGTGGCAAAATTGAAAATCCCCCATTTGTGTCTTCCAAAATTGTTCCTTCTTTTTCACGTTTGTTCGAATTGCAATAGCTTTCTTCTCTTGATATGTTAGCAAGAATCGCGTTCTCCCCCCCCTCACTTTCTCCCGTGAAGATGTGTGTGTGTGGGGTGGGGTGGGGGGGGGGGGGGGGGAATTTCACGTAGGTTACCAGTCTCTTTCTGCAGAATCTCTACAGTCTGCTCTCTCTCTTCTTTGGACACAGATTCCCCACCAAATTTCGGCTTCAACTTCCTTGCAAAAGGTGGCCAATTGTTTTGGGAGGGCAAACAAAGGATGGATGTGGAAATGGTAGGCACATTTCTGTAGGCGAGTATTTCTCAGTGGATCAAAAAATGCTCATTGTTTTTCACCCAAATTTTTACTCAAAGACAAAAGGTTGCCTGCTTTGATGCATTTTTATTGTGTAGAGCAGCCATGATGCCACAGTCTTCTGTATCCCAGTTGTCTCTGTTCCAACGTTTCATAGTACAGAGTGCCAGGCTTTCTTGAGGCTGTGCAATTATCATCATTCTGGACCATAAAAAAATCACCCTGGAATGGCTTTTTTCCAAGATTTATAGACACTAGAAGCTTCCGTAGTTTTCTTGAGCCTGAAGAAGCCCTGAACTGCATGAATGCAAGACCAGTTACAAGCACTCAGGAATCTTAGTAATTACAAGAGACCGAGGAGAGGAGCCAGAAGTTAGTACTAGCTAGATCCTTACTCACTACTACACTCGCACCTTTCACAGCAGCGTCGTAACCCACATCGCAGTCCAATTTCAGCCTCAGCAGTAAACCGTCGGCTGTGATAGTCGTAGTCATCGCCGTCGCTATATGAGACCATCTGCGGTGTACACTCACACCGCCATATTGACTTATGATCCGTCCGTGATAAGGTCCTTACTTCCATCGCATTGGAGCACGACCCGGCTGTGTTGGTATACACTAACACCGCTGTATTAGCTTATGATCCGTCCGTGATCAGGTCATTGTTTCCATCGCATCGGAGCACGACCCGCCTGTGTGGGTGTGCACTCACACCGCCGTGTTGGCTTATGATCCATCCGTGATCAGGTCGTTGTTTCCGTCGCGTTGTATCACGACCCGCCTGTGTGGACGATATCATCACCACGCCTTGTAGTGCGATCCGACCTTGATGAGGATGCACTAGGTGTCGGTTTACTAATCGAGACGGCGGTGATGATTTTGTGATCCCGTCGCATCACAGGTTGGACCGACGTTGTTGCTGATGGCTTCCGCCACCGGGTAATGGTACAATGCGACGGTGACGAGGCTTTCCTCACAGTCGCATAGTCGTATGATGCGTTGGTGTTGACAACACAAGAGCGGCGATTCAATACAAAATGAAGACCGTTACGGAATGGTACTGTATCCGGTATTGATAATAATTATTAATTAAGATGGACCATAATAGCTACATGACACGGCTTGCAGATATATTTGTCAAATCCATACAATAGGTTCACATACAAGAGTACTTTTGACAATAGACGATAAGCTGACAGTAGTAGCTAGGATATAGAGATGCAGGATTTAAACTATTGTTGATAATTAACACACCGCGTGGTCTCCATGTATGGCCTCATCGAGGATAAAAGTAGCTAGGCGTTCTTGAAGCGCAAACATCTCTCGAGTGGTCAGCTCCCTTGTATCCGACAGCAGCACATACTACAAGAAGGCAGCGTTGTAGTAATGTAACATGGAGCGCATTGTTCAATTTAATCAATAGAGATTTGTGTGTTGGTATAATAAGAACCTCTTTTGTGTTTCGTGGCTTTGATGATCCCGTCCATGTAATGCATTACATAGAACACACTAAAATCTCTGCCACCGGGACATTGCTTTGCGATCGTATCATCCTCCGTTACTTTGAACCCATCATTCCAGGAAAGAACATTGAATTTGCTCTTCTTTTTGTACTTGTCGTAAGCCCTGTCATCATCCAGCAGAAAGATCATTGTGACGAACAAAAAATTTGTTACACATATAAATAATGAGATCTACGAAACCACGTTGTAAAATGCATGGAACAAGAGCTGTACTTATTCATCATTTTTTGAAGGGTTTGATATGGTTCATTCCCCTCCTGCTTATATCATACACGAAGAGCTTGGAATTGAGCAGGTCTACAACAACAAGGCAAGTATGTTCGCTGCAATAAAGAAAATCAGATGTAGATTAGAGTCCCACCTGGTACACTTAATTACGTAAATGAATTACTCGCTTACCCGTCGTTGTATGGCAGGAGAATTAGTGATTTATCATCCTAGGCCAGAATGGAGGCGCACATAGCGTCTGTCATCGTTGTGAAGCCCATTGTGCAGGAGTTGAAGGTCACTGCGTTGAAGAAGCCTATTGCAATGTTTTCGTCCTTGCATGTATTTGCCTCCATACTACAGACAAAAAAAGATAAATTTGATAGATACAATGATCCAATAATTAAATGTACACACATAGGGTAGAAGCTCACATACATGGTCCACAAGGACAAGATTTAGACATCTAGGGGGAAAATTGTAAAAGTCAAACAATTCCTTGAACTTCACCCATAGTACCGCGTCCTCTCCATCATAGAAATGTTTGTTCTGGTATCTTGCACCAATCTGAAACCCCTTTTGGTTTAAGTAACACTCATTCAGAGCTTTCATTTTTGTTTTGTGCCTGTCTTAAACTGCCACTACTTGTTTTGTTTTGTGCCTGTCTGCTCCATCTCTGTTGTTTTCTTGGATTGGTTTTGTTTTGTGCCTGCTTGCTCCATCTCTGTTGTTTTCTTGGAGGGACAAAGCAAGTTCTTTTGATTGCTATCTGTGGCAGTTTCCTTGTCCGATGCACTAATCTTATGGGGTCGCTCCCGAGTTTCAGAAATTGGTGGCAGTGCAGGTGTAGGCATTGGATTGGTAAGATCGACATCTTCGTCGGAACTACCATCCAACATTGTGGCAACAAGGACTATGTTATGCTTCCGCCATGACACCAAGGACCCCAGGTTGGCCACTAGCTTTGATCTATCATCGTCTATGGTCATTTCCATCTCAACTGTGCCGTACATTTCTTTGGCCAATGTATCCAGGGTAACTGTTGCATAGCCTGGAGGCAACAGACGTCCATTTACCGTATTCCCTGGATGAACATGACCGTCAGCCACCTTGTGTCTAAATACGACCTTGCATCCTTGTGACTCCACGTATAGCATGCAATATGTAGGTTAGCTGATGTGATCCACGTCGAAGGTGGAATTTGCATCTACTTGTGGATGTTGTGTGCTTCCACAGCTGCTGCGTACCCATTCTGAGCTGAAGTTTCCCGAAACTTGTTTCGCTTCTATTTGAGCCTGGTATGTGGCAGTCAATGCTGCCTCCTTTTCTTTCCATTTGGCCTCGAACATAGTTGACAATTCTTCACACACACTCGCAATTTTTCTAGCATTATTCTTCCCATGACTTCTGTATGTGGATTTGTTATTTTCGAAGGCAATCTGCCATGGAACCAGTCCTACACCTCATGCCCGACCAAGATGCTCTTTCATCCCTAATGCATAACTCAGGAAGTCATCATCCCTGTCAGGAACGAAAGTACCATTTGCCACTGGAGCCTATAGTGCTTGTATCCTCTCAGCGAGTTGCCGGACTGCATCGTTGGGAAAACTTAGGGAGCCGTCATCGTTGTAGGTCAACTTCTTGCAAGAAGATACCTCAACGAGCGGGAATCCCAGCTGTGAGGGACCCACCGTGTTCGTTAACTTAAAACGAGTGTCATCCACTTGACCAGCTCAATTTAAGCAAACCAACCTCGACGACTCCCCTAGGAGCGCACTTGGCAACTCCTCTTCAGGATCAGGTTAAGTATCATACCACGATAGCCTCCACAACTCAAGATTACATCTTATCAGCGGAGCACATAATAAATCAGCGGAAACATATATTACAAGTCTTGTTGAATATAATATATGTATTATACAACGTAAGACTAATTGTAGTGTGAACCAAACGACTCTCTTACCAACACCGCTACGCTACGGGTCACTCATATAGCTAATAACTGGTGGTCGCCTTGCCCATGGGCGTCGCCACCGTAGCTTGGACGGCACATGCCATTCACCCACCTTGCCACCAACGACGGAGTGAGATGGCTGCCAATATCCTTTACCTGCAAAACAACTTAACGGCAGCACCGTGAGTACATTGCGTACTCGTAGGTCTTAATTCCAACATATAGTATTTGGTGGATGCATAGGGTGATTATTAGGCATTTGTATAAGTGCAGAAAGCAATGATGTTCATTAATAGTATGACATGCCATGCTCAACACAGAAGTAAAGGTATTTATCATTATAACAGAAGTGCTCATAGTCCATCATTCATGCTACCATGGGTATAGAAAGAAAGAACAACCGAATAGTTCCATCCCGAGGGACTCTATGCTTTCAAGACTATGCAGAGGTGTACAACTGTACCCACACGGAAGGATGGGACTAACCACCATACCTCGTGCACGAGAGTAAGGGTTGCCTCACGCCTTCCAACCTTTTCCTAATCTGGCCCGAATGTCACATGAAAGGTTCGAGCGGATGCCCGGGTCAGGTTTCCACCTACCTCAGGTTAGGCTTCTATACTATAATGGGTCCCCGGTTCATTACATACACCATCTTCCCGGCGCCATCCCCCTTGCCAGTTTCACGGATAAACAGGTCGCAATTAGTTACTTGGTTTGTCGACCCCATCCGCGACATGTGGTCTGTACGGGTGGTTACTCGAACTTTCGTATCCCAATACACGGTCCATACTGCTCCACAAGCTATGTCGCCTGAGATCCCCCACTCACGATGACCTACCCCTCGCATGAGCAAGATATCCAAGTTATCATCAAGATTATCATATTAGGGATAGTAGTCCTTAGCCAGATTAGTTAGGCAAGTCAAGTTGTACCCTCATTGATTTTAGTAGTTAATTATCCAGGTGTAACATCCTACACGTGCGAGTTTGAGTTCCCTTCTCATGCTCTACTTCTACCGTTGCCCAAGCAACTAAGCAATAAGCATTAAGCGTTCCCATTCCCATTGTTTAGATGAGAGGCTTCTACAGATTATTAGACTACTCTAGGTGTAGTGTGAAAGAGATCATTATCCAACTCTACATGTAATGCATAACTCATAATGCAACTTGATAAGTATCCAAAGTAGGGTTCATAATAGTGGGGTGCCTGCCTATTGGAAGAGAGAGGTTCCCATAGCTTGGAACATCACTTGACGTCTCTCCGATATCACGTACCTATATATGTCCATGTATAAGATACTTATGTATGCATGACATTATATTAAACATGCAAGATGGAGTGTTCAGGTATACATTGAAGGGCTATCGGTTTGGTGTTATCGGATAGTCCGGTGTGAATGCCGGACGGTCCAGTGGTTCTAGGACTTAGTGGGAAGAGGACATACTAGGAACATCGGACCCTCTGATCTAATATCGGACTCTCTGGTATGGAGTTTGTGGTCTCGGGTAACTCTCTGTCTGTGATTTATAACTCATCGGACACTTCGGTGCGTGCGGCGGAGCCTCCGGTGAATTATAAGGACTTAGCCTCTTTCCATGGTAAAAAATGAGATATGCCCTTTGGTGCCAAAGTTATGTCTACCTGATAGAGGATAGTCTATGGAGCACAACGAAACTCGTTTTACCATTTTTGGAGGTCAAATGCACCTTCTTTGGATTTTACAAGTGTAGGCTATGCGCACTTACAGAGATTATAGGACACTCCGAACTAAGATCAGAACGTTCGATAAACACAGGCTGCTCTCGGATTTTAGCTATAATTCAACGGACACTCTACCAAAATGACGGACCATCCGATAGACGACAAACAGCAGCTGTGCAAACATGTTGGGATCGATTCCTGGGGCATCCAAACTCCGAATCGAGTGCGGTTTGTTCCTATGGCTTTCTAGTGATGTAGGGAACCCTCTACAAGTGATGGATGTGACATGCATGGGCTGTAGGGAGCTCAACCTTGTCAATGGTGGAACCCACCATGGGTGAGACATGGAGCTCATGGGAAAGCTTGCTAGGGTTAGGGAGGATGAAGATGAACTTTGAGGATGTGCTCACCATGCCTTGGGTGACTTCTACCTACAACAGTTCGCCTCGTTATGGCCTGACCGTGTCTGACAGACAGACTGGCTGTGTAAGGGTTTCGACGGACACTCCGCCATGACAACGGACACTCCGTCAGTGCACAGGTTGGCCAAGATTATCCTAAATCTATGAGATGTCTTGATGGACGATCCGGTGGTGGTGTCAGACGATCAGCCAAAACTGGCAGTGCTCGGTTTTGGGTTGGCCTAGGCACAAGTCGAATTCTAATTTGGACTAAGATGCACATGATGCTCAACAAGTTCACAACACTACAAGAAAACCAAATAGTAACGACTAGAATCTAACGACCACGTACAATATATGGTCGTCGGGTGCCACGAAGGAGTAGTTCTCGATTTACCTGGGGGTACCCGACGACCAAAATTTTGGTGGTCGTTATCTAGCTTTGGCATGTGGTCGCTGACCTTCATGATAAGTATATCTTTTTTGTTGATGATTTTCTTCCAAGTCCAATCTCCAATCAATCTCTCCACCGCTCTGTTCTCCAGAACCACGCAGATTCCACAGAGACGGTAATCGTTTCCGTCAGCCATCGTCCTTTGCTGCCCCACCTCGGCACTTCCTAACTCCGACGCATCAGCCTAATGTCATTCACCTGTGCCTTCTGCCGCCGCCATGGTTTGCACGCACTTCCAACCGACGCTGCCCTCATCTCATCTACGATGTCCCATGTCACCGATCTACAACCACAACTCCCAAAGATCCACCAGCAGGGCTGGAACTAGCGGATCCACAACTGCACTAGTGGATCCACAAACAAGTAGATCCAAATCTGATTTCAATGGTTTGTTACCAGGCACTGTGATGGTACTGCTACCTGGTATGTTTTTATCCACTGTGGATTCAGAATCTCTTCTCTTTATGGATCCGTAATCACCTATGTGCGTCCTCTTCCTCGTGTGAATTCTGCAGCTGCAGCCGATTTCTGATTTGTGGTTGGATGCCGATGTCACAGCCAGGACATAATGCATTGGGTAATTGTATTCTATTTTGCTACTGTTTCCTCGATTCATCCCAGAGTTGTTATCCTCTTATAGAGCAACTCAATCTATTGAATCCGTAGATCAGTTTGAATTCATACGATTGTTTATATTCTCCAAGTAAATTTTCAAAGAAATAAAATATGATATGTGATGATTATTGCAGATGCTAACCTAAAATTTCTTCTGGGTCAATTGAATCTATATTTAGGGCTCGTGCTTGTCGAATAGTTTTCTCTGCATGTCAATATGCATCCACCATTGTGCGTTAAGGGCTTCAGGTTTCTTTGCCCTATGCACTATGCCTCTTCGGCAGAGATCTGATTGGTGGCTAACTGGCCAAAAAAATAAGTCTGTTGGAATTAAGGTAGGTATGCTATTGCCTCACTCTGTTTTTGTTAATTCATTTAGCTGCACTGTTGTTTTTCTTTCTCTTAGTCACAATGAATCTGTGTCCTGTCAATTGGATTATACTCAGTTGGTTATGTAAAATTAAATTTCATATAACTAAACAAAGTATATGAAGAAAACTAAACAGGTTCAGTAATATTTCTTTAGGGAAATTTGTCATCCTGTCCAGAGTACAGATTGCATAACCAGTTCACCATATCAATTGTTATTAACCTGCACAACCTCGTATACATAGGAATTCTTCTATGACCTGCAATGGTGCTTTTGTGGTTGGATACAATATCATCAGTGGCAGCATAAAGCAGTAATATTTCTTCTCTTGGTTTTCTATCCCAGTAAATTCTTATATGTATCTGGGTTAGAAGACTAAATATATGAAGAGCTTCAATATTGTTATTTTTTCATTTTTGAATCAGATTACATATATGGAGCTCGAATATTTGGTTGCCATTGGAATCATTCCCTCCTTGCATTCTGCTCCAACAGCTAACAACCAGATTTGTGCATCGGAGGTAAATTACTCAGACCTTGGACTTGTTCTGAACTTCTGATTTGCTTAACACCTATATTTGTAGAACTTTTAAATTCTTGAACAGAATGGAAATATATTTCACTCTTTGTAGTGGTGAAATGATATTAAATACCCATAAGTAATTAAGGACATGCCTTTTCATCCCTATATGGGTTCTGTAAGAGAGGTTTAAGCAGTTGTTATTGCCATTCATCATATTTGTGTGCTGCTTGGATGTCAAAAATCTCATAGATCTTGTCAGGCACATTGCTGATTACTGATTCATGGTATGATACTTGTTTTTTTTTCTGATGCAAGTATTATAGCCAGCATGATCAATTTACTATGTAGTATGCTAAGCAATATGGTGACTATTGGTGACATGCACTGCAAAAATTTGGCATTTTGTTCCAAATTTTCATTTAATTATTTTTTCTTCAACAGGTTTGCTAATTGTTCTGTTTTATGGTATTAAAGCTATATTTACCTTAGTTTAGGTGACAATTTTTTAGCAGAGTTTCGGTGACGCATGGAGATGCTTTTTAAGGAAGAGGAGCTGTGCTTAGTTTAGTGGAAAGTTACTACTACTGACTAATTACATGTCTTGTTAGTTCTTTTAATAATGAATAATGGATATAGGTATACAGACATACAAGATAACAAGTTCCATTCCTTTAGACCTTGCAATTTCATATAAGTTCATTTAATTAATAATTGGTTATAATTTTGTTTGGGTCGTATATAGGATTAACACTGAAGTTACTGTAGGCTTCTAAAGGAACTTCTTGTTCACAAGACCCAGCTATCGAAGGACAGTGTGGCGGTGTGCCTCCAGTTGAAGATTAGTATTTTGTTACAGTAGTATAGGTTGTGTTCGCAATTTTTGTTATAGGAACTGTCTGTAAGTTAGGCACTGTTAGTTTCATGGTTAGTTGATATTTTTTCTCTTTTATGTAAAGATACATCTTGATATATTGACCATGTGAATCAATAATATTTGCTCTCTGTTACAAGTTTATTAATTGTTTATCCTTGTGTTGTTGAAAATATGTCAGATCTGGTGCCTAGTGGTGGCTGGTGTTATAAATAAGTAGGCACTGGGAAAAAAATATCACTATAAATCAATATAAATGTGGCCTAAAGTATTATTAATAAAATAAACGATGAAAAATGTGGTCGTTATTACTAGAAATGTGGTCGTTACTACCTCATGGTAGATGGTGCAAAAACATTAACGATGGAAAATGTGGTCGTTATTACTAGAAATGTGGTAGTTATTAATCTAGTATCAACGACCACATATTATATGGTCGTTGAAAAGTTAACGACGGGAAATATTATGTGGTTGTTAATTATATTAACGATGGAGCTTTTAACGACCATGGACGACCACATTTGGACCTTTAACAACCACATATCCTGTCGTTAATACCACTTTTTCTTGTAGTGCAAGTAACATGCAAGATTTTTGATTAATGGAATTGTTAGATGCATTTTTATGCTCAAGGTGCTTGTGAACTATTGTAGCGATTTTTGGGTCATTACAACCCTTCCCCCCTTAGAGAAATCTTGTCCTTGAGATTCGAGAAAGGCCGAGGTGAGGGAAGACATCAAGGTAATTTGGAGTAGGATACATGGGTCAAGAATTCCAAAATTGACAAGATGGCTTTGAGAGTAGAGTTTAGTTGGACAAGGGTGTCTCTCAAAGAAGAGTGCATTTAGCACAGATTGTTATAGAGAGTAGCACGCAAATTCATATCGTCCATGCAAGAAAGATAGCTTGGATGTGGACATCAACAAAGGATTCGCCGGAGCCACCTATCGCAGCAAGGATAACATTTGGGAGGGGCATCACCTTTAATAAGAAGGTCCATCGATGAAGTGTTACAACGGGCATGATAACTCTGCCTTTGATACTCGGGGGCATCCATAAGCTACTCACGTGGTCGCGATCCACGTGGAGCCTCGGTTCCCTTGCATCCTCATAGGAGAGATATTCATACCATTGTAAGGCACACCATTTATAAACATCTTATTGAGGAGAGCAATGCAACACGGTTTCAAAAGGAAAACAGGGGTGTGACCAAAACATATTCCTCATAGGATGTTGGTCATCAAGGAATTTTTGGAATAGCTATGCAAGTTAGATTAGCTCACTAGTGTGGGCCCATGATGGATCATGATAACATATTCCTCGATGCCTGCGCGCACCTAGTAGCACCACTATGCGGCTAGCACACATAGGGAAGGAACTCCAGGTTCCACGCGGCACCAAGGTCAGCGATCACAATACCATGAGAGAGCACACCAACAAAGGTAATCCCAACTAGCACAAGATGAACTTGGGAAGCCCAAGGAATATAGTAAGGATGTGGGTATGAAGACAAGTAGGCATAAGACAGTCATCTACATGGAGGGATTTGTAAAGCAACTTGAAGGAAATGAGACTCATGCAATAGCAAAGAGGGCCTCATTGGATAGGTTCGGGCAGCAAGGTAGGAAGATCAACATGTATGCTAGTTCTTTAGATTTATGCACATGCATCAACCACAACAAGAATACTCAAAACTTTACAATCTAGATGCAGAAGAAGCAATTTTTAAAACATCATACCAACATGATCATTATATTAGGTAATTATTTTGATTAACATGAATAACAAGATTGCAAGATATCTCAGGTGTATCAAGTTAACATCATTAAATTCATGAGACAACATCACCAAGCATATAAGCAAGTTCTAATTAACAAGGTTAAATTATAAGCATATGCATTTTCTGGACTGCAGCATAGCTTCTACTTAACTTAACCATAACTGGAGTTCTAAACATGCAAACAAGGTGTTCTCAGACTTTTTGGAAAGCATATGAAGTTGTATACAACTTTGTTACTATTGTCTAGAGCTAATTCAAAAGTTATCAAGGTCAAACATTACAATGTTTTAGATCTGCATAGACATGACAGAATTTTAATATGAACTTCAAAAACATGTAGCAGGAGTTCTAGTTCACTGAAAATCATGTTCATTAACATTTTAGAAGGCATGATAAAAGTACTACAACCTTTTAGTTATCACCAAGAGGTGATCCTACAGTTATCATGGTCAAAAAAGACATAACATTGCAGCACTGTCCAGAACACAGACAAAACCTGACAGGGTATTTGTAACATCTATAACTCTCAGACATGTTGTAAAATCATGAAATTTTTGGACAAGCTAGACAAGGAAGTTATCTACAACTTTTATCTTTACCCCATCTATATAAAACATCATTTTCATGATGATATTATCAACATAACAGAAACTGCACTGTAAATAGACAACACCTAACAGTTTCTAGGTAACAAGGCTTAGGGGAATGCAACATGTGATGCATAAGCTAGATGAATGCAATGAGATGCATATGTAGGCAACAAGGGATCAACTCAAACTCCATGGAATTTGAGATACAACAAGGAGGTGATACGATAATGAGCATGTACAAGGACTTTGAACAAGAATGGAAGACCAAATACTTTAGGTAGCAAAGCAAGGTGCAGGTAGCTCATAATCAAGGAATGTGGCAGGGATAGGAAGGTTGACACATTTTTATTATTATTATTATTATCATCATTATTATTATTATTATTATGCATAACTACCATGGTTCTAGAACACGTTATCCTCACTCAACTACTTTTTGCAAAGGATTCATGGCAAAACTTGGTAAATGATGAAACATCACTTAAGTGTGAACACCGATTGCATATGGACATGGGTTCCCCATAATTTCAGCAAGCTAGCACATGAATATATTGCAGAAATTTAAATACATACAGTACCACTGTCACCGAATAAGCACGCACAAGTGGCACCCATGCAATTGACGCTGCATGGACAACGTTTCATACGTTGTTGCCAACGTATTAACTTCATATACATGGTACTAGCAGCATATATACAAAAGCTAAACAGGAATTGCATCTACAAGTAAGGCAAGTTATATGTTCATGATATGAAGCATGCCATTATAGCACAATGTTTAAGCATGGCATTGTATAATGTACAATATTGAGCATGTACATAAGTACAACAAAGCAGCAAGTCATGGTTTATGTGTGACAAGTGAAGCAAAACACATCTATGATGTAAAGCATGTTATTATGATTATATTTCAAGTCAGGTTGATCCTTTGAGACAGGTTTAGGCGACCAAAGTCTTTTGGAAAACCTTTGTTTGGTAAAACAAATCATTTAAGAAATGAGTTCAAATCAAAAGGGTTTTGATACTTGTTTTCAAATTGATTCAAATTCATTTATCTTTTTGTAAGGCAAAGCTTTCGCAAACAAATTTGGTTTTCCCAAAGTCTTTTTAAAGCAACACTTTTGAAACTAGAAGGGATCAAGACTTTATAAAACAAAACCTTTTCGCAATCCTTTTGTTTGATAAATCGTTCGCAATTCGTTTTGGAAACAAATCGATTTTGGAAAGGACTAAGATTCTCTTTTGAATAGGGGAAGACCTGCCACAAGGATCTATAATTATCCTAGTCATATTTGATTACCTATGAATCAAGTTAATCCCTTATTCATTTTAAACTTGTTATGATATGTGAAATTAAGCATGTTAAAAAGTACCATAAGGGTAGCAAGACAGGGCTATACGGAAATTAGATCTTAGCAAGAACTCATGCTAAATTATGACAATAAACAATTAATGTGCTCGCTGAAATACCGGATTACTAACACCCATATGCAATCCCAAGTCACGCAACATGAATCTGAAATTTTATAAAACATAGGGCTATAAACATTTCCTAGTTATCTATCATTCTCACTCGGATCTAACTAATCTTCAGCTCTCAAGCCTAGCTGACTATACCTAACCTTTGCTTCTATTTGACCCATTCCATCCCTGGTGATAGACCAGACAGGTTGAAGAATCACTTAACAAGATTAATTAAGCACAAGGGGAGAGTGAAACTAGTAACTAAATTATAATTCCAATAAGATTTTAGGTGGAATAGTTCATATTTTAGTTGCCCACTCAACTAGCTAACTACCTAGGACCTCATCTTTTAGTTAAGTTTTCGATGCTCATGTTTTCCCATGCTAAGTTGTTCCTTGACTGTGCGGCTAAAGTGTATGACATACATCCATATGCTCCGATACCCGGTTGCGGAGGACCCACCGCATTCGTTCACTTAAAACGAGTGTCATCCACTTGACCAGCTCAATTTAAGTAAACCAACCTCGACGACTCCCCAGGAGCGCACTTGGCAACTGAAAGCTCTAGTTTGGTTTTGGTGAATTGATGAAACCCTAAGTGCTAACCTAGTTTATCAAAGTGATCATGAGATAGGTAGCACATTCCAAGTGGTGAAGCAAATGAAGATCATGACATGATGATGGTGATGCCATGGTGATAATCAAGTGCTTGGACTTGAAAAGAAGAAAGAGAAAAACAAAAGGCTCAAGGCAAAGGTATAAGTGGTTGGAGCCATTTCGTTTCGGTGATCAAGACACTTAGCGAGTGCGATCACATTTAGGTTTGATAGCCGTACTATTAAGAGGAGTGAAACTCGTATCGAAATACGGTTATCAAAGTGCCACTAGATGCTCTAACTCATTGCATATGCATTTAGGATCTAGTGGAGCGCTAACACCCTTGAAAATGTTTGTGAAAATATGCTAACACACATGCACAAAGGTGGTACACATTGTGTGTTAGCACTTGGGAGCAAGGGTTCAAAACTTCACCGACGGAGTGCAGACAGTCCGACGGTGCCATCGGCGCCCTGTATAGAAAAGACAGGGTTTCACAGAGTGCACCGGACGCTGTCCTCGTGGGACCGAACGTGTCCGGTGACTAAACCTACGCGTCGGTCTTAGACCGGATGCTGGGTCACTTCGTGACCGGATGCGGAGTGGGTGCGTCCGGTCCTGCTGACATGGAGGCGTGGAGAAGAGGAGAAGGATCGGACGCGTTTGGTCACAGTTGAGTAGCTCTAGGAGCTCTATGGACTCGACCAAACGCTGCCCCTCCTACGTCCGGTCGTGATCGAACTGACCGTCCGCTCGTGACTGGAACCTTACTGGAAGTGACCGGACGCTAGGGTCCTATGTCCGGTCCTACACTGTAGAGCGTATGGTCACAAGTTAAGTGCACTGATGACCGTTGAGATCGGGCGATCAGCATTTGAAGCAGGGGCCACGTGGCGTGCATCGCGCGACCAGACATGGGGGTCCTGTGTCCGGTCGATCTGACCGGCACGTTCGGCCGCCTCGATTTTCAGTGGACTGAGGAGCCAATGGCTCTATTTCGTGGGGGCTTCTATTTAAGCCTCATGGCCAGCTCAAGCTCACTCTCTTGGCCATTTGCATTGACATAGCAACCTTGTGAGCTTAGCCAAAGCCCTCTCACTCATCTCCATAATTGATTCATCATCTTTGTGAGATTAGGAGTGAATCCAAGTGCATTGCTTGAGTGTTTGCATCTAGAGGAATTTGGTGTTCGTGTTTTGCTACGGGATTCGCTTGTTACTCTTGGTGGTTGCCACCACCTAGATGGCTTGGAGCAGCGAAGATCATCGAGCGGAGGTTGGTGATTGTCTCTGGCTCCGATCATGGTGATTGTGAGGGGTTCTTGACCTTTCCCCGACGGAGAGCCAAAAGGTACTCTGGTAAATTGCTCGTGGCTTGTGTGATCCTCATCTTGTGTTGGTTGTGCGGCACCCTATTCAGGGTTTGGCGTGTGATGCCAATTAGAGCGTGAACCTTCAAGTGAGTGAATCGCCACAACGAGGACTAGCTTACCGGCAAGCAAGTGAACCTCGGTAAAAAATCATTATGTCATCATTTGATTTCGAGGTGATTGGTTTTCATTGCTATTCATTCTTGTGATTGATTGGTTTGTTCCTCGACTCGGCGGTATAACCATCTTGCTCTCTCTCTTTACATTACCGCAAACTAGTTGTCAAGCTCTTTAGTGTAGCTAGTTGTGAGAGCTTGTTAGTTTGGTTAGTGTGGCTCTTTAGTTAGCCTTTGAGAGCACACTAACTTAGTGTAGTGACATAGCCATTGTGTGGATTGAGACTATATAAACTAGAATTGTGGTAGGTGGCTTGCACTTTTAGTATGCTAGCACAACACTCGCTTCGCCTCATATTTGTCTAACCGGTTTGTTAAGTGTTGTTGTAGAAATTTTTAATAGGCTATTCACCCCCCTCTAGTCATTAGGACCTTTGAACAACTCCTCTTCAGTATCAGGTTGAGTATCATACCACGATAGCTTCCACAACTCAAGATTACATCTTATCATTAGAGCACATAATAAATCAGCAGAAACATATATTACAAGTCTTGTTGAATATAATATATGAATTATACAATGTAAGACTAATTGTAGTGTGAACCAAACAACTCTCTCACCAACACCGCTACGCTACGGGTCACTCATATAGCTAATAACTGGTGGTCACCTTGACCATGGGCGTCACCACTATAGCTTGGATGGCACATGCCATTCACCCACCTTGCCACCAATGATGGGGTGAGATGCCCGCCAATGTCCATTACCTGCAAAACAACTTAACGGCAGCACCGTGAGTACATTGCGTACTCGCAGGTCTTAATTCCAACATATAGTATTTGGTGGATGCATATGGTGATTATCAGGCATTTGTATAAGTGTGGAAAGCAATGATGTTCATTAAGAGTATGACATGCCACGCTCAACACAGAAGTAAAGGTATTTATCATTATAACAGAAGTGCTCATAGTCCATCATTCATCCAACCATGGGTATAGAAAGAAAGAACAACCGAATAGTTCCGTCCCGAGGGACTCTAGGCTTTCAAGACTCTGCAGAGGTGTACAACTGTACCCACATGAAAGGACGGGACTAACCACCATACCTCGTGCACGAGAGTAAGGGTTGCCTCACGCCTTCTAACCTTTCCCTAATCTGGCCCGAATGTCACATGAAAGGTTCGAGCGGATGCCCGGGTCAGGTTTCCACCTACCTCAGGTCAAGCTTCTATACTATAATGGGTCCCCAGTTCATTACATACACCATCTTCCTGGCTCCATCCCCCTTGCCAGTTTCATGGATAGACAGGTCGCAATTAGTTCCTTGGCTTGTTGACCTCATCCGCGACATGTGGTCTATACGGGTGGTTACTCGGACTTACGTATCCCAATACACGGTCCTTACTAGTCCATGAGCTATGTCGCCTGAGATCCCCCAATCACGATGACCTACCCCTCGCATGAGCAAGATATCCATGTTATCATCAAGATTATCATATTAGGGATATTAGTCCTTAGCCAGATTAGTTAGGTAAGTCAAGTTGTACCCTCATTGATTTTAGTAGTTAATTATCCAGGTGTAACATCCTACAGGTGCGAGTTTGAGTTCCCTTCTCATGCTCGACTTCTACCGTTGCCCAAGCAAGTAAGCAATAAGCATTAAGTGTTCCCATTCCCATTGTTTAGATGAGAGGCTTCTACAGATTATTAGACTACTCTAGGTGTAGTGTGAAAGAGATCATTATCCAACTCTACATGTAATGCATAACTCATAATACAACTTGATAAGTATCCAAAGTAGGGTTCATAACAGTGGGGTGCCTGCCTGTTGGAAGAGAGGTTTCCATAGCTTGGAACATCACTTGGCGTCTCTCTGATATCACGTACCTAAATATATGTCCATGTATGAGATACTTATGTATGCATGACATTATATTAAACATGCAAGAGGGAGTGTTCAGGTATACATTGAAGGGTTGTCGGTTTGGTGTTATCGGATAGTCCGTGAATGTCGTGACGGTCCAGTGGTTGTGGGACTTAGTTGGAAAAGGACATACTGGGAACATCAGACCCTCTGATCTAATATCGGACTCTCCGGTATGGAGTCTGTGATCTCGGATAACTCTCTGTCTGTGATTTATAACTCATCGGACACTCCGGTGCGTGTGGTGGAGCCTCCGGTGAAATATAAGGACTTAGCCTCTTTCGATGGTAAAAAATGAGATATGCCCTTTGGTGCCAAAGTTATGTCTAGCTGATGGATGATAGTCTATGGAGCACAACGAAACTCGTTTCATCATTTTTTGAGGTCAAATGCACCTTCTATGGATTTTACAAGTGTTGGCTGTGCGCACGTGCAGAGATTATAGGATACTCCGAACTAAGATCGAAACGTCCGATAAACATAGGCTGCTCTTGGATTTTAGCTATAATTCAACGGACACTCCGCCAAAATGATGGACCATCCGATAGACGATCAACAGCAGCTGTGCAAACATGTTGTGATCGATTTCTGGGGCATCCAGACTCCAAATAGAGTGCGGTTTGTTCCTATGGCTTTCTAGTGATGTAGGGAACTCTCTACAAGTGATGGATGTGACATGCATGGGCTGTGGGGAGCTTGACCTTGTCAATGGTGGAAACCACCATGGATGAGACATGGAGCTCATGGGAAAGCTTGCTAGGGTTAGGGAGGTTAAAGATGAACTTCGGGGATGTGCTCACCATGCCTTGGGTGACTTCTACCTACTGTACTTCTCCTCGGTTGTCACACCCAGTTTTAAGAACAAAATGAGATACACACCATATGTGAGCCTAGGAAGTCAAATCTCATATATAGCTACAAATAAGGGGAATATCAAAGGACAATGCTCAATATATAACATACTTAGTATAAAGAATATCACCTTAGATAGCAAACAGTGGAAAGACAACTCTGATCTTCAGGTGAAGACTCCAATTCTACAGGGACAACTGACTGGTTGATCATAAGCCTAACTTCTTCAAACTCTAGCAATCTGGTACTTGTTACGGCTGGGCTGAGTTCTGAGTCCCCAGACCACGGCTGGTAACTCTTTGAGCCATCTTCCGGGAGCCTTGTCATTTTCTCTATACACCCTCTTCTTCAACGCGTCCAAGATCATGCCATTTGCCCGCTCGACCTGTCCATTAGCTCTAGGGTGCGCCACCGAGACGTATTTTACTACTATGCTCCTTTCATCGCAGAAGTCCCAAAAAGCGTTCCCGGTGAACTGAGTACCCAGATCGGTTATGATGCTATTCGGTATGCTAAAACGGTGGATGACCTGGTCGAGGAACGTGACAGCCTTTTCTGAGGATGCCTGTACCAAAGGCATGTATTCTATCCACTTAGAAAATTTGTCGATCAGCACAAAGACGCATGTAAATTTCCACGAGCCGGTTTGAAGGGCCGATCATATCCGATCCCGAAGATGCAAAGGGCCGGAGGTCGGTATTGTCTGGATCTCATGTGCTTGTACGTGGATTCTCTTGGCGAAGAACCGACAACCCTCACGGTGGCGGATTAGCCTCTCTGCGTTGATATCTGACGGCCAATAGAACCTCGCTTTCGAAAAGCCTTGCCGACCAGCGTTCTTGAGGCCGTGGTTGCCGCAGGAGCGAGTGGATTTGGTCCAGAGATGTTCGCCATCCTCCTCGGGGTTATGCACTTCATCCAGATTTCCTCTTTGCGTTCTTGCGCCATAGCTTGCCATCAACGGCGGTGTATCGCTTCGCGATGCATCAGCGCCGTTCTCTCCGTCCGATCGATGTAACCGCTGCCATCTGTTAGGTACTTGATGAAAGGTATTCTCGGTCGAGGCTCATGAGTGGTGGTCGGAGGGGGCTCGGCGGTGCTTGACGCCGAACCGTAGCCACCAATTGCTGGTCCGGAGGCTTGTCTACCGTGGAATCTTTCTCTTCGATGGACGGCGTGAGCAGGTCTTGAGACGAATATGCCATGTGGGATTTTTGCTCGGGATGATCCTAACTTTGACAGTGCATTCGCTGCTTGATTCTTGTCCCGGACCACGTGTATGTACTCGATGCCATAGAACCTACCTTGCAGCTTTCTGACCAAATTGCAGTATGCTTCCATCTTTTCGCTGGTCGTGTCCCAGTCCTTGTTGAGTTGGTTGATGACCAGAGCAGAGTCTCCATAGACGTAGAGACGTTTAACGCCAAGCTCAACCGCAATAAGCAAACCATGTAGGCATGCTTCGTACTCGGCGGCATTATTAGATGCTGGGAAATAAATCCTGAGGACGTACCAGAGCTGCTCCTTGGATGGTGATATAAAAAGGACTCCTACTCCTGCACCGTTAATGTTGAGAGAGCCGTCGAAGTACATCATCCAATATTCATCGGATCCGGGAGAGGCAGGCGTGCTTAAGTCTGTCCACTCGACGATGAAATCGACAAGTGCCTGAGACTTGATTGTAGTGCGGCTTGCAAATTCCAAGGAAAATGGGCATAGCTCCATTGCCCATTTGATGATGCGCCCGTTCGCATCCCATTGCTAATGATGTCTCGAAGAGGGTACTTTCGATCCGACCACCACCACACGATATCCGTCAAGTAGTGTTTCAACTTTCGGGATGTTATCGATGGCGTAGATCAACTTCCACGAATCGTACTGGTCTTGGACTCGCTTCAAGACTACCTCACTAATGAAATAGATTGGCATTGTACCTTGTAGACATGGCGGGCTCGTCTCGCTCGACCACCATGGTCGTGGAGACCACTCGATTGGTAGCCGCAATGTATAGCAAGAGTGTTTCGTCTTCTCTTGGAGTAGTGAGTACCGGAGGTGACGTAAGGTATTGTTTCAGCTGTGTGAAGGCAACGTCTGCTTCCTCCGACCACTCAAACTTTTCGGACGCTTTGAGTAGTTTAAAGAACGGTAATCCTTTTTCGCCTAATCTTGATATGAAATGGCTGAGAGCGGCCATACATCCGGTAAGCTTATGAACATCCTTCACCTTTTTGGGCGGCTTCATGTCCAAAACAGCTTTGACTTTTTCCGAGTTAGGGCGTATGTCGTCGCGTCTGACGATGTTGCCGAGGAGTATGCCAGAAGGAACACCAAAGACGCACTTCTTTGGGTTTAATTTCCACTGGAATGTGTTAAGGGCTGCAAAAGTGCGTCCCAGGTTGTCAACAAGGGTATGAGCTTCCTTGGTTTTGACAACTATATCATCAACGTAAGCCTCGATGAGGTCATCTTTTATCTTGTCTTTGAGGCAAGCTTGTATAGCGCGTTGGTAGGTAGCCCCAGCGTTCTTGAGCCCGAACGACATGGTCGTGTAGCAGTAGGCGCCGAAGGGCGTGATAAAAGATGTCTTGATCTGGTCATCCTTTTTTAGAGCGATCTGGTGATAACTAGAGTAGCAATCGAGAAAAGAAAGGAGCTCACAACCGGCGGTTGAATCTACGACCTCGTCTATGCGAGGCAAGCCGAAGGGGTCTTTAGGGCAGTGTTTGTTGAGATCAGTATAATCAACGCACATTCTCCATTCATTATTCTTTTTGCGTACAAGAACCGGGTTGGCTAACCACTTCGGATGATACACTTCTTTGATAAATCCGGCTGCCAAAAGCCATGTAACTTCTACCCTAATCGCCTCCTTTTTGTCGTGAGCGAACCGTCGTAGCTTCTGCTTGGTAGGTTTGGCCTTGCCGTTGACATTCAAGGAGTGCTCAATCAAGTTCCGAGGTACACCGGGCATGTCAGTAGGTTTCCATGTGAACACATCCACATTGCTCCTCAAGAACCTAATGAGAGCGTCTTCCTATTTGGGATCTAGGTTGGCCCCGATAAGGGCCGTCTTGCTGGGATCACCGTCGACCAGCTAGATCACCTTGTGCTCCTTAGACTTGATGTTCTTGCGTGGAGCCTCGAGCTCCGGGATCTCCTGGTGGTCGATCGAGGTCTTCTTGGCGTTGAGCACGGTCTCGGCCATGCGAATAGAGAGGTCGTGAGCCTCTGCTATTTTGAAACTGTCATCTTCGCAGGTATAAGTTGCGTACACGTTGCCTCGGAGGGTTAGAACTCCTTTCTCGGTAGGCATCTTGAGCACCAGATACCTGTAATGAGGTATGGCCATGAACTTGGTGAGCGACGGTCGACCAAGAATAGCATGGTAGGTGCCGTCGAAGTCGGCGACCACGAAGTTGACGTAGTCGGTGCGGAAGTGACCCAGGGTCCCAAACTGCACTGGTAGCGTGATCTGCCCGAGAGGTGTAGAGCTCTGTCCAGGGAGAACACCCCAGAACTGTGCCTCGTATGGCTTGAGGTCCGCCTGAGCTATCTTCAGGTATGCGGCAAACTGTTTTGAACAATATATCAATGGAGCTACCGCCGTCGATCGAGATTCTGTCGAATCGAACTTTGTTGATACAAGGATCGAGGACCAGGGGAAAATGCCTTGGCTCAGGTATTGCGGCCCATTGGTCCTTTCTGCTGAAGGAGATTTCGCGGTGAGACCACGGAGGGAGCCGCGGATCGGTGAGGAGATTGTCGGTGTTGGCCACGTTCAAGCAAGCGCGGGCGAGCTGCTTGCGTTCTCGTTTGGTCTCGATGGACACTTTGCCTCCGATGATGGTGTGCACGCGATCGGTTGGCTTGACGTACTTGTGACGGGGTCCGCATCGTCGTCGTCGTTATCCTCGTTGCGCTGTTCCCCTGCGTCGTTAGGGCTTGTCGGACGATCCGGGAGCTTGTTGACGCGTGTAGATAGACTTGAGGACGCGGCAATTCTCCATGGTATGGTTCGACTTAGGATGGAGCTGGCAGGGCCCCTTCAATGCCTTGGCGTAATCGTCTTCATAGTTACGCCATCCACCACCCTTTTTAACGGTGTTGACCTCGCCGTCGTCTTCCCGAGCACGCTTGCTCCTGTAATCGTCACGGCGGTTACGCCGCTGATTACGTTGATCACGGTGGTCGCGGGAGTCGTTATACTTGGTTGCGGCGGCGGTCAAAATTGTCGTTCGACCACGGTTGCCGTGGTAGTCGTCGCGTGTGGGGGGGTGGTCGAACCGGAACCCTTGCCGCTTCTTCAATAATTATCTTTTAGCGTCGTCGGCTTCCGTATTTCTTAGCGGTGGCGGGAGCGCCGTGGACCGAATCAGTCTTTTTTGCGGAGGAGCTTGTCCCTTAGGGCATCGTGGAAGCGGAGGCCAGTGATGAAAGCCTCGATTGCCTCATTGTTGGAGATTGATGGGACCTTGATGCGCATCTCCGAAAAACGCCGGACGTACTCGCGTAGCGGCTCATCTTTTTTATCTCGAATACGTTGCAGATCGTATTTGTTGCCTGGTTGTTCACAAGTAGCAATGAAGTTGTCGATGAAGGCTTGCTTGAGCTCCTGCCAAGAGTCGAAATAGTTCGCCGGCAAGCTGACCAGCCATTGGTGACCCGCATGGCCAATAGCGACTGGGAAATAGTTAGACATGACGTGCTCATCCGCCATGGCTGATCTGCACGCAGTCTCATAAAGCATGACCCATAATTCAGGGTTTTCCTTGCCGTCGTACTTCTGAAGCTTCTCGAGCTTGAAATTCTTGGGCCATATGACTTGGCGAAGGTGTGGAGTAAACTGCTTCAAACCCGGTGGGCCGTGGGCAGTGTCATATTCCATACGACGATAACTTTCGTGGGACGCTCGATCGTCGGCTCTCTGGTTGATGCGAGCGCGTAGATCGCGTCCACCGAGGTAATGGCGGAGATCGTTATTGCCATCGCGGTGATCTCGATTGCCATCTGGATTAGCCCTGCGACCGTGGTTATCGCGGCGATTGTCGCGGTTGTCCCAGCGGCGGTTGTCGTCCTAGCCACCATCATGGCCACCGTTTCCTCCTTGATGGTTGTCTGATGGGTCGTTGTTGCGCGAGCCACGTTGGTTGGGTGGCTGTGAGCGACTTAGGTGCTGGCGGCTGTGGCTTGACTCGACCGGGACGGATGGAGCCCGAGCTTGGTTGGCAATCTCCGCGGTCTGGGCCATAGCAGCCGTCAGATAGGCTTGTATTTCATCACGAACTGCTTGGGTTTCTGGGGTGTTGGGTAGCCGTTGCATTGTTGCCATGGCGACGACTACATTGGCACTTGGAGTTCTGAAGACCTATTTGTCCCCCACCCTGTCGAAAGCATCGTTGAGGTCACGTGGCTGGACCCTTATGCATCGTGCCTCCTGGTCTGCTTCGGCTTTGATTTGTCGGCGATTAAACCGGTCAATATTGCGTGTTTCGCGTGCAGTCCTTTCTTGTTCTGTTTTGCCAACTGCTGGCGGTTCGTCATTGCTGACAACATGGATCAGATCCCCCCGTCTTGGTGGGAAAGACGGGAATTGTGAGAACCCCGGGGCGTGGTCTGGGATATCCAGATCGTACTTGACGCCTTCATCTTCGTGATGCTGAAGCTCGGTGTGGACAGATGCATTAGATGCGGTGCCACACGAGGAGCTGGGGTCGCCCTCTTGGACTATGTGAACGGATCCTTCTTGATAATCTTCAATCTGGATCATGTTGACGAAGTCGCGCGGCTTTGGCTGAGGTCGGTGCATAAGACACAGATCCAAGCGGCGTTGCAGGTCGTAGGCGTAGCTGGAGGTAGCGTTTTGTAGGCCGTAGGGCTGGACCTGGTAGTTCTCCATCAAGGTTTCGTACTCGGAGAGCCAGAGACCCGTCGCGAAGGCTGGCCGGCGACGAGCAGAGCGCCCTTGAGGAGTAGATGTGACCACGAGATCTGTACCAAGTCGTGCAGGACGACTGGTCCGAACTGGTCGGGTAGATCTGTTGTGGGGAGCGGTTACCTGCTCATTAGGCTGACTTTGAATCGTACTTACTAGAGCCAGGGTTTCAGCGAGCTTGGTGCCGACTCGATCGATGGAGTCGAGCAGGTCGGTGTTGTCGATCCGCCTCCCTTTGTAGCGGGGAAGCGGATGACAAGTTGTCGGCGTGGCTGAAGGTGATGCAGGCGTGGTCGGAGCTAGATGTACCGTGGTTGGAGCCAGATCCATCGTGGTCGGAGCCGCATCCATCGTGGTCGGAGCCGTGTCCACCGTGGTCAGAGTCGTATCCATCGTGGTTGGAGCCGTGTCCACCGTGGTCAGAACCGTATCCACTGTGGTCGGAGCCGTAGCCGATGTAGGTGAAGCAGTGGTCGACGCAGACTAAATCCACGCCTCCTCTGGGGTCATGGCGATGAAGTCGTCGGAGCCGGTGGTCCAGGTGATCTGGCCAACGGTGAACGTGAGGCCGTTCGGCGTAGCCATGGAGCCGGAGATGATGACCGTCTTGTTTGCTTGGGAAGCAGTACGCACACCCCCCTACCTGGCGCGCCACTATCGACGAAATATGGTCGGCAGTCTACCTAGGGGTATACCCAAGGTAGTAGATTGTCGGCAGACAGATGCGCAAGCTACAAACAAGACGGTGACGCAAGACAGACACAAGGTTTTATCCAGGTTCGGCCGCCAAGAAGGCGTAATACCTACGTCCTACGTCTGATTTGTATTGTTGTATGTCAATGAGAGATGATCTTTAGAGGGGTCCCCTGCCCGCCTTATATAGCTCGGGGGGTAGGGTTATAGATATGGAAACTAATCCTAGCCAGTTACAATTGCCATATGTGGCCGGATAAGGATTCCTATTCTAACCGACCAGGATCTTGATTGATCGCCAAATCCGCCTTGACTCCTTGCGTGGGACTCCGAACAGGTTAACCGGGCCGCACGTTGTCTTTTGGTGGACCGAACCCATCGATCCGGGCCGGCCCAAGCTTAGCCATAAGGGTATAGGGGTTAATACCCCCACAGTACCCATCCGGGATTTTTATCCAAATAATTGAAAAATAAAGCAAGCGTTAGTACATGTCGTACTCAACAAATATATCATGGGGTTCATGAGGCTCAAAAGGCTGACACTGGTTTAACTACGATTAGATTTTAATGAGTCATCTTTTAGCAATTAGGTGGCAACAAGTTTATTCACAAGCCCATATAAACACATGATCAGGTAAACATGAATAATGAATAGCATAAACAATAATCATTAGTGAGCATCTTCATCATCAGTATCATCTGTGTTCATCATCTATTCCGTAAGGGTCCAAGGCTGCTCATGACCGTGAGCACGGCTGATATACCAGTTTTACACTCTGCAGAGGTTGTATACTTTCACGACGAGTCGTGATTTACCCTTTCACCTGAGGTAGCTAATCTCTTGACCCGCTTTCAAGGAAGGTCGACAGGGTTCACTATGAAGTCTTTCAAATATTTATCTAACAAGTTAGGGCCATTAGATTCACTCGGCAAATAAATATAGGAACCTCCCCTGTCGAATGGCACAATGATACGCATCCTATACACATAAGAGTAGATGCTGTCCTATACTCGATTCGTCAAGCCATTCTTACACCCAGGGGCAGACACAGTGGTGGGGGGGGGGGCTCAAATCCCCCTACCCATATCGCAGCAGTGGAACCCCCTGTGGAGCCCCTATAAATTTTTAGGCAAGGTTCTATAGTATAGGGGGGCTGAGACTTAAGATCAAACAGCAGTGTTGTTCAGCCCCCTTGAAATATTTTCTAGGTCCACCGCTGCTTACGCATAAAGGTAACCTCTAACAAGTTAGAAAATGTCCTCATACTGAGCTAAAACCAGAGCCATATAGTCCTCTCAGCTATACTGTAAGTCCCGGATGTTCGCTTACAGATAAGTCCTTAGGGAGAGGAATCTAGAGCACCATAAAATAGCCCAATGCTCTAGCCCCCTTGTTCTATGTTGCTAAAAAACATCTTTTAATGTTTATTGCATATACCATTAGTCAAGTTACAAAATCATGGCTTTAGTTGAGCACTAGCATCATACTACCCAATGCAATAACCCATAGGAATCAAGGAATCCATAATATCAAATAACTAGAAAAATTACTACGATTGCCAAGATAGACACATGCATATGATTAAAATTATATTAAGGTGAATAGGACAACAAGGAAGATCCCATGCTATACTTGCCTTAAACTTTGATCTTCTGCTGATTCTCAACCTCCGAAAGATTGCTTCTTGATCACTAACGCAAAACTCACCGACTAGGCATATTCATAGAACACAACACAAGCATCCATGCAAACATACACGAAACAAACAATAGAATTAAATTAGAACAGTACACCAAACATATGAAACGGCGAGTGAAAAGATTTTAAAGATGTTCTACACGTTGCTACGAACACACATGTGTGAAAAGCACTCTAATCGGAACAACGGTAAAAGAAAAACGACTACCGTAAGATTCACTTTATCTGAGAAAAAAAAATTATAGGCTTTATTTATTTTAATAATTATATAAAACATGTATAGGATACCTCGGAGAAATATCTAAATTTAATTAAGTCAAATTTATATTTGAATTAAAAAAAACAAAGTAAGATTAATCATATTTTATTTATCAATCCCAGTTGCATAATTCATTATAGGATTATAAAATTCTAGATATGGTAAACATTATTACTAACGCGTAGATTACGTCGTTATGAATCTAACGTAATTTGAACGGGTCATAACGGAATTAAAACAAAGATTCGACAAGTAGACATACATAGACTCTATGGACAGTCAACATAGTTAGGGGACATCAAAAGATGAATTTTTGTTGAATTGAGGAATAAATAGAGAATGGTGATTTATTACGCATGAATGGCATATATATATATGACATCAGCATAATCTTTAATCACTAAAATAATGCACATCTTTAATCAAGCATGCATGCATGACGCTCGTTACTGGTGCGCCGTTGGAAGATTCTGCTGTTGGACGAACTGGGTGGCCACGACTTGCATCTACTGAACATGAAACATCACGGTGTCCAAATGAACTTGCATAGTGGAGCGCTAGGTGCTCGATTTGGAGAAGAAGATAGTGCTACACGTAACAGGACTCCTCCATGGACGGCGATGAAGTTTCTCCGGCGACCTCGGGAAAAAGGACTACGGCATCGGCGGTCTATTAACAGGGAGGTAGCGTGGATCGCGGGAAGATTACCTAGGGGCTCAACGCGATCGGAGAGAGCTCTGCAGCGGCACTGGGCTCGACGGATGGACGACGGCTTCCTACAAGAGCTCGGCAATACCGTGTGTTGTGTGAGCTACGGGGCAAAAAGAGGAAGGAAGGGAAGCATCGACGGATTCATCACCTCGATTCGAACCTCGGCAGTGGTGTAGCGAACGACGGTGAAGCAGCTGGTGGTGCCAGCGGCGGCGGCGTGTCTTCACGGACAAAGAGCTCCAGCGATGAGTAGAAGAACGATGATGTACAGCTCGATGGGGTGGCAACGGGCTTTCGTTGACGCTATGCTCGTCAGCAGTTTGCAGACGGCGGGCACGGTTACGGCGGTTGCAGGTCCGAGCTCGGGGAGATCACGATCATGGCGGCACGAAGCTAGGGCGAAAACGGCGGCAGGTAACGTAGATGAAAAGAGGGGCACGGTTTGGGACCTCCGAGTTTTATAGGACGTCGGATGCGGGAACCAAGCCGTATCCCACAAGTTCGAGCGACGGTGGCAGCGCTGCCATCAGACTAGAGTCCGATTGCTGCACGGGAGGTAGGAGAAGGATGCAGCTGACATACGGGTCTGGGCGTAGCTAGCTAGCTGGGCTTGCGCAGCAGCTGCTGCTAGGCCACTTCGGCCAGCTGAGGGAAAAGGCCACTCGGGCCGAGAAGAGCAGAGGATGGAGGATTTCTCTTTTTATTTTATTTTCTTTTATTTCAAAGTCATTTTCAAATCCTTTTTAAAACACAGTTTGAATCATTTTGTGTTTTGGTCAAAACCACACATTACAAAAATACAAATGCACTGGCATGTATGCACAACAATGTTGCTAAACCTTATGATAAATTTTAACTTAATGAAAATTATGATTTTCCTATATTCTCTTGAGCACAAAAATTAACAATTAAATCAATTTATCTCTATTTCAAAACGAGCAAATTTTAGTGTGTTACATCGGTACGGCCTGAGGAAGGAGATCGAGCTTCGGGACGCCATGTGTTCGAGGTTGAAGATAACGGCTTGCGCTTGGGGGGGCTCCTCCTCCAACTCCGGCAAGGTCGACGGCGCCGTGGTGGAGCAGCTCGCCGACATGCTCCAGCAGCAGGGCGTCCTCCTCCTCCTCTTCATTCTCTTCTTCTTCTTCTTCTCCTCTCCTCTTCTCTTCTCTCCTTTCTCTCTTCTCTGTTGGCTGAACGTGAATGAATGAGAGTGAGAGAGGGATAGGGATGCTGGTGGTGGTTTTGTGTGATGGAGTGCTGACATGTGGGGCCGAGTGGTGTGTGTGTGACACCGCAACATTTGCATGTTACAGGTGTTAGTCAAATTTGACAGACAGTCCGCCAGAGGCGTCGGATGATCCGCTAGTGCCCGATCGTGTGGTGTGTGTGTGTGAGTACCGCAACATTTGCATGTTACAGGTGTCAGTAGAATTTGACGGACAGTCCACTAGAGGCGTCGGATGATCCGCTAGTGCCCGATCGTGTCTGGCAGACTGACTGGCTGTGCAAGGGTTTCGACAGACACTCTGCCATAACGGCGGACACTCCGTCAGTGCACAGGTTGGCCAAGATTATCCTAAATCTGTGAGATGTCTTGACGGACGATCCGGTGATGGTATCGGACGATCCGCCAAAACTGGCAGTGCTCGGTTTTGGGTTGGCCTAGGCACAAGTCGAATTCTAATTTGGACTAAGATGCACATGATGCTCAGCAAGTTCACAAGTAACATGCAAGATTTTTGAATAATGGAATTGTTAGATGCATTTTTTGGTCAAGGTGCTTGTGAACTATTGTAGCGATTTTTGGTTCGTTACTCTAGCCTACAGTCTGCGGTGTAACACCTTTTTGGACTAGCTCTTGTAACTTCTTCTCTCACTCAGGAAGTTTCTTCGCGTACCCCTGAGAGCCGGTGCGGTGGGGGTTATCATTTCTATGGGAGTTGAGGGTATTTACTTTGCTAATGGCAAGAGCTTCCTCTAATTTCTTCCAACTGACAAAAGCTTCCCAATATGCTTGTTGAGTAGGGTGCTCACCTTTTTGCCAATCTGGCTCCATTCCATTTAACACATGTTTTTTTGTACAACTCATGCTTGAAATACCTCCATTTTTTCCTATGCAGCACAGTGCCTGTTTCATCATAATTTCTGTATCGGTGGGGTGCAAGTTGAATTCAAATAATTTCACCAACTTCTCCCAACATTTCTACTTGATTTCGTCAGTAACACACCAATCCTCTTGACCTTTCCTCTTCTTCTAGTACCTGAATTTGATTGGGACATGTTTTCTCACAATTGCACCCTGGGAGTTGTGGTACGGTGCAATCACCGTGTCTGGTTCCTTGGGTTCTTCAATGCAATCGAAGTGCTCGATGACAAATCGATAAGTGCGCAGCCTGTAGCCACATCGCTTCATCCTCTATTTAACTGCTGTGTTTGTTACAGGTTCCTCTATGCCAGTATCCTACACATTGACTGCAACATTGCAATTATTTGCACTAGCCGTTATGTATATCGACAATGTGATGGGTCATGAGTAATTACCTCCCCATTTCCTTCGAGGTTTAGATATGTCGAAGGTGAAACTGGGCAAATGTCATCGTCTCCACCTTGAACTTCAATCTACAGATTCTGCACTAGAGCCTGCAGTACTGATGTTCGGTACCGCATCAATACCATTGGTGCTGCAGATACCAATTCATAGGCGTACATTGTCAGTGCAGGCTAATAACGTGCGTTAAATCGAATCCCAAAAACTATTGTTTCGGTTCATTTTGGTTCAAAGGCATTCACCCGGATTTATTGATAGCTTAACGAAACCTAAGATCTAGAGGTGGGGTTACCAGCTTTCAATTGAGACCAGAAAACGCATCTAACAACCATCCATCGCAAAGACAATGACTAAAGCAAAAAAGTTGTAACAATCTTTCAACTAATCTGAACCACTTGATCGCTAAAAAAATAAAATAAAAAACCCTAATCTCAATGACACTACAAAGCTGGGGCACAAAGTAAATCCGCCGAGGCGAAACATAGACTACATTGCAGCAACAGCTATAGCTAAAAGTAGGCTGATAATTTCTTCCGCCCATGGCTTCAGCTTGAATCGGTTCATTCCAATTTGGAAAGTAATGAATGGGAAGTAAGGAATCCGAAGTAAGAACAAAGGACTGGAACTATTTAATGTCATTTCCAACTTAAATAATCCGCAATCCGCATTTGTAAATATCGAATTAGAAGCATAGAATCAAAATACGGAAGCATGTGCACCTTGCTCTCTAGGGTGGGTCCACGGCGTGTTTGCGTCCATTTCAATGGCGCTACTGTGGCTGCGTGGGTGACAGATGCGGTGGGCCGTGGAGGTGCGAATCCATTTGTGGTCCTTGATGGTGATGCCAACACTCAACTGTGAGTGGCCGCCATCGACTACTTGTAGTGTGGTAAGGGAAAGGGGAGGGAAACCATGTTTTGGCTGGGCGCCGCCACCACGGGAGGACGGAGTGTGGAAGGGGATAAGATTGGGTCACGTGGAGATAATGCAGGGGCCAAGCCAACCCTAGAAAAGGGATCCTATGACCGTTGGAGCTTTCACGCAGTCCACAACACTATTCGCATGTTGACTTTTGAGACACTGTTTGCCATTGTAAACTGCGCATTAATTGCACAGTTCGATAACTACGGCACATCGTATCACAGAGAGAAGCAACAGTGATGCACCGGAACATACTCATCATTAAGCGGATGAAGTCGGGAGGTGCAGGCGCTTAATTGGCTATGCATTTGTCTGATCCGGCGTACACACTAAAACAACATAATGCCTACATTAACATGTACATTTACAACATAACTTAGTAGCGACGATTGAAGTGTGGTCACTGGTACATTCTTGGATCACTTGGATGACCGAGTCCATGGCAGTAGTGTCGATGCCAACCACGTCCCATGGCAGGAGCTGCATCCATTCCCTGTGCCAAGCGATGGCCTCCTCTTTCGTCGGGCTGGCGTGCATCAACCAGCGGTATAGCCCGTCAACACAATTCTTCATGAAGTCGCTCAGGGCCTAGTTCAACGACTATAGGGACAAAATAGGTATCCACCTAGTGATCAGCCCATGGAACACGTCGTATTCTGGATGCGGTGGGATGACGACCACGCTCCGGAACCAAGATGCCAAGTATGGTACAATGAGCTTGTCGACGAACTCCTTCCACCAATCCAACGGACCGAACGTGTGCTCATAGCTTAAGACCATATTGTTGTCACAGTCATCCAAGAAGAGGCACCTGCACAGGGCACCCTACCAATTGTTTACATAGGACTCTTGAAGAAGGTGAACCATGGTGTCTGGCGATAGCTCGGTGCCCCATGTCATTAGATCATCAAGACGCGCTGCCGGATGCGCCATTATTGACATCGGCTTGTCACGGACCTCCTCTAGTTCGCGCCTCACGTACGGCATGATGACCTGCTGGACAAAATCGCTCCAAATGTCATCCCAAATAGCATTCTTCCATGGAACCACCATGTCGTAATTTCTGTAGGCGCCTTCAAGGTGGTTCTCAAGGGATTTCAGCACCATGTGTACCAGCGGCTCGAGGAATTGCCGCCCGATGATGGACATCCATGGACACAGCCATACCCGTCCTGGTTCTACTTCCCACGCTGCATCGAACCTCTCAGCGGACTTGGACTGCTCAATCTTCACCATTTCTTAATGCATACAGAAATAATCCGCAAGCGCATGGAATTACCATTGTAGCATTTCACCCGGAAGTATTCATGGTATCGTATTTCCACAGGGAACGGTAGTGTAGAAGTCTCTTAACTAGTTCACCCAGGATGACAAGAAGAAAGATAGCTTGGGTAGTGAGGTTTTCTAAGGATAGAGATCCTAAGTCAAGATAGCTTTGCCACTATAGACTTGCTTTGGGCACCGGATAACACTTGGTCTGCCAAGCGTTGCCGGCCTATGGCTCTACACCATACCCAAACATGGGGGACTACAAGGGACGGACAGGGCTATCACCACTTGCCGCCTACCCCTCAGTCGTGGAGTACGAGGCAAACAAAGGTAGCCTTTAGCCTAGACACCACGTCTACGCTATCGACTACTACTCTAGCGCAATCAGGGTTATCCGTCTTTATCAGGGCCCTCTACTAGAGTATCTGCTACAAGAATGGACAACAAACCCTCAAGTAAATAATGAACAAGACTAACTTAAAGTAGAACTCACCACCAAAGATAAACACGAACCTTATACTCCAAGTAGTATTCGGATCATAGAGGTACAAGTTGAGAGGAGCCGACAATTCTTGGCATTCCTTTTGCTAAGTGTACAAGGGGCCCCAAGTACACAAGTAGAGGTAATTGACAACTCCGGTACTTCTCCACTCTTACTCACTCACCCCTTACACTAGAACTAGCTAGAGAGCTAAGATATGAATCAAGCTCTTCTCTCTTCTTGCTACATTGTGTCTCCCTTTGTGTTGTGTTGTGAATGAGAGGGAGTGGAGGGGGTATTTATAGGTTGAGAGGAGGAATGGAGGCCTCTCAATGTGCCATGTCAGCGATCCATGTGCCTCTTCACCTCAGCCCTTGGATCAAACCGTCATAGGATCAACGGTGGAGATGGAGTGGAGTTGTGTTTCTTTGCATGCCTCCTTGCATTGAGGCGGTGGTGCAAGGGAAGGTCGGTTCACGGCTATTTTTGTCGCATGCACGCATACCACTGCCATGGGAAGACCACCTACAAGTGCCACGTGAAAGGAGAATGCGAGCGGTGCAAGGTGGGGGATGGCCGACCCTAGGGGGCGGCCGACCCTTGTCCGGCTCCAATCGCCACCGCCTTTGCATAGTGGGCTCCTGGCTAGACCTAGAGCATGTTCCCATGGTGCTTTTGGTCTAGTTATGTCAGGTACTGTTCTCTGCTTCCTCTTTTGTTTGGGCTAAATTATGTGGGTGATGTACTTTGGGCTCATTTTGATACATTTTTATGTTGGTCACCTGCAAACAAATACTTCACCAAAACTTGTGGAAATGATTAGTTGAGAGTCCTATTTCTAGTTTTGTTGATTGCATTTGATGAATTTTATATAAGTGTTGGCGATATAAACTATGAGTTAAGAACCGCCAACACACATCCTCCAGGAATGATAGCACGAGCGGGAGCTACAGCGGTAGCCTCAGCAAGAATAGTACCAGTTCATCTTGCCGTGGGCACTCGATTGTCCATGACCTCCTCAACTCCGCCAGATTGGGGCCAACCACCAACTCCGTTAGCAACGCGGTGTACGGCGACGAGGCGGACCTGTCGTCCATGAGTATTTCCTTCAGCTTGATCACCACCTGCATCTGCCATTTCGGGTGCTCGAGCGGTTCCCACAACTGAGCGAACATGTCTTGCAGCATCGGGACCAACTCCTCACGCGCTTTGTTCATGAGGGAGCGGTTCATGTAGTCGTCGGGATTCTTAGTCTTCAAATCTGTGTACCACCTAATAAGTTCATCTAAGTTCCCCTTGGCCTGACTGTTCTTCTGCCACCTTTAGGATTTGATGACCTCGCTGGCATCTAGGAGGATTCCAAGAACTCCCCCCCTGAATAGGATGGTCAGGTTGCCATGCCAGATGATGACACGGGTTTGTTGGCTGTCCAGACGGATCTGTCGGCGCGGTTGGTGCCCAAACCCGCGCACCAGCGGCGCAATCGTCCCTCGATGCAATTGATGTCCCCTTGATGGCGCCTGCCCAGACCATGGCCATGCTTGTATCCCCTGTGTTTGATCATGTGCCGCACCACTATGTTCTCAAAAAGGGACAGCGGCGTCAAAGTGCCTTCCACCAAGGTACGTGTTGTCCAATGGCTAGAATATGACTCCAAGTAGGACTACAGATCCTGAATGCCCCTCAAAACAAATTTGGTGGGTTGATTGTAATACATACCTACGGCTACCACAGCGCCAGAGATAGCCTCTGGTCCCAACAGTGCTGGCGCCGCATAGTCGTTGTTGCCATTGGCATCACTGTAGTTGTACTCCGATGCCACCGTATGCTGGAAGTTTTCACCAGTGAGCTCATTGGAGTCCACGGGAAGAGTAGAATGAGGACTGAGTGGGATGCGACTGCTCAATGAGAGTCGTGTAGCGACAGTTCCCAACACTAGGTGAAATGATGGCCAGAGTAAATGTTTGAAGCAATGCGGTCGAATTGAGATTGGGGCTTTCCCCTTCTCGCACCAGGACACACGTCTCCTCGGGGATAGCCTTGGGCTCCGAATCCATGGAGCAGTGATAAATATGAATAAAATAATCACCGCCAGGTCATGTTGAAGTACTTCAGTAGTACTTTTCAGCGAATGAACTGTATTTTCCTCTCACAACAAATCAGCATAAGCATCAGCATAAGCCAAATTTCACCGAAACGAACAAGGCCTAATATGAATAAAAGTTCACAAATGGTCTACACATTCGAATCATACCAACGGGTTGGCAAATCTTTAATCAGATTCATTACAGATATTGTTCAGGAATGCATGCAAATCTTATTAAAATTCATTACAAACAAAGCGCTTATACTACAGCTGGCAATCTAAGAACAACACGTCTCAAAACTAGAAATGAATTAACGAACTCACATACAATTTATATAGTCTGTCACAAAAACTGAGAACATAATAAAACAAAAAGGTGATCAGAAAAATTAGAATCTTCAAACTGGCAGACTTTGCCAGCTTCACTCCCCTCTGTATATACTTCATTAATTACCTATTTACCACTTGGTTCAACAACAGTTGCATTGGGCGTCATCACCGGATCTTCACTCACCTCTGTATGTGGTACTTCACCATACACCTGAACTTGTTTGATCTCAACTTCATACGTATTGGGCTTCATTGCCGGCGCATGACTCCCCTGTGTATGTGGTACTTCAGTATTCGAGTCAACTTCTTTGTTCGCAATAGCAGTCATATTGGGCTCCACCATCGGAACTAGACTCCCCTCTATATGTGCTACTTCTCTATTCTTCTAAACTTCTTTGTTGCAAACATCCATCTCATGGTGCATCTCACCTGAGGATTTCTGCGAATGATCATCGCAAAGCATAGGATGAGGAAAATGTGACAAAGGTTGAGTACTAGGTGGCATAGGTGCAGGCGGCAGCATACCAGTCCTGTTGAAAATGTATGCAAACTGATAGTCATTGTGCGCTCTATCCTCCCTCATCTGCTCAAGCAATGTCTGCTGGCCTAAAAATAACGAAGCCAACGCCTCATCGTGCTTCTGCGATTTCCTCATCACAGCATCAAACCTATCTTCTTGTGACTTTCTCATATGAATCAGTTCCACTTGTAGGGATTGCATAAGCTCAAATTGTGCCTGAGTCGTGTTTGGCTCAGTCGATGGCCTAGAACTAGATCCCGCAGTATCATCCCGCAATGTATAATCCTCGTCATCACTGTCGCTAGCCAGTAGTGCGGCACCAAGTAAACCCTAAAGCCCAGAACGTGCCTTTGCCTCTCACAAACCTAGGTCGGCTTCCTCATTGTTGGCTATATCAGCTGGTGTCATGTGGTCATGCAGTGCCCTCATAGTACGCCCACCTCTGCATCTGTCAGTCGGACTAGAAGGTTTATACTCAGGGAACATACTCTTCGATTCTCTCAGTACCGTCTCCTATTCTAGGAAATCAACAATCTTAGCCAGGTAACAGATGACATGAGCATAGGGGATCCTCCTCTTCCCCTTAAATCTATCAGCGATCTAGTGTTCCCACTCACAAATCAGCAAGTCTACCAAATCGAACGAGGTGTGCCCCAACACCAAAAATAGCAACCACTGTTGCATTTCTATGATTGCCTCACCAAATCCAGCTCTGGGGTATAGTGACTTCTTGAAGGCTAGTAGGACCACAACTGCTAGTTGAGTGAGTTCTCCTGATGACCTCAGATAGTCAGGATTGAATGGCTGTCTGAAAAGAATAGATACAATTTTGATGGGTGGTGGCGTCCCACCTGCAAGGGCATGACGAGGAGGTACTGCTCTTGGGTAACATAATTCATGGACCTGAGTGGTGGAAACTAGATCAACACCCAGAGCTTCAGCTATTTCTTCCTTGTACGGCCGGTGGCGATCCCCTATGAACATAAATTTAACTTATTGCCATCCTCGTGGTATCCACAAAGTTGCGAAGAATATCTTCACCCAATCTGGCACATATTCGTGTGCTCTGGTCAACGGGTCCAGCAGTCCTAGCATGTATGTCAAATGACCCTTCATCTCTTCCTCGGTGACTTCGGCTGACTTTGCCAGGCCTTCGACTGTAATTCGACGATGTGCACAGAACTTGACGCCTCCTTCTTGGATGGCCATCATAAAACTTGCCTGCATTGGAATCCAAAATGGACCTCGTGCAATGAGTCTTCGTTCTAGGAACCAATCCTCTAACGGAACAAACCTCAGCTCCTAAATCTTGCTACCTCTCATGCTGAACAACTGGTCAGCATAGGGAATAGGAGGAGTAAGATAAATCATGTGGCCTACCTCTAGCTTGCCTTGTGTGTCCCTCGGTTCCCTATAGTCCAACCTTATTGTCAAAGCAGAATGAATGTGGCAACTTCGGACACAGCGTCGGGAACTGTGATGGTGGGTGGTACGCCCTCCATTCTCAACGTCAGCTGCTCCTAGGCCTCCTTGTAATTGAACCCTTGCTAACCTTCTCAAAGGCTTGGTTATATTATTTTGAATGGATACAAGGGACTCACAGACTTTCTTTGCCCGCGGCGATGACCTTTGTTGGCATGATGTCCGTGACTCCCTCTCATTGCCTGATGCACGCGCGGGTCCTCCCCTAACCATAGTGATGAATAATCCTAAAGTACCAAAGATACACGGAGTGCACAATTTACAAACTGATTCTTTTTTTATTTCAATATATAGTTGTGGGCAAGGGCAAGGATCGGTTCTTACCTAGAACACAACCCCGGCCACGTAGTTGTTCCTTGCTTAGGAGGTCAAGGGGACAACAGAAGGGGCGTGTGTGTACACACGACAATATATGGAGGTAAGGCAGCAGCACTCGATGCGCCGATGTAGCAACAACTACCGCGATATAGGGTTTCCCTAGCTATGAACCCGGGGTTCCTGACTCCGATTGTAGATCGATAGACTCAAAACGTCAGGTCCACCGTCAGTCAGATCAAAATCAGGTCTGTTCCCTCAGAGTTTGAGGTTGGTGGCGACGGCGGATGGTGAGATGTAAGTAGACTGTCCTTTAGGGTTGGCCGGTTGGGTACAAACGGATGGCCGAGATGAATCAAAGAATGATGGACCAAACAGATTTGGGCCAGGGTACAGTTGTATAGGAACACCGGATCATACGCTGGTGTTCCCATAACATGAAGAATATTATATTGTCACTGCAGTACGATGGTACCATTTGTTACGTTGGCAGTTATAACCGTAGTACAAAACCTCAAGAACAATGAAATTCAAGTACAACAAATGTTTTCAAGGCACAACGATCATAGCCTCATCATGATCCACTCTCACATACGTAGGTTCCACGCCCACTTCAAACAGAGGTAGGTCGACATCTGCTCTAACTGTAGATATGTCCTGATATCCGTTCCCTTCTTCCTCAGTTCTATTATCAACACCGACGATCTCCCGTTTACCTTGAAGAACTATGTCTTCCCTCATTATTTCCTAGGTCTGGTGCATAGAATACTTGGACTACATCTTTTGCCCATACAAAGGTTCCTCTCTGTAACCCATGCTATTGAGATCCATGGTAGTAACACCATCCTTGTTCACGGATACCGCTCTGGGTCTAACCCACTTGCACCAGAAAAGTGGGACCTTAAATTCTCCATATTATAGCCCCCATATTTCTTCTATGATTTCATAGTAGGTGTCCATTTGCTTATTTTGTTCATAACAAGCATCGATCTAGACACCGCTATTTTGGTTCGCACTCTTTTTGTCTTGTTTTCTAGTGTAAAATGTGTATGCATTTATGTCATAACCTTGGTACATCACCACTGAATAGTTCGGTCCCATGGCAAACACATCAAGGTCAGGGTCACCAGATGTAACCTCCAGCAGATGTTGTTATAGCCATTTGGCAAACTTTTCTCTGTGTTGCTTGTCGAGCCACGCCTGGGACCTAGAAATGTTAGCTACAGCTAATTCTTCCTTGTGCTTTTTGACATAGGGTGAAACTATGTGTGCTTGTTGCAGGACTGTGAAATGAGCTTGCATTAGAACACTGTACTCACGAGCATGGACACACTTCTCCCCGATAATCCCCTTTCCTTGTAGCCTTCTCTCATGCTTGTTGGAATAAATTAATGCACATAGAATAATCCGCAAGCGCACAGATATTATACTAACGTAGCACTGCATCAGGAGTACCCGGTTTTATATCGAACTTGAGGAAACATTTGTGAGAATAACCAAATCTAACTTATCCCAACTTCACAATCAAGGCTAGATAATAGGAGCATAGAGGAGACTGTTAAGGTCTTCTAGTTCTAACTTCGGAAAGCTTTGTCTTCTATTGTTCAATTCTGAGGATATTACTAGAGAAAACATAGGCAGAGTATGTTTCCTATAGTAACAAGGTCCTGCTAGGCCTACTAACGGGAGGTGAACTATAAAGGATTCAACGAGGTTATAAGAGTCACCCTCGCGACCTACCACCAATCCGAAAAGTAGGGTACATCCATGAGTAACTGAGTCTAAGCACCACGCTTACACTATGAATACTACTTTAACTCAGGAGCTACAAGGATTAAAGTACTCAAAGAGAGTTGCAAACCTGAAGAACAATATGAACAAGATGCTTACTTGAATTAGAAGTTGATTTCCAGAGAAATCTTAGAAGCAAGCTCAAAGAGAACTTGATTCTGCCAGGGTACAAGCTGTAGAGAGAGCACCGACAGGCCAAGACTCCTCCAAACTCTTTCCTCTTACTCTATCTCTCTATCTCTAATACAAGACTAGATCCTATGGAGGACTAATCTTCTCTTGATTGCTAGCTATGATCCTGGTGGAGATATGGATTAGGGTTTCTGGCCCTCAGGCTCTTAGGATCAAATGCCAATCTATTTCCTAGAGGGGGGGTGTAGGCAGGTATATATAGGTCAGTGCGTCAATCCTGAGCCATCAGATCAAACCGACTTGAATAAACGGCGGAGATGGAATCCTTAAGGCGGTGGAGAACCCACATTGCAACGAGAGGCTGCCAGGTGGACCCCACAGGCCAACCAGCCTGAAGGTGGGGCTGATCGGCCCCACTTGTTAGTGGCTTGGGCTCTCCTTCGGTAATTCACCTTTTGGAGTCTTCTAGAGTCTTCCCACGCTGTTTACGCAGCGGAATTCTGTGATTTCCTTTGACGAATAGATCCTCCTTGGCGGTTTTCTGATTAAACCTGCTGACAACACAGATTCACCAAAACTCATGGAATTTATTAGTTTAAACCCCTAAGTCTACAGTGGTGATCCATTTTAGTCATTTATGCAAGGTACATTGACGGTTTGTGATGAATGTTAACTACCGTCAACAAACTCCCCCACACTTAGGATTTTACTCGTCCTCGATAAAATGATGGATTCCTTGGGACATAACATTGGGACAATACATCAACATAAAACCATTCCCAGTCATCCATGCACTACGGGATTCAAATTGTCTACCATGAAACTTTGAGCAGTTGAAAATGGAACAACTTGAAATAGATCACCATCTTTCTTCGGTCAAGTCAATTGGAGAAACATTTAAGATTTTTAAAAAATAAAACATAGCTTTCCTTCTCCTTTTGTGGTACTCTCAAATCACTCAATATATGTAGTATTTTTGGATCCTCACCAATGCATTAATGACTTTGCCTTCTTTTTACCTACTTCTAAAAAGCTTATGTAGAGTTCAGGTAGGGATGAATATGAAAATATACTTGCATTGCATATATTGTATAGTCAAAACAAGGATTAAGGAGAAAAATGTCATACTTTTAGATCAAGAAGTGCATGTGTTTGGATATGTATATGGTGGTTATGCTAATTCTACTATGCTTATTGAAACATCTCTCTTATTTGAAACTTGAAAATACTTTGTAAGAAAACATGGGTTATCTTATTCATCTCTCTTTTTTTTTAGACGGATACCTCTCTCTTTTTTGTCACAGTCGCGTGTTAGCAACACGCGTGTGTAGTGTGTGCTTATTACATACACGCTTTTTGCGCGTCTATAATAAACCTTATTACAAACGCGTTATGGCAGCGTGCGTCTATGATGTGCTTTTTTTACATAGTGCGATAGCTATGCCCAGCCCGGCTAGGATAGAAGCACAATTTATTCAGAACAAACGGGCTTGCTAAGCATGAGAAATGAGTTAGAATTTTGACCTCAAGAACGCAAAGCCATATGGAAGTTAGGATTTCGTCCAGCACAAGAGCTAGGTTATCTGAATTTCTTGTCAAAAGCCTGATTACTTATGAATGGTCTATAGTACCTTATAAATGATCAGCCATTAATTGGTATTAGTCTCATAATCCATAACCCTTGAGCATGGCAAACAATATTCCTTGAGCGTGCACGCTCTCTCTGCAGAGCATCTTCAACTCACTATGTGTGATCATCTCACTATGCATGGTTGGAATGGATCATTGTTTGTGCGCCGTCTCCGGTGACAACACTGAGTCCGTACAAGGAATATGGCGCACTGAGAAAACAATAGAATATTGTTGGACAACCACACTGTCTCCTGATGCCTCGCAGGCCCATGTGTATGCATCTCTGTCTAAAAATGGAGAAAAGGAATTTATATCCAACAAGGAGATATTTCCAAGGGGCATAGTCGTGTAGATAGACAGTACCTAATGAAAGTGCCTAAGTAGGATAACTGAAGCGACCTGATTTCCACGAAGGGAAATCCATAGAGTCGAAGTGTAATAAGACCGTTGTAGATCATATTACCCAAAATTCCAGTCGAATATCACATCCATACAACGTAATATCATAGTACAAATAGTGCGGAATTACATAAATTATTACATCACCGCATTGGCGGAATCAAAAGTAGCATTCATTCAGAACAGCTCGAAGACAAGATCGCCAAACTCGAGCGTAGGAACGAACCCCTCAACCGTCAAACTCCTCAGAGTTATACTTCTCAGCAGAACCTGTGTACCAAAATTTATCAGTACGATTTGTACTGGCCACTCCCACACTATGAGCATTGCTTTGTGGAAATTGAATGTAAGTTGGATATAATCAAAAGGAACCTATAAGGCTAGGGTTTCCTATGTATTAGCATATCAAGTATATATTAGCAGTTGGTCAAGTTTTAACACCAATCCCACACCCATTCCACCCCATTCCTGTCCAGATCCAGGTTTCGATCCTGGGATCGATATACCACCATCTCCACATCATCACCATATCACAACCATACCATCGCTCAGTCGACAGGCCAACTCCCTCTCGGCACTGTCTCATGGCCCGTAGCCCCTGCTACGTCTGAACACTCACTCCCAGGGGGAGAAGAGAAAGACTCATCTCACTATCTAGTTTAAGCAAAACCCAAGAAAGGTCCATAGCCGACAAGTCGGCATATGTATCGATCGATCAACCATACACTCTGCAGAGGTTTTACATAACCACAAGATCCGCCTTCCTCGCTGACCATCGTCAACTGGGCTGATTTCGGCCGCTTGCTAGCCTAGGATAATGCCACTCTACCATTCAGCCTTGGTACACCCCAAGTCTAGTCTGGGGTGGCTGAAACTGTGAGTCATAAGCCGGGTCCACAAGGTCTCCATGAAGTCTTGGAAGGGTGTGGGGGGATCCTCTGCGCCCCGTACCTCCCTCGCACTGTCCGCTATCAACCTAGCAGTAGTGGCAATATCCTACCCAGTAGTCCGGCCGTCCCGCACCATATAGGGCGAGTGGTACGTAAGGCTTCCCGGTGAATCTGAGCACTAGTAAGTCCTTAGGGATGACCAAGCCAGAATGTCTTCATCAGGGTTTCCATTTACCGTGCCACCACAGCACCTCCACCCCGAGCTCCTCCCATCACAGGTTCACACCCAGGGCCACCTTACATACCATTTACCCACCATAGGTATCCATTTCTAGGGGTGCCCAGGTAGCACCCCACGGAAAGACTTGCCCTAGGCTCGTCGTATACTCCAACTTGGTCGACACAACCCTCACCCTCCACACACCCAAGTCACACACGCAGCACTCTCCCCATAGTCCACATAACACCAGTTTCCACCACGCATCAATGTAGTACATGCATAGTAGTAGTAGTAAGCAATGAAATATAGCAGCAAGCGTGTGTCTAGCCTAATAGCAGGGTAAGCAGGGGTAAGGTTGCGTCAAGGTAAAGGCCATCAAATAAGCATACTACCATGCAAGTCCTATCATAGTGTGAATATAACAATTAAGTAAAGCAATAACAGTTCTATATTAGCCATGCGTAATAGGTGCTATGAGGTTGGGTGGGATGTGGAACCTTCAGTGTAGTCATCTCCGTACTCCTCACGGTACTCTCGGTCCTCGTCCGTCTGGTTCTCCTCCGAGTATGCATACGATCAAATTATAGTCGCGTTAGCGACGCCTATAGAATAGCACAAAGAAGCAATGAAAATTCAAAAGAGCCAAATACACTCAAACATGGCTTCATTGCGCAGAGCTCGATTTTAGATGAATTTTGGTCCTAGTCTTGTATTTTTCTGAGGTCGTATGAATTAGTTATGAATTTTCGAAGATTAAATCCATTTCTGAAAATAATAGAGGCTGATTAGTTCAGGGCTGACACGTGTCACACTGTGACTGGTTTACATGGCATGTAGGGGCTTGGAGTGGTGTATCGGCTGGTGAGGTGGTCGGTGAGATCGCGGAGGTGGTCAGAAAGGTTGCCGGGGTGGTCGGAAAGGTCGTCGGGGTGGTCGGAGATATCGCCGAGGTGGTTGGAGAGCTCGCCGACGTGGTCGGAGAGATCGCTGAAGTGGTCGGAGAGCTCGCCGACGTGGTCGGTGAGATCGCCGAAGTGGTCGGAAAGGTTGCCGAGGTGGTCGGTGAGATCGCTGAGGTGGTCGGTGAGATTGCGGAGGTGGTCGGAGTGGTCGCCGACGTGGTCGAAGAGATTTCTGATGTCCTCGACGCTGGCGTGGTCACATCATCAGCATGGCGCCATCCGAGCTAAACCGTGGCAGACAGGTGGGCCCCGCTGACGTCAGCATGACGTCATCATCTCGGTTGGTCACTGATAGGTGGGTCCGGGGTCAAATGGTGACTGACAGGTGAGGCGCGGTTTATGGTGAACCCGCCTGCGTTGGTCCATAGACCGCAGAGCCAGTCTATGAAGGACTTGGTCCACTTACTCCTTCCCAGGGTTTGGTTCACGTGCACCAAGTGCACGGACGTGTGGCCGGTGAGGGGAAAATTTCTTTCTCTTCCCCAGACGGGCTCCCGCCGGTGGTGAGCTCACCGATGAGCCCCTCTAGCAATGTGGGTGTGCAATTAAGGTGGGCAAAAGCTTGGCCTTGCCATGGCGGGTGCCCCGGTGAAGTTAACGTGGTGGCCGGGTGGCTCCAGTTGGCTGGCCACGGTGGCGGCGGTCCTCGTACACCGGCGAGCGGTGGTGTGGTGGCTATGGCGGCGGTACCGGAGATTGGTGGTGCACATGAGCTCCCCGACGCTGCTACGGCCATGGCGAGCAGGTCAAAGGGGCTTCGGGAGCCCTCAATGCCTCCGGCCACGGTGGTCGGGGCAAAGAGGAGGCGGTGGCGCTCCGATGAGGTGCGGTGTGGCAACATAGGGCTCTGGTGGGCTTCATCCTCGGCTAAGGTGAGCGCGGTGTGTCTTTCATCATGGCAGAGCCAGTCGGGGTGTCAATGTCGCCTTTACCGCGACGTAGAAGACGTGGTGGTCTCGCCATGGTTGTGCTCTGGCCATGGTGAGCACGTGCGTGTGTGCGATGCGTATGCATGGCATGAGCAGAGCGCTCGGCGCTGGCGTTCCCGAGCAGAGGGCTCGGCATCACCCCCTTTCTTCCCTTTGCTTCGTGTTTCCCTTTGGCTCAACAAGAGGGTCGTGGTGGTCCTTCTATGCTACCAGTTGGCTAAGACGGGGCAAGAGCTCATGCTCCGGCGTGGTCCGTTCATGGCATCCGAGAGGCTAGGTGTGGTCGTGCTAGTGTTCTCGAGCCGATAAGGGTCGGTGAGGCCAGGCCTTGGGCTTGTGCACATGCGGTGCGTGTGCAGCGTGTCCAGGAGCGGGAATGCTCCGCCTCTGCGTCCCCTAGGTGCGGGAATGCGGTGGCGTTCATGGCGAGTACGGCTAGCGTGGTGAGCGGTGAACGATGTGGCTCACCATAGGGCTCGTGGCAGTAGCATGGCGGTGCGGTGGCGAGGCGAGGCCATGATGAGGCGATGCAGTGCCGTGCCGAGCAGCTACGTCGCTGTAGCTGATCGGGCCAGCGCTCCTGGCTCCGGTGAGGTCCGGTTCCGCAACGGCTTTCTTCTCCTCCTTGCTTCTTCCTCCTCCCTCTCTCTCGGCTTGACGCGGTGTGGTGCTGTGCCACCAGCGGTGGCGGTGAACGGGCTAAGGGTTAGGGCTCACGGGCATTGGCTTTTATAGCCGAGCACCAAGGGCTCCAATGGCGGACGATGATCGGGCGGTGGTGATGCGTGTGGCGCATCCGACGGCTCGCGAGCGGTAGCGTAGGTGCGGCGCAAGGGGAAATAGGGTCATGCTATGTGCGTGACCCCGGGCCCGCATCTGCTCCGTGGTCGGCTCCCGGTCGCGTGCTGGAGGGAGCGTGGGGAAGACGACGACGCTTTAGCTGGGCGGCTGACAGAGGGGCCCATTTGTCAGCTTGTCCTGATGCGGCGGTGTGCGGTGCGTGATGGCTGACGAGCGGGTCCGGCTCGTCAGCGGCTGTGCGCGTGCGGGCGGCGATGCTGGGCCGGCTTCGTGGGCTACGCGCGTGAAAGGGCAGGCGAGGCTCGGCTGAGCTAGCTAGGCTGGTCGAGGCAGGCTGGGTTGAGCTGCTGTCTCCCTCTTTTTACTTTCTCTTTTATTTATTTTGCTTCGATTCAAATTTAGTTAGTGTTTAAACTTGAGCTTCGAGTTATGTAGTGGGTCCAACAAGGTGTTTCAAATGGTGGTCAAAATACATTCCATATATTAGGGTTTATCATAACTATTAAGTAAGTTAGTTAAACATCACATAAGGCCAAAGAATCCAAATCACAAGTGGAATTAAGGATGCATGCATGATTTGTTTATTTAGGAATTTAATTACACATGTGGCATAACACCAAACTATGCTTTATGATTTTAACCTAGTTGGGTCACATCTAATCCAAAACTAGGGTTTGGCTTCTACATGTGTCACTCATCCTCACATAGGGTTTAAACAAAAAAAATTGTACTTGTGATTTTTGGTGTGTGGGTTTTTGGGTTGTTACAGTCCTACCCCCTTAACAGAATCTCGTCCCTAAGATTAAAGCATAACGTACCCTTCGAAGAGATAAGGATATTGTAGCCGGAGGTCAAACTCTTTCTCCCATGTTGCTTCTCTCTCTGTGATTGCTCCATTGGATCTTGCACATAGGAATAGTTTTGCTTCGGGTTTCTTTGGTGTCTCTACCCATAATTCTGATAGGATGCTCTTTGTACTCAAGAGTATCTTGAATGTCAAGTGTATCAGTCGGGATCACTTCATCGGGCACTCTCAAACACTTGCGTAGCTGGGATACATGAAACACGGGATGTATACCCGCCAATTCCTCAGGTAGCTCAAGTTTGTAGGCGAGCTTTCCAATCCTCTTGCAAATCTTGTATGGGCCAACAAATCTAGGGGCAAGCTTTCCTTTCACATGGAATCTGGTTGTTCTACGTAGCGGGGATACCTTGAGATAGACAAAATCTCCCACATTGTACTCAAGTTCTCTTCTTCTTTTGTCAGCATAGCTCTTGTATCGACTTTGAGCAATTCTCAAATTCTCCTTTACTTGAGCAACTCCTTCTTTGGCATCTTGAATCTTAGTGGAATCAAAGAACGATCTTTCTCCCGGTTGGGACCACATCAAAGGTGTCTTACAAGGTCTGCCATACAGAGCTTCAAACGGTGACATCTTGATGCTGGCTTGGTAACTGTTGTTGTAAGAGAACTCTGCATAGGGTAGGCATTTCTCCCAATCAGAGCCATAATTTAGTACACTAGCGCGAAGCATGTCTTCTAAGATCTGATTTACTCGTTCAGTCTGTCCATCTGTCTGTGGGTGATAAGCGGTACTAAAATCAAGTTTGGTTCCGATGGACTTGTGCAGAGCTTCCCAAAATCGGGACATAAATTGAGGACCACGATTAGATACAATACTAGAGGGAGCTCCATGCAGTCTGAGGATATGCTCAATATATAGATCGGCTAACTTTCCAGCATCGGTCTTGGTCTTAATAGGTACAAAGTGAGCAACCTTGGTCAAACGATCAATAATCACCCAAATGGAATCATTACCTTTTTGTGAACGGGGCAATCCAACTATGAAATCCATGGATATGCTCTCCCATTTCCACTCGGGAACGTCAAGGGGCTTCAGCAATCCTACAGGCCTTTGATGTTCAGCCTTGATTCTATTACCGGTGTCACATCATGCCACATGTCCCGCAATGTCGGTCTTTATGCCTTTCCACCAAAAGTGTTTCTTCAAGTCTTGATACATCTTTGAACCTCCAGGGTGAATACAGTACTTAGAATCATGAGCTTCTGATAGAATTTCCTCTCATAGTGCTGGATCAGAAGGTACACAGATTCTATCCTTGAACCAGATGGTTCCTTGTTCATCTTCATGGTGGTTGGTCTTGTAGCCTAGTTTTATCAGACCATGGAGATACCCAATTTCTTCACAATTTTTTTGAGTGTGATGGATGCGATCTATGAGATCATACTGTATGCGGAGTTCATTCAACAAGCCATGCGGTAGTATCTCAAGTTGGAAATCATCAATCTCCTCCTTGAGTTCAGGTGGTACTGATTCAGTGATCAAAGTGTGACAGTAACTCTTGCGACTGAGAGCATCTGCGACTACATTAGCTTTTCCCGGATGATAGTGAATTTCTAGGTCATAGTCCTTGATCAACTCTAGCCATCGGCGTTGTCTCATATTCAGATCTTCCTGAGTGAAAAAGTACTTCAAGCTCTTGTGATCGGTATAGATATCACACTTGTTACCTATCAAGTAGTGCCTCCAGATCTTCAATGTATGTACAACTGCTGCTAACTCAAGATCATGAGTAGGGTAACGGTTCTTGTGTTCTTTCAACTGTCGAGAAGCATAAGCTATCACTCTTCCTCCTTGTATCAATACACAGCCAAGTCCTTGACTGGATGCATCACAATAGACCACGAAATCTTTACTGATATCAGGCAATGCTAGCACAGGAGTTGTGGTAAGCTTCTGTTTCAATTCTTGGAAGCTTTGCTCGCACTCGGGCGTCCATTCAAACTCCTTGGTCTTCTTTAGAAGGTTGGTCATCGGACGGGCTATCTTGGAGAAGTTTTCAATGAATCGGCGATAATATCCAGCCAATCCCAAGAAACTTCTGATTTCTATCATATTACGGGGTTGATCCCACTCTTTCACAGCTTCAGTCTTAGCTGGGTCAACTGCGACACCTTTAGATGATAGTACATGGCCTAGGAAGGCAACTTCCTGTAGCCAAAACTCACATTTGCTGAACTTTGCGTAGAGCTGATGTTGGGCTAATTTCTCAAGCACAGTTCTCAGATGATGTTCATGTTCTTCAGCGGTGGGTGAATAGACAAGGATGTCATCAATGAATACTACCATGAACTTATCCAGATCATCCATGAAAACCTTATTCATCATATTCATGAAGCATGCGGGAGCATTCGTGAGTCCAAAGGACACCACAGTGAACACAAACTGTCTATACCTAGTCACGAAAGCTGTCTTCGGAATATCACTATCTCGAATCTTCAACTGATGATAGCCAGATCTTTTATCAATCTTGGAGAAATACTTCGCACCTCGAAGCTGATCAAGCAAATCATTGATCCTTGGCAGGGGGTACTTGTTCTTGATGGTGACTGCGTTCAAGTTCCGGTAATCAATGCACATTCTCATTGAGCCATCCTTCTTCTTAACAAACAGAATAGGGGATCCCTAGGGTGAAGCACTAGGTCTAATATATCCCTTCGAGATGAGCTCTTCTAGCTATTTCTTGAGCTCGGCTAGTTCGTCAACTGACATGCGATAGGGTCTCTTGGCAATGGGTCCTGTTCCCGGCAAAAGATCAATGATGAACTCTATATCACGGTCTGGTGGCATACCCGGCAATTCTTCAGGGAATACATCGGGATAGTCTCTGACCATAGGCACATCATGAACTGTCTTCTCCTCTTTTTGTGATTTTGAACTGGCTTTAAGGGCACATAGGATAGAAGTGGACTTTCCGGACTGGGGTTCACATCTAATAACTTGGCCTGATGGGTGGGTCACTTGGACGTATCTAGGTGAACATGATATGATACCTCGGTGAATGGTTAGCCAATCCATACCCAAGATGACATCTAGGCTCGTGGAAGGTAACAGGGTTAGGTCGGCTTTAAAGATAAGACCCTCAATGGTAAGACTCACTCCCTTACAGATGTGGGTGCACTTTAGGTCTCCTAAAGGTGAGCTGGTGATGATAGGCTTTTCACGTGGGGTTATAGGCAGGTCATGCTCTCGTGCAAACTTGGATGATATGTAAGAACAAGTTGCTCCAGAGTCAAATAGAACTGATGCAGTATTGCCATTAACTAAAAACATACCATACACAATGTCAGGGGCAGCCTGTGCTTCCTCGGCATCCAAATGGTTGAGACGTCCACGAGTAGCAGATCCCTTGAACTGAGACTTCTGAGCGACTGAGTTCTGAGGGCACTCAGCGGCTTTGTGACCCGGTTGGCCACAAGCAAAGCAGGTGAAAGGCGCACCGCCTGTAGGGGTTGGCGCGGGTGCCTTCCAGTTTCTAGTGCTTGGTGCAGAGCGGTTCTATGCTGGGCGTTCATTCACAGAGCGGGAACGGTTGAAACAGTCCTGAGTGTTGCGGTCCTGAGCATAATGGTCCCGGGTATAACGATCCTAAGCAGGGCGGGAGTATTTGGTGGTGTAGCCTCCACCACCCCTACTCGATCTAGGGTTGTCATCCCTGTTGTGGCTAGAGCGTTCCCTGGATGGTGCATCTCTACGGAACCTCTTGCGATCACGGCCACGGAAGGACTCCTCAGGCTTACACTTCCTCTCCCTGTACTCCTCTCCAGCTTTAGCACGGTCCTTCTCAATCTGGATGCAGCGATCCACCAGAGCACGCAGCGTGCTACTCTCAATACCGCCAAACTTTAGCTTGATGTGCGGGTTAAGTCTCTTGCGGTAATAGTACAGCTTCTCCTTCTTAGAGTTTACAACATAGGAAGGTGCATAGCGTAGAAGGTTGGTGAAACGGGTAGTGTACTCAGTCACCCTGTCCTTTCCCATCTTGATGTTGTGGAACTCCTCGTCTTTGGCCTCCATGATACCCTTGGGAATGTGATACTCAGTAAATGCTTTGGCGAACTCATCCCACGAGATGTTGGCAGGGTCCTTATGGGAATCATTGAAACTATCCCACCAGGCACGTGCTGCACCTGTGAGCTGGTGTGTGGCTGCTCCAACACACTCATCGCCGATGAAGGTGGTGAGGTCGAGCTTCTTTTCCACCTCCTTGAGCCAGTCATCGGCTACAAGCGGGTCAGGGTCGGTGCCATCATAGGTAGGTGGCCTCAGCTTCAGAAATTCTTCCAGCTTCCTTTGGAAGTCATTTTGCTAACCTCCCTGGCGATGGTTTGCTCCGTCAACAAGAGCTGCAAGAAGCTGGGTCTGTTGCGCCATCACTTCTGCTAGGTTCGATGGTGGTGGTAGCGGAATGTTCTCCTCAACAGGTGGCGGGGTATTCTCTAGGTTGAAGGGTATCCCTCCATGTCCACGACCATGGCCACGGCCACGGTTGTTGCCACCACGCCCCCCGTTTGGTTCGACTGGTTCGGGGGTGGGCGCACGTCCACGGTTCATTAGGCGAACAGATCGGTGGTTCGGCATCTACAACACGGATCGTAGGAATTTTAGTGTTTGTATCATAAGTGCTTATAATTCAGTATGATTACATGATTTTTGACGATTTAAAGAAAAACATTTATACTATCCAACACTCATTACAAAGAAGCAATAAGATCCATAAGATGCAATAAGATCCAAAACATTCATTACATGGGTTTTATTACATAGCATCATCTCCAGTAGCTACACTTGGAGACTTACGAGAATCGTACTACGCATAGTGTCTCATATTACATCTCATAAGGGGTACATCATGGGGTACAACTTATGGAAGCCACTGACATGACTCATGACCACGCAGGGTCATCTACTCTAACTCGTACACCGCAGCTGGGATACGACTGAGATGACAACCGGTCCTTCAATTCCTCCTTCCTGAGCTGACTTCCCGGTGCAGGTGACGTTGACAAGCTCGTCAGGGACTCCTAACATGATGAGAACTCGGCAGAGGGTCTGTGCAAAACCCTCGAGCTCACGTAGGTCGAAGGTAAGCTTAGCGTGGTCCAGAGGTAGCGGTCCTAGAGGCGGCCATTCGACGTTCGTTGCCATCTGCATGTTTTAAGGAACCAGGTGTTAGCAGGTCAATGAATAGATAAGCCTTGCATGAAAGTAAATGCAAGGTCGGTATATAATCGAAAGAAGGGCTATTCACGTCCTATTCTATCGTACATTTCTAAGGGTTTCATCCTAGGGTCATGTATGGCTCTGATACCAACTGAAGCGACCTGATTTCCGCGAAGGGAAATCCACAGAGTCGAAGTGTAATAAGACCGTTGTAGATCATATTACCCAAAATTCCAGTCGAATATCACATCCATACAACGTAATATCAGAGTACAAATAGTGCGGAATTACATAAATTATTACATCGCCGCATTGGTGGAATCAAAAGTAGCATTCATTCAGAACAGCTTGAAGACAAGATCGCCAAACTCAAGCATAGGAACGAACCCCTAAACCGTCAAACTCCTCAGAGCTATACTCCTCAGCAGAACCTGTGTGCCAAAATTTATCAATACGATTTGTACTGGCCACTCCCACCCTATGAGCATTGCTTTGTGGAAATTGGATGCAAGTTGGATATAATCAAAAGGAACCTATAAGGCTAGGGTTTCCTATGTATTAGCATATCAAGTATATATTAACAGTTGGTCAAGTTTTAACACCAATCCCACACCCATTCCACCCCATTCCCGTCCAGATCCAGGTTTCGATCCTAGGATCGATATACCACCATCTCCACATCATCACCACATCACAACCATACCATCGCTCAGTCAACAGGCCAACTCCCTCTCGGCACTGTCTCATGGCCCGTAGCCCCTGGCTATGTCCGAACACTCACTCCCAGGGGGAGAAGAGAAGGACTCATCTCACTATCTAGTTTAAGCGAAACCCAGGAAAGGTCCATAGCCGACAAGTCGGCATATGTATCGATCGATCAACCATACACTCTCCAGAGGTTTTACATAACCACAAGACCCACCTTCCTCGCTGACCATCGTCAACTGGGCTGATTCCAGCAACTTGCTAGCCTAGGATAATGCCACTCTACCATTCAGCCCTGGTACACCCCAAGTCTGGTCTGGGGTGGCTGAAACTATGAGTCATGAGCCAGGTCCACAAGGTCTCCATGAAGTCTCAGAAGGGTGTGGGGGATCCTCCGCGCCCGCATACTCTCTCTCAGAGACCGTCCGCTATCAACCTAGCAATGGTGGCAATATCCTACCCAAGAGTCCGGCCGTCCCCGCACCATATAGGGCGAGTGGTACGTAAAGCTTCCCTATGAATCCGAGTACTAGTAAGTCCTTAGGGATGACCAAGCCGAATGTCTTCATCGGGGTTTCCATTTACCGTGCCACCACAAAGACCTCCACCCCCGGCTCCTCCCATCACAGGTTCACACCCAGGGCCACCTTATATACCATTTACCCACCATAGGTATCCATTTCTAGGGGTGCCCAGGTAGCACCCCATGGCAAGACTTGCCCCAGGCTCGTCGTATACTCCAACTTGGTCGCCACAACCCTCACCCACCACGCACCCAAGTCACACACGCAGCACTCTCCTCATAGTCCAGATAACACCAGTTTCCACCACGCATCAATATAGTACATGCGTAGTAGTAGTAGTAAGCAATGAAATATAGCAGCAAGCGTGTGTCTAGCCTAATAGCAGGGTAAGCGGGGGTAAGGTTGCGTCAAGGTAAAGGCCATCAAATAAGCATACTACCATGCAAGTCCTATCATAGTGTGAATATAACAATTAAGTAAAGCAATAGCAGTTCTATATTAGCCATGCGTAATAGGTGCTACGAGGTTGGGTGGGATGTGGCACCTTCAGTGTAGTCATCTCCGTACTCCTCACGGTACTCTCGGTCCTCGTCCGTCTGGTTCTCCTCCGAGTATGCATACGATCGAATTATAGTCGCATTAGCGACGCCTATAGAATAGCACAAAGAAGCAATGAAAATTCAAAAGAGCCAAATACACTCAAACATGGCTTCATTGCGCAGAGCTCGATTTTAGATGAATTTTGGTCCTGGTCTTGTATTTTTCTGAGGTCGTATGAATTAGTTATGAATTTCCGAATATTAAATCCATTTCTAAAAATAATAGAGGTTGATTAGTTCAGGGCTGACACGTGTCACACTGTGACTGGTTTACGTGGCATGTAGGGGCTTGGAGTGGTGTATCGGCTGGTGAGGTGGTCGGTGAGATCGCGGAGGTGGTCGGAAAGGTTGCCGGGGTGGTCGGAAAGGTCGCCGGGGTGGTCGGAGATATCGCCGAGGTGGTCGGAGAGCTCGCCGACGTGGTCGGAGAGATCGCTGAAGTGGTCGGAGAGATCGCCGACGTGGTCGGTGAGATCGCCAAAGTGGTCGGAAAGGTCGCTAAGGTGGTCGGTGAGATCGCTGAGGTGGTCGGTGAGATTGCGGAGGTGGTCGGAGTGGTCGCCGACGTGGTCGGAGAGATTGCCGAAGTCCTCGACACTGGCGTGGTCACATTATCGGCATGACATCAGCATGGCGCCATCCGAGCTAAATCGCGGCTGACAGGTGGGCCCCGCCGATGTCAACATGACGTCATCATCTCGGTTGGTCACTGACAGGTGGGTCCGGGGTCAAATGGTGACTAACAGGTGAGGCGCGGTTCATGGTGAACCCACCTGCGTTGGTCCATAGACCGCAGAGCCGGTCTATGAAGGACTTGGTCCACTTACTCCTTCCTAGGGTTCGGTTCACGTGCACCAAGTGCACGGACGTGTGGCCGGTGAGGGGAAATTTTCTCTCTTCCCCGACGGGGCTCCCACCGGTGGTGAGCTCACCGGTGAGCCCCTCCAGCGGCGCGGGTGTGCAATTAAGGTGGGCAAAAGCTTGGCCTTGCCATGGCGGGTGCCCCGGTGAAGTTAACGTGGTGGCCGGGCGGCTCCAGTTGGCTGGCCATAGTGGCGGCGATCCTCATACACCGGCGAGCGGTGGTGTGGTGGCTGTGGCGGCGGTACCGGAGATTGGTGGTGCGCATGAGCTACCCGACGCTGCTACGGCCATGGCGAGCAGGTCGAAGGGGCTCCGGGAGCTCTCAACGCCTCCGGCCACGGTGGTCGGAGCAAAGCGGAGGCGGTGGCGCTCCGACGAGGTGCGGTGCGGCAACACAGGGCTCCGGTGGGCTTCATCCTCGGCTAAGGTGAGCGCGGTGTGTCTTTTGTCATGGCGGAGCCAGTCGGGGTGTCAACGTCGCCTTTACCGCGATGTAGAAGACGTGGTGGTCTCGCCATGGTTGTGCTCTAGCCATGGTGAGCGCGTGCGTGTGGGCGATGCGTATGCATGACATGAGCAGAGCGCTCGGCCTGCATTCCCGAGCAGAGGGCTCGGCGTCGCCCCCTTTCTTCCCTTTGCTTCGTGTTTCCGTTTGGCTCAACAAGAGGGTCGTGGTGGTCCTTCTATGCTACCGGTTGGCTAAGCCGGGGCAAGAGCTCGTGCTCCTGCGTGGTCCGTTCATGGCGTCCGAGAGGATAGGTGTGGTCGTGCCGGTGTTCCCGAGCCGATAAGGGCCGGTGAGGCTAGGCCTTGGGCTTGTGCGCATGCGGTGCGTGTGCAGCGTGTCTAGGAGCGGGAATGCTCCGCCTCTGCGTCTCCTAGGTGCGGGAACACGGTGGCGTTCATGGCGAGTACGGCTAGCGCGGTGAGCGGCGAACGACGTGGCTCACCGTAGGGCTCGTGGCGGTAGAATGGCGGTGCGGTGGCGAGGCGAGGCCGTGATGAGGCGATGCAGTGCCGTGCCGAGCAGCTACGTCGCTGTAGCTGATCGGGGCGGCGCTCCTGGCTCCGGCGAGGTCCGGTTCCGCAGCGGCTTCCTTCTCCTCCTTGCTTCTTCCTCCTCCCTCTCTCTCGGCTTGACGTGATGTGGTGCTGTGCCACCAACGGCGGCGGCGAATGGGCTGAGGGTTAGGGCTCGCGGGCATTGGCTTTTATAGCCGAGCACCAAGGGCTCCAATGGCGGACGGCGATCGGGCGGTGGTGATGCGTGCAGCGCATCCGACGGCTCAAGCGTCTTGATAGCGCGTAAGCGCGCAAGCAGGGAAACAGGGTCATGCTATGTGCGTGACCCCGGGCCCGCATCTGCTCCGTGGTCGGCTCCCGGTCGCGTGCTGGAGGGAGCGTGGGGAAGACGACGACGCTTTAGCTGGGCGGCTGACAGAGAGGCCCGTTTGTCAGCTTGTCCTGATGCGGCGGCGTGCGGTGCGTGATGGCTGACGAGCGGGTCCGGCTCGTCAGCGGCTGTGCGCGTGCGGGCGGCGATGCTGGGCCGGCTTCGTGGGCTACGCGCGTGAAAGGGCAGGCGAGGCTCGGCTGAGCTAGCTAGGCCGGTCGAGGCAGGCTGGGCTGAGCTGCTTTCTCCCTCTTTTTCCTTTCTCTTTTATTTCTTTTGCTTCGATTCAAATTTAGTTAGAGTTTAAACTTGAGCTTCAAGTTATGTAGTGGGTCTCACAAGGTGTTTCAAATGGTGGTCAAAATACATTCCATATATTAAGGTTTATCATAAATATTAAGTAAGTTAGTTAAACATCACATGAGGCCAAAGAATCCAAATCACAAGTAGAATTAAGGATACATGCATGATTTGTTTATTTAGAAATTTAATTACACATGTGGCATTACACCAAACTATGCTTTATGATTTTAACCTAGTTAGGTCACATCTAATCCAAAACTAGGGTTTGGCTTCTATATGTGTCACTCATCCTCACATAGGGTTTAAACAAAAAAAAATTGTAGTTGTGATTTTTGATGTGTGGATTTTTTTTGTTGTAACACGAACCCACCGAGAAGGTAAAACGTCTGCGACGTGCTTGAGATAGCTCTAACTTGTAAGCTTTGTTTAATTTGCTTTTATAGGTACACATTTTATTTTCTAGAGGGAGTAAGCAATTAACTTGCTGTGTCATGACGTGACAGAGGTGCATGTGTGCAGCACCAGCCAGTGACGCACACACGATTCATAGTGCGGCGAATATATTTGCTCCACTTCACACACATGGTCGGGCGCTACACTAGCTCACTTAATATTCATACTGAATTATGTATTTCACCGACTAATATGACTGTACTGCACATATATACTGCATTGAGAAAAAGCTCTATAACGCTTTTATGAAGAATCAACCTTTTTAGGGGGTGGCCGGGGATGCTGACAAAAACATTGTAACGCCAATAATAATCTTGACTTTTGCTGCTTTTATATCTGGATGATAATGGCTTTAGCTTAGTTGAGAAGTATTTTTTTCTGTATTCCAGGATCATGGCAGTGATCATAGCCCCATTAGCAATAGCACAGTTGTCTCAGTAATAATTATAATAGGATTTATCCGGGTGACAAGGACTTTGGTTTAGATGCGAAATACATTTTTCACTAGGATTATGATAATATAACATAATGTAATGTAATATAATATAATATAATATAATATAATATAATATAATATAATATAATATAATATAATATAATATAATATAATATAATATAATATAATATAATATAATATAATATAATATAATATAATATAATATAATATAATATACGATATGATATGATATAATATAATAATGTAATACAATAATGCAATATAATACCTGTTGCGCGGCTCTCTCAGTAACAATAATTTGCAGAATTATGGTAGAAGTGATCTTTTACTATCTTACCTATTTTTCTTAAATTGTTCATTTATTAGTCAACAATTTCTTATTATTTGTCTAGTGTACTCTGAAGCGATTGTAGATCATCCATTTAATAGATCTAGATGATTTTTGTTATATATTATAACTGCTCTCTCTCTCTCTCTCTCTCTCTCTCTCTCTCTCTCTCTCTAGATTTGGCATCTCTAGTGGCAACACTAAGGCCATACAAGGCAGATGGTGTACCGATAGAACAAGTTTGAATCATTGGGGGATAACATTGTCTCCTGATGCCTCCTAGGCCCATGTGTATGTATCTCCCATGTCCCATAGAGAAAATGAAAGCAACCAAGGAATTTCCGTGGTGGCGTAGGTAGAGTATGTAGCTAAGTGTCTAAGTGGCTAAGTGAGGAAGTCAGAGGGGTGATCCTTACAAGAAGGTAGAATGTTTCTGACTTGAGAGACCTCTAATAACTTGTACACTTTGTGTTTCTTTTGTGGCACATATTTTCTATTATATTTGAGCTCGTACTTGACTTGCTCTGTTATGACGCCGGTACATTGCAAGGGCAGCATCTAGAGATATAGCCAACCAGCCAGCCACAACACATATATGACTCATTTAATTTAGAGTGTGCTTGCATTATCATTAGTCTGCAATAGACCTTATGTAGCACGATATAAGCCATTAAACTTATGCAATGTCCTGGTGTTTCGTTGTCCTGCACATGCAAACTATGTCTGGTAATTTTTTTTTTGTTGCTTACATTGTGATGTATGTAGTTACCTCCATGTTCCGAGTGACAATTAATAGGATTTATCTGGATGGCAAGAACTTTATTTTTATGTTTTTCCTCTAATAGAATCACGGTAGTATAATAATCCCTGGTGTGCCTACGGTTGCTAGACCAGTTGGTCAAGCCTTCGGGTGGCGTCCCCCGTGACCAGAGTTCGAATCCTTGGTCAGGTGAATTTTCTGGTCGGCGGTGTGGAAAAAAACCTCCTCGCCTGTCCCGCGTTCCCAAAGTACAGGTAAAATGGACCGACCCTCTCACCGGGTAACGGGTCTCTGTGTGCGGGCGGGGCATTGGGTTCGGGTGTTTTCTCGGGCTAGGTAAGAAGTCCTCTACCTTAAGCTAAAATAGTTCGGGGGTGTCTACCCCCCGCAGCCCGAGTTTTTTTTATAATCCCTGGTGTCGGAGTAACTATTTAGTAGGATTTTGGTAGAAGGGACATTTTATTCTTGGAGCTAATTTTCTTAATTAGATTGTTCATTTATTCTTTGCCGCACATTTGTTATTTTGCACTCTAAATATAATTACCATACCCTTACATGGCATTAGGATGTGAGTCGATCAAAACGACATTCACATAAATGGTCATTTATGTTTGCTGTTTAAATAACATTTAAATTGTAAATGAAAGAAAACCATGTCGTTTATCCCCTAAATGGTCCATAAATGGTTGGGGAAAAGTCTAATAAATGGAAAGGAACTGAGGTAAATGTGATTAGATGGACTAATGATTCGTTCGGAATAGATAGACGAGGCTGGTTGGGCATAAGAGATGAACTGTTTCCTTGTCTTCATAAGGACAACCATATGAAAGTCACTAGGACTAACAGCACTGAGTTTATCTGAATTTCTAAGCCTCGTTACATTTGAATGAACCCATTGCTTGCCTAGTCTCTGCAGTTGACTGTTATTCCTCTTTGTAATTCTCTTGGGTTCAGCTATTGCTAGCCTAGTTTCAGAATCCGCAACCCTTGGGCAAGCGCGCGATCCATCTACAGAGTACCTTGACCATGTCCAGTGGCAACACTGAGCCCATACAAGGAAGAAGCTGCACTGACGAAACATGTAGGCATCGTATGCTATCAGCATCGTTTCCTGATGCCTCACAGGCCCATGTGTACGTATCCCCCATGTCCCATGGAGATCGAAGATGAAAGACCCAAGGGGCCTAGCCACCTAGGTAGAGTAGCTAAGTGCTTAAGTGAGAAGTAAGGGTGACCCTTGCGAGAAGGTAGCTAGCCCTAGAACATTTTGTGACTTGAGAGTGCTCCAACTTGTAAACTTTGTGTTGCTGTTGTAGGTGTGCATTTTTCAGGGGACCTCATAATTAACTTTCTCTGTCATGATGCCAGAGGTACATGCATGGGCAATGCATTTAGTGTGCCATATTTGCGCAACTTTACACATGATCAGGCACGACAACTCATTTAATATTCATATTGAATTCTTAATTTCGTCGAATAATGTGACTATCTTCTCGCTCGCATTTTGTTTTCGCGTGAGAAGCAGAGTGGACCGAGGATGGTGGCGGTCAACAATGGATGGCGTGCGTCCTTCCCAGGCCACTTGTGTCACAGGATGGACCTTGGACCTGTAATAGAAATAGCTAAGCAAATTTAGCATTGGGCCTGTCGTCTGCTTATTTTTGTGTGGGGATAAGCCCATGTGAAAGCTACATATACTTTGTAGACTAATTGATGAGGTATCGATGATTATTCACAGACTCCATACATGTCTATGTGCTCTGGAATTCCTCTTTAATTTCCTAGTCTGTCTTCCTCCTCTAGGTCTTTGTAGCTTCTTCTCAGATTCTCTTTTTCTCTAATCCTACGCTGACTATCCTGCTGCCAACCCTCGGCTTCCATCAACAGCAGAGTACCTTCAGCATCTCCGGTGGCAACACTAATTCCATACAAGAAAGATGTTGCACTGACAAAACGTGTACATATCCTCTCCTGATGCCTCACAGGCCCATGTGTATGTATCTCCCATGTCCCATGGAGATCGAAAATGAAAGATCCAAGGGGCCTAGGTAGAGTTAGATAAGTGCCTGAATGAGAAGGGTGAGCCTTGCGAGAAGGTAGCTCGAACGGTTTGTGACTCGAGAGTCCTCTAACCCTTAAACTTTGTGTTACTCTTGCAGGCACGCATTTTCCATGGGAGCTCATAATTAACTTTATCTGTCATGCATGATGCCCAAGGTGCATATATGCATGGGCAGCATCCAGTGAAATAAATAATCCACCAACCAGCCACATACGATGCATTTAGTACGACATATTTGCTCAACTTTACTATACATGATTCGGTGCTACAACACTTATTTAATATTCATATTGAGTTCTTAATTGGAGCTAATGTGACTTTAATTTTTGCTTCCGCCTGAGAAGTCGAGTGGACCAACAAGGAAGGACAGTGCCGATCATCAACGGACACATGATCCGTGCAAACGGTAGGGCCAGAGAAACCCTAATCACAATGCCACCTGACCCCTTATCACAATCTCTGCTGACCGCTAATCATAACTCTTAAATGACCCGCCGCCTAATCATAATCCCAAACACAACCCCTGTGCTGCATCTGCTGATTCATTGAAAAATATTATGGCAACAAAATGTCTTGTTTTAAGGCATGTCAAAATATACAAAACAACAAGAAGCTTCTTAAATACTAGATATTTTTTGAAGTGTTTGAGACCTTCAATATTTTATTACAAACAAGAGATGTGAACTCTTCACGTCCAGCAGCATTCAGTGTTGGTCGGTTCCCGTATGTGTGGGCCTCATCAGCAGAGTGGGCTCAATCATCGCATGAACTGAATGTCTGCACCACTCTCTTGGTTTTTTCATGGTTCGCTGATGCCGTTGGATGAATGGTGGGCGTGTGCCAGTCTTCATCAGTTCACCTAGGTTTAGCAGAGGCAACTGTATGTTGCACCTCTCCAGATCCATCTTGTCTTTTGACTTGTGATTTTGAGGACCTTGATCTTCTTTCCAACAAACCGTCGACCCAGCTATAGCATCGGTAGGATTGCCAGGTGCCACTATCCGAGACATGAACAGCTCGGGATGCAGCAGATTGGCGATGCTCCAGCTGTGCAAATACAGAGGCAATACAATGGAAGAGTTACATGGAGCATTGCTCAACAGCTAGCATCATCTCCCGATGCCCCGCACTCCCAGGCCTACGTATATATGGCATGGAACCGTGTAGGTTATGATACATGATGGGAGGATACAACTTCTGATCCTGGGTAGCTAAACCTTTGTGAGTCTTGGGAGTTGCAGAAGCTTTGTAGTATTGCTCTTATATAACCATTGTGGGAGCCAGTTATAACCTTACTCTGCGCCACAGGCACAGGAGTAAGAGTAGCATTAATATTTATCGTGAGTTAGTGACTAGTGAGTCACAATAACCAGCAGCCCACAAGGCTGCAAACGCATACATTCAGCAAGTACAGCTCATTTATAGTGTAACAAATCCATTGGTTTATGCATGGTTCTTTAAAGCAGAGGAGTTTGTACGAAATGTCCTCACAGTTTGGAGTTTGGAGCATTGCTCAACAGCTCTAGTAATCTCCTATCATCTCCCGATGCCTCACAATCCCAGGCCTACATGTATCATCTCTATCTCCCACTCCCATTGTGTAATTGTAACCGTACAGGTGGATTGGAGCATCCAACTTCTTAGTAGCTAAGGGGTTCCAAATAAGTCACCTACTTATAAGTTAAAAAGTGAAATAAGTGACTTATTTTGTCAAACACCACCGACTTATAAGTTACCCTTGCTTATAAGTTTTAAACTGGTTCATCTGCTGGGAGTAGGGAGCCGCAAACTTTGTAGTGCTTCTCTTATAGACAACTATGTACGTGGGGCTATTTAACTGGCTCTACGCCAGAGGCACACCATCGGGCGCTACAGCTCATTTAATTTTCGTATCAAATTTTATATTCGGTCCATCAATGTTGATTAATGACTAGCACATGTATATATCGGATGCTACTGCATGTATAATTAATTTAGAGACTGATTATCGGTCATGAAGCTTGTTACATAAAGCGAAGTAACAGTTGCTTGTTTGTAGAACGACTGTTAGTAGAACATAATGCTGACTAATAAGAAGAAAAATATAATATAAAGAGTAAAGTTCAATATCGGTCCTTAAACGTATATCGTTGTGTCATTTCGGTCCTTAAACTCTCAAATTGCTTATCTAAGTACCTAAAGACGGTTCAAATCTCATTACATATCCTGCAAACTCGTTACTCTACTCGATCGTTCACTATCATTATTTTTCGCTTCATGGAGAGAAACAAGATACCACGAAACCAAAAGGACTTTTAAGTCCTAGTGCTATTGCTTTGACACTTAATTAACCTGTACGGCTGTACGTGTGCATAACACATCAGCCTCATTTGCTTCTACGGTGGAATGAAGAAAAGGTAAACATTGTGTAAAAAGAGTTAAACATGAACAAACAGAGATAGACTGATAGAACTAGGTCGGAAAAAAAAGGAATAACTGGCCCACGTGGGATTTCAATTCATGGTACAAAAAGTTGAGCCTTCAGATTTTTATTGCTAAAATAAATTCAATTATCGGTACAAAAAGCTCGCCAAGGTTGATTTTTGTGGGAATCGGAAAACCTTCCACCTAGAATCATTCGAAACCTATATAAAGTTATAAGGAGATTCCAGGGGACACAGGGGCTTAAACAGTCAATTGCCAAAAAATTCACCAAACAATGATGTGCAGAGACCATCACTGTTTAATCAATGACAAGCTTATATTAATCAAGGCAGACAAATCATCCACTTTATAAATCAAAATAAGAGGGAATAATCTTTTGTGTTGACTATGTGTAAATTATCATATCAGACATAAGCATGCTGCATGGAGGAGTAGCTAATAAACACAATTAGCCTGTTCGGCTGGTGCTGATACGATCGTGGATTATTACTGCTGGCTGGTTTGATGTGAGAGAAAAATACTGTTCTGGTTGAAAATTTATGATCGTTTACGACCAAGCGAACATGCTGAATATGATTTCCACATAAAAGTATGGCCATTACAGTTTAGAGTTTGGGGCGTTGCTCAAGGCGGAGTGATGCAGCTGGTGGCCTCATCTGGCCATGTAGGATCAGATGCCACATGGAGAAAGAACGGTAGCTTGTAGAGTGGCAGTAGTTCTTGTGCAGGGCCGCTGTAGCTCTAGAAGACAGAATGTGGTCAAAAAGCAAAAACCGGGAAATAATAAGCCATGGGAGTGAAGAAACAGTGACACGATGGGGCTGGTTACTAAAAAAACTGGTGCTGCCTGGAGTGGAGCTACGTTACCCTCAACCTCAAACCAGTTCCTATGTTTACTATTCTTTTTATCCTAATTCGTAGGACTAACAAATTCGTCGTCCCTGCATTTATTCTAAAGAGCCCTCAGCTTTTCTTTAAATCATATCCGTAATCCTTAGGCAGATTCAAAATCAGATTTTAATTATTTTTAAATTTGAAAATTAAGTTTCACCTATTTACAAAATTGCCACTACTTTCTGTAGACCATAAAATCTCTGTTTTAACTCTAATTTGATTCGTTCAAGTTGCGTTAGGTTCATAATTGCGTAATCTACATGTTCATACTATTGTTAAGTGTGTTTTCAACTTTTAAAATTCGAGGTTAGATTTAATCTATTATTTTATTAAAGGAAATATTGTTTAATTCGCAACTTCTCTGTTTTAGCTCCGATTTTTGTGATCTTCGTGTCTGTGTGTTTATAGGGAGACGTAGATTCGTTTTACAAACTTTTCATCTTGACTTCATGCTGATTGGTGTACTATTCTAATCTATAGCCTTTGTTTGCTATGCATGATTACGTCTGGATGCTTGTATGTTGTTGTGGTTATCGAGTATAGACGGTGAGTAATTCGTGGGTGATCAAGAGTATTACTTTGATGAGCAGGATCAGCAGGAACACTTTGTCCAAGGCAAGTATAGCATAGGATTGCCCTTATTTCCTATCAACTGTAATACATTTAATTCATGTTGCATGTGTCATCTTGATAGGGATTTCAATTCATGGTACAAAAAGTTGAGCCTTCAGATTTTTATTGCTAAAATAAATTCAATTATCGGTACAAAAAGCTCGCCAAGGTTGATTTTTGTGGGAATCGGAAAACCTTCCACCTGGAATCATTCGAAACCTATATAAAGTTATAAGGAGATTCCAGGGGACACAGGGGCTTAAACAGTCAATTGCCAAAATATTCGCCAAACAATGATGTGCAGAGACCATCACTGTTTAATCAATGACAAGCTTATATTAATCAAGGCAGACAAATCATCCACTTTATAAATCAAAATAAGAGGGAATAATCTTTTGTGTTGACTATGTGTAAATTATCATATCAGACATAAGCATGCTGCATGCAGGAGTAGCTAATAAACACAATATGATTTCCACATAAAAGTATGGCCATTACAGTTTAGAGTTTGGAGCGTTGCTCATGGCGGAGTGATGCAGCTGGTGGCCTCATCTGGCCATGTAGGATCAGATGCCACATGGAGAAAGAACGGTAGCTTGTAGAGTGGCAGTAGTTCTTGTGCAGGGCCGCTGTAGCTCTAGAAGACAGAGTGTGGTCAAAAAGCAAAAACCGGGAAATAATAAGCCATGAGAGTGAAGAAACAGTGACACGATGGGGCTGGTTACTAAAAAAACTGGTGCTGCCTGGAGTGGAGCTATGTTACCCTCAACCTCAAACCACCTGTTCCTATGTGTACTATTCTTTTTATCCTAATTCCTACGGCTAACAAACTCATGCCCTTAACATCTCCTATAATCTCTTATAAACTCCCGATGCCTCGCAATCGCAGGCCTATGCATATATATCTCTATCTTTGCTTCGTCGCAGCGGCCGTCTCGCAGCCAAACCCCTTCAAGAGTCCGTTTCCCTAGGTGACCTTGCCTTGGGCAAGGACTTCTGGATGTTCAGCGGGATTCAGTCACCGACATTCCGCGCATGATCCAGGACAGAGTCTACTTAGCTCCTCAAACTCCTATGCTTCAGGGAAGACCCACCCTCATGGTTGCTCGGGCCCAACCTAGCGTCGGAACGCCTAGGAGGAGTACTCGCTTAGCTTCTAAACCTCATACGACCAACCCAACTCTTCAGGCACAGTAGGTTCTTATGGTCAAGTTGGGACTCGCGGACTTAGCACAGAACGTCGACTCTACAGCTATACAGAAGTATGAGTCTATCTTTGCTAAACTGCTTTCGGAGTCCAAGCATGAGGCCTTCAAGGTTATGTTCCAAGACAAAGCGTTCCAGGACGACATCGCCCCGGAGGTTAACACACTTCTGGCCGAGCAGTGTTAAGGAGTTGGATTGCGTGCGGCCTCAACGGCCGAGCACGGCGTTGGGTGGTTAGGGTGTTCGTAGCTCAGGTGGCCTTTGACTAGGCGTTGGTAGGTTTCCTGTAGTTGAGGTCGCCTCTAAGTTTGTTGTAATCCTCAGCTTCTTTCGGTTCTATTTTCTTTTTTTGTGTGTTTTTGGTCCTCCTCCTCCTTGGTAAGCTCGGCGCTTACCATTGATGGGGTAGCTTGTAATGTTTCTCTACTTTCTCTTATTGAAATACGTGCCTAGGCACAGTCGAAAAAAAAATATCAACGAAGGTATTGTACTTTTCAGGTACTCTAAATCTTTATATGGATCCTAATATATGGGCATATCTTGCAAACTCATTACACTACTCAATCATCCACTACCATTAGTCTTCGCTTCATGGAGAGAAACAAAAAAAAAAGGTACCACGAAAACCAAAAGGACTTTTAAGTCATACAAGTTAGGGATGTAAAGCGGGTTGTCCGCGAACCCACAAATAGGCTTAACTTTTGCGAATTTGCACCCACCTTGCATCCCTACTACTAGTGCTATTGTTTTATCACTTAACTTGTACGTGTGCATAACACATCAGACTTATTTGCTTCTACAGTGAAATGAAGAAAAGGTAAACATTATGTAAAAAATGTAGAACATGAACCAACATATAGAAGTGGATGGGGGAAAAAGGACGGACTGACCCACATAGGATTTCAATTCATGGTACAAAAGGTTGAGCCTTCAAATTTCTTTTGCTAAAAATATATTCAACTATTGGTACAAAAATCTTTCCCTTGTTGATTGTTAGGAATCGAAAAACCTTCCACCAGGAATCATTCGAAACCTCTGTAAAGTTATGTGGAGATTTTAGGGGACACATGGAGGCTTAAACAGTCATTTGCCAACTATAAAATATTCTCCACCAAATAAATGATGTGGAGAGACCATAATTGTGTAATCGATGACAAGCTTATTAATCCAAGGCACACAAATCATCCACTTTATTATAAATCAAAATAAGAGGGAATAATCCTTTGTGCTCTGTCTATGACTATCATATCAGACATAAGCATACAGGAGTAGCTAATAAAAGCAATCTGATCTCCGCTAAAAGTACGATGACCATCAAAGTTTAGAGTTTGGAGCATTTGCATTGCTCGGGGCGGCAGTGATTCAGCCAGTGGCCTCAAGAGGCCATGAAGGATCGGATGCCACCTCGAGAAAGAATGGTGACTTGTGGAGTGGCACTAGTTCTTCTGCAGGCCTGCTATAACTCTAGAAGACACTGTGGTCACAGAGCAAAAACAGAGAAATGGAAGCAAAGGGAGTGAAGAGAAAGTCGCGTGATAGGACCGGACAAACTGGTGTTGCCTGGAGTGGAGCTCTGTTATCCTCGGACCACTCGTGCCTACGTGTACTACTCTTTCTCCACCAAGAAGTACAGCTTGTGTGCCTTGTGCCCTCAACATCTCGTATAATCTCCCAATGCCTCACAATCGCAGGCCTACGCGTATCATCTCTATCTCCCATTGTGTAAGTGTTAACCATGCAACTAGGTCAGAGCATACAACTTCTAAGGAGCTAACCCTTGTGATTCTTAGCAGGGAGCTGCAAGCTTTGTAGTATTGCTCTTATAGACGACTATGAACCTTGCTCTGCACCAGAGGCACGTCATCAGGCTCTACGGCTCATTTAATTTCGTATCGGATTTTTTATTCGGTTATGAATGCTGATTACTGAGCAGCACATGTATATAGTGGGCACATGATCGGGCGCTACTGGCTCATTTAATTTTCGTATCAGATTTTTTATTTGGTTATGAATGCTGATTACAGAGTAGCACATGTATATAGCGGGTGCTACTACTGCACGAACTAATTCAGATACTGATTAACAGTCATGACATTTGTTATGTAAAGCCAAGTAACGATTGCTTGTTTGTAGAACAACTGTTAGTGGTACACAATGCTGACTCAGAAGAAAAATATAGTATAAACATCAAATCTGAAAGGAGTCCATAACATTTGGAAAGTTATTCAGGTGATAGTGCACACTTTTTTGTTATTCATTCACGCCAATATTTGCAAACTGATGCTTGCCTGCTTCGCAAAATAAGCTTACTTTATCAATCTGCATCAGTAAGCATTCCATCATATCTATCATGGGTTCCAGATCAGACAACAGTATAAGCAGCAGGGCCAACCTCATCGCCAAAAACATGTCCCTAGTACACTTTGTATGGACAGCTCGCGAACTATGGCTGTCAATTTTCAGTTTCCTTTGTGTTCAAATTTACATGAGGGGACTAGTGTTGGGCCCCAAATTAGCCATTCTTTCATACACAAGATATCAGAGGAGGAATACATCATGTTCCTGTGAAGATCATACATAAGGCTCTTCTGCAGATTACCTATGCCCAGAGAGCTAATATTGGCATAGAAGCAGATCGAAGCACCAATGCTATGTAACATGTCTTCTTCAGTTTTAGCTATGCTGGCATCATCTTGTTATGAATTACTCTGCACCTGTAGTTATGGATTATGAATGAACATCAAAATAGGATTGCCTTACAAGGGGCATGCATGCTAAATGAAGCCCAGGTGGTGGCTTTGTTAAATACATTATGCATTATCAACTGAAGGTGTTGTATTTTCAGGTACTCTGAATCTTTATGGATCCTAATGTATGGGCATATCCTGCAAACTCGTTACTCTACTCGATTGTTCAATACCATTATTCTTCGCTTCGTGGAGAGAAACAAGATACCACGAAACCAAAAGGATTTTTAAGTCCTACTAGTTAGGGATGTAAGGCGGGTTGTCCGTGAACCCACAAATAGGCTTAACTTTTGCGAATTTGCACCCACCTTGCATCCCTACTACTAGTGCTATTGTTTTAACACTTAACCAGTACGTGTGCATAACATATCAGACTCATTTGCTTCTACAGTGAAATGGAGAAAAGGTAAGCATTGTGTAAAAAAGTAGAACATGAACCAACATATAGACTGATGGAAGTGGATGGAAAAAAAGAGACACTGGCCCATATGGGATTTCAATTCATGGTACAAAAAAGTTGAGCCTTCAGATTTTTATTGCTAAAATAAATTCAACTAAGTTATGTGGAGATTTTAGGGGACACAGGGGGCTTAAACGGTCATTTGTGAACTATAAAATATTCTCCACCAAACAATGATGTGGAGACACCATAATTGTGTAATCCATGACAAGCTTATTAATCCAAGGCACACAAATCATCCACTTTATAAATCAAAATAAGATTGAATAATCCTTTGTGCTGTATATGTGCAAATTATCATATCAGACATAAGCATACAGGAGTAGCTAATAAACACAATGTGCTCTCCACATAAAAGTATGACCATCGAAGTTTAGAGTTTGGCGCATTGCTTGGGGCGGCAGTGATTCAGCTGGTGGCCATGTAGGATTGGATGCCACCTGGAGAAAGAATGGTGACTTACAGAGTGGCAGTAGTTCTTCTGCAGGGCTGTTGTTGCTCTAGAAGACAGAGTGTGGTCAAAGAGCAAAAACAGAGAAATGAAAACGAAGGGAGTGAAGAGAAAGTGATGTGATAGGACCAGTCAGGAAAAGAACTTGAGTGGAGCTCTATTATTCTCAAACCACTCATGCCTACGTGTACTAGAAATTAAAACCTAAAACGCGTTTGGTTCAGCCAAATGTAATGCAATCCAATTACGAACAGACCGGATAGCGATACAATCGTTTGATTCTGTTAGCGTAAGGCTTATCGGGCTGCTAGCCACATGGGCCTAGGCGCCCAGGGCTGTTATAGTAGGTGATTTGGTATTAGGCAAGGATCCTCCTGATAGGGCATTGATCTATAAACCCCAGGTCATCATTGCCTATATATTGTACATCCCTTGTACTCCTGATAATCAATCTACTATTATTCCGAAGCCATATCTGCTTTCATGGTATCAAGAGTCTGGGTTATCACCCTGATTCACCTTCCGCTGCCCTAGCACGCCTCTCCGGCTGCGCCTCCCCCCTCCCAGCACGCCTCCTCTCCTGGCTGCGCCCTTCGCGCCGGCATCCCCTGCTGTGCAGCGATCTCCATGGGTGGGACTCCCCCTCTTACTCCTCGCGCCGCCGCCGCCGCCACTGCCTTCGGCTCTGACCCCCCAGCCTCTGCCCTGGAGTCTGATGCCAAGGCACAGACCGCCGCCGCTGCCACGGCTGATGCGGACGCTGCTGCGCGCCTGCGCGCGGACTCCTGCAAGAAGGCCCGGGCTGACGCCCTGGCACGCGCCTCCGCTGCTGAGAAGGAGGCCCAGGACGCTGCTTTGGAGCGCGATGCCACTGCGGCGCGCGCTCGCGATGCCCTGGCCCGTGCTGAACAGGAGTGCGCCACTACTAGCGCACCCGGCGATGACGACGACGACGCGCCCGGCGCCGATGACGACGACGAACCCCCTTCCGATGCGGAGGATCGCACCTCCAACCACCATGATGTTCGTCAAGCCCTGCTCCTGCATGAAGCTGCCACCATCGCCAATCTTCACTGTACAGAACATCTGGAACCTTGTTAGGGTCGTCCTCGACCTCAATTTCGGCAACTATAATCGGTGGCGCGGTCAATTCCTCCTCACCGTCAGGAAGTTCTCCCTTCAGGATCATGTCCTGCACAAGATGGTCTGGCACCTGGCTTCCCAGACTAGGCACACATGGACTGTGTTATCAAGTCATGGATCCTCAACACCATCTCCGACGACCTTGCCTAGACGATCTCGGCCCGGAACGCCACTACCCGCACCACCTGGCGTGCTGTTGAGTCCCAGTTCTTCAGCAACCGCGAGACACGAGCCCTCTACCTCGACGCCAAGTTTTGGAACTTCGTTCAAGGTGATCTGTCCATCATAGATTACTGCAGGGAGTTCAAGCACATGGCAGACATGCTCGGCGACTTGGGTGAGGTCGTCACCGACCGCACTCTGGTGCTTAACGTCATCCGCGGCCTGAAAGATCAGTTCAAGACCATCGGCATGCATCTCTGGCGTGGTTGTCCCTTCCCCATGTTCCTGGATGCCAAAGCCGATCTCATGGAGGAGCTGACGATGGACAACCAGGCGCCCTCTCAGCAAACTGCCCTCGCTGCGTCCACCGACACCGGCTCTTCGCCAACCCCACGCCCTCCAACTGCTCAGCAGCCCGCCATGGGCAGCTCGGGCTTCGGGGGCGTGTCTTCTTCTTCGTCCAAGAGCTACCGCAGCAAGCGTGGCGGCAAGCGTGATGACTCTGGACAGTAGGCCCACGACCAGCCTATAGGCGCCGGCTCCCAGCCCGGTGCGCCATCCAAGCTCAGCAATTCCGGCACCAGGGGCGCCCCGAGGCCCTCCTTCTACAACCCATGGGCCGAGTCCATCCAGATGTGGCCCGGTCCGTGGCCTCCGCTCGTGCCTCTGCCGGCGCCCACGCACCAGCAAGCGTTGCTGGTGCAGCCGCCACCCCAGCAGCCGACCACGGCCAGCCCTGCTATGGATCACGCCAGCCAATGGCCTGCTCCCACTGGTCAGTGGGCGGCGCCACCTCCTCCCGGGTTCTACAACCCGATGGCTGGTCTTCCCACCTAGGATCAACCCTCCCTGGGGTCAACGTTCTGCACCATGACACTGAACCAGCCCTAGAACAACGAGTGGTACTTCGATTCAGGTGCTACATCTCACATGGCCTCACGTTCCAATATTCTTTCACATACAACTTCCCCCTTCCTCCATTGTTGTCGGTAACGGTTCTTCACTTCCCATTACAGCTACTGGCACTATTGTTATTTCACCTTCCTTAAATCTTAATAATGTTTTGGTCTCTCCACAGCTTATTAAGAATCTTATTTTCGTTCACCAGTTTACTCTCGATAACATTTGCTCTGTTGAGTTTGACCCGACTGGTTGTTCTGTGAAGGATCTTCAGTCTCGGAATGTGATCGTCAGGTGCAATAGCTCTGGGCCGTTGTTCCCTCTTCGTCTGCCGGCTGCACACTCCTTGGTCGCCGACTCTGGGTCTTCGCTTTGGCATCACCGCCTCGGTCATCCTAGACACGAGGCCCTCTCCAAACTAGCGTCGTCCGGTCTTCCTGCTTGTCGTCATGATAGTTCATCTCTTTGTCATGCTTGTCAGTTAGGCCGCCATGTGCGTCTTCCATTTCATATGTCAGCATCTAGAGCGTCCAATAATTTCAATCTTATAAATTGTGATCTATGGACATCCCCTATTCTCAGTGTATCAGGCTATAAATACTATTTGGTCATACTTGATGATTGCTCTCATTATACATGGACGTTTCCTTTGAAACTTAAATCTGATGCTTTTTCGACGCTAGTTTCCTTTTTTGCCTATGTTTCTACCTAGTTCAACACCACAGTCAAGGCAGTTCAGTGCGACAACAGATGGGAGTTCGACAACTCTAGTTCTCACACGTTCTTCCTCACTCATGGTGTTCATCTTCGTATGTCATGCCCCTACACTTCGCCTCAGAACGGTAAGACCGAGCGCATCATTCGTTCCCTTAACAATGTTGTGCGTTGTCTTCTATTCTAGGTATCTCTTCCACCCTCCCTCTAGGTCGAAGCCCTGCAAACAGCCACCTACCTCATCAACATTTTGCCCACCAAGACGCTTCGATCATCCACCCCGCACTTTCCCCTCTTCGGTACCGTGCCTTCCTATGACCACCTTCGCGTCTTTGGTTGCAAATGTTATCCCAACATGTATGCCATAGCCACCCACAAACTCTCACCTCAGTCTACCCTATGTGTTTTTCTGGGTTAATTAGCTCATCATAAAGGATACCGCTGCCTTGATCTCTCTCTCCCAACATATTGATCATCTCTCGCCATGTTGTTTTTGACGAGTTGTCCTTTCCCTATGGTGAGCGTGATTCTTCCCCATCACAGGTCAACTTTGATTTTTTGGATGTGACTGACTATGTGCCAACTCCTATCGGATCCCCACAACGGTTTATCTCTACAGATTCCAGCGCCCACCCTCCAGCCATGACCCCACCGCGTGCGGCACACCCCAAGCGATGTCCCTTTGTTGGTCCAAAGAGCATTGATGCACTCCCAAACCCTCACCTCACACCCCCTGTCCAGAGCCATGTGCGGCCCGGTGCTGCCGCCTGACACATCAAGCATGTGTGACCCCTCAACCTTGCCAGCCATCATCCACGACGACCACTCCAGCGGTCCTCCTGCACAGCTGCACACCATTGTTGTTCCACCATGACGCAACTAGCACTCCACGTTGCGCGCGGAAGCGGCTACCGGATTCCAGCTCTCTACCATGCCACGCCTTCTCACGCTTCCTTGCAACCCATCGTCACTATGGAAGAAGAACATGCTACCTTGCGACCACATGGGATCTCGCCTTGGCCCCCTCGAGCCAAGCAGATCGCGGTCTCGAGCGGTGGTCCTCCGCCGGTTTCCAAATTGCTGCGCATGCGGTGCTCTCCCCGCGCTCTCTCGACACCGCGCATACCGTTCAAGAATGCCTTTCTCCATGTGTCCGCATCATCCAGCATGTCTACACTCCTCTTCGTTCGTCGGCTCAACAAGTCACTATATGGGGAAGCGGCCTCGGCGTGCTTAATACGGTGCCTTTTGCCCAAGTCCGACACTTTACTCTTTGTCTGCGGCCTTATTTGTTGCTTTATGTTGATGACATTGTCCTTGCTTCTTTACCGTCTACTTGACGCCCTCAACAGGGAGTTCTCCATGAAGGACCTTGGTGAACCCTCACTTCCTTGGTATGCATGTTCGGCGCGATGGTCTTCTTCTCTCCGCGATGCCTTGACCGTCTTTGGGTGCCATTGTTGTTCACAAATCCAAAGGTTGCGCAACTAGCACTCCATGGCAACGCGCGCGCTCAGCGCGAGACTTGACTTCACTAGATTCCAGCTCTCTACCATGCCACACCTCGTGAACCTCATTTGGCTCCCTCAAGCGGATTCTATGCTACAAGACCTTCCACTTGGGCCTTTTGCTTGCCAACCCATGTTGGCGCGCTACTATGGAAGAAGAACATGCTGCCTTGCTGAAGAACCACACATGGGATCTCGTACCTTGGCCCCCTCGAGCCAGTGTGATCACTGGAAAGTGGATCTTCAAGCATAAGTTCAATGTTGATGGGTCTCTCGAGCGGTATAAAGCGCACTGGGTTCTTCGTGGCTTTACCCAACGCCTTGGCGTGGACTTCACTTCTTCGTTCGAGCGAGAGATGTTAACCACCGCATCCGCGACGGTGCTCTCCTGGCGCTTCTCGACACCGGCCGGCCTGCGTACCGACTTGATGTCAAGAATGCCTTTCTCCATGGAACATTAATGGAGAGGCAAGGATCCTCCGATTGGGTATTGATCTGTACCCCGTTATCCTTGCTTTTGAGGATCCCACCCATCCTCTTCGTTCGTCGGCTCAACAAGTCACTATATGGGTTGAAGCTAAACTTTCTGGCTCCTCGTGACATTTTTTCTATTGGGACGTTTCATTTTGGTTGAACTTGTAACGTTGATGATGGTATGGTTGGCAAATTCTGCTACATCTTCTTTGGTTTTCCATGGATTTGTTGAAGCCAAGTCCGACACTTTACTCTTTGTCTATCGCCGGATCGGTTCGAACGGATATCACCGGCTTATTTGTTTTCTTTATGTTGATGACATTGTCCTTATGTGACTTCCTTACCCGGTCTACTTGATTTGATTATTTCACCCTCCAACAGAGTTCTCCATGAAGGACCTTGGTGAACAAGGCGCATCACTTCCTTGGTATGCATGTTCAAAGTCGATCTATGGATCCGTCCTCTAGGGGACCCTGCCCTCCTTATATACTCTTCAGAAGGGACAAGGTTACAAGTAAAGTATCCTATTTGGTACTATTACAATGTCTTGCATGGTCTTCTTCTCTCCCGGTGCGATGAGATGGATATTCTTGACCGTCTTTGGGATGGCGGAGTGCAAGCCATGCTCTACTCCCCGGTTGACACAAATCCAAAGGTTGCCGCTCTCTCGACCACCGATGGTGGAGAAATAGCCCCTATGGTGCTCTTAAGAAGAAAAGAAAAAGATTTCGACGAAGTGTGCCCATTTTTTACGAGTCTCTTTGAAGCGGTGCCTTGCGTTAGTGACGGGTGACATTCACTAGATCGATATTCCTATGTTGTTCTAGGGTCTAAAAAGAATCTAATCAACCATCACATGCATGATCCTCGTGAACCTCATTTTTGGAAGGCCCTCAAGGCGGATTCTATGCTACGTTCAAGGCACTCTTCACTTGGGCCTTTGGTCGAGACCATCTACATCCAATGATCTTGTGGTGATCTCCCGACACACAGTCGAGGAGCGCGGCGAAAGTCCCGAGCCGGGTCGAGAGTGATCGTCCTCGAGCATAGGTCGAGATCGGCGGCACGAAGTCCACACGTGTCGAGGAGCGACGACGAAGTCCCCGGCCTGGTCTTGTGATCGAGCGATCCCGAGCATGTCGTCGAGCGGCGACGGAAGTCCCGAGCACAGTCGAGGGAGCGACCTCCCGTGGTCGAGTGATCGAGGCGATCCCCGAGCACAGTCCTCGGCTCAGAGAAGTCCCGAGCCGTGGTCGGAGAGTGATCGAGCGAACCCCCGAGCTGTGTCCGAGGGATCCCCGAGCATAGCTCGAAATGACTGCAATATAAACATGTAGAAAGGTAGTACATGATGTACAAAAATAAATTATGGAGAAAAATCTCCAATCCAGCGTATGACGCCAGCTCGAAGATCATTGCAAATGAGCATGATGTGATAAAGCGGTTGGTGCTTTGTAAACATCAGTGTTAATGTGAAGTTTGTGTTTACTAATGGTGTCACCGAGGCGTCGCTAAGGAGCATTGCCGACCACCCATAACGAGAGGGGGGCGCTGGCTGCCGCCATCTCCTTCAAGAGCTTCACGCCCCTTTGCAATAAACATAGCGAGGATGTTTGGTGTATTGTGACAACATCATATTAGAAGTGTACTTATCTTCTAAATCTGGTCGGTGGCGATGAAGTCCTCCAACCCGAGCTTCAACATGACGCATGGACGGTGGTCGCGGTTGTCGTAGCGCGCCCGTTCTTGGCGGCTAAGCACATTGAGATTGATCTTCACTTCGTTCGAGAGCGAGTTACAATTGGTGATCTTCGTGTCCTTCATGTACCGACTTCATCTCAGTATGCGGACATCTTCACCAAGGGACTTCCTTCTTCAATTTTCACGGAGTTTAGGTCCATACATGTATATAACGTCAACGTTGCGCATGATCCTGTGGTTCCAATAATTCATCAAGGATCATATGGTGAAGGCGTGTTAGCGTGAGGCTTATTGGGCTGCTAGCCACATGGGCCAAGGCGCCCAGGGCTGTTATAGTAGGTGGTTTGGTATTAGGCAAGGATCCTCCTGATTGGGTATTGATCTGTAAACCCGTTATCCTTGCTTATATATTGTACATCCCTTGTACTCCTGGTAATCAATCTACTATTATTCCTAACCCATATCTGCTTTCAGATTCGAACCCACACGTAATGAGGTACCCTGGAATCAGATACCGATCAAGTTCTAAACTTTCTGGTTTGCAATATGGTTAAACTCCTCTATAAGTAGACATTTTTCTATTGGGACGTTTCATTTTGGTTGAACTTGTAACGTTGATGATGGTATGGTTGGCAAATCCAAATCTGTACATCTTCTTTGGTGATTTCTCGTGTTATTATTAGAATATATTCTTTTTTTTGTGTTGCCTGACATGTCCCTTTTACTTGTGCTGATGCTCTGATAACTAGGGATGAAAACGGATCGGATACGGACGGATATCACCGATATTACATTTGTTTTCATATTTCTGTCCGGATTCGGATTCGAATACGGATAGTGTCAACTATGTCGGATAGGATACGATTGGATATCGACATCATAAATATGCGATTTGAGTATTCGGATACGGTATCGGATGTTAGATATCCGGATGCTGTGATCGGATACACAAGGCGCGAGAGACAATGATTTAGAGATCTCAACCCCTCTAGATGTATCGGATTCGATTTGAATATACTTGACGGTCGGAAAATATCCGGTACATTACAATGTCTTTTCATCCCTATCTCACGATAACCATCGAGTTCTTCTATTGCATTGGATGGCTTGTTAGACTAATGATTCGTCTAGTAGTATTCAAATTTGGAAAATGTATTCCAATATTGTAGCAGCGAACCAAACACAGTAATGGTATTGGATACATTGACCACATGCAGCCAGCCCCACCCCCCACCCCCCCTACCGTTTCCAATAATCTGTTTCCAATACTAATGATCAGTTTCCAAACTAAAGTGAGTGCAACCAAACTAATGATCTGTTTCCAATACCGTTTGCTTTACCAGTGAGTGAACCAAACTCTAAGCTAGAGCCTACAAGAAGTACTGCCCGCATAGCTCGTGCTCTCAACATCTCCTATAATCTTGTGTAATCTCCCGATGCCTCGCAATCGCAGGCCTATGCGTATAACTCCATCTCCCATGGTGCAAGTGTAACCGTGCAGCTAGATCGTTGCTCGCGAGTGCGCTGAGCTTTCGTTAAGTAATACAAGGCCCTAGAGCCGAGTTTATGACCAAAAAAAAAAGATCGGAGCATACAACTTCTGGGGAGCTAACCCTTGTGATTCTTAGCAGGGAGCTGCAAGCTTTGAAGTATTGCTCTTATAGACGACTATTAACCTTGCTCTGAGCCAGAGGCACATGATCGGGCGCTACGGCTCATTTAATTTTCGTATCAGATTTTTTATTCGGTTATGAATACTGATTACTGAGTAGCACTTGTATATAGCGGGCGCTACTACTGCATGAATTGCTAATTCAGATACTGATTAATAGTCATGAAATGAAATTTGTTAAGGAAAGCCAAGTAACGATTGCTTGTTTGTAGAGCGACTGTTAGTGCAACACAATGGTGACTCAGAAGAAAATATAGTATAAGCAGCAAATCTGAATGGAGTATATAACATTCGGAAAGGTAATCAGGTGATGGTGCACACTTTTTGTTACTCATTCACGCGATTATTTGCAAACTGATGCTTGCCTGCTTCGCAAGAGAAGCTTACTTTCTCAATCTCCATCAATAAGCATTCCATCATATCATGGGTTCCAGATCCGACAACAGTATAAGCATCAGGGCCAACCTCATGGCCAAAAAGATTTCCCTACTACACTTTAGTATGCACAGCTCACAAACTGTGGTTGTGAACTTTCAGTTTCCTTTGTGTTCAAATTTACATGAGGGGACTAGTGTAGTGTTGGCCCCCAAATTATCCATTCCTTCCTACACAGGATACCAGGGGAGCAACATTACATCATGTTCCTCTCAAGATCGTACATAAGTCTCTTCTGCAAATTACCTATGCCCAGAGAGCTAATACTGACATAGAAGCCGATCCAAGCACCAACGCAATGTAACATGCCTTCTTCAGTTTCAGAGATGCTGACATCATCTTGTTATGGAAAAAATCAAGAGAAATTAGATCGACTAGCGCCATATATATGAGAATTCCAGCCGAAAGTGAACCAAGGATCCCTTCCATTATTAAGGCATTTGGATTGCTATCATCGTAACCAGTCATGTGGAACACTAGCATTCCAAGAAGAATTCCCAATGGTGTCGTCACTGAGAACATTATGCACATGTAGCCAACCATTGCCATCCCAAAACCAGCCTGAGAGAAATAGACAAGTGCATACACATCAACGAAAAGTGCAAGTGTCTCTATACGCTAGTACAGATTAGAAACAAAGACTGCAGAAGCAAATATTTAGTATGTTTCAGTGAAGAGATGACATAATACCATGCAGACCAAAGGGTAATGCATGCAACTGGAAATTACTGTTCATCTCTAGTTATGAATTATGAATATCAAAATAAGACTGCCCGCATGCTAAATGGAAGCCAAGGTGATGGCTTTATTTGGTATTCATTAAGATAACTGAGGAAAAGGATAGAAATTGGCAAATCGCACTAGCACCGCTGCCAACACTGGACACATTACTCTTGTATTACTGTTGTATTTTTCAGGTACTCTGAATCTTTATGAGTCCTAGTGTTTGGGATGCCCTGCAAACTCTTTACTCTTTCACTATCATTCTTCGTGGAATTGCTCTCCAACAAGATACCACCAAACCAAAAAGGACTTTTAAGGCTTAAAATGCTATTTGCTTTGTCACTTCTCCTGTGTGCATAACACATCAGCCTCATTACCTTCTTTCTACAGTGGAAGGAGGACAAAAGGTAAACGTTGTCCAAACTCCAAACATTTGATGAATCATAAAAGTTGAGCATGAACCAACAGAACTTGGTGGGGAAAAAGGACAGATTGGCCACATGGGTCTTCATGGTGCAAAAAAGTTCAGCCTTCAGGTTTTTACTGCTAAAACAAATGCAATGAGTAGTACAAAAAGGTCACTCTGGTTAACTGTTGTGGACCACGGGGAACCTTCGACCAGGAATCATTCTAAACTCTATAAAGTTATATGGAGGGATCAGGGGACACAAAGGGGCTTAGTCATTATCAACTATTAGTTAAATATAACAATACGGTTCAGACCAGATTCCCAAATCTGAAAATGAAAACAATCAACGACAAGCTTAATCCCTTTGTCCTGTCTATGTGCAAATTATCATATCAGGCATAAGCATATAGGTAGCTAATAACACAATGTGACCCCCTAATAAAAAATGAGACTTTTCCCTGTGTGCCATTATAAAAGATCATAATCCCTTGTGTGCCCCTGGAAAAATTCAGCGGTCTTCAGCGCCACTACTCCAACTTTTTCGGGTCCTCCATGCCACTTCCGTCAGTTCAGGCTCTAACGCCGTCAAACTGCAGGTGTGAAAAGACGAAAATGCCATTAAGTTCAAATATGTTATTAATTTTTTTTAACATGTTAACGACTTCAAATGAAAAAACTCAAAACTAGAAAGTTGTAGATCTCGTCGAGATTTATAATTTTCATATAAAAATTATTTTCATTTAATTCCGCAAAAAAAATATGATGATTTTTCTAAGATATATTAATCATATCAAATCATATTTTTTTTGGGGAATTAAATGAAAATAATTTTTATATGAAAATTATAGATCTCGACGAGATCTACAACTTTCTATTTTTGAGTTTTTTCATTTGAAGTCGTTAAGATGCTCAAAAAAATTTAATAACATATTTGAACTTAAGGGCATTTTCGTCTTTTCACACCTACAGTTTGACGGCGTTAGAACCTGAACTGACGGAAGTGGCATGAAGGACCCGAAAAAGTTGGAGTAGTGGCGCTGAAGACCGCTGAATTTTTCCAAGGGCACACAGGGGATTACGATCTTTTATAATGGCACACAGGGAAAAGTCTCATAAAAAATACGACTATCAGTTCATTGTACTCCAAAAGGAAGCCAGCCAATCGGTCAAATGATATTTTGTCCAGCATAGTGTAATATGAGACTATGAGAGAACATTGACATCACAGATTCTTTCAAGGTAGATGTAGAACTTCCTAGTTCCTGATAATACAAAATCTAAATTCACACCAAAAATTCGCAAATTAGTTATGAACTTAATAATATGAGCAAATTGGTCATGAGCTCTTCAATTAGGCACATAATTCGAGTAAACATATGTTTTTGGCTGTCACCTGTGCGATGCATCCGCCGAGGCCCATCCCCTCGAACACCTGATGGAAGGAGAGCGCAACCACAAGTGGCCTGATTGCACAGACATCCTGGGACATCCCCATTGTAACCCCGATGATGACGGAGTGGAAGACTATCCCAATCTCCAGCACTTTGGACACCATCTTCTGCTTCCTCCTGGCCTCCTCCTCGTCCTCCCCGGGCCCCTCCCCTACCTCCACCACTTCATGGGCGACGCCATGGCAGCCGGCAGCGACGACGGGGACCTCGTCGCTGCGCGCGCCCTTTTTGGGCCCGAAGAGCGCCACGTCGTCGCGGTCCGGGTCGGCGCCGTTGGTGGCGGCGTGCGGCGCGGGGTCCTCCTCTCGGTCGTCATCCAAGAAAGCGCGCTTCTTGGGGCTCATCTCGCCGGCGAGCTCGAACACAGGAACCTTCTTGGGGATTGGGGCGTAGGGCGTTTCCTGGTGGCCGTGGCCATGGGCGTCGGAGTCACCGCCGACGTGGGCGTGGGCCTCGAGGTGGGAGGAGGCGGAGAGGTCGACGAGGAGCGCGAGCAGCGCGCCGACGAGGGTGAAGAGGCCCGCGAAGGGGAAGTCCCTCCACGGCCTGCGCGAGGCGACGGCGCAGTCGGCGAGCGCGGCGTGCGCGTCGGGGAGCACGTGGACGAGCGAGGTGGAGAGGATGACCCCCGCCGCGTAGCACTTGACGAGGAGCAGGCCCCGCGCGTAGTTGGGGCTGCCGCGGAAGGCGCGCGTGAGCGCGACGGGGAGGCAGATGCCGACGGCGCTGGCGACGAGGATGGCCAGCAGGGACCCCTTCTTGAGCCGCGCGGCCGCCGCGCCGTCGCGGCAGACCCTGGATAGGGCCGCCGCGCCGTCAGCGGGGAGGCACCCGGTGCCGGACATGGCGCTGCGGCGGCGCGGGGTAGGCGTTCGACGGAATTACACCCCGCCCTGCGCGCGCGCGACGGCGACAGGGGACGAGACCTGGCGGTCGTAGCTGGAGTGTTTGGACTGGGAGGAAACAAGGGTGTGACCGTGCGAGATGGTTAAGGGGACGTTTGGTTATTTAGTCGTTTCTAAAATTTATATCATATTAAATATTAATAAAAAGTATTAAATATAGATTAATTATAAAACTAATTATATAAATGGAGGTTAATTTACGAGATGATTTTTTTAAGTCTAATTAATTTATTATTAGCATATGTTTACTGTAGCATCATGTTGTTAAATCATGGGCTAATTAGATTTAAAAGATTCGTCTCGCAAATTAGTCACCAGTTATGTAATTAGTCTTTATTTAATATTCCATGCATGTGTCTAAATATTCGATGTGATATGAATTTTAAGAGCGCCCGTGAAACCAAACAGGACCTAATTTCAATGCGGTGTGGGCCCCAGCCAGGCCCGTGCAGCGTTGAAGTCTATCTGGACTCTGGCGCGGTACAGAGGTTTTTGCGGAATTTTGTGGAGGTGGGGTAGAGCTGAGAATTTTGCGGGCCAGATTAGGTTCAGTCTGGGTGTATAAAGAACTCAGTTATTTCGGATCGAAAAAGTCCGGTCTATAACCGTTTCACCGGACATCTTGGGTCTAATTTTCTAGGCTAGGCTCGAGCCAAGCTTGAGTATGGGCAGGCTATCCGCGTATTTTACAGTGCAAAATAGCTACAAATAGTATTTCGGGTCAAGCTTGAACCAACAAAAAAAAATTCTGGACAACGAAATATGTGCGCACCGTGTCCACTAAGGTTTGTGGGTGGACCAAAACCCATCCGGCTCGGGCTGGACGAGGCTCAATTTACTCAGGGGTCCAGGTGAGGAGAAGAGGGAAGTGTTTTTTTTTAAACTAGAAGAGGGAAGTGTTGTACGTGTGTGTCACATGCTTAGTGTTTTTTTAAAAAAGTCATATGCTGCATTTAGCGGAGGAGGCCACGACTGACACGTGGGGCCAAGTCAATCGGTCCGCTCGCCTTAACCATGGCAGTAGCGATGCCTCTACCCTCAGCAGTAGCATGCTGCCTTCGTGCGCTGTTTGAATGCTAATTTTTCTAGCCTCCATCCACAGTTTCCTTTTGACCCTTGATTCACCGGAGATGCACATCAACTGCAGCCCTAAAACCCTTCTTCAACATTTGCTTGGCGATGTCCCTGCACCCTAGTGTCATGCGCCTCTGACTCTGATGCACAATGACGCAGCTCTCTGACTTGTGGAGGTCTTAATAAAGGACGAAGTTAATGCGTGACGGGTCGTGTGTTTGAGGAGCATGTGACCTCGTTGACATCATCCTCGTGCCCCGCACATGCCCTCGGCTTCCACCATTCGCGGCTGGTGGCTCCTACCGCCTCACCGCGCCAACCGCCATCTCACCCGCCACCACCGTCGTGTCGTGACCGTCGCCACCCAAAGAGTCGCCGGTGAGTGGATTCCCTAACCTCGGAACCCTGACCTTTCTTCTTCCTCCTGGCGAGCGGTGCGCGGATGGGTTGCACGAGTGCACGGACACGCGACCCATCGCGTAATAGAGTTTGTGCTTAATAAACACGGGCGGCGCTAAAAATAAAAAAACACATATATCTCTTTCTTTTTTCTTTCCTATTTGCCGCTTCTTTTCGAACTGCTCCAATACACTGCGATCCTCACCTTCGTTGCCCCCACCAGGTTGACTCTAAAAATTGGGGTCCTCATGACGAAATATAAAATGCAGCCCTAAACAATTCAGCTTCAATCATTCATTACATTTATTCTCTTGCAGTACTTAGAAATATATCAAATAGTAATGCTAAAAGAGTAAAGGCACCACTGAAGTAATAAAATTGTTTTACTAAAATGCGTGAAGAGTCGAATTACATCGTAGTTAGATAATTGTATGGTGTTAGCGAGCTATAACAATTAGGATTTCACACAACATGGATAAAAAGAAAAGGAAATAGGAGAGAATGATATCATCGGTCATTATCACAATGCAAATTAATTTCCTCGTTACATGGGTGTATAGTATCATCTATTGTTTTTTGTCTTTATTTTGTAAGAGCCATTCAATAGTTTCGTGTCTTTATAGATCATCTGAAGACAGTCACATGATAGTCTCGCTTTTAACAGCAAAGCAGAAGCTTTTTTTTTATAGTGAGGTTAATCTTTTACTCTGGAGATTTGCTAACACACTTTATGTGAGCAAACTACAGGAGTACATGCTAAAAGGTAACATTTTTCATGGTTAATTATTTAAACTTGGTGTGGCGTGGTGCTACTGTGTCGACCGTGGCGGCACTGTAGCCACGATGATAGTTCCCTAGCCATCCTGTGCGACGTGGTTTCCGCCGTGGTCTTCGTCATCGTCTCCTGGTTTCCTAGGGCGTTGTATAGGAGTTGGTGGCCGCTCCCAGGCTGTTGGTTGCCTTGTTGTCTTGAGGAGCGGGGGGCCACGATCCGCATCGTTGGGATCGTGGTTTCCGCCAGCCTGGATGGCCTCTGAGTCGATGCCCTCGTCGTGGATCCTATCCCGTAATGGGTAGGATCATACTCTTGTCTTGTCGGGCCATATCTGGCCGGTGGTCATCGTACCTGTCGTCACCGCTTTTGAGCGGTATTGTCTTGTCTGTGCGGCGTGGCACAGGGATGGTGTCTGATTGGACCGAGGTGACTACTGTCCCCTCGGTCCTTGCGGGGCCAGTGCGGCGTGCTCGTTCCTGTCAAAGCAGGCACGCTTGGCTGGGCATGACCTCTCTCCGTTCCTTCCTGGGGTCGTGATGGGGGAGAGGTCGTGCGCCTTTCCAGCGCCGTGTAACTAAGGCGCGAAGGAGGGGTTGTGGTTGACCCTGGTCTTAGCGTCCGGCCTGGTTCGTTTGGCTTAGCTAGGCCTCGATCGTTTGGGCCTTCGCTAACTGATGTGTTATGGGCCGCTCGTCCTGCTAGCTAATCGGTGCCCGGAGACCCCCTGGGGTTATAACCTCGACAGTAGCTCCCGAGCATTTTTGCGATCATGGAGTGATCGTGAAAGCGCTGATAAGAGTGTGCATTGAGCATAGGTTCATAGTCGTGGCTTGCTCGAGCTTCATTGCTCGACCTCTCGTGGGTTGGTGCGTTCGACGCGGTAGGTGGCCGGTGCGTTCCGCCTCGTCAGGATGCCCTGGCGACGCGGTTCATGAGTGTCAAGCCCTGCCATGTCAGTGTGCTGCATCTCAAGGCTTGTGACCTAGGTGGGACCGAATAGTCTCATTGACGTTGTACCGGTCCGACCTTTATGAGAGTCTCGATTTGCCCGAACTCACGCGGGCATCTGACTTTGGTTGTGACCTCCCGTGGGTTGCCACGCGGCGTGGGAGCTTTCGGCTTGTTTTGGTCTGCTCTTGGGCCTATAAATATGGGTCCTCTACCGTTCGAACCATCCACAGCTGTGTCTACAAACCATTTTTTGCCTTCCTGCTGAGAGAGAGTGAGGAAATGGGACAGAACGGCTTGGGGAGAACCATGTGGTTCTCGTCGTGTGTTCCTTTGGGGATCGCCCGTGGTGGCCGGAGCCGGCGTTGCCCTTTCAACAACTGGTGCTAGAAGGGATTTTGCGAGCAGGGAAGGATTGGGGCGGTGCTCTGGCCAACCACAGGGTCTCGTGATTCAAGCGCTTCCCCGAACCCATAGGCTTTGGATTGCTAAAGCACGAGCACCAAGGACAACTTCTAGTTTCTCCCTGTACTTGTAGATGGCCCTGAAAAGCCGCCTTAGGTTCGGGGGAGGCGTTGCCATCCCATGGTGTTCCCTTCATGCTTTTCGGAGCATGATGGGGGTGGCCTATGGGCTTGACCCAGCCCCATTCTTTCTTCCCTACGTGCCCCTACCCGTGAGGTTGGGGTGCTATGGGGAGGAAGGGGAGGCGATTTCTTGCCTCTTCCCTCATGCACTTGTGGCAGGCGCCTCCGGGGTCCCTGATGCTGCTGCTGTTGGTATAAATTAATGCACATAGAATAATCCGCAAGCGCACGGATATTATACCGATGTAGCACTTCAACAGGAGTACCCAGTTTTATATCGAACTCGAGGAAACGTATGTGAGAATAACCAATTCTAACTTAACCCAACTTCACAATCAAGGCTACATAATAGGAGCGTAGAGGAGACTGTTAAGGTCTTCTAGTTCTAACTTCGATAAGCTTTGCCTTCTATTGTTCAATTCTGGGGATATTACTAGAGAAAACACAGGCAGAGTATGTTTCCTATGGCAATAAAGTCCTCTTAGGCCTACTAACGGGAGGTGGATTACAAAGGATTCAACGAGGCTATAAGAGTCACCCTCGCGAGCTACCACCGATCTAGAAAAGTAGGGTACATCCACGAGTAATCGAGTCTAAGCACCATACTTACACTACGAATACTACTTTAACCCAGGAGCTATAAGGATTAAAGTACTCAAAGAGAGTCGTAAACCTAAAGAATAATATGAACAAGATGCTTACTTGAATTACAAGTCGATTACCAGAGAAATCTCAGAAGCAAGCTCAAGAAGAACTTGATTTCGCCAGGGTACAAGCCATAGAGAGAGCACCGATAGGCCAAGATTCCTCCAAAACTCTTCCCTCTCACTCTATCTCTCTATCTCTAATACAAGACTAGATCCTATTGAGGACTAATCTTCTCTTAATTGCTAGCTCTGATCCTAGTGGAAATATGGAATAGGGTTTCTGGATTTTCAACTCTCAGGATCAAATGCATGGATTGCCCCGGGGGGTGCAAGCAGGTATATATAGGTCGAAGCTTCAATCCTGAGCCCTCGGATCAAACCGACTTGAATAAATGGCGGAGATGCACTCCTTAAGGCGGTGGAGTATCGACATAGCAACGGAGGACTGACATATGGGGCCAGCCCATAGGCTGGCCCCATATGTCAGGGGCACGGGCTCCGCTTCGGTGGAGAGCCTCCTGGAGTCTTCTAGAGTCTTCCCACGCTGTTTACGCGACGAAATTCTGTAATTTCATTTGACAAATAGGTCCTGCTTGACGGTTTTCTAATTAAATCCTGCTGGAAACATATTTTTACCAAAACTCGTGGAATTTGTCAGTTTAAACCCTAAGTCTACATTGGTGATCCATTTTAGCCATTTATGCAAGTTATATTGATAGTTTATGATAAATGTTAACTACCGTCAACAAACTCCCCCACACTTAGGTTTTTACTCGTTCTCGATAAAAGGATGGATTAATCAAGACATAACCTTAGGATAAGTCATCAACATATAACTATTCCCAGTCATGCATGCACTGCGGGATTCAAAGTGTCTACCATAAAACTTTGGGCGGTTGAAGAATGGAACAACTTAAAACAGATTACTATCTTCCTTCAGTCAAGTCAATTGGAGAAACATTTTAAGATTTTTAAAATAAAACATAGCTTACCTTCTCCTTTTGTGGTACTCTCAAATCACTCAATATTTAGTATTTTTGGATCCTCACTAAGGCATAGATGACTTTGCCTTCTTTTTACCTATTTCTAAGATCTTATGTGGAGCCCAGGTAGGGATGAATATGAGAACATACTTGCATTGCATATATTGTAAAGTCAAAACAAAGATCCGAGGAGAAAGATGTCACACTCTTAGATTAAGATGTGCATGTTCGTGGATATGTATATGGTGGCTAACCTAATTCTACTATGCTCCTTGGAACGTATCTCTCTTGTTTGAAACTTAAAAAGTTTTATAAGAAAATATGGGCTATCTTATTCATCTTTTTTTTTAGGTGGGCATCTGAGTACCCATTATTTTGGATATCTCATACACTTGTCCATTTTTCAATACTTTTTCTTTTTCTTTCATGAATAACTTTTGCATAGCCCATGTCTCTTTTTTCTGCAATTGAAACTTTTCAAGCGAGACATTTATAAGAACTTGGAGTATTTATTCCTAACAAGCATATTTTTGTGTCTATTCCTAGTGTAGGAGTAGAACATTTTTTTGGGTGGATGGAGAACATGTTATTACGTACTCCTAGTGTAGGAGCAGCAGATATATGTGGAGTGTACGTGATCTTGATCTTGAGAGCATGATATTGATTGCATCAAAGTGAGTGCTTTGTGATGGTATAGGTGTTGGTTTGGTTAGTGCGTGTTTTGATCACTAGTTAAATTCCGTTAAATAGCTAGAGCGTGTTGTTTGCCAGCTAGTTCTAGACCTTGGGCACTGGTTGGTAGTCCCAAGCTGGCACGCCTCTATCTTCCTCTCTAGTTCATCTTTGTCGGCGTTTGTTGCTACTACTAGTAGCCGTATATACCTTCTTGAACTTTGTCGAGATGGTTTAGTCTTAACTGAGCTGGATTGGAAATTGGGCGTGCTTTAACATTCGTGCAGTGCACGATTCCGGCAGTTTGGCCCGGCGTGCGCGGTCAACACATGCTTTGGCGCTCGCAGGCTACCTTGCTCAGCTTGTCATCACGCTGCGCTGACCGAGCACCGTGCTCAACTTGGCCGTGTGCCTGAGCAAGGCCATGTGCTTAAATCACCTTGCCATTTTTCTATTAAAAAAATAAATAATGAAGTACAATAGAAAATTCACTTATACGTATCCTATACCAGCATGCCATCGTGAGCTGTTCATTTCACCTACCACGGCCTGCTCTATCCTTGCGACCTTCACGCCGTGGCCGCACACGCCGCGTTGCCCCTGCCGGCCACGCTGTGCCATGCTGCCGTGCTTAAGAAGTAGGTGGCGAGCCCACACATGGCTCCTCGCTCACCTCGTGCTGCCCTCTTCCACCCTCCTCGCTCTTCCTCTTGCGCCCGTTCTTCCCTGCCTCCGTCCGCTCTCTCTCTGCTCGTTGCCTCTACTGCCGGCCGCTGGCCCCAAGCCGCTGTCGGCCGCACGTGTGCTGGGCCACAGGTGCACGTGGACTGGCTGCCTAGAGGGGCCTTGGGCCCCGCCAGCGCCACCTGCGGCTGTGATCGGGCCTAGGGGTGCTCCGTCGCCACCCCCTTCGTCTCCACCGTCGCCATGAACCAAAGTACCATCACGCACGTGGACAGTCTTCTTCCCGCCTTCTCTGAGACATCCAACTACTGAGGTCAACCATAGGTGATCTCCTACTGCTATAATCGTAGATGGATGGATTAATTTTGCACTGAGTCCGCCGGAACGCCATTGCCACTGCCTGCAACCTCGGCCTAGATCCCATTCGCGCAGCCGTCGTCTTTGCGACATCCTCCGCTTGTAACTATCCCCGTAACGGCACTTATATGGCGTATGAACCACCGCACGCTCCTCCCATAACCTCGCCATGGCCGCTTCATGGTCGCCGACATCCAGTCGCCATGCCGCGCTGCCACTACACGTCGCCCCGTAGCTGTGGGCCACCTCATCCCGTGCTGTTGGCACCCTTGGATGCGGGCTGGTCCCGCGCACCCCACGGCCGGTCCTCCGCCACCGCCGTGCCTTCCTCGGCCGGCCACCCTGTGCGCCATCCCCTGCTCGGGCTCTCCAGGGACTTGGCAAAACGAGAATAGAAACAAAACTAAGGGCATAGGTGCAATAGTATTGACTCAAATGAATAGTAGAAACCGTAGCATACTAAATAGATAGAAGCATGGAGACGTTATTGCAAAACCGCCATCACGCCCTGGGCTTGCCCAGTTGGGCTGGACTGCGTTGCCGCCTAGGCCGCTGGCGCTGCTGGACTAGGCCTCGTGGGCCAAATTGTGCCCATGGTCTATTTTTCCCTTTTCTACAAATTTATCTGTTTCCAGTTTAAATAGCCAAATTGTAAACTATGTAGAAAATCACATAAAAATCACAAAAATGCCAAACTAATTTTGTTAAGTTTCTAAAATCATGATCTATCTGATAGTGTATTTTGTTTGCATAGGTTCTGTATGTTTTTTTGGGTTGCTCTAATTATTTTAACATACTTAATATTGTTAAGACATAAACTTGTAGGAATTTCCGTGATAAATCGGTGATAGTGTTAGATCTAAAAATTTTATAGTAGGTTAGAAGTGTTATCAGGTGTTCTCTGTAATTTTTGTAGCCCAATAATAATTAGTTTACTAGAGTACTTAATGTGCCTTAGTTTCGAGTATATCAAATCATTAATAAATCAAAAAGAGACTTGATTTGGTAAGAATTAGTACTTGTTGATGAAAATGATGCTTTGTTTAGTGAAGTTAATACTTAGCTAATATATTCGTCATAGGAGTTACCTTGTTAGCTTGGTTTGTGCACTCGTATTTTAAGAATTGTTGTTGCCTTTTGATTGATTGCGCCATCCCTGCATTTGCATCAATACATATCATAATAGGAACGACGGTGGATCGATGGTATCAAACCGAGTAGCTAAAAAGATGGTGCCAGGGATCAAGACACAAAGTTGGAATGCTAACTTTTTGTTATATTTTACCCAGGCAAGCCCCGGTGCATAACCCCTACTTTTCTGCATTTTATATTATGTTTGTGCATTAAGTTTCAAGGAGTTAAATGAAACCCACTTGCATATATATCTTTATCCTATGAGTCTTACTAGTATGATAGGATCGTGTAGATTGCTATGCTACAGGACTCCGATTGAAGTCGGGTGATTGCCTGTCACTCGCGAGAGATAGGAAAGATATTAATATTGCTATTATATTGTTATCACCTGAAAAATATATATGAATGATAATTGAAGACCGAGCAGAATGGTACTTTGGATCTAGACTTGGTTTGGCATTTGGGTGAGGCTCGGATTGCACTTGTTCCGCCTGATGTCGGTTAAGGACCGGCCATTGCAATAGATGGTAGTCATGTCACAGACTTATTATCCTGAACACATACTTGTGTATGGGCGTGGAAAGGCTCATTGCTCTCTTATCATGGGTTCCGGCTCTTTCTGGACCGATTGATTGGAAGCGAGGATGGTGGAGGTCTAAGCACCGCACTGAGTCCGGGACTCAGGAGCGGGGCTTGGAGTCCATGTTTGGATGGGGACCTAGACCCCGTGATAGGAGGGTAGTGGGTTGGTCTTGCTTGTGCCTGGGGTTCAAGCGGGGCGTGTGTTTTAGGGTACCCAGCTGGGATACATTGGTTCATGAATCGTCGGGTGATCCGGTATGACTTGTCTATAGTCTAGCATCGTAGTAAGAACTAGATGATGAAATATGGTAAAATGATTCTGATTGCTTACCACCTGCTTGAAAGTAGCACAGATGCTTACATAGAATGACTAGTTAATAACTAATGCTGACTGCTAATAAAATTGAATATAAGGACACACTTTTAGTAATGCTCATGCAGATGTAATAAACCCACCAGCCAGATAGCCTTGCATATCCTTGGAGTCTTTTATTTTCTCCTAGCGGTTAAGTCTTGCTGAGTACAATTGAGTACTTAGGGTTTTATTTCCCCCTATTGTAGGTGATAGGCGGATGCTAGAGCTGACCCTTGTGTGTGGATCCCTCCTAGTGGGCTCAAAGAGGATTCCTTTATGCTGCGATCTTAGTTTTTATTTATAACTCTCACTAAATGTTTATAAATAGAATTTTTATAATCTGCTGTCATAGCGTATATATCAATGCTTCATCATATCATGAATAGATATTTATTTTCGCTGTAACTCTGATCACATGTTTATATTCCGTTGTTAAATTAAATTATTCATAACTCTGATAACATGATCATATTTCGCTATTATAATCAATAAATATTATACTCTGATGTTGCATGGAAAGTGATGTAAGAAATGGCTAAAATGTTAAAGCTTTATTCTCTCATTTGTGATCCTGATGGAAAAATGTGGATTTTTGGGTTCTCCCATGGGGTGTGCCCGACGGAACTACATAATTTAGTGTTCTCCCTTGAGTACTTAGTGTATAATGGAAGACCCTACTTCTGAGAGGCATTAGATTAGACGGTTCTGCCATAAAGTTCATCCTCGAATTCAAGCATAAAGTTCAAAATTGGAGTTTCCTCTTTTTCCGGTGGTTTAGGATTTGGGATAGCTGAAGTTGGTGATGGGTCTGTTAAGGATTCGGGCTCAGCTACCTAGGATTCCTCCTCTAACGGCTTCTTTTCTACTTCTTCAGGGGTGTTCTCTAAGATTTTAGTAAGAATGCATCTCCCCAAATTAGCGGGGACATGCAAGAACGAACCTCCTGAGGCTGTATTAAGACGCTTCGAGGTTTTCCTATCAAGAGCCAAATAAAAGTGTTGAAGAAGAATGAGGTCTTGAATGACAAGGTCAGAGCCAGTATTGATGAGAGTATTAAAGCATTTCTAGGCCATGCCTAGAGATTCTTTTTTCTTTTGTTTAAAAGAACCTCAGAACGAAGACTGACTACTCTAGAGATGGAAAAGAATTACAAGCAAAAGCTAGAACACAAGGCTTCCCAATCTCATTGTCTACTCCCTATAGTGAGGTTGTACCAGCATTTAGCTTTTCCCGTCAAAGAGAAAGGAAAAAGCTTCCATCGTAAGGTTTCATCTGACATGCCTGCTATACATTGGCATGCACAGGTTTGCTCAAACTAATTTAGGTGGGAATAGGGGTTTTCATCATCTTTGCTTGAAAAGGATTGATCCTGAACCATGTTGATTAAACATAGGTGCAACTAATAGCCATGTGTTAGGATAGGCTTTGAGGATTCTTGTGGCTGTAGGCGTGTGCTCGTGGGTGCACCATATTGGTAGATAGGGGTGGATTCTAGATCCATGGTAAAAGAAAAAAGAAAAGATTAAAGAATAATGATACAAGGATAAGATAGGTTCAAAGTTAACTTTGCAACCGTTTTCCCGGCAACGGCGCCAGAAATGCTTGTCGGTATAAATTAATGCACATAAAATAATCTGCAAGCGCACGGATATTATACCGATGTAGCACTTCACCGGGAGTACCTAGTTTTATATCAAACTCGAGGAAACATGTGTGAGAATAACCAAATCTAACTTAACCCGACTTCACAATCAAGGCTAGATAATAGGAGCGTAGAGGAGACTGCTAAGATCTTATAGTTCTAACATGTTTCCTCAAATATCCATGCGTCAATCCTGAGCCCTCGGATGAAACTGACTTGAATAAATGGCGGAGATGCACTCCTTAAGGCGGTGGAGAACTGACATAGCAACAGGGGGACTGACATGTGGGACCCATAGGACGGTCGGCCTGCAGGTGGGGCCGGTCGGCCCCACATGTCAGGGGCACGGGCTCTGCTTCGGTGGAGAGCCTTCTGAAGTCTTCTAGAGTCTTCCCACACTATTTACGCGGTGGAATTCCGTAATTTCCTTTAACGAATAGGTCCTCCTTGGTGGTTTTCTGATTAAATCCTACTGGAAACACAAATTCACCAAAACTCGTGGAATTTGTCAATTTAAACCCCTAAATCTACATTGGTGATCCATTTTAGCCATTTATGCAAGTTATATTGATGGTTTGTGATGAATGTTAACTACCGTCAACAGTTGCCTAGGCAACGGTGTCATGGTTCAACATGTTTCAAGCGGTTCGATCGCTCTTGTACTGCCCGGAGTTGGGTGAAAAGAGTGTTCTTTTCTATGTATTTTTTGGTTCCCCTGATGAGCCCCCGAGCCATTGGGTCAGGGTTGCTCCTTTGTTTTTTAGGGTCACCTAGAGGCATTTCGCTCCTTAGTGATGCGAGGATGCATCTCCTCAACCTCTTTTTGTACGGTCGTGAGGTTTTCTTGCGACCGTGCGCTGGCTCATGGGTCTTGGACCCTTTTGCTTTTTCCACGTGATTAAGCCGCGATCACATTTTGGGTTCCGCATCGCTCCTTATGGAAGTTGTTGCTGCGTTGCCCAGGTTGTCCGCTTCGTCGATCTCTCCTGAAGAGGTTTTGGACCTCTGATGGTTTATGAGTCTTCAAAGCTAGCCCTTGGTCTAAAGACCTAGAGGTGCTAGGAGGGGTCTTAGTCTTAGTTTCAACCCTTTTATGGGGTCATGGGGTCCCGACTCCCATTTTCTCGATGCTCCTGCTAACCTTGAGAGGTCATGATGCCCTGTTATAGGCAGGATTGGTTTCGCCCCACGTGGGGAGAGGCATGTCCCCATAACCACACGGTCGGAACGGTGCGCCTCGTCAGGGTCTATGAGTAATCCGAGCGAGACCCGATATCCTCCCCAATCGACGTGGAGTTCGGTTGTGCCTCATCGAGAGACGTCCCATAAATCGTCAGCCGTTAATCTCATTTGTCCCCAACCACCTCCACAGCAGCCAGAGGGTAAGATGCCTCCCCCCAGAGGGGGTCAACCCGGGAGACTTCGAAGCAGATGACTCAGACATAGAGAGAGACGGTCGTGTGGATCCGCACCACCAATTAGAGCCATGGGGGTCCATCTCCTCCTTGCCCCTATCCCTTTTGTGGCCCGGGCCCTTCTAAGGATAGGCCTAAGAGTGGGTTTCCTAAGCACAACGTGGGGTCATGGTTGCGATGGATCGCTCCGTACACGATCTCAGGGGGTGGTTAGCCTCCCCGGTCACATCGTGTCATAATGGTGCCCACTCACAAGTAGTCATGCCGCGGAACGTGGGTGTGCAAATCAAAATGATGTGAAAAGAGTGGGGGTGTGTGCGGCTTACTTTGTTCGTGCAGCTGCATGGGCAACCGTTGTTCCGCCTTCCCTCCGATCACTTCACCTGCTCTATGGGGATTTTCCAAGTGGTTAGTAAATGTGAATGAATGCATGTTTGGCGTAAGTGTCCTTAGTGGGGTCGCATTCGCTTCGAGTCGCTTGCTCCACTGCTTCCCCGTTCTTGCTCTTGAGCAGCCAGAGTTTCTCCCTCGCCGGCCTAGATGGACCGCGGTAAACGGCCGCTGGAGGAGTCACCGGGCACCGGCGGGGCGTCGTCGCCTGTTCGTCCTTGCCTACGCGATTAGGGGTAAGTGCATTCGGGTGATGTTCAAGTTTGAGGGTTCAACCTATATTGACCGTGAGAGTTCATAGGGCCACCTTCCACACCGCGTCCAAGGATCCATCGTCGTCGCTCACGTAGTGACTTTGCCCACAGGGGGGTCGAGCTTGTCGTCGTCCTCCTCGGACGATCGGTGCGAGTTCCATGAGCTTGTTTGTGGGGCGGACGTGGCCCGCCAGCACTACTCCGATGCCACCCGCATGAAAGCTCTAGTTTGGTTTTGGTGAATTGATGAAACCCTAAGCGCTAACCTAGTTTATCAAGTGATCATGAGATAGGTAGCACATTCCAAGTGGTAAAGCAAATGAAGATCATGACATGATGATGATGATGCCATCGTGATGATCAAGTGCTTGGACTTGAAAAGAAGAAAGAGAAAAACAGAAGGCTCAAGGCAAAGGTATAAATGTAGGAGTCATTTTGTTTTGGTGATCAAGACACTTAGTGAGTGTGATCACATTTAGGATCGATAGTCGTACTATTAAGAGGGGTGAAACTCGTATCGAAATACGGTTATCAAAGTGCCACTAGATGCTCTAACTCATTGCATATGCATTTAGGATCTAGTGGAGTGCTAACACCCTTGAAAATGTTTGTGAAAATATGCTAACACAATGTGCACAAGGTGATACACTTGGTGGTTGGCACATTTGAGCAAGGGTAAGAAACTTCACCGGCGGAGTGTCCGCCCGTAGAGTGCGGACAGTCCGACGGTGCCACCAGCGCCCTAGACAGAAAAGACGGAGGTCACTGTAAGTGACCGGACGCTGGTCTCAGTAGGACCGGTGTGTCCGGTCAGGTGGAGCAACGAAGACGCTGGCGTCAGTCTCTAACCGGATGCTGGGTAACTTAGTGACCGGAAGCTAGAGGGCTATGTCCAGTCCTGCTAACGTGGCAGTGCATAGAGGAGACGCCGAGTGATCGGACGCTGGGAGAGTCCGGTCGAGCATGACCAGACGCGTTCGGTCGTGAAAAATCGTTTCTGGATGCTTACTGGAAACGATCGAACGCTGAGGTCCAGCGTCCGGTCACTTGGAGCTGCTGCTTCTGGTCATCACTTGACCATTGAGATTGGTTGATTGACATTTGAAGAGAGGGGACATGTGGCACGCATCGCGTGACCGGACGCTGAGGTCCAGCGTCCGGTCAATATGACCGGAGCGTCCGGTCACCCCACGTTGTGCCCAGTGAAGGGGTACAACGGCTCTATTTCGTGGGGGCTTCTATTTAAGCCCCATGGCCGGCTCAAGCTCACTCTCTTGGCCATTTGCATTGACATGGCAACCTTGTGAGCTTAGCCAAAGCCCTCCCACTCATCTCTATCATTGATTCATCATCTTTGTGAGATTGGGAGAGAATCCAAGTGCATTGCTTGAGTGTTTGCATCTAGAGGCACTTGGTGTTCATGTTTTGCTACGGGATTTGCTTGTTACTCTTGGTGGTTGCAGCCACCTAGACGGCTTGGAGCAGCGAGGATCATCGAGCGGAGTGTGGTGATTGTCTCTGTCTCCGATCGTGGTGATTGTGAGGGGTTCTTGACCTTTCCCCGGCAGAGAGCCAAAAGGTACTCTAGTAAATTGCTCATGGCTTGTGTGATCCTCATCTTGTGTTGGTTGTGCAACACCCTATTGAGGGTTTGGTGTGTGATGCCAATTAGCGCGTGAACCTCCAAGTGAGTGAATCGCCACAATGAGGAGTAGCTTGCCGGCAAGCAAGTGAACCTCGGTAAAACATCATTGTGCCATCATTTGATTCCGAGGTGATTGGTCTTCATTGGTATTCATTCTTGTGATTGATTAGCTCCTTCCTCGTCACGACGGTAAAACCACCTTGCTCACTCTCTTTACATTACCGCAAACTAGTTATCAAGCTCTTTAGTGTAGCTAGTTGTGAGAGCTTGTTAGTTTGGTTAGTGTGGCTCTTTAGTTAGCCTTTGAGAGCACACTAACTTAGTATAGTGACATAACTATTGTGTGGATAGAAACTATATAAACTAAAATTGTGGTAGGTGGCTTGCATTTTTAGTAGGCTAGCGCAACACTTGCTTCGCCTCATAATCATCTAATCGGTTTGCTAAGTGTTGTTATAGAAATTTTTATTAGGCTATTCACGCCCCCTCTAGCCATTAGGACCATTCACCGCGAGGTGAGCCAACTAGAGCGCTGCCTCGACACCGTTAGAGTGGCCCTTGAGGCCTCGGAGAGGGAGACCGCCGTCGTGCAAGCGGCAGCTGTCGACGCCTAGGCCCGCGTTATGGGTAATGGAGCTTCTTCGCCTTGTCGTCCCATCCATTATTTGTCGTCCTTGATCTTCCTCTGATCTTCACATCTTCTTGTTGCTAGCGTTGGAGGAACAGGTGGTGGCCCCCCGCCACGAGACTGAGGAGGCTCACCTTCGTGAGGTTCTCCTGATGGAGGACCACGAGCGTGCGGTGGTGGCTAGGATCCGACAGGGAGCCGGTGTCGCCCTCGCCGCCCTATAGCTCCGCACCGGCTAGGACTTCTGTCAGGTGGCGCCTGGGTTATCCGATCATGCCGGGCAGGCAAAGTGGGTGGAGCTGGTTGGTGGCTTTGCCACCGCCGCGCCCGCCATCGTGGCCATCATGGACGTGGAGGACATCCTCTACAGCAGTGGCCAAGGACCTTAGGTTGTACCTAGGGTCCTTCAATAAATAAATTTTCTTAGCTTATTTCCTGCACTTCTTTTTCTTTCGCATGTCTGCTATTGATCCGATCGTTTGAATGTCGTAGTCGCGACCTTACCTAGGGATCGTCTTGCAAAGCTTAGTTTGGTGCGACTCCATTTTTGCGACCGAGGTGTCATAGGATAGATCTGGCGGTGGCGCGCCTTTTGTCGCCCTCTCTCCCTTAGGTCATGATGATCTTTCTTGTGGTGAGCGTCGGCATGTAATATGCCTCAGCGTGGCTCCCACGAGAGAGCCATGTTGATTGGCATGTGCCAATGGACACGGGCCACTTGGGGTTGCACGCATCATCAGAATGTCGCTTCATCATGCGCTCATTGAGGCGCATTGCGATTTTTGGGCGTAAGAGGGATTCATTGGTTGTTATGTACAAGTTTCCTTAGTTGGCTTAGAATAGCACCAATGTGAACATTAAGTGTCCATGCCACTGGTCATGGCTTTTGCTATCCACGATGCTTGATGCAGCGAGGCCTGGAGCGCACGGCTCGTCGAATCGAGGAATGTGCTGTGTCATAAGCCTTAGCGCTCATCGTTCGCGTCATCCTCGTGCTGTGTTGTCGCCTGCCTCATCACATGCCACGGCCGAGGTCACAGAGTGCGACCTTCACGTGCTCCCCTACCGTGTAGGGAAGCCGTGTTTGGGTTCAGCCCCTAGGGGCTAGCATGCGGCTATCGCGATGTCGTAATTCTCCCGTTCACACAGGTGAGCCTGCTGGAGGTCGCCTCCTACAATGATGATCCCATGAGGGCCGGGAATCTTGAGCTTAAGGTAGGTGTAGTTGTGGATGGCCATAAACTTGACGTAGCATGGCTGGCCCAGGATGGCATGATAGGTGCTGGGGAAATCCGCTATCTCAAAGGTAAGCATCTCCGTGCGAAAATTGGCTCGACCTCCGAATGTCACGGGTAAGTTGACCTACCCGAGGGGAATGGCCAAAAGCCCGAGTATGACTCCATGAAACGGAGCACCAGATGGTCATATTGCTGCTCACGATAGCCCCATGGCATCGTAAGTCTCGGCGTAGAGAAGGTTGAGGCTGCTCCTGCCGTCCATGAGGACTCGAGATAGGCAGGTCTTGCCGATGATCGGGTCGATGACCAGGAGGAAGCACCCCGGTTGCAAAATGTGGTCATGGTGATCCTTTCTATTGAAAGTGATCGCGGTTTCTGACCATTTTAGGAAGGCCGGGACGGCTTCGCCCAAGGCGGCCGCGTTGACCTCCCTAGCTATGAGCTTCTACCGGCATTTGGACTCATACGCCGTCGGTCCCCAACGATCATAAGGCACCGTCTCGGGTCGGGATACGCATCCCCCTTCTCTTCATTGCCGGCGGGCCTAGACGGCACGTCCGTGCTGGTCATTTTGTAGTTGCCACTAAAGTAGCGCTTGATGAGGTCGCACTCCTCGAGGGTGTGCTTGACTGGATAGCCGTGGTTGCGGCATGGCTTCTTGATTATCTTGTCGAAACTGACATGGTTGAACTTGCCAGTCTTCTATTTGTGGACCCTGTCGACTACCGTGATGAACTCACTGTCACGGTGCCTCTAGCTGTCCTTATTGCCCTTCACTCATCGGTTGCGGTCCTTAGCCTCGTCTGTGGGTTCAGCTTGAGCCTTACCCTTGTGCTTCCAGAATATTGCACAAATGGCCTCCTCGCTGGAGGCGTGGCTTGTTGCGAGGTCGAGCAACTTTCATGTAGTCCGCGGTTTGCAACGTCCGAGCTCGTCGATGAGTTCTTCGTTGTTCGTGCCAGAGATGAAGGCTCCGATCATGCCCGCATCCACGATATCGGGGAGATCATTGCACTGCTTGGAAAAGCGGTGGGTGTACTCACGTAGGGTTTCTCCCGCCTTTTGTTTGCAGGCTTTGAGATCCTAGGAATTTCTAGGGCGCACGTAGGTGCCCTAAAAGTTCCCTATGAAGATGCGCTTGAGGTCTGTCCACAAGTGGATGTTGTTCGTAGGGAGATGCTCGAGCCATGCTCGAACGCTTTCCGCAAGGTAGAGCGGCAAGTATTGGATGATGAAGAGTTTGTTGTCCGCCCCGCCTGCTCGACAGGCGGGGCGACAGTCTTCCAACCACACGGTAGGGTTGGTGTCCCCGGAGTACTTGACGATGTTCGGCGGCGCGCGGAAACGCACCGAGAATGGCGTCTACCGGATCCTCTTTGCCAACGCCTGAGGGCCACAGGTGTCCGGGCTCGGGCTATGTTGAGCGTCTCGAAACTTGGGATGTCGGCCATGGTTATCCGGGTCGCTGTCACCATAGTATAGTTGATCTTCACCTGCCCAGTCCAAGTCTCCGACATAGCGGCTGCGTGCTGGGGAGGGTTCCTGCCTACGCGCCGCACCGCCATCGTCTGGTCAGAGCATGCTTGGTGTGTGGTGCCCCTTGGGGGCACCGTGTGCCAAGGAGATGTGTACGAAACTAACCTTGGGATGTCGCCTCCCTACGAAGCTTTGAGCCTGTTGTACTGCCATAGTTTCTAGCAGGTCCCGCAGCTCCTGATGGACGTGCTTTCCCTCATCAGTCGAGGGTTCAGGGGCCGTCTGCATGATCATGGCGGCCGCTGTGATGTTTTGGCTAGCGCGAGGGAAGATGGGCGTCTCCCTCTTGCCCTATTGGATTTGATCGTATACACGGCGTGCCCGCGCCCGCACGCCCTCGGCGTCGAGGTGTGGTGGCCTAGGGCACCCGTCGTCGTGGCATTTATTAGCCTGATCAACTTCATGGGCCCTGGCTCATTCCAGGCATTCCTGGTCATACTCGGCCTGTTTTTCGGGGGTGCGTGGAATTGGGTAGGCATCATCCTCTTCATCCTTTGCTGGCGCCACCCCATCCTCCGAGCGGTGCAACATGTTGCATTCCCTTAGCGGACGACAGTTCCCCTCATAATCGAACTTAGAGTCCGTGTTCTCAGGGGTTGCTAGCAGGAGGTCATAGAGGGACTCTGAATCCCGCTCCATCATCCCCACAAACCTGAAGGATTCTGGCATCATCGAACGACCATTGTGCCTGGCGAGCTCCCATTCAAAGAGTGCAATCGCGTCCCTCATTTCATAGGGTAGTGCAGTGCTGGGATTCTAGAATTTGGCCTCTGGCGGCAGGGGACCACTTCCGGAGAGTTGGGCGAAAGCGTTCGCCAACACGTAGAAAATGCGTCAGCTTAGCTCTGGCCCGAGATTCGCCTCAAGATAAGCGTCAATCCTACATGGTAGCGCATCAGAGTCGACGATCGTAGGACCGGCTTAGGCCGATCCGTGATCAGGCGTCGAGATGTGCTGCGGAGCCGCATTCTCTTCGTTGAGCCGCATCAGACCTAGGCGGTCAGCCATCAAGTGAAGGTCCCCGAAGCGCAGGGCTTGGTCGGGGAGAAGACCATCAACGGGAGCTGGCCTGTCGGTGTCGGTGAACTCGAGGCTTTCCAAAGTGGATGCGGCCGTCGAGGGCCATGCCAAGAGCAAGTCCGACGTAAGTGCAGGGAGCCATCGCTTCCTTCTCAACAACGAGAGTGCGCGACTATCCCCTACCTAGCGCACCAACTATCGGTGTTTCGTAAATCGGACTAGTAACTTATACGATTGTTGTGCTATTCTAGGAAGACGATGGTAGCATCGAAAAAGCATGAGGATTTATACTGGTTCAGACCGGAGCCCAATGTCTAGTCTCAGAGATGATCAAGTGCGTGTTCCTCGCTTGAATGCTCTGAAGTTCTTACAATGGGGGTGGAAGAGGTAGAAGGACCTAAGCTAGGAGACGGACAGCCTGAAGGGAAGCTTCAAGAACCCTACTACGATGGAGAATGAGTGAACGAGTAGGGGACTCAGAATGTCTCGAAAGGGTGCCCTGGCTGCCCTTATATAGAGTTCAGGGCCAGGGCACATACAAAGCAATAGGTTCTCCCGACCGAAGGGTCATGAGCCTGAGGGAGGTCCTAGCTAACTTGGCTTGCAAGCTATGCCGTCTTGCGAGGTGTGTCTAGGCGTGGCTATCGTCATGGTCTTGCGGATACATCATGGCGTGGTGCTACTATGCCGGCCATGGCGGCACTGTAGGCACGATGATAGTTCGCCAGCCGTCCTATGCGACGTGGTTTCCACAGTGGTCTTCGTCATCGTCTCCTGGTTTCCTAGGGCGTCGTACAGGAGTTGGTGGCCGACCCTGGGTCGTTGGTTGCCTTATTGTTTTGAGGAGCGGGGGGCCATGATCCCCATCCTTGGGATCATGGTTCCCGCCAGCCTGGATGGCCTCTGAGTCGAGGCCCCGTCGTGGATCCTATCCCGTAGTGGGCAGGATCATACTCTTGTCTCGTCGGGTTGTATCTGGCCGGTGGTCATCGTACCTGTCGTCGCCGCTTTGAGCGGTATTGTCTTGTCTATGCGGCGTGGCACAAGGATGGCGTCTGATCGGACCGAGGTGACTGCTGTCCCCTCAGTCCTTGCGGGGCCAGTGCGGCGTGCTCGTTCCTGTCAGAGCAGGCACGCTTGGCTGGGCACGACCTCTCTTCGTTCCTTCCAGGGGTCGTGATGGGGGAGAGGTCGTGTGCCTTTCCAGTGCCGTGTAACTAAGGCGCGAAGGAGGGGTCATGGCTGACCCCGGTCTTAGCATCCGGCCTGGTTCGCTTGGATTAGCTAGGTCTCGGTCGTTCGGGCCTTCGCTAACTGATGTGTTATGAGCCGCTCGACCTGCTAGCTAATCGGTGCCCTAAGACCCCCCCGGGGTTATAACCCCGACACACATACTCATGAAAATGAACGTGTGAGTGATCGGTCGTAGTTGCACATACTCATGAGAATGAACGGTCTCATATATAGGAGCAGGGGTGAAGCTACATATGTTATACACGTAGCTGTGGGTGCATATGCAGCCCCCTCAAAAATACAAATTCAGTGATGAAGTCTAAAATTTCACTATATATGCACCCACTATGGTTAAAGATAAAGTCTATAATTTCACTATATATGCACTTCACCACTATATAGGAGTATGTGGTGATTAATTTGCTCTCAATCGATCGATCAGCATGCACATAGCTAGCTCCTCCTCATCGGTGGCCAAGTTGCTATTCAACGCTTGACGTGGGTGTCCTCATCAACGCCCTCAACGCCCACGCAGACGGTGAACTCTACCACTCGTCATATATATCCTCTAAGATAGCATCAGTGACTGAGGAGGCCCCCCTAATCCTCTAAGCAGAAGTAGACCGATCCTTTAAGATAGCATCGGTGGCGGAGGGGAGGAGGCACGTGCCCCCCTCCCCCAACCTCCTAGAAGGTCCACTGTATAACTCTCCTCATTTAGATAATAATTAATGATAATTATTAATTAGTGTTTTATTTGTGTCTACTCTCTTCTTTGTATTGTTTCTTAATGACATCTATATAATTTTTATAACTAATGTTCATGTTCTTGTTATTGCATGTACAACATTCTAGTTAATATTAAAGTAAGATAATTTTTCTTGATTTATCGTTCGTGATGTCTAGCTTCCTCCATCCCTCGGTCGATCCACTGTGCTTCACCCTCTTCTTCTATGTGAGAACATTTCTTTACCGCACCAAACATTTATTATGAAATCTTGCAATTATATTGTTTTAATTGAAAATCAGATTAGGCCAAGTCTAATTAAATTCAAAAGATATAGTTAGCTTCTAATCTTTAGCGACGATGAATCCAGGTGAACATGAAATAAGTTGTACATATGGACATGTTTGTTCGTGTAACGTATTATTACGTGACCATGGAGAGAATTCAGCTGGTTTGGCTGCTGGCTCTACTGTTCAGGGTTTTTTTCTTTCTAATTCATAACAACGGGGAGTTTTCAGTACGACGCGGGCGATCGGCATGTACATCAAGCTAGTACAACGACGTATGAGACCATGTGGATCGGATGATCATGGCAGCAGCAAGAGACGTACATTAGCATTACCCTCATCTCAATTCTCGTCGTGTCCTTTTGTTTTAAGAGGGGTTACCAAGCTGTTCTTTTAAGAAGCTTCAGAAACGCAATATCGTGGCTTTGCAATAGGCATAGATCAGTCCCGCTTGTCCGCAGAAATCCACAGCTTGCCATTTGTTTGATCAAATATAAGCCTCTGAGGCTCCAACATGCCTGGAGTAGTGGAGTGGGAGTATGATAGTAAGGTTTGCTGGGAGTGGGAGTATGATCAAGAGAGGAGTTCGTTTGGGAGACCATGCGACTGCTGCACAAAACAATCTGGCAAGTGCTTATAGAGTTTAGGTCGAAGAAGTGAAGACCGTTAAAAAATCATTTAAAAAAACTGTAAAAGAAGACGGAGATGATTTTTATACTAAAAGAGAAAAGTTTAGATCGAGGAACTGAATAACAAACATAGATGAAAATATATATAAACAAAAAAAAGAGATAACACACGCTTCCGCTGCGCTAATCTGATCTTTGATGCTAAACTTATATAAAATGTAATTTTAGTTGTGTACACAGGACTCAATAGTTCATACTACCGTGTACACAGCCTGCGGTTCACACTTGTGCTTGTGCGGCGAGTTTCCGCAGAACAGATACTACAGATTACAGAATGATGAGGCCTGGCCCGGCAGCGCGATGGGGAAACGGGCGATGCTGTAGCCCGCACAACCAAGCTGTGCCCAATACCAATTGCCATACATAACATAGCAACCATCGTCAGAACTCACAAACATGGCGCACATGTACTGTACCGGCTACCGGTTACATCGTCGCCATGTCAGCACGTGCCGAGCTTGCGACACATCGCATGATGTTTCATTCAGCATGTTCACTTGTTGATTTCAGGCAGGACTTATCAATCATGATACAGTATTTTTCTCTCACAACAAACCAGCACCAATCGGGCTTATCAGCCCAGAAACCAACCAGCGAACAGGTTGATTATGTCCGCACAGCTACAGAAAATTAGCATCCGTGTAACGGACACCTGACACGACACGGCCATGCAGCCTGTTCAGTTGGCTGGTTCGTATCGTTGCTGGTTCATGAAAAAGTATTGCTGGCTGGTTTGTGTGAGAGAAAAATACTATTCCGGCTAGAAATTTACGATCGTTTACGACGAGCCACAGCCAAACGAACAGGCTGATGGTCCTTGAAATAAGCATCATGCTGGACGCATGGCCAACAGAATGACCTCGCACAGTGACCACACTCGAGCTAGCTATGATGTAACCCCAGATCATGCTGAGCAGAGAGCAGTTGCATGTGCCTGCTTGGGTTTCACTTTCAGTAGCTGCTGTGCTGGAGTCCGAGTTTCAGCACAAGCAGGGATAAGGTACAGCGCAACCTTCTGTAACATGCAACTGCTCAGCCACCGTCTTCAGTGCTGTCAAGTCTGCCCTGAATATAACCCCACCACCCACTGACCCACCAAATGAAAAAAAAAAGGGCAAAAGAAACAACAAACTGCATGCCATCACTCAATCTGGTCCCATTAAACTCCGTGAATGCATGCATGGGTTCTCAAGACTGTCAGCGAGGGTTCAAAGGTCAATCTACGGGCCACGTACCCAGTCTCCCAGACCATTCGGATGATTTAGCCTGATGAAGATCCCAACACATTACACATCGGAAGGGTGGTCTACGCGTCTAGCCCCACCCATTACACCCTAACTATTCCTTGCGAAGGCCAGCAACTATGTTAAACCTGATGTTATCAACACTAGTTAACCTCCTGGTCAGTAACTACATGGCCACGGCAGATGCAAAGGTCCTCTTCCCGAGTGAACTGAAACCAAGAACTGACCAGCCGGAGCTCGCGTTGTAAACCTCCACCTGTGACAGAAGAGAAGAGCCATCTTCAGGAAAGAGCACAGGTTTGCCAGGCAACATCTATATACTAGGTAAAATTGTCAGGAGTAACTGTCAGGAGGAGCCAACAGTTACGTACGGTATCCAGGATCTGCACATTGGACTTCAGGCCACCGATTAAGTACGCGCTTCCATCCAGAGTAACTGCAGCGGCGTATCCTCTTGGGGCGCTCAAGGGATCTCCCATCCTCCAGGCATTGAGGCGAGGGTCGAAGATCTCAACGCTAGAAACCATGTTGTCCCCATTGTATCCTCCCATTGCGTATCTGAAACACAAGGCAAACCGCTAGATAAGTTAATTGCCAGGATTCAATACCAAGATGAGCTTAATTCTGTCAGAAAGAAGAAGCATAAGAGCAAGTTACTGACAGGCTTTCTCCCAGGACAGTTAGGGCATGGCATCCCCTGTTTGTGTTCATACTTGGAAGACGGACCCAGACACCCTCCCTTTGGTCATACCGTTCTGCTGATCTGCATGCAACAATGTGTTTCTTAAGTTTAGTTCTGATGTCTTATGTGACTGTATATCATGTAACAACATGAAGGGAAGCGTTAAGGAGGCCTTACTGTAAGTACGTGCTTCCATCATATCCACCAGTTGCGTAGATGGTGCCATTCAATTCAGCTGCGGCAAGAGCAAATCGCTGCAACATATATTGTGAAAAAGTTAGCATATTGGTGTCAAGACTATTAAACTCTTTGAGATACTCTAATAAGTACAACTGATGTAAGAAATTATTGTGAAGATACAAGAGTAAGTAGCTGTAGTACTGTAGCTCAATTATAAACAAAAATCTAGGCAACCTATGCAAACAATGATGCGATGATCAGATGAATTATTATATGAAGCAGAATTCTTTACACAGAGGATGAACACCATATGCTGCTGCAAGTATATACAAAAATTGAGAAAAATTACACATCATAACTGATCTTATGTATCTTTACACAAAAATAAAGCTATTCCCTTTATGTGCTCTTATTGCTTAAGGGAACCAAGTTAATCAGGAAACAAACATAGCTGACTCAAGGTCCAAGCACTACGTTGTAATGGGCTAGAGCCTAGAAGACATCAAGCTAGGTAAATATTATAAGCAAAGAGAGGATGAGATCATACAGAGATCAGCATAGATGGACCACATATCCATTTCCCAAGATATGGATCAAACATCTCAACTTCTGAAAAAGTTTCATTTCCATCTCCTCCACCAATAGCATATATTTTGCTATTAAGACTGATACCAGCAAGACTTCCTTTCTTGCAGTTCAATGAGGGGCATTCTATCCACTCGTTATTCCTTGAACTATAGCATTCCACTATCAAAAGAAAACAACCAGATAGAAGTAAATACATGCCACAAAAAATGAAAAGGTCATGCAGAAGTAATATTATAAATACCATGTCATACCTGTGTTATACCATGGTGACTTGCCACCTCCACCACCAAAAGCAAATATGTGACCATCCAATGCAGCAGCAGATGCATATGAGCGGGCGACACTCATTGGTGCGAGACCCACCAGTGTGTCTTTCTCAGGAGAAAAGGAATCAAGAGATGGTAACCAGGTCACGCCATTGTAACCACCTATCAGGAATATCGATGGCTTGGTTAAAGTCTTGCGCGTGCTTCCAAGAAGAGGCAATGAAGAGTCAAATCGAAATTGTAACTCATCTACAAGATATTCCAGCTGCTGTACTTTTCTTCCTGAATCTTTAACAACTTCCCTCAAAAAAAGTATATCTTGATCTGACCCTTTCTGAGAAAATAACTTAAACATATTAGAAAATCTTGTGCAACAAAGTTTCCACCATAAATTCATCTGGTAGGATTGCTAAGGCAAGCAGATTTGAAAAACTACAGGAAGCATACAAATGCAAGAAATAGGCACTGTAGATATGAGCTAAATGGTTCATACAAATACAAGAGAAAACATTAGTGATTCTCAGTGAAAGAAACTGGTATACTTGTCATATCAACTATCGACATGATTAGAAAATGTAAATATTGCCCAGTGAATAAAATTGCAGGATAGGGAAAGCAAAGTCATTTATTTATTGTTTATTTCTTCTGGGAACAAAAAAATCATTTATTTTCTACTTCCAACAAACAAAAGAAGACACCAACAAATTTTCCATTTCCATTGTTCAAGGAAGAAATGGCAAACCTGCTTTTTCTCCAATGCTTCAGCCCTCCTGGATAAATCAGCAATGATTTGTCGAAGCTACAGAGGAAAGTAAAAATGTAAGGGGACTACAGTTCCATGAAAAAGAAAATGTAAGAGGGGGGCTAGACACGGTGTGTCGATTAAAAAAAGGCAAACCGAATAAATAACATAGATCACCTCAGCAAATTCTCCACGGTGTTCCTCAAAAGAGGTTTTATCTTCCACGGTGGCATCAAATGGGTCACAGGACAGGTTTGCATTGACCTTTGTTTCTTCAGGTACACATTGATCTGGGCTTGAATTAACACAATCCTGGGAAGACAGTGCCCCCTGCTGTCGTATGGAAAACAATTCTTTCAGCTTTTTCAGGATAGCGTGTCTTTCAGGCTGTAGCTCAACACCACCCGGGATATTGTTAACTTCACTCTCTATTTTGCCAATACTCACAGCAGCTTTATGCTCATTATGTACAAGCATGGTGTGTTTTTCTTCATTCACAGGATTGACAACTGGATCAATACATTCAGCAAGCTCCATTCCTTGGCAAACAGTTTTGTATGAGGAGTTTTGACTGACCTCATCTGGATTTGAATGAGGACTAAACTGGTATTGAAGAGCATTGTCATCCAAATCCTCCCAATCAGAAACTGGCTCCTCAAATTCCTTCTCATCAGTATCACTGTGTAAATTTTCATTGATGCTAGCATTTTCCACATCAGGATCAACCCAGTTTTCGAGAACACCATCACTTGCATTTGATAAAACACTAAATGGATTGATATCCTTTGAATTTGCTTTAACTTTCTTTGGGTCAGGAAGAACTGGTGCCTTCCTTTTAGTTGGTGGTAAAGACGCAGCAATACTCCTTTTGCTTGAAGCAGCTGGTACTTGATTGAAATTAATAGGGGGAAGTGATTTGAACAAAGAAATTAAAGCTTTTGTCTGTGTATGGTCCAGCTCAAAGTAGAATAGATGACGATCATAATAGTTAGCACCAAGCACTGTTTTGTATCGGCTCTCCAGCATTGGTATATACCGAGTCCTTGTGCAAATACGAACCTTAAAAGTAGAAACAGCCATTTGAGACAAATGGAATGGGAAAAACCTAACTGTTTAAACTATTCCACCAAACAATCAGTTAAAAGTTTGATACCTGAGCAGGAAAAGGTGTCGTTAATGAGTCCTCATTACTCCAAGCATATGGATCAATAGACATCTGACCAAGACTTGCAGCCTCAAAAATACCATGGAGTCTTCTGTCAGTATAATTGAATAGAAACAAAGGCATGCCAGGTTTGACATTCTTCGCATATGAATAATGGACTGAAGGCAGACCTATAAAGCAAAACAAACAAAAAACAGTCTAATTAGCCGAGAAATCAAATAGTTCATAAACCAAGCCCAATAATAGTGCCACAACTAAACAGGATACTGTAAAAACACAATAGTGGAATTAAAAATTATAAAGGTGGTTGCGAACCAAAGAGCTGTTTTTTGAAGCATTCTTCAATTGTATCAGGCTTGCAACCAAAGATCACCCCTCCAAGTTGTTTTACTGGGAGATTACGAAGCTGGATCCCAGGCTGGCTGTTTGGCTGAATTGCTTGCATTGCAAGATTGTGGGTTCCTTCAAGCGCTTGAGCTTCAGAAATTTTGGTTGCATGGGAAGCAGCACATCAGTTAAGCAAATGCAATGATATCAATGAGATAACACTTGTTTCTAAGTCATAATTGAAGGAGAGAGCATACAACTAGCAGTGGTTTCAAAGATCGACCGGTTCAAAACATTAGCAACATTTTCTTTTTGAAGTGCAAGCAACATGTGGATTACCCATTTTATGCCAACATGTAACCAAACAAAACCACTACTAGTCCATTATTTAGCAAGGAAAGTTATATTTATTTCATTAAACCGTGAAAGTTATGCAGAGTAGCAACAGAAGTACCGAAAATTTGGACTGAAACTAAATCTTGTCGCAAAATAGAGCCATGGACATCATAATCAGTCACAAAAATTATCAATCTGTGAACAAGCACACAGCCCTGAGGAAACCATTCAAATAAAATTTCCTAAACACGGCATGTCGCCTAATTCATCCCCTGCCTTCCAACAGGAACCAAATGCATACCCAATGCACCACCTAAATAACCGTCCTTCCAGAACCAAGACTCAATTCCACCCCCATCAACAGACCACAATTGCAATACAAGCTTACGAATCATGAGGAGCACGTCACACAAAAAATGTCTGATCGAAATGTGATGCACAAGAACATCTGAAGTCTAGGCTTAGTCACAACACGGGCACCGAAGCCACATCACCACTTCAACAAGGACGATCACACAGCAGCAAGCTGTCTATGTTACCATGCCACAACAAAACAATGAAACCGCACACAAGTGCTGCCACATCCCAAGGGACACATATCTCACATGCAGGCAATTTTTGGTCAGCTCTTGTACCAATAAAGATCTTGTCCAGCCCGCAGGGAAAAATACAGAAAATCTACCTGAGTTGTATCTACCACAAGTCCACAACCCACAAAACCAGTCGTGAAACGAAGAAACAGAAAAAACAAAAATAAATCACATGCAGGCACAGTTGCCCACCAAAATTGCATGGATTTCTCTTTTTTTTTTAAAAAAAAACCGCTCGGACAACCAACCAGAAACCCACCAAAACCAGCGCGATTGACTGCGATTAAACAGCTAGACAACGCAACGAACTAGTCCCCGCAATCGGCACCCCGCAACAGCCAAAACCTTGGCCTCGGTTTTAAATCCTAACAACCCCCCCGTTATCAACAACGCTAAACACTGATGAGCCACCCAAACCACAATCACCGAGGCCAGGCCACCCAACCGCGTTCCCAGCCGCCACCCCACATCGAGCACACACGCATCAACAAACCGGAACGGGCTAAACCCCCGCACGCGCCCCCACCCCGCAACGAGACACGAACAGGTTCCAGAAATTTGGCCGAAATAGAAAAGGATTAAAAAAAATGCGCCGCGAGCCGTACGTACGGAACCAAACCCCACGGCCGATCCTTGCCGAGCGCGCGATCTATCGGGGAGGAATGTAGCGGCTCGAGGCGCTGGGGAGTGGCCGGAACCGCACCTGATTGCGCCGCGCCGCGCCGAGGTGGCCGGAGCTCGGATGAAGCAAGCGCCGCGGCCGCGCTCTGGTTCGGGGGTTTTCGTTGGGTGCTGCATTGTTTTTTTTTTTAAATCTCGTTTGCTGCGCTGCGTCTGCGTGTGTGTGCCGATATTGGCGGAGTCGTGTGCGGGAGGACGGCGAGGCTTATATATGTGTGGGAGAGGTGGGCGGTGGTGGGGCCACCTCACAGCGACTGCGGCCGAGCTCCGTTGGGCACGGCGGGGGTGGCGCGGCGCAGAGGACGTGACTAATCATTGACAGGTGGGGTGGCGGAATCTAAAAACTGTGATCCCTGGCTCTGTGGCTAGTGCTGCAGCTTAAAGTTGCTTTGTGTTACGCTAAAGTTTCCGATGTTCTATGTTAATTAAGAGGCTGAACGTGAGTTAATTATAAATTTTATCGCAGATACCGTGGCTAATTCGTTAGACGAATCTATTAAGCCTAATTAATCTATCATTAACATATATTTACTGTAGCAACTTATTGCTGAATCATAGACTAATTAGGCTTAATAGATTCATCTTGCGAATTAGCCCTCGATAGAGTAATTAGTTTTATAATTAATCTATGATACTTTTAATTAGCATCCAACATCTAATATGACGGTTATCCAAACGCATGGCCTGTTTGCTGCAGCTTTAAGCCACTGTGGCTGCAGCTGCTTGCAGTTCTTTTTTATGCCTAAGTACTGTTACATGAACTAAAAATCTGCTGAAAGATATTCCTATACGATTTGCAGTTGAGAGATATTCCTATACGATTTGCAGCTGAGAACACAGATTTTAGCTGTTTGCGCGTGCAGGAAATCCAATTTTTAGCTGCACACTCCAATTTGGCAAAGAAATTATTTTGGTTGCCAAAATAGGAAAAAAAAACAGACCCCTGACGCGGACGCCCTCGCCCCGCCGCCCGCAGCGGCCACCCTCTTCCCCTCTCCCCCACCGCCGCCATCTTCTCCAGCTCCGACGAGCCTTCCCCGCCCGACCTAGCCCGACCGCCCTTGCCACCACCAGCTCCCCTAAACCGCCCATTGACCATCCATGCCGCCTGCCCTACCTGCCTCCCCCTGGCCGACCATTTTATAGCCCACTGGAGTTGAGGAAGATAGGTGAGAGCTCGTCGGAACCCTAGAAAGAGAGGAGAGAGAGAGAGAGAGAGAGAGGAGGAGGAGGAGGAGGAGAGGCCTACATGCCGCCGGATCCGGTGGGTCCACGGCCGCTGCCGCTGCCGCCGCATCTGCCATGGCCGCGCGTGTGGGAGGTGGTACGACGCGGGCGCGGGGAGAGATGGGGCGTGGGCACGGGGAGGAGGGCGCCGAGGAGGTGCTCGCCGGACGCCAGCCATATCGCCAGAGAGAGAGAGGACGGACGGATAGTGGACGAGGGAGAGGTGTGTGGGTGGGCGGACGGGTCATGTACAAGAGAGAGGTGGAAGGCGTGCGGGCGGCAGCCATAAAGCGTGCACGTGCTTAATTAAGCATTTCCGATATAAAAATTATGAATTATAGATAATTTGGTGGCATCCAAATACCACTTATATAGATATGAAGTGGGTGTAAATGTAGAGCTAAATCTTGTTCTCTAACAAAAATGTCCAAAGATGTAATTTGGTTTAAACTTTGGTACAATTTGGGTTATTAGTTCCATCAAATAATTGGGACGAACGAAGACCATTACAACCTAAGAATCAAGAAGGGGATCATATCTTTTTCTTCACTTCCTCTCCCTTCTTCCTAAAAACATGGAGGGTCTTAAGGAGACTCTATTGTGCGAGAGGCACGGTAGGGTAGGTTCGAGTCTCACCCGCCCTACCATGAGATCCACCCCTATATAGAACTCGAACTATTTTTTCTCTAACAATTAATATATTAATTATACTGTTAGTTAAATGTGACAAAAGTAAGTTCCATCCGTCCCGCCGTTAGATCCACTCCAAGCAGAACTAAAACTATTCTCTAACAAAATATTATATATTATTAGATGTGACAAAAAGTAAGTTAGGCCTAAACTAAGGGGTTAATTGGATGTGGAGCTAGTGTTGCCTGACCTTGCTCAACCAAGCAAGCCTAACCTTGCGTTGAGAAGAGGAATTTGGCTAGCTCACTTGAGCAAAGAAAAACTGGCTTGCACAGAAATCAAGCCAGCAAGGCCAGGAAACCAAAATTCATTATACTTTCTTCATAAGACCTTAGGTAAGACTTGCCTAGGGAACCAAACGTGTCCTAAGAGCTTGTTTGGTATGGCTCCTTTAGAGAGACCACAAATTGTTGCTTGTCCTCCAGGTCTAAAAATGGCTCTGGTTCCTCTATTATTCACGTAAAATAGTTCTTCCTCGGTGTTTGGTACACTCCTCCGTAGAAGCTGCTCTGCCTATGTTTAGGCAATATCACGCTTGTAAATTTTACGAGTTAATTGGATGGCACTCAAATTATTGTTCTCTAGCAGAAATATGAGACTCTTAATTAGTTGCATAGTTGTAATGTGTATCCTTGGCCATGAACTTTGCTGCCGGAAGAAGATGAACATGTGGCAGCTGCCCACATGTCCACTCCTCTGCCCCCATAATATAACAACAAGCTGCTCAGTATCCTTGGCCATCCAAACTTCATCGTGCAGGTTGCCACTAGGTTTTGGTTGTTAGATTATGCATGGTTCAAAAATTCGCATGCTACTGAAACCATCACAAATCTCCCGATCTATGTAGTGTCGAGAGAATCTTCTTCATCATCGTCACCAGGAGATTAGCTATCGTAGCTCCGTATGTGCATCCGCTTCTGAAGTTCTAATCCACCAACCGCCAGGTTCAGACATCTAGGTGGATCAAGAGACATACAGTAGTAATATGGTCTGTTTGGTTGCAAGCCATTTTTTTACCAAACCAAAACGTGAGCAAGTTTAAAAGATTTGGCACGCAATTGGTTTGGTGCCAAAACATCGTTAATTCCTTACAAATTTTTGGCAAGACAATATTTCTCTCTCTTGCTGATAGCAAACCAAGTATCAACCTTGGCTGCCTTACCAAAATATTGGTATACTCACATTCTGGCTTGCCTTAAAATTAGCATGGCAAAGATTTGTGTTCAACCAAACAAGCTCATAATTAAAAAGGGAACATACAAAATATTCATTGAAATCATTTTACCATTCCCACTAGTATATGAGGTCGATTTTCTATATTTTTTCCAAATGCAACTTTCGGCTTTATTTATGTTAAGCTTCAAAACAGATGCCTTGAAGAACAAAGAATTCCAAATTTGGTACTGATCAATCATATAGATACAATGTGGTGCTTTGAAGACAAAGCTATTTGTCAGGCCTAGAGGTGGCGATGGATTTGCATAATACAAAGTTCAATAGGATTCTAGTTGCTTTGGATGCATTTACATAGGATCTATTTGGATTTGGATGTTCATAACCATTTGATCAAATAAAATCTAAAATCTATCATATATTAATTCAAAAAGTTTTGTGTGGCTATGTTCATTGGATTTATGTGGACTTGACTATTGAGACGTAGACCGACTTTAATGTTTAGTTTTAAATTTATGAAGTAGGGTCCACTTATATACCTAGTCAAACCAATTTACACATAGGTTGAATTATCTCCAACATTTTTAGTCAATTTTGCTAAATTTTTAAGGTGTGAACTCAAGGTTTTAATTCTAGTGTTTGACTCATCTAGCCACATAAGTTTGTACACTGTAGTGGGCAATCATATTGACTCATCTCTAACAACTTTTTAATTGATTTTGCTGAGATTTTAAGGTGTGAATGTGAGCTTTTGAATTCTGGGATCTAGTTTTTGACATAGACTTAATAAGTAGTTATAATAGTTTTGTTATTATTGGATTGTATTGGATGGATTTGGACATAGCAATTGGATTGGATGCGACATTAATCATTTATGTTAGGGTAGGTTTTGATTTGATTTTTTATTTGAATTTTAATTGGATTTATCCATATGGATTTTGATCCTAATACCTTGCCATCTCTAGTCCAGCCTATTGGCTTCTTTACTTTCTAGAGATGCTGGCGAGAGAAAAGTTATACAGAGAAAGCTTCATATCTCTATCTCTCACAACTAAAAAGACTAAAGAGTGACCGTTTTGGTGTGAGATTCGGTCTGCCCGTGCGATCCCATCTACGCCGGCTTCCATCGCTTCCCCTGGAGCCTTTTACCTGTGTGTCGTTATAAAAGATCTAAATTACCTGTGTACCATCAAAAAAACGAAAAGTTGTTCAGTACCCTTGCATGAATTTTTCTTTCCCTACATGCCACTTCCGTCACTTTGCCGTCTGATTCTAATAGAGCTAGGTGCCAGTTAGACATGAAATTACTTTTTTGCCCATCACTCTTTCTAGTCAATCCCACTGGTTCTTCTTTCACTTGATGTTCGTTCTCCACTTCAACCTAAGAGCCAAACCCTAGAGGAGAGGAGGGAGCAGGCGGGTGGGCGTGGAGGAGCAGCAGGGAGCAAGCGGGTGGGCGTGGAGGAGCAGCCGACGTGCACGCTGAGGGGAACGAGGGAGGCGTGGCCGCTGTGAGTCGCGCGCGCGAGGGTCGGGCGCAGCTTCGCGTGGGGGCCAGGCGCTGGCTGATTTGGCGCGGGAGCGGGCGCGGCTGAGGCCGTGGGGCCTCGCGCGGGGAGGCCGCTGGCCCACACGTGGGGAGGATGCAGGGGCTAGGTCCGCGTGGGTCGCCTGAGGCTCCAGCATGCCGGATTTCTCGCGGATTCAGAAAAGATGGCGGACGGGCGACCAGCTTGGCTTCCAGATGGGTGAGTTCTCCTTCCCTTGCTGCAATTGCATAACATCAGTGCCATGTTTGGTGTGGTTAGGATTGGATTAAACTGTGTAGATATATATGTTGTTCATCTGTAGGAATGACATCGAGACCATTTTCAATCTAGAAATCAGGTTAATTAGTCCAACTATGCGTGGACCATGGTATGGCATTAACAAAGTTGTTGATTCAGACACCATAAATTTTAAAGACCTTGTTGATGAAATTGTGGATGAGTTTCCTTGCGGGTATGGTGATGTAGTGAAACTGTTCTATTTCTGTGCTGATAGCAAGTCCAACATACAAATTCATTTAGACCAAGACTTAATGCATAGGTTCGCGAAACATATGAGCTCCAAGTGTTGTTGCATGTCAATTGCATATCATAAACCTGATACTGATCCACCCGAAATTCCACTATGGGACAATGTTGACATCCCATGCACCCATCAATGTCAACCCCTGGCTATGTAGAACCTAGCAAAGGAACTCAAACTGGGACTGCTATAGAACCAGATAATGACATGGTACAGGCTGATGATAATTATCTTATGAATCTTGAACTAGAGAATGAACATGTGGGAGGTAATGAGGAGGGTTTATATATTGACATAGCACTTGCTTCTTATGCAAATGTTGACACAAATGAGAAAAGGATGAAGATTATGATCCAGATTCAAATTCTGAATCCGATTCTATGTCTGACTTTGATATGGATGCTGAGGTAGATGAGATTGTTAAGGATAGAGTGCCATCTCACATCCCTGATGTTGCATACAACAAAGATGACCCTCCTATGGAAGAAGGGAGCATCTATCCAAACATGCATGAATTTAAGTTGGCTCTTGCAACACATGCTATCAAGAATGAATTTGATTATAACATTGAAAAGAGTGAACCAGGGAAAAACAAAAGAATACTTCCAATACTGTTGCGAAGAAACAAAAGAGTACTTCCAATACTTCAACTGCTGAGGCTAGTGACCCTTCTGTGAGGTAAGCTAATTTCCTATAATTATCTTTTCACCACTTTAATAGGTTAACTAACTGTTTTTCCTCATGTCTCCTTTTTCAGAGGATCTGGAACAGGGTCGAATCATCTAGATCCTTTGACGATTACTTACCCTTCAGGATCAAGTGAGTAGCACACAGCTGACAAGAGTGCAAGTCAACAACAGCACAAGAAGAAGAGGGCCATTCCGAAAAAACTGACTTCAAACAAGGCTAGTCCAGCCATGTCAACCCGCAGCAAGGTCCCTAGTTCCCCTTCTAGTCCGGCCATGGGAACTAGAAGCAAGAAAAAACTTGATCTTTGATGAGTTTGCATCTCTATGGCATACTGCTTTTGTAGTACTTGAGGTCTGTATGACCAAACAATATTTAAACTAGTAATGATGTTAATGTGATCATCTTTTGTCTTCGAACTGTACTTTGTAATCAAGCTGACTATGTATGTGGATGATAATTTTAGACCTCGTTTATGTCTGAATGTATTTTGGTTGTCGCAATTGTTTAATTTTTATTTATTGGAATTGTCACAATTGTTATATTTATTGGTTCTCGCAATTATCTAATTTATATATATTGGGTGTCGCAATCGTCGAGTTTATATTTATTGGTTGTCGCAGTTGTTGATTTTATATTTATTTGAATTTTTATGTGAACACACACAAGTTGTCATAGTGGTATAGAGGAAAAGTGAAGTTTTTTACAACACGGTAGTGGCACCAGAGGAAACAGGGAAAATTTGATGTATACCACAACTAAGGATAAAAGAGTCATTTTCGCTGTCCGTTAGCTACTGTTACAAGTAAAAAATTTTATGCAAGGATACTGGAGAACTTTTTGTTTTTTTATGATATACAGGTAATATCGATCTTTTATAATGGCACACGGTTAAAATGCTCTTCCCCTGCGATCCCACGCCCCACCCGGTAGCTGGCCCCACCGCCGGCCCTCCATCCTCCAGGCTCCTCTCGACTCGGTCCCAACACGCCGCCCCAACCCCGTTTGCCGCCTCCCCGGTGTCCCCGCCCTTCCCGCAGACACCGGCCCCTGATCCTATCCCATCCCGCATCGACGGCCATAGCGACGGGGACATGTGAGAATTCGAATTCCAGTCATCTAGGAAGGGTAACTCCCCCGTAGGAACGCATCCGGCAAAAAAGGAAGACTTCCTCCCAATCAGCTCCCAGGCGATCTCCTCCCCAGTCACGCGCGCCTCCCCTGGTCCCGATCTTCACCAGCACCTGGCCACCGCCTCCGCCCCGCGTCCCGCACTCCGGACCTTCGCCGCGGCGTCCTGCGGTGCAACCCCTGGCGCCCAGAACCCACGCCTTCGCGACCGCGACTCCGCGAACAGGAGAACGGAGCAGCGAACAGCGGCTGCTAGCCTCGCACCTAGGGTTGGGGCGGCGCAGACGACGGCGACGAGCAGCAGCCGGCCGAGTCGCCTAGCAGGGGAGCGGCGCAGGCAGCCGGCACTCCAGTCTTCGGCAGCGGTAGAGCAGAGGCATCGCGCACAGGCAGCAGGTCGGCTCCGTCGGGCCACAGGCAGGCGGCCGCACCAGGCCGCGCCGCAACGGGCAGCATCGCAAGCCAGCCCGGCAGCGCCCAAACCCTATTCGGCCAACCCCCAGCCGACTGCAGCCCGCAGCAAGCGCCAGGCAGAGGCGGGCAAAAGGCAGTACCGCAGCAGGCCAACAGCATAGCAGGTAATGCTGCAGCCTGTAACTGTAAGCATTTTTTTGCCATTTCCACATTATAATTGCTTAGAAATTTGATAATAAGTTATTTGATAAATTGTAGATTGTCCAAACAAACATATGGAACCTGCGACACTGGTAACAACAAGTCAAGCATGACATTCAAAAAAAAAAAACAAGTCAAGCACGGGCAAACGACGATATCCAGCTGAAAGGTCCAGGCATCTGATCCCTGATATCTCAATTTACTTGTGTTTTATTTTGTAAATGCCATTGTTCACAAGTCACAAACTTTCTATTGTAGGTGGCTAATAATTAGATGCTTAGCCAATTTGGCAATTTGTGTCAATTAATTCTTTGTTTGTTTTGTTCTTAATTAAGAAAATCCAATTCAACTTCATCTAGAATAATTCTGGTTTGGCATAATAAAACTAAAAAGAACTTGTGCCAACTGCCGAATGGGGGCCTGACCCTCATCCATAGTTTGGATTTGGCACTGCAGATTGGTGAACTTTACTAACAGAATATGCTTTTGGCAAAGCACTGTTACTTGACCGCGCCATTCTTTTAAAGTAGTTGATGATCGCATTTCTTGGAACAACCGTTTTAGATATGAATTCTCGTTTAGTTAATTTGATACTACCACTGATTTGTCAGGGTAAGCGGTTTAGCTATTGGATTATCCTTCCAAGTTAGCGCTTTTCAGTATCCTTTGTGCATCAGACTTCCTTGTCACACATAGGCCTTGAAGATATTTTTCATTTTTTGACATAGATTACAAAAGCCAGACACTGCGCAGCCACACTTCAGTTAACATGAAACTGGTTTTGTCTACAATGCCCTTGAATTGCTCATTCAAATTAAGCCACATGTATGCACGCAAATATTGATGTTTCCATCATCACAAATTTACTATACTATATGATGCTTTGACATTATCTTCTTGGCTTCTTGCTTCACAGAATATGTGCTATTGGGACAGAGTTATGTGTAGAGTTCATGATATTTTCACTGCAGTTAACTTGATATGTATTATCTATTATGCCTACATATTGATGTCATACTTGTTTCAATCATGTAAAGTTTGGAAACCACAAAAAGGCAATTAGTTAATATTTGCCCAAATTCTGATTTATCATTCTCTTTTTGTGTGTAGTAGGAACTGCCAGGCCCCTTCTTTGCTGATTAAAGATGAAGTGTCTGAAGTCACAAATCGATTGCGCTCAATGGCGGTCCCTGAGGTGCATAATCAAGTTGCAATCTTCTCCTAAAAATTGATACTATTACCATTTTTAAATCTTGAAATACTGTTTAAGTACAATGCTCTCCTTTTCTCAAATTTTTAAGCTTTTGTGTGAACTACTCTACGCATGGAACTCAATAGATTCACTGTGACCATAGGTACCTGAACTGACATCAGCAGTTGGATAATTCTTCAGAGCTGAAGCTGAAGGGAAATGAACGTGCCCTACTGGAAGACCAATACGACTGGCCTGAGTAAGAAGTGCCTTTTATAATTTTGTATTAGTGTCTATAATAAATATTTGTTTGAGGTCATCCATGTGGCTAGAGAAGTTTGTCCATTTGGTCTATAGGGTTTAGGATAGGCAAAATAGCCATTTTTGTCCCTAAACTATTGTCTGAGGCTCAGTTTGGTCCCTGAACTTTCAAACTGTCCACTTTATTCCTTAAACAATGAATTTGCAGCTCAATCTCATCCGTCCCCCTTCATGGCTCGCCACGTGGCCAGCAATACATGCGAAATGTCGCTCTTGCCTCTTGCTCCCTCCTTTAAACGCTGGCCAGGCTCACATGTCGTTTCCTCCCTCTCAGAGACGGGGGAGACAGGGGAGATGAACTGGATGAAGCACACGGGGGAGAGGGAACTGGGTAGACCCGTCTGCCAATGGCTCTTCCTCCTCGGCAGAGACGACGTACGAGACAGAGAGAGGAAATGGGGATGAGAGGGAAACACCGTGAGTCTAGCGAGCGGGTAAAGGAGGGAGCAAGGGGCAAGAGTGACATTTTCGCATGTATTGCTGGCTACATGGCGAGCCATGAAGGGGGATGGACGAGATTGAGCTGCAAATCCATTGTTTATGGACTAAAGTAGACAATTTAAAAGTTCAGGGACCAAACTGAGCTTCGGACAATAGTTTAGGGACCAAAATGGCTATTTTGCCTTTTAGATAAAAATTGGCAAATGTTCTGTATTCAGTAAATTTAATCCTGCATGAAAGAAAAGGCTGCTTGCAACTCACCCTAATTTCAGAGATACAGCCGAACCATCAATATTATCCTGTGAACTTTCCAGAGTGCAATGCAGTCATGACAGATTCAGAGGATTGACCATCTTGACCAATAACAACTTTAAGTATCAGGCTATCAGCATGAAAACCTCTAGATTCTTAAAATGAGGCAATAGTGTTCACTTTGATATAACTGAGCTAAAACAAAAGGTGTGCATGTTTTTTAAAATTCCCAACAAATTGACCAATACAAAAGCCTCGCATGTGAAGATGTATTTTACCCCACATGCTATCAAGCCACTTGGTGAGTTCCTGGCCTTCCTGTATCTCATCTGATTTAAGGAAGTAATGCTCTTCCCACGCATAGACAGCATAGGAATTGCCTTCCTATCATCCGAGTGTTTATTATAATCTGATTTGCTTTGGTTAAGTAATACTACATACATGGACACAGGACACTGGCTATTAGTTGTGACTTTCCTTCCAAACAGCTAATATCACTTCTTCTTTTTTCCGTTGTGAAAGAGAATTATTTTATATGGTCAGGTGCTCACCCAGTCCGATGAACTTAGGGAGGTCTACTTCCTTGAATCCACAAAGGGGTGCATTATGCAGATGCTTGGCTTTGGGGACGCTGATGTTGTGTGGCTTGCAGGAAAAGGTCCCAAAATCTTAGTTGGATATGATGTCGTGCTCCAATTTTACATTCAGGTTTGCACCGTCAATTCTCTGGCTTTGCTCTAAGATTAACTATTCGCTATTCGGTGATTTGTCATGGCTTTGCAGGTACTGATCAAATTAGTGAAGTAGGAAATGGCATGAAGATCAATAATACAAGGATGTAGCACAGCTGAGCAAGGGGCACCTGCAGCTGTAACTCAGACATGTACCCAAGGTTCATTCAGTTTCCCTCCTAGAACAAGTAACATGTTCATGTTTCCACGATGCTAAGGCCAAAAGGCATGTCGTTTTCTGCTTGACATTAAAATAATAATTTGTTTATTGAATTTACTGTTGTGTTTGTTTCCATATCTCGTGAAAAGTTTGTGGTCGTATCTTAAATGCAAGGAGGCAGTGAGAAATGTTTTTTTTTCAATGAGTTGGCAAGACATTGTAGCCATCTTTTCTGATCCCGGTTTCATTTTATTTTCTCTCTCCTTCCATGCATTTGAGCTACTCTTTGTTCTGTATATTTTTATTAGGATTTTTCAGTTAAGGTTGGCTGGCTTGTTCACGATCTCCTCTATAGCAGCCCTGAACTAAACCTTCCCTTTGCTGACATGAACACAGTCCATGCCAACCATTACGCTAGCCGAATACGCAAGGTCAGTCTCTGAACTTTGACAAAAAAAAATGTCTGAATTTTATACCTGAACCTTATGCTGACATTTGCGACAAAACAAACAGTGGTTTCAGGACAACTCAAAGGACATCAAGAGCCTCTGCGGGATGGCTCTGCAGATGCTGCACACCCACAAATGTTGGGAGGTAAAGTGCAGTTCAGCTTATGGAGAACACATGACAATGAATGGTGCTATGTGTGTGTAATCTGAATTCTGAATCAGGATGCTGCAAAAATGTGTGTAGGTGCCGTCAGATGTACTTCCATGAGAAGATCTTGGAGACAACCAGCGCGATCATCATGCCGATAACATGGCTGCATGCTTAGACTGCCACGCAGGGCGACAGTGTACGCGCTGCAGGCCGACACATTGAGCACAGGGGAGCTGGACTACATCAGCAGAAGTAATGGACTATTCTGATACATCAACAGAGGATTTTTTTATTCCCCTTTTTTGCAGAGCTTGTAGAAAATGGATTTGTTCATTTATTATCCATGTGCTAACACCAGGTGCAAAGATTGACATTAGTTGGAGATGAATCTTGCCTTGTGACCAGTTGACAGGGGATTCACTGAACTTTGCTAGACAGTTCAGTGCTTCCTCAAGGTCAACTCCCACTTTTTTCTCTATCTACATTTTTTTCCCTTTTGTCTGTTCAACAGGTGGCTGGGTGCTCCTTTTCTGTTAGTAGATGCATTGATATTATACTCCCTCCGTTCCAAATTATAATTCATTTGACTTTTTTGACTCTAAGTTTGATCACTCGTCTTATTCAAAAAATTTGTGCAAACATAGTCAAATTTAAGTCATTCTTGAAGAACTTTTATTAATAAAGCAAGCCACAACAAAAGAAGTGATATTTAACACAAAATTTTGAATAAGACGAGTGGTCAAACTTGGGGTTGAAAAAGTCCAACGAACTATAATTTGGAACGGTTTTAGTACTATTTTTTCCAAACCTTTTCTATAAGTCGATTAAAAGGTTGTTATGATTTAGAAATCCTACTTGTAACACTTGGATGTAGCATACGATTGAAGTAGATGAAACCTTTGGAAGATACAATTGCAACATGTGTGTGACATATGCAACATCCAGATAAAACACTTGCAAATTGCAACATGAAAACATTTATTGTAACATAAGACAAACAACTGAAACATTTCAAACATACTCTTTGTAACATAGGTATGAAACATGTGCGACATCCAGATTAAAAACGCTTGCAACGTACGTTTGAAAAAGTTAAAACATTTTGAACAAACGCTTGCAACATGCCTCTGAAGCACTTGCAATATATGCAACATCTAGATCTACTTTTTCAACATCCATACGAAACACCTGTAACATACCTCTGAAATATCTGAAACACTTGAAACATACATTTGCAACATATGGAAGTGGAGGTCGGGGCCGGATGATTCTGGTCTCGGGGCGCGAGCACCACCAGCGCGGGCCGCGCTCATGGGTGCCCTTGGCTCGGCCGGGGACTAACCTGAGGCGCACGATGGCACCACGAGCACTAGCAGAGGCGGGCGGTGCGCCCAACGACCGGGAGTGAGCGGCGTGGGTGGGCGCGCGGCGGGTGGGACTACGTGAGCAAGGAGCGAGAGGTGCGGGTGGGCGCGCGCGACGGGCAAGAGTGAGAAGCGAACATCACAGAGTGGGGTGCGTGCGGGGAGATGGCTGCGGCAGCAAATGCGGAGTGGGGCGGGCAGACGGCGCATGAGGCCGTGAAGCGTGCGATGAGCGAGTAAGTGGGTAGATATTTTTGAGAGAGAGATGTGGGAGACGTAAAGAGAAGGAGGCAGACTTGGTGGGCCGCGCTGGCCCAGGAAGGCGGCGTCGATGAACGCCCGCCCCTGAGCATTACCAATTTATTTATTATGGATATGGAATAATAGTTATTTCGTATTTTCATGAGTACACCAATCCACCGTAATATAATATACTTTATATCTGATGAGCCTAGCAATCTTAGGGTCTCTTTTGGAAGGCAGGCAGGAATTGTGTACAAATTTTGCAAGAATCAATTTATTTTTCACAGAAAAAAAAGCGCAAGAATAAAAAAAATCTATCATTCCAAAGGGGGCCTTAGTTTGTAGCTACATCCCGTCGCCACTGCAATACAACTTCATTTATCGGCACTGAAAATTTTAGTATCGCTACACCCAGCAGGGTAACGCAAAGGAGTTGAAAATGTTTGGCCGCTATTTTAAAGTATGGAATCAACTGATACAGATCGATTTCCGTAAAGAAATAGGAAATGTATGCAGTCCAAAGGACTCAAACTACCAACTTGAAGTGATGCGAAGGAAACAAAAGGCCATCCACATCATTTAGAATTTGCGAGAGGCAAACCATGCTCCCACAGTTACAATCGGTGGCAGGCAGACATACCGATTTGTGAGTGAATAGAATGACAAATCCTAAATTTCTTGGCATCATGAATCACAAATTTATTACGGATCCACTAGCCGCTTCACACGAGATCCAATGCATTTAAAAGAAACATGTGCCGACTCTGTGACATCCTCTTAACAGTCTGCAACCCAGTTGACAACAGAAGAGCTGAATAAAGCTAACAGTCTGCTCAACCACCATCTTCAAAGTTTTAAGCACTGCCATGTACATAAGCCTACTTAAGGAGAAAAACAGAAGCAATAACGCCCCGTTCGCTGGTCCAAAACTTAGCTAAAACTGACTGATTTTGTGAGAGAGAAACACTGTAGTGGCTGATTGATAAACAATGTTCTGTGAGGGGGATCAGCCGGCTGGTCTGGTTTTACCAGACCAGCGAACGCGCCTAACGTGATACAAAAGATTCTTTTGCATTATACTCCATCAGTTTGGGCATTCCTATCCAACAAAAAATGTTCATCCACACAATGCGGTGAATGTGCTTTCTAGTCGGCGAACGGATTTTAGAAGTTCAAACCGCCATGTTGTCGTATCTCGCTGTTGGTAACCAGAATGCTTCAGAAGGGTTGTTTACCCCGATTTATACTAACCATTCTTTGTAATGGCAGCGATGTTACAAAATTTGGTGATGTGAACCCTAAACTCCTGACTAGCAATTACATGACAACGGCAGAGGCGAAGGACCTCTTCCCAATAGAACTAAAACCAAGGACTGACCAGCCAGAACTTGCATTGTAAACTTCCACCTAGAGCAAATGAGAGGACTTATCTTCAGAACAGAACAGAACATAGCATAGAATTGAACGGTAAGAGGTATGTATAGCGCGATCACTTACAGTATCCAAGATCTGCACACTGGACTGCATGCCACCAATTAGGAATAAGCTATCATCAAGATAAACGGCAGCAGCATATCCTCTTGGGGTGTTCATTGGATCACCCATCCTCCAGGCATTAAGACGAGGGTCATAGATCTCGACGCTAGAAACCATTTTGTCCCCATCATACCCTCCCATGGCATATCTGGAAAATAAGTCAGCACTGCAACTAAGTTTCTTTCCAAGATTTAAGAACAAGATGCTCTTAGCTATCTGCTCAGAAAAGATGCTCTTAGTTATCTGCGCAAGTCTGAAGTATCAGAGAAAATTACTGACAGGGTGTCTCCAAGGACAGTTAAGGTGTGGCATCCTCTCCTAGTACTCATACTTGGAAGCCGGACCCAGAAGCCCTCCCTTGGATCATACCTTTCTGCTGATCTGTATATAGTATGTTTGTCACTGTTAGTCTCTGAAGTAATTTTGTTGGAATATGTTGTAACAACATGAAGGGAAATCGTGACAGATCTTACTCCAAGTACATGTCTCCATCATAGCCACCAGATATATAGATGACTCCATTTAGTTCAGACGCAGCAAGAGCAAACCGCTGAAATATAACGCAGCCCAAATAAGATGTTGGTTCAAAGATTTGTTTCAGTAATACAGTATCCCATCCAGCCATCCTACTAGAACACATCATCAAAAGTCTGGGCAGGGTATCTAAACATTTATGCAATGAACTGTCATAATAGGCACTAATGTTACACATCTTAAAATGAATATATCTCTTGTTACTGTTAGGACATAATTCTGAAGGTTGCTGAACTTATAAGAATCCAAATATTCCAGACTAGAAGCATAAATTCAGGTGATACATTGCAATAGGTTAAACAATACCAAATTGGGTAATTATGCATGCAACTGAGGCTGAGAACATACAAAGAGCAGCATAGATGGGCTACACATCCATTTCCCAAGGTACGGATCAAACATCTCAACTTCTGAATAACTTTCATTTCCATCTCCTCCACCAATAGCGTATATTTTCTCATTAAGACAGATCCCAGCAAGACTTCCTTTCTTCCGGTTCAAGGAGGGGCATTCCGTCCACTCATTATTTCTCGAGCTATAGCATTCCACTACCCAAAAAAACAGAGATAAGTAAATACATGCAATTAAAGATGAAAGCTCATGCAAAAGAAGTCACAAAATCATCTTACAGATGCCATGGTATACCTGTGTTATACCATGACATGCCATCACCACCGCCAAAAGCAAATATGTGACCATCTAATACAGCAGCAGATGCATATGAGCGGGGAGAACTCATTGGTGTGAGACCCAGGACTGCATCTTTCTCAGGAGTAAAAGAATCAAGAGATGATAACCAGGTCACACCATTATAACCACCAATCAGGAATATTGATGGCTTGGCTAGAGTATTGCACATGCTTCCAAGATGAGACAGCGAAGAGTCAAATTTGAATTGTAACTCATCTACAAGGTATTCCAGTTGCTGAACTTTTCTTCCTGAGTCTTTAACTACTTCCCTCAACGAAAGTATTTCTTTGTCTGACCCAATCTGGAAAACAACAGAAAATAATCAGAATATCCTATGGAGACACCGTGTGCATAAATAATAAAAAAAATAATGCCCCTAAAAGATCTTGTAGTATGGGTACCTCTAGGGCGAACACTAAGGCATGCAGATATGAAAGAAAACCTAGAGCTATCCAATTTAGTCTGCGTGGGTTCCCCCAAACAAGTTAGGCCATGCATTGCTAGAATATTTTTTGTAAAATGATCTAACTAGTTCATACAAGAAAACATAGTTTTCCACAAAAAGGTATGTGATAGTGAACCAACCATGTCAACTATCACTACGATTAGAAATTTGAGTGTTACAGACATATCACTCTATCACTCAAGTCAACAAAGTGGCAGGATAGATGTTTGTATGGAAAAAGAGTTCATTTGTTTTTTTTACTTTCAAACAAACAAACAAATAAGGGTGTAAATTGGTGACTCTAAGGGTCTCCACCGCCCCTTTTTAGTTCAACAAATTGTAATAGTTTTCCAAAATGAGACCCTTAGGGTCAGCAATTCATCCCTTACAACAAATGAGGACATCAATAAACTATTTATCTCTATTATTCAAGAAGAAATAAGTTACCAGCTTCTTCTCCAATGCTTCAGTCCTCATCTGTAAATGAGTGATGATTTGCAGCACCTATAAATGGATGTAATGATAATATGAGAGGATTATATGAATTGTGCAAGGCACTTTTATGAAACAAAACTGAATACTGAAATAAAAGAAGGCTAACAAAAGGAACAATAGTCACCTCAGCATTTCCATGGCACTCATCAAATGAGGTTTTATCTTCCATTGTAGCATCAAACGGGCCACAGGAAAGATTTGGGTTGGTCTGGTTTTCATCAGGTACGCATTGATTTGAACCAGAATCAGTACAATCCTGGGAAGATATGGCCGCTTGCTGTCGTAGGGAAGATAATTCTTTCAGTTTTTCTAGGACAATCTGTCTTTCTGGCTGTAGCCCAACACCACCACCTGGGTTATTGTGAGCTTCAATCTCTATTTCATCAACTTCCACAGCACCATTATGCTCATTGTGTGAATTCAAAAGCATTGATTCATCAGCTATGATTCTTTCACCATTCATAGGATTGACAACAGGATGATTGCATTCAGTAAGCTCCAGTCCTTGGCCAAGAGTTTTGCCTGAGGAAGTTTGACTGACCACATCTGGATTTGAATGAGGACTAAATTGGTCTTGAAGAAGATTGTCACCCAAATTGTCATGATCAGAAACTGAATCATCAGATTTCTTCTCATCAGTGTTACTAGCACTTTCCACATCATCAGCCCAGTTAAATGGAGCGGCTGTATTTGATAGAACACTAAATGGATTGGTGTCCTTAGAATTTGCTGTGACTTTCTTTGGGTCAGGAACAGCTGATAGCTTCATTCTAGTTGGTGGTGATGATACTGCAATATTCCTTTTGCTTGAAACAGCTGGAACTTGATTAGCAGGAGCAAGTGATTTGAACAAAGAAATCAAAGCTCTTGTCTGTGCATGGTCAAGCTCAAAATAGAAGTGGTGATGGTTGTAATAGTTGTCACCAAGCAATGTTTTGAATTGGCTCTCCAGCAGAGGTGGATACTGAGTCTTTGTGCAAATACGAACCTTAAAAACACAAACAATCTGATGTAAACAAAATGGGACAAACAGCAGTGCCAACTACTCCATTCTATTATATATTTTTTTTGACATTTTTATGGTCTTCCAGGTGGACTATCAATATATAATAAGGGTATACTTTTATTTATCATATTTTTTATAGAGTCAGTCTTGATTGATTTTAACATATATTTATATAATGGTACAAGTTTATAAAGTCTGACATCATGGATGCTAGGATGACAAAACAAAAAAGAACGGAGGGAGTACAGATATTTAATATATTGATACCTGTGCAGGAAAAGCTGTCCTTAAAGAACCATCATTACTCCAAGCATATGAGTCAATATACATCTCACCAGGACTTGCAGCTTCGAAAATTCCATGGAGCTTTCTGTCACTATAATTGAATAGAAATAAAGGCATGCCAGGTTTGACATTTCTAACATATGAATAGTGGACTGAAGGCAGACCTATAAAACAACCAAACAAGTCAATAAGGAATCATAATCTTATCAAGATAGAAACTTCCACAAAAAGTTAAATTAATTGAGTCAATATTCAGAAACAAGGAATTTTATTTTCCATCAGCATACAAAATCTATAATATCATATTATCTTAACAAAATCAGTAGGGCATAGTAGCAAGAGGTGAAAGGTGCACTTAACGGACCGAATAGCTGTTTTCTGAAGCATTCTTCAATTGTATCATGCTTGCAACCAAAGATCACCCCTCCAAGCTGGTTTTCTCGGATATTACGGGTAAGTTCCCCATATTTGCTATTCTGATGATTCGTCTGCATTGCAAGATTATGGGTCCCACCTTCCAGCACCTGTGCTTCACAAATTTTGAGAATATGCAAGGCACATAAGTTAGGTATATAGTGAAATCAAAGATATAGCATATACAGTGAAATCAAAGGGATAACACTGGGTATTAAGTCATAATATGGGGATAATGCATACATCTACAACAGTGACCGGAAGTAAAAGGTCCCAAACATTTGTAATATGATTTTCAAATTGGGAACAACTTGAAACATCCAAGTTGAACAATTCAATCCACTCTTCTTACAAAGAACAAAAAACAGAGAAAAGGATGTGGCAATTGTAAATCTTTGGAGGGGAGCATAGATAGTCCTTTGGTCCTGACATGTTACCAAGCAAAATCACTACACGAGTTAAACATTCCAATGTAACAAATTCATGAAGGTTATGCAGAGTAACATACAACAGTGTACTAAAAAATCAAACTGAAACAATAAACGATGTCATTGCCATAATAATCAGTTAAACAAGTACTCAGATAAAAGGTTCGACCCAAATTAGACTCCCAGAAACGCTTAAAATACAACCATCTAATTATCCCTCAGTTTTAATCAACAAGTCCAAATGCCTACCCCAGCACCTAATAACCACCCTTCTTAAGCCACAACGAAGATCCAATTTCATCCTGATAAGAGTAACAAAATTATAATATAAGCTTCAGGAACCATGTGGGACACCAAATATGAGTACAACCAATGTGACGCACAAGAAAATATGAATCCAATGGATTAACCATCACACAGTCTCAAAAACAGCACTGAAAAGAAATACATGTCACCACTATTTCAAGGACAGAAGTTATTGTGCAGAAAAACTGTCATAGAGAAGTAATCATCACACAAGGACCATGTAAAACCAACAGTATCTGATAAAAAAACAATTAAATACAAATTCACTACTGTTCCGAACCTCACAGCATCTAGCATCAACATTCGACAAGCTCTTGTAGCAACAAAAACCTCTACCCACCACAACCCACAAGCCATAGAATTGTGAAAGTAAGTAAGAAGAATCAGACAAAATGTGATTGCAGGTACAATTGCCAACCGAAATTGCAAAATTCAGCTATTGGCACGCAAGCAACAAACCAAAAATTCACCACACAAGGACAATGAATTGTGGTATCCCGATTTTAGCATCAAACTAGCAATCCTTGCGACCGTCAACACACAAAACCTGAAGTCTTCGACCTGCTTAAACTCTATGTTCAGCAAAAATAAATAAATATACAAATCTTATCACCTGCTCAAACCCCTCACCCCTAGAGATATTTTGTGCAAAACAGTAAAAATCTTGACACATGCTCAAACACTATTTTGTGCAAAACAGTTAACATCTTGACACCTGCTCAAACACTAACACCTTGTGTATTGTGATGAACAGAACAATTAAACCGCACAAGTGCTGCACAGCCCACACAGCCCACGCCCCACGGGGCACATATGTATAATGTGGATCCGCAAGAGTTTGCAGCAGCAAGTTGTTGCGCCCACCGCAAACCACAAGGTTGTGAAGAGACGAGACGAGCAGAAGGTAAAAACTGATGCAAGCGTACAGTCCCCAACTGAAACTGCAAAATTGAACACCTGGCGCTTAGACGCCAGAACAAAATCCTGCCGAAACGGTGCCCGCTCGAGTAAGAGGAAACCCCTCAGAGATGAAGCAATCTAGTGATTCTGCAATCCGCACCCCAAAATACCCAAAATTTTAGCATCGCCTAAACCCTAATCCGTAGCGATCACTGACGCTAAACCCCCCTCCCGTGCCATCCAAACGACAATTACCCAGTCGGGACGGGAGTCGGCCAGTACCCCACCCAACCGCATCGATCACCATTCCCGCCCCCCACCAAACAGGCGTGCATCGACAAACCGGAAACCCCTCAACGAACCAGAAAAAACCACGATGAAAACCCAGAAATTCACCCCCAAATTGGAATGGGAAAACCCCACCGCAACCCGTACAGGAGCGGTAAAAGCGCCCGAGGTTGATCCCAGCGAACCGCGCGTTCGATCGATCGAGGAGCGAGTGGGCTTCGACCACTAGGAGTAGGAGGTGGAGTCTCTCACCTGATTGCTTCGATCCCGGAGTGGCTGGGGAGAAGCGTCCCCTTCCGGCACTGGCTTCCTCATCCGCGCTGCTTCTCTCAGTTGTGTGTGTGCCGCAACGTGGTTCTTCGGACCCAGCAGCCTGTGCAGCAGCATCAGCCCGAATCGTGTGGGGGAAGGGGCTGAGAGTTTTATAGAGGTGGGGGCGTGATCGGGTGGGGTCACTCCCGCAGCGACCGCTGCCGAGCTGGAACGAGGCTAGTATATTCTTTTTTTTTCTTTGCCCAGGAGAGCAGAAAAAAGATGGGGGAAATCATGCGTGTTATTAAAAAATATCGCAATATTCTCTGAAAAAGTTCAACAATCTTCAGCGCCACTGCTCCAACTTTTTTATGTCTTCCATACCACTGTCGTCAGTTTAAGCTCTAACACCATCAAACTATAAGTGTGAAAAATCGAAAATACTCTTATGTCTAAATATATCATTAATTTTTTTAGCATTTTAACGACTTCAAATGAAAAAACTCAAAACTAAAAAGTTGTAGATCTCGTCGAGATCTATAATTTTCATATAAAAATTATTTTCATTTAATTCCGCAAAAAAAGATATGATTTTTCTAAGATATATTAATCATATCAAATCATATTTTTTGCGGAATTAAATGAAGATAAATTTTATATGAAAATTATAGATCTCGACGAGATCTACAACTTTCTAGTTTTGGGTTTTTTCATTTAAAGTCGTAAAGATGCTAAAAAATTAATGACATATTTAGACATAAGGGTATTTTCGACTTTTCACACCTGCAGTTTGACGGCGTTAGAGCCCAAACTGACGGCAGTGGCATAGAGGACACAAAAAAAGTTAGAGCATTGACGCTGAAAACCACTGAACTTTTTCGAAGACACATAGGGCATTGTGATCTTTTTTTTTAATGGCACACGGGAATCCAAAAAAAGATTGCCTCGATGCATGTGGAGTTTGCCTGATCAGTGAACATGCAACGATGATTTGTGTTGATTCTGTGCTAACTGTTACTGTATTGAAACTTTACGGGCCCAGCTACTGTACTGTTCTTTGTTTCTAAAAAAATCTACTGTACTGTTTTTTTACTACCCATAAACGACGAAAAAATTTACATCCACGTTAATATTCGCCAAAGGCATGGAAATAATCTTTTACTGTTCATCAGTATAGTTTATTCTAAAATCTAGATTATGACTTTTTATTTCTTATTAAAAATATTTATCCTTGTATTATTAAATCAAAACTGTTAAAGTCACATTTATACTAAAAGGCATACTTTATCACCATATTAGTTTCTTAGGTCCACGATATCAATCAAACATATCTTCTTTGCACTTGCCGGACTAGACGAAAATTTTGCTAAATTTAAAAAAGTTTGACCTCCATTTCAAATTATAAGTTGCTTTAACTTTTTATTATTTTTTAGATTGTCAAATTTATTACTATAACTGTCACTTATATTTTATATAAATCTAGCTAAATTTTAAAAAGTTTAACCATCTCAATATATTATAGCAACACCTAAAGGGACAAAGAAAATATGTTTTTTTTCAAACTAGCTCTCCTTTTGCATGGATGGCAGGTCGCCTGGATACTACCTGACATTCCCCGTTTGGGAAAATATTTGGTGTAAACCACCCTCTTAGTGTAATCGACTTAGAGGTTTTCATAAATTATGAAACGATGCATATCCATAGTTCATCCATAGATGTACGTTGTAGTAAAAGTTGAGAAATAAAATCAATCTAGAAAATTTCATATGGAAATGATAAATTTCATGTGTATTTGCCCTAGAAGACAAATTACTAGGAATTTTGTCTTCTAATGCACTTGCACCTGAATTTTGTCATTTTTGTTTGGATTTTTACACAATAAGTTTGCCTCACAACTTTTGCTACAACGTACATCTATGGATAAACTATGGATATGCATGGTTTCATAATTTTTGAAAACCTCTAAGTAGGGTTTTGGAAAGGGTTTTCACAATTACATCCAGATGATGGTTTGCACCAAATATTTTTCCCGTTTGGTTGCCAACCTATACATGCCTAGACCCAGGCATGCAAAAAGAGACCGTCTATATCATGTTCGAGTGTTTTTGGGAGGAACACTTGATTTTTTTTGCATCGTGTTTACACCAAAATTTAGAAGAAGAATTGCAGGGACTCGAAAGCTCCCAAGATCACGTCATCGAGGAATCGATTTCAAGAAGGTCAGAATCAACTGATTCGAATGCAACACTGGAATCGACTTTCTTCAGATAACGACAAAAGCTACGATCGGTGCCAGGAAAAACATGTTGGACTCTACAAAAAGGGAAAGATTAGGATCTAAGTTATCTTAAATTAGGAATATTTTCTCTTAGGCCAAAAATTATGATTAGTCGTGCTTAAGTAGAATTCATGCGTAGATTCCGGATATAAATATTGGACCCCGGCTATTGTAAAGGACACACAATCAATCAAATACAACTTACTTTTTTTGGCTCCGTCCACCCCTTAGGAGTAGGAGTAGAGTAGATCTCGACGAGTTCTTCAGCGAGCAGGGCTGCATCGGTCCGACAAACCTCCGGCTTGTCTGTAAGTACCGTTATGGCTTATACTTCTGTTCGTACGGCAGCATCGATCTGGTTGACCTCCACTGCGACTCTGGTATAAGCTAGTTATCGACTCTTGTTTAGTTCAAGTAAGGCTGCATCGATCCGGTCGACCTCCACTGCTCGAACTAGATTAAGGTCAAGTTATCGGCTCTATCTAAGGGTGGCGTCCTTCGGATAGATTCATTAAGTTACCGATATTGTTTATTGCTTTTATTATTTATTTAATTATAGTAATATCACTTCGCCCGATTGGGATTGATCTAGATCGGCCTTATATCCTGTTTAACCCATCGTTTATTAATCTAAACTGATCTAATCTGTACCTTAAACGATGAGTTATGTTTTATCGGTTGTTTTATTCGATCTTGATCGTGCATAGCGTGCGGTTAAGGCATGACTGGTCTTGAACAGATCTATTGGCTAACGAAAACCATTCCATAGCCTATTATCATGGCCTGTGTGATTCTGCCTCACACCCCACTGTTAGCACCGTAGAGTTGGGATCGTTATTTGGTAGATATATTCCTGATGAGGTATGACCTTAATTGTGCGCTATGCCTGAATCAACTGTTTTAGCCGATATTGAGTGCTTTCACATATGCAGTTCACGTCACGAGACCGTTGAAGTAAAGATATGTTGAAAGATGTGTTAGCCCCATGATTTTATTATTGTATTACCTCCTGCATGATTCTGCCTCATGCTCCACTGATATTAGTAATAAGTTAGGGTCGTCGAATTTATCGCTGTTTCTACGGCCTGCATGATTCTGCCTCATGCCCCACTAGTCATAACGATAGATAAGATCTAATATGTTCATTAGATTTATCTCTATTAAATAGTTAAATGATGATGAACTATTTCTTTTATAAAAAAAGGGATTCGATTACTTGCAGTCATTGGCTTAGCATAAACTGATTATTGTTGACATCCTATTGCCATTGACTAATATTTGTCTAAATAACGATATTCATCATGAATGATAACTGATTTTTCTTCCATAACCCCATGAGCTTTAACTGATTTATTCTTATGAGTATGCTGGAATCGACTATTTAGTCGATCTCTTTCCACATCGGCTCTACGAGCCACACATTTGGGACTGTCTGGCAACACCGGCATATTCCGCCTTAAATTACTGATTAGCTTTCTCTCTTTATCAATTGCAGGGTCAAATTGACCGGCATGTCTCGGGAGGAGTGTGCAGAATCGATAATCCCTGCGTTGAAGCTAGGCGGATCTCTAGCTCCATCGAGCAGACCCTTCCGGCTTGCTCGTGTGCTCTCAGCATGGGACAAAATTTCGTGCCGACACACATTCTGGCACGCTCGGTGGGACCCCACAATCGTCATGGTGGTTCACAACAACAACGACATCCTTATGGTACATTACAAAGACCTACCTGATGGAGATAAAGATGTCATCGGCAAAGCTATAGAAGAATTTCAGAACAAGTGTTTGTAGTCCTACACCAAAACACATGACAATACAATTGTTCAGAAATATCCACTACCCAGAGTTCTGTTGCATGGGAAGATAGATACAGATGAGACTGAAGACAGACGTTTCTTTACGGAAGCTATAAATAAGTCTGTTCATGATGCCATATTGAACCATAATGAAATTTTCTTGAACACATTCCATAACACCATGAAAGAGGTGTTTCATGGGTTTCCAGTTGATCAGGTTGGACTGACTTATTACAACATTCCACATCCATCAACTCAAGGGACTAATCAAACCGGTACCAGCCATCAAGAAGCAGCACCAGCTGGTAATGATGATATCTAGGTAGTTCAGAGTTCATCTGAACAAGCTCAAGAAGTTACTACAAATCAGATACAGTATAATCCTAGATCGTTAGTGCAGCATGTGCAACAGCCGACGGGGCAAGGTCAGAACCAGGTGATTAATTTTGGCACATCAGGCCACATACCGTCGTCAGCTCAAAAAATAGCATCATCAATTCAAAGGATCCGGAGAGATATAGATCATAATGTCTATAACCAGAGACTTCTAGCAGCAAACCAGCAAAGGACCTAATAAAAAGAGATTCCACAGGGGTATCATTATGGCACAGATTATAACACCCTTCACATGATTCCGAATCCAGGGTATCAAGGCACACGGGATTTCAATCCACAGATGAGTCAGCAAGTGTAGAGAAATCCAAATTCATATGCTGACGAGTTGTTGCTAAAGGTGACCGAGATGATGAAGAATTAGTTCGGTCTGAAGCCAAAAGGGCTGACCTTCTCGTACAAACGTCCATATCTAGAATGGTATGATTTGGTCGCTCTTCCTACAAATTATAGGCTCCCAAAGTTTGCTAAGTTCACTGGCCAAGACAGCACAAGCATAATAGAACATGTCAGTCGGTATCTTACACAGTTGGGCGAAGCATCCGTTGAAGAGGCCTATCGAGTTCATTTCTTCTCCTTGTCCCTGTCAAGGCCAGCCTTGACTTGGTTTTCATCACTGCCAGTCAACTCTATCGCCAATTGAGCTGACCTGGAAAAGAAATTTCATACATATTTTTATACTAGGGCTAGAGAAAAGAACATTACTGATTTGACAACTATAAGGTAGAAAACTAATGAATCGGGCACTGAGTTTCTTCAGAGGTTCTGAGAGACTAGGAATTTGTGCTTCTCATTAAATTTGGTTGATGATCAACTAGCCGCTTTGGCCGTTCAAGGGATGCTGCCAACGTGGAAAGAAAAACTGATGGGACAAGAATTTGACAACTTGGGCTAATTGGCTCAATGAGTGGCGGCGCTCAATAGCCAATTCCAGAGTATGCGTAGAGATACCCCGATTCCAGAAGAGTACCACAGTGGCCGAAGCTTATAATCCATATTCAGTCAATGACGGTTATGAAGATGAAGAAGAAGAGGTTGTCGCGGCTGAATGGAATTGGGGCAAAAAGATAGTAATGGTACCAAATCCTTAGAGAAGAGGAGTCGAGGAGAGCTATGACTTTGATGTCACAAAATTAGACAAGCTCTTCGATTTCTTGCTTGAGAAGGGACATATCAAGCTGCTCGATAATCATGTTATGTTGCCCCCTGATCAGTTGAAGAATAAGAAGTTCTGTAAGTTCCATAACGCTACTTCTCATTCCACTAATGAATGCAGAATTTTCTGGCAGTATATACAGAGGGCTATTCAGCAAGGAAGACTCAAATTTGATACGCCTCGAAAAATGAAAGTTGACGATAATCCTTTCCCAGGAGATCAAAACATGGTCGATGCTAGGCTACTCAAAGGAAAGACGAAGGTCCTGACATAAACCAAATCAAGAGAAGCTGGAACAGTCGATCCCGAGATGTAAATATCGGTTGACGAGTACAGAGAAATTAGAAGACATCGCGACAAGCAAAAGAGCCGATATGAGCAGGGAGAAACGTCAAAAGGTGGGGCGACAAAGCCATGGATTACATCTCGAATTCTATTGAATAAATGACAGTGGCAGAAGGAAAAGGATTATCAGCGTTGGTTAGAAGAGCAAGAATACCAGCGTCAACAGGAAAAAGAGAGGTATGAAAGAAAGCAAGCTGAATCACATTGGAATTGTCCTTTCTTTAGATATTGCTGGAACGAAGATTTGAAGTTGTCTATCAAGAATAACTGTCCAGAGTACAGCGATCAGTATTGAGAGTTTAGGCAATCTCAAGCCAACCACCGGTCTATCCATGCTCAGATGCATATCATCATAGTAACGTGGATCGGCGCTTAAAAAATGGAAGTGTTCACAATCGGCTTGGAAAAAGAGTTGTTGATCAAAACTGGGCAGATTATAAAGAAGAAAGTAATGAAGAAAAATATGTTTGGCAGGAAGGCCAATGGTGTCCAGGAGGTTTGATAAGAAGCCAGAAGAGAAGGGTGCAACGCCTAAGGAACAGAGAGTTGGAACAGGCTCAAGCATCTGGTAAACCTCAAGTATGGCGTGCTAGGTCAACAGCCGATAGAAGGCAACCATCGGCTAATATTCAAATGGCTTTTCTGTTATCGTCAGAGTTTACAACTCCAGCAGATCAAGAAGTTTACATAGATTTTGATGAATCGGAGTATGAGGAGATAGTTGCCAAGCTGACAGTTATACAACAGGCTATATTTGATAAACCAGTCAAGCATCGGCACTTAAAGGCTTTATATGTGAAAGGTTTTGTTGGTGGGAAGCCGATGAACAAGATGTTGGTGGACGGAGGTACTTCTGTCAATCTCATACCTTACACCACTTTTCGTAAGCTTGGCAAGGGACCAGAAGATCTGATTGAGACTGACATGATGCTTAAGGACTTCGGGGGTAATGCGTCTAAGACCTAGGGGGCAATGAATGTCGAACTGACAATCGAGAGTAAGACTCTGCTCACCACATTCCTCGTCATCGATGGAAAAGGGTCATACAGTTTGCTCCTTGGTCGTGATTGGATTTATGTGAACTGTTGTGTACCATCGACCATGCATCAGCGTTTGATTCAATGACATGGAGATGATGTCGAACTAGTTCGCGCTGACGAGTTTGTGAGTATCACAACAGCCGATCCAGTCTTTTAGGAACTAGGAGACTTTGAATGTTTTTCTGGCAAGATATGGGAAGGAGGCTTCGTTAGAGTCAATAATAAAAGTCAACAGCCGATCCAAGCAGTTGGCTTTAAAAATTTGTCTTAATGGATAATCCAATAGATGGTACAGATGGCAAACTAGGACATGGCTTCACGTCGGCCGATAAATTAGAAGAAGTAGACATTGGTTCTGGAGATAGACCTAGGCCAACGTATGTAAGTGCCAAGTTGGATCCTGAGTATAAGCGAGAGTTAGTTGATTTATTAAAGGAATTTAAAGACTGTTTTGCTTGGGAATACTATGAGATGCCTGGTCTAGACCGATCAATTGTTAAACATCGGTTGCCAATCAAACCTGGATATCGGCCATTTAAACCCGAATGTGCTTGATGATATCAAAAAGGAGACTGAAAGGTTACTGGAAGCAAAGTTTATCCGACCGTGCCGATATACTGAGTGGATATTGAATGTTGTCCCTGTGTACAAGAAGAATGGAAAATTAAGAATTTGCATCGATTTCAGGGATCTGAACAAAGCCACCCATGGATGGTTATCCGATGCCGGTAGCTGGTATGTTAGTAGATGCAACAGTCGGGCACAAGGTTATTAGCTTCATTGACGGCAATGCAGGATATAACCAAATTTTTATGGCCGAGGAAGACATAGCAAAGACCGCTTTCAGGTGTCCCGGCGCAATCGGTTTATTCGAGTGGGTTGTGATGACCTTTGGTCTGAAAAATGCCGGTGCAACTTATCAAAGGGCGATGAATTATATTTTTCATAAGTTGATCTGCAGGATTGTTGAAATCTACATCGATGATGTGATGATAAAATCCAAAGAATACAAAGAGCATCTAGCTGATTTGCGGGAGACTCTAGAATGCACAAGAAAACATGGTCTAAAGATGAATCCTAATAAATGTGCTTTTAGAGTGTCAGCTGGACAATTCTTGGGTTTCATGGTCCACGAGAGAGGAATCGAAGTTGATCAAAAAAACATAAAAGCGATTGATGAGGTAGTTCCCCCGACTACTAAAACAGAGTTACAATCTCTGCTTGGTAAGATTAATTTTATCAGAAGATTCATTTCAAATTTGTCAGAAAGAATTCTACCGTTTTCTCCCTTGTTGAAGTTGAAAAATGATCAAGAATTCAAGTGGGGTGACATACAACAAAAGATGTTTGAAGAGATAAAAGAATATATAAAATATCCACCTGTGTTGGTCCCTCCTCAGTAAGGTAAGCCTTTTAAGTTGTACATATCGGCTGATGACAAGACAATTGGATCAGCCTTGATGTAAGAGTTTGAAGGAAAAGAGCGAGTTGTTTTCTATCTGAGTAGAAGGCTCCTGGATCTAGAGACAAGATATTCTCCCACCGAAAAGTTATGCTTGTGCTTATATTTCTCTTGCACTAAGTTGCGACACTACTTATTATCGAACGAATGTATGGTTGTTTCCAAGGCTGATGTGATTAAGCACATGTTATCAATGCCAATACTGAATGGGAGAGTGGGAAAGTGGATTCTCGCGTTATCAGAATTTGACTTGAAGTACGAATCGGCTAAAGCAGTCAAATAACAAATAATGGCCGATTTTGTCACCCAACATCATAAGCCAAGCATTAATTATGTAGAGTCGATGCCTTGGATGTTATTTTTTGATGGATCATCATGCAAGCAAGGTGGTGGCATTGGTATTGTTATTATTTCAGCTCGGGGGATAAGTTTTGAGTTTGCTCTTCCAACTGAACCAATGATTATCAACAACCAAGCAGAATATGAAGCTATTCTTAAGGGACTTCAACTTCTTCACGAAATAAAGGCCAAAGCAATTGAAGTATTTAGAGATTCATAGTTAATTATTAATCAGTTGATCGGCCTGTATGAGTGCAAAGAAGATACTCTGAGGAGATATTATGATGAATATCAAAGGTTGCTAAAAGAGTTTTCTCATGTCTCTTTTCAACATATTCTGAGGGCACAGAATCAAGAAGCTAATCGTCTAGCTTAAAGCGCTTTAGGTTATCGAGTCTTTCAAGAAGTCTTGAGTAGTGAAACCCCGAGTAATGATTGGAGAATTGAAATAGCCGACTACCTTAGGAATCCAACATGAAAAGTTGCTAGAAAGCTAAGGTATAAATCGACTAAGTATGTTTTACTAGATGATCAGTTATATTATAAAACAGTCGATGGGGTGTTGCTCAAATGCTTAAATCAAGAAGAAGCTAAAGTGTTGATGTGTGAGGTGCATGAAGGGATATGTGGAGCTCATCAATCGGCATATAAGATGAAATGGATTATTCGCAAAACTGGATATTTCTGGCCAATGATATTGGAAGACTATTTTGAATATTACAAGGGGTGCCAGGACTATCAACGTTTTAGGAATGTTCAGAAATCGCCTGCATCGGCCATGAATCCAATAATCAAGCCATGGCTCTTTCGAGGTTGGGGAATTGATTTAATTGTTCAGATTTTTTCGCCGTCAAGCAAAGGACATAAGTTCATATTGGTAGCAACAGATGACTTCACTAAATGGGTGGAGGCAATTCCTTTGAAGACGGTAACCTCAAAGAACATGGTTGATTTTGTCAAGGAGCATATTGTATATCGTTTTGGGATTTCTCAAATTATAACTACCGATCAAGGGACAATGTTCACATCAGAAGAGTTCAGAGATTTTGCTGCCAGTATAGGAATCAAGCTACTAAATTCTTCTCCTTACTATGCTCAGGCTAATGGCTAGGCAGAGGCGTCCAATCAGATTATGATTAAGCTGATCAAGAAAAAGATTGAGGAACAACTAAGGAAGTGGCGTTCAACGCTTAATGAGGCACTATGCGCATATATGATGGCCTATTATGGATCGATTAAAACGTCGCCTTATGAACTTGTGTATGGACATAATGCAGTTCTTTCTTGGGAAGTTCAGACTGGATCGAGACGTGTTATATTGCAAAATAATTTGTCAGCCGAAATCTACAATAATCTTATGATAGATGACTTAGAGGACTTGAGTTGCTTTCGGCTACGTGCTCTTGAAAACATCAAAGACAATAAACTAAGGGTTGCAAAATATTACAATAAGAAGGTCAAGATTAAGCAATTTTCTAAAGGAGACTTGGTCTGAAAAGCGAAATTGCCGATCGGGTCAAAGGACAGTAAGTTTGGCAAATGGTCACCTAATTGGGAAGGACCTTATCGGATCAAACGTTGTGCGCCTGGTAATGCTTATATTTTGGAAACACTAAGAGGAGAGGAAGAATTTGGCAGAGCAATTAATAGGAAATATCTAAATAAATATTACCCTTGCGTTTGGATTAATACTTGACAACCGATTTGTTTGGTCATCAGCTCTAATAGCCGATACCAGAAAGGTATCGTCTCTAGCGCAAAAATAAACCCGAGGGGATAGAAGCCGGTACGATGTGTATCGCGTATAGGAGCAAAGCAAACATGGACAGAGTGATGCATATATTATGAAGTACGAAGCAAAGGAAAATCACTCAAGACGGAGAAATTATTTGCTAAATATCACCTATTACAAACTATGGCCCGAAAAACACTTTGGTTACTATATCATCGGCCTAGGAAATGAAGGCTACGGAGTTGGCGACGCTAAAGAAATCCTCAACCAGACGCTCATGATCCCCAAGGTGCGCCGCGGCTGGAAAACCGTGGGGAAGAAACCGAAGTTCATGGCCAGAACGGGCTTGCGCAGCAGCCAACGCCAAGGTGGCACCATGACGAACGCCATGGTGGCACCATGATGAACGCCATGCAAAGCGACTTCCCTGACACGTTTCAGGATGTCGTGCAGGTGAACCACCGGGACGATGCCTTTAGCATTGACGAATCCCATCGCGTAATCCGTAGCCAGTCGGAGGCTTTCCAGTTGAGCGGACAAATCTAAAAAGATTCAAAGGGGAGATGATCAGAATCTTGAAGATGAGATTGAGGGGAAGCAAAAGCTATGATAGATATCTCACTCGCGATTCTGGCCTCGGCCTTGGCCAACCTATCCTCTACCGAATCGGCCTCAGGAGGCGATCGTCATCGGACCATGGCTAAAGCCGATTCTGTAAGGGAGAGACAGTCAGTGAGATTATGGCCATGCCTGTCAATGGAGGCGAGCAAGTCGTCATTGTCGACCCGCCTCCTCGGATAGCAGGGAAGCTGGTGGCGAGCTATTGGCAAAGAGAACCTCAAAGGCTAAATGGAGTTGGCCCTATGCCCGAAGCAGTGAGAGCATCACGAATTGCACCCTCCTGGTGATGAAGGCGCTGGCATGATGACATAGATCCATTGAGGGCCTCCTCAGCAGACCTTTTGCTATTCTCCATGATCTCAAACCTATGGGAAAATAGAAACCGCACTAAAAACGTGAAAGGTTTGAGACGAAGCAGGATATTTTTCGATCCACAGCCATAGCCCGTATATATAGCCTGGGAAGGTGAGAAGATAGATTTCGCCGGGGGTGTGAAATTGAAGTCAGATACGGAAATGGATCAACACTCCAGAAATTCAGGGGATGGATAACGAAGAGATAACAGATTCGGACTTATTGCTTCCCATAATTACAAAATATCGTGGGATGGATACGAAAGATTTACATTGACCAAAGATCAACCCACCAAGGCTTGTTTGGATTGAAGGGAGTCCGGATCCTCATAGGGCTGAAGGTCATCATAAGTCGAGTCACATCGGCCCATTGATAAAATTATGCTAGAGAAGGGAAAAACCGCCTGCCTAACAGATGCCCAGCTGATTTCTCGGTGACTGGGGAATTGCAGAAAAGAAGCTTGTGGCTTTCCCGATGGGCATTTGATGGAGCAAACAAGGGGAAGGTGTCCACACATTTTATCCCTTACAAACACTATAACAGCTCTACGAGCATGGAGAGAAGACTCAGGTGATATCACAAGAATTCTTCTAACCGCAGTAGCTGATCCTCTTGCTCGACATGGTGCTAAGATGAGTGACACAATCACCCTATACACAAGAATCATTCTAACCACTCAAGATCTTCATGGCAAAAAGATAGATCATGGAGGGTCCGACGGAGTCAGAGGCACTCGAGGAAGCAGATGGAAGGGAAACATGGCTGAATTGTTGAGTTGCTCTCGTCGGAGTCGGATAGACATTTTATAGTCGGCCTGAAAAGATGAATCCAAGCACCCGTGAAGCAATGATGCTCTCGTAAGAGTTTTGAAGCATGGGCTCATGAGCTGACATAGACGATGACAAACAGTATACCCCAGATCAAGATTCTCTACCCGTGACTGCGGACCTATCGGGGGTATAGATGTGATAATTTTAGAATAAAATTACTTTTATCCCAAAATTGGAGGGCATGTGTTTACACTAAAATTTGGAAGAAAAATTGCAGGGACTCGAAAGCTCCCAATATCACGTCATCAAGGAATCGATTGCTTGAAGGTCGGAATCAGCTGATTCGAATGCAACACTGGAATCGGCTTTCTTCAAATAACGTCAGCAAATAACGACAAAAGCTACGATCGACGCCGGAAAAACATGTTGGACTCTACAAAAAGGGAAAGATTAGGGTCCAAGTTATCTTAAATTAGGAATATTTTCTCTTAGACCAAAAATTATGATGAGTCATGCTTAAGTAGGATTCATGCGTAGGTTCCGGATATAAATATTGGACCCCGACTATTGTAAAGGACACACAATCAATTAAATATAAGTTACTTAATTTTTTTGGCTTCGGCCACCCCTTAGGAGTAGGAGTAGAGTAGATCTCGATGAGTTCTTCAGCGAGCAGGGCTGCATCGGTCTGGTCGACCTCCGACTTGTCTGTAAGTACTGTCATGGCTTATACTTCTGTTCGTATGGCTGCATCGATTCGGTCGACCTTCACTACGACTCTGGTATAAGCTAGTTATCGACTCTTGTTTAGTTCAAGTAAGGCTGCATCGATCCGGTCGTCCTCCACTGCTCGAACTAGATTAAGGTAAGTTATCGGCTCTATCTAAGGGTGGTGTCCTTCGATAGATTCATTAAGTTACCGATATTGTCTATTGCTTTCATTATTTATTTAATTACAACAATATCACTTCGCCTGATTGGGATTGATCTAGATTGGTCTTATATCCTGTTTAACCCATTGTCTATTAATCTAAATTGATCTAATTTGTACCTTAAACTATGAGTTATGTTTTATCGGCTATTTTATGTCAATCTTGATCGTGCATAGCGTGTAGTTAAGGCATGACTGATCTTGAATAGATCTATTGGTTAACGAAAACCGTTTCATGGCCCGTTATCATGGCCTGTGTGATTCTGCCTCACACCCCACTGTTAGCACCGTGGAGTGGGGATCGTTATTTGGTAGATATATTCCTGATGATGTATGACCTTAATTGTGCGCTATGTCTGAATCGGCTGTTTTAGCCGATGTTGAGTGCTTTCACATATGCAGTTCACGTCACGAGACTGTTGAAGTAAAGATAGGTTGAAAGATGTGTTAGCCCATGATCTTATTATTGTATTACGGCCTACATGATTCTGTCTCATAGCTCACTGATATTAGTAATAAGTTAGAGTCGTCGAATTTATCGCTATTTCTACGGCTTGTATGATTCTGCCCTATGCTCCACTAGTCATAACGATAGATGAGATCTAATATGTTTATTAGATTTATCTCTTTTAAATAGTAAAATAATGATGAACTGTTTCTTTTATATAAAAAGAGATTCGGTTACTTGCAGTCATTGGCTTAGCATAAACTGATTATTGTTGGCATCCTATTGTCATTGACTAATATTTGTCTAAATAATGATATTCATCCTGAATGATAACCGATTTTTCTTCCACGACCCCATGAGCTTTAACTGATTTATTCTTATGAGTATGCTGGAATCGACTATTTAGTCGATCTCCTTCCACATCGGCTCTCAGAGCCACACATTCGGGACTGTCTGTCAACACCGGCATGTTCCGTCTTAAATTAGTGATTAACTTTCTCTCATTGTAAATTACAGGGTCAAATTGACTGGCACGCCTCGGGAGGAGTGCACAGGATCGATAATCCCTGCGTTGAAGTTAGACGGATCTCCAGCTCCATCGAGCAGACCCTTCCGGCTTACTCGTGTGCCCTCGGTACGGGACGAAATTTTGTACCGATACACCGTTCATCTTCTTTCTAGACCCCGCTGCCCCACCATGGCTGTGCTAGAATTTCACCGAAGCTCCGCAGCTGCGGCCACCCGCCGCCCCACCATAGCCGCGCTAAGGTTTCGCCGAAGCCCCGGTAAAGAACAGTATGGTAGCTGGCAGTAAAGTTTTAGTAGCTATGGTTTATGAGTAGTAAATTGTTTGGGCGTCCATATTTTTCAAACACGGATCTGAAACCGAATAAAGAAGAATCATAGAAAATGGGTACGAATACATCCATTTAGCATCTATATTATAATCAAATACGAATAGGAATATGGGTATCAATATCAGATCTTTTACATCCGGATCTATGCTGGAGGTAGAAGACGACCACCTGGGTCCTGGGGCGCACCTTGGGCCAGAAGTGGAGAACTCTATTGGCCCAGAAAAGCCCAGTACTCGGTCTTTTTATCTGTTTGACACTTCGACAGAAGTGTCGTTCCCATTTCCTTCTCCGGACGCTTCTCAAAAAAAAAAAGTTCCTTCTCCGGACTCGCTAAAAATTGAGGCGGCGACGGCAGCCAGCACCGGATGCAGCGAGGACGAGCAGCATGCCACAGGGGGCAGGCCGTCCAAAGTCCAAACCCCAGGTAGCAGGCCGCCAGCAGGTTGGGCTCGGCAGGCGGCCAACGGGTAGCGGCCCAGCCTTCCAGGACTCTCTATGCTTGTAAATCGCATCTACGACTACGAGGTTGAGAAGCCCGACAGATTCCAAACTTATGGGTCTGTACAGTTCAATTTCCCTAAAGAGATGATGACCGAGACCGAGTCACTTTAGTATTAAAGTTGGACGAAAAATTATTAGTATCAGAAATTTTGTCTCTTTAGTATTAGGTATAGATATAGATTTGAATTTGAATAGAATATGGATATTTTTGAATACATATAAGGCGGATGTCTTGGATTTGGATTTCTATTCGGATATTTACTCGATTCAATTCAACTCAAAGTACGTATTATTTAATTTAACGATAACCAAAGTGAAATAAAATTAAAGTACACTTCTAATTATCTCCAATATCAAAATGAACTAAATTATAGTGGATAATATTTAATAGAATGATGGATCAAGTGAAGAAATTCAAATAAGATTGGTAGGCAAAAAATAGCCATTTTGCTTTACCAATTTTTTAATTACAAAATTATTATACTAATACATATTAAAACATGTGGATATATAACATAGACAAAAATAGCTCAACAAATTAATAAAGTTACCAATAAATATAGTATTTAAATATATAAGTAACCAATCATTATTTATATAATATTTACCATGCAATTATAAATTATATAAAATATTTTACATATGGAAATAATTTAATGGAAGTATTAAAATAATTTACAACAATAAATATATTAGGTTTACACTGGAATTAGAAAAATATTAAAATAATTTAAATCATTATGTATCATTAATAGTAATAAACTAATATTAAAAGTCATCTATAGATATCCTATTAAGTAGTTTTAATGCGTTTAAGTTAAATAATTAGTCACTTTTAAATAGATTGTTCTTTGCGGATATGAATAGATGTCAAATATTGTATATTTTTGTCGAATACGGATCTGAAATTGGTTAGAGAAAAATACCGGGAAACGAATTCGGATATAACCATTTAGTATCCACGTTAGAAACAAATTTGAATACAGATATTCATATTATAAATTGAGTAAAGTCAATTCCAAACCCCCAAACTTTTTGCTGATTTTGAAAGACCCCTTCGAAGTACAATATCGGACAACATAGTCCATTAGCTTTCAAAACTAGATAAAGTAACCCCTTGATCATTTCAAAGTGATTTCTTAGGTGGTATTGCTGATGTGGCAGTGGGGCCCACCTATTGTTTGGTCTTTCTTTCTCTTATATATAAAAGGCTAACTTTTTCATATGAAGTCGTATGGATACAAACTTTATATCAAAGTTGCAGAGCTTGACACACCTACAACTTTGTTTTTATAAACGAGGGCATCCTCATTTCCATTACCATAGCAATGGAAATACAACAATTTATAGAATTCGGAAAGCAAAAGATATGCCCGGAAGTGCCAGAACACAAAGTTTAAGCTGGCTCCTTATAGCTGACAAAACCAAGCAACTAACTGAACAAAAGTTGCAGTCTATCAAAAGGACGCCAACCCAACACATCAGAACAGACAACTTCACTTTGGCTTCGCCTTCGTCATCATCACCTTCTCTATTTAATAAATTTTAGAGGCTCAAATCTTCATTTTAAGTTACTAGGTTTAAAATTCAAAATTTTGATTTTCACAAATGACCTCGGATATTGACATAGTCTATACCAAAGTTGTAATTCTCGGTAAACTTTGTAGTTGATTTTTTTTTATTTGAGATCATTTGGAGCCCTAAATATTTATTTTTAAATTCTATAATTTTGAAATTCAATTTTTTGTTTTTCAAACGACCTACTATGTTGATGTAGTCTACACCAAAGCTGTAGATTTTAACATGATCTATAATTTTGTAGCTGACAACTTTTTTATTTGATATCGTTTAGAGGCCCAAATTGTTTGTCTTTCGAAAAAGGGTTAATTTGATACATCCCATTATAAATGTCAGGCTTTGGAAATATCCTATTACTATTCATCGTATTGGAAACGTACCGTTACAATTTCACAAGTCTTTGAAATATACCACTACTTACCCCTTCAACTCATTTATCTAAATTTTTAGACCAAATTGCCCTCTTCTTCCTCCTTGCTCCTCTGTTGTACGAGCTGGACACCGCCTATGCATGGGCGGCGGCATGCAGCGCCGCACCTCGCTCATGTGGCCTCGCAGCACCGTGCTCGCCGGCCCACCACTGCAGCCTCGCCGGCACGCCAGCCCCACGCCTCCCACTGCTCACCGGTTCACCACGCATCTGCGACATGCTGGCACGTCGGCCTGCCGCTGGACGGCGCGCTCCAGCTCGTCCCTACAGCGCGCAGCACGGAGCCTCCAGAGAAAGAAGTAGCCGTATCCATGGCCGTGCTGGTCGCGAGGCTGGAGCGCGAGCTGCAGTGGGTACAGCCAGACTGCCAGAGCACCTGTGGGCACATCATGGTGTGCTTTCGGCTTCGTCGAGCGCTCTCCTATGGCCACGTCATGGAAGACGTCTACGAGCCGGTCCTTGGCCACCGCCGGAGGGAGCCGGAACGAGTGGAGCAAGGAGTCGTAAGCATGTTTGGGCAGGCCAAGCTTCCATGGATTTGCAGCGGCTAAGGCGACATTGACAGGTACTGCGTGTTTGGGCTGGGCTCAGGTGCCGACGCAGCCACGGTGGTCAGCTCGTACAAAATGGAAGAGGGAGGAAGGAGGAAGACCGAGGGCAGTTTGGTCCAAAAATTCAGATAAATGAATCGAAAGGGTATGCAATGGTATATTTCAGAGATTCATGAAATTATAATGGTACACTTCCAATAGCATGAATAGTAATGATATTTCTCCAAACTTACATAAATGTAATGGCACCATTCGAATTAACCCTTAGAAAAAAATCAAAGAAATTGGGTTTCAAGTGTAAGAATTTAAAATGAATATCTAAACGACTCCGGATAAGATAAAAATATTATCAACTATAAAGTTGTAGAACATGTTGAGAGCTACAACTTTGGTGTAGATTACATCAACATCAGAGGTCGTTTGAAAAAAAATCAAATTTCAAAATTACAAAACTTAAAACGAATATTTGGGGCGCCGAATGATCTCAGATAAAAAAGTTATCAAGTACAAAGTTATTGATTTTATTGAGAAGTACAATTTTGGTATAGACTATGTCAACACCCAGGGTCATTTGAAAATTTTAAATATTTGAATTTTAAAATCTAGAAACTTAAAATGAATATTCGAGACTCTAAAATTTATCAAGTACAAAGTTATAGATCGTGTTGAGCTCTACAACTTTGTTGTAAAATTTGTTGTTATAGGAGCAAAACCACCTAAGAAACCACTTTAAAATGGAAGGGGACTGGTTTCGAAAGTTTGGGGTAGGTATGTTGTTCAGTTTTATAGTTTGAGAGGGTCTTTCAAAATTAGTGACTAGTTCGGGAGGTGAATCGAACTTTACTCCAATTTTGAGCGAATGAATATCCATTTTTATTTTTTTCACCTCTACACTAGGTTCGTGCCCGTATGTTATTATAGGACAACTAAACTTTTGTACTAAAAACACACAGATCGCATGATAAGATAACAATACTGTAAAAGGTCACTTTAACGGTATTGTTATCTTATCATGCGATCAGTGTGTTTTTAGTACAAAAGTTTAGTTTTTCCGTAGCAACGAGCATGAACCTAGTTGGATAAAAAATACCGTAATTTACGGTTGTGAAGCGATCGCTAGAGCTGCTCGTGTGTCGGGTACAGAAAAAAATCCTTTATCATGCGATCAATGTGTTTTTAATACAAAAGTTTAGTTTTCCCGTAGCAACGAGCACGAACCTTGTCGGATAAAAAATACCGTAATTTACAGTTGTGAAGCGATCGCTAGAGCTGCTCGTGTGTCGGGTACAGAATTTTTTTTCCTTTCTTTACAGTTGCATGCATGCAGCATGCAGGACATCATAACTCCCTCTCATGCAGCCTTCTTTTACGGACGAGAGCCAGGCGCCCAGATTCGACCGATCAGCTTTTTACAGTTAGCCTGTTTGGTTGGCTGATCATTTCGTTGCTGGGTCGTGAAGAAGTACTGCTGGCTGATTTGTGTGAGAGAAAAATACTGTTCCAACTAAAAATTTACGATCGTTTACGACAAGCCACAGCCAAACGAACAGGCTGATTGTGTACATGCAGGTGTGGGCGGGCAGGTGGGAGGCGGGGATCGCAGGGAGAGGCAGAATGTCATACAGGATTTTTTATCGCACGACCGATGAACGATTGTCTTATGGATTTTTTAGCTGTTGAGACAGAGATGTAGAGATTTGAGCCGAGCTCACTTACCATATACAGGGACAAATTTCGAATTTGCTCCCCTATCTGCAAGGGCTTCTTCGCCCGTCAGATTCCCAAAATTTGAAACCCCGAACCACGGCCCCAACTCCGCAATGGCGGTCGGCTCCCTTCCATCTATCTCCGCCCAAAAAGTTGAAATCCTTTTCATTTCCCCCTTCACCAACCTCCGACCCGAGCCCCGCGAATTAGCGATGGTGGATCCGCCGTCTGTGCTCACGCTCCTGGTGAAGACGGGCCTTTGCGAAGGGAGGACCCTGCAGCGCCGCAGCACTCCGTGTCGGCCGCGTTGCGAAGGGCAACGACCTCTCCGTGCGCGACGCGGGCGCGTCGCAGAGGCATCTCTCCGTCGAGTTCCTCCCGCCGCCTGCGGCCCGGTGGGCCGTCACCGACCTAGGCTCCTCCAATGGCACCCTTTTCAATGGTACGCCTCTCGTGCCCACCGTCCCCGCGCCGCTCTCCGATGGGGACCTCATCAAGATCGGGGAGAGCACCGTGATCGCTGTCTCCATATCGATCGATGCGGGCCCAGGACCGGGCCCCGCCGCGACTAGGCGTTTCGCGCGCAACGCAACGGCCGTGGCAGCGGCGGCGGAGGAGGAGGAACAGGGCCCTGCGGTTTCGCGCAGGGCCAGACGGAGGAAGGCCGGTGCGGCGGAAGCCCCCGAAGCTGGGAATGAAGTGGAGGAGGAAGCTGCACTGCCGACTCGCCGAGGCGGGCGGAAGAAGGCCGTTGAGCCCGCTGGGGTGGAGATGGAAGAGCAAAAGGAAGAGGAAGAGGAGGCGGCAATACCGCGCCGTGGCAGGTCAAGGAAGGCTGCAGCGGCGGTCGTCCTTCCGCCACACCCGCAAAATACGAGGTCAGCGAGAGCTATTGCAAGGAGAGGTGAGGCGGTGCGGTGCCAAATCGATGAGGAGAAAGTGGTGAGGACTGGAAGGGGGCAAGGACGGGCTACACGGGCAAGTGCAAGGAATGGCACGAGTCTTACTCCCGAGGAGGAGGAAGAGGAGGGTGAGGTTGCTGTGGCCAGAGATCGGGAAGGGACAGCTGCCGAGGGCAGAGGTGATGAAGAGGAGAATATGGTAGAGACCACAGACAAAACTTCAAATGCATCAGAGGTGGTGCTGGCGGCTGGGAGAGGACGAGCAAAGAGGAGCAGAAGAGGCTGAGGAAGGGCTACAAGGGCAAGTACAAGGAAAGCTGAGGATGCAATTGTTGAGAACGATGAAAATGAGCAAGAGGAAAGGGATATGGCTGATGGCAGAGAGCGAGGGGGGAGCCCATTGAGGGTGTTAGCCATGAATGATGGTTCTGAAGAGGACAAGGTGGCAACTGAGGACGACAAGTTGGATGGAACCTCAAAGGCATCCATGGAGGATGAGAAGATGGTTGATGTGGAGGAGGATGCGACATTTACAGAGAGGGCAATAGAGGGGAGGGTCGATGCTCAGCATGCTCCTGCTGACAATGGTGGTGTGGAAGAAGAGGAGGTGAAGAATTTGAGCAAGGGAGGGGAAACTGAAGTTGATCAGGAATTGAGGGAAAAAGTGTCACCAGAGTCAAAGCTGGATGGTGTTGGAGAAGTTGAAGAGAATGACAAGAGGGAAGCTATTGGTGCCAGTGGAGAGAAGGGCCATGTGGGGGAGCGCACAGGAAGACGCAGCTTGGAGAATATGACATTGGGGGAGTGGTTTGTTCAGATCGAGAAATACCTTCTAGCAAAGAACAAAGAGGCTGCTGAAAAGGCGATAGCTGAAGTGCAAGAGAAACATCAGCGGTTTTGTGAGCATGTTAAAACACTCAAAAAGAGTCCTGCTCCTTGAGATTCCATGGTACATTCAGCTATAACCAAAACATTGTCCTATTATCACTTCTGTTCATATTTTTTTTAAGAATCAATTTCAGTTTTGCAAATGCCCATAATATATTTGTTAAGCATGAACTTTGCTATACTGCAATGAAATATTCTTGTGAGAAATGTTGAAATCTTGTCGCTAAATCTTTCAAGTTTTTGTCCTATGGTGAATGCTGATTAGAATTAGAAATTTTCTTCTAGCAAACAACTTGTTTGCGAGTGGCAAGGGGTAGGTGGCAATTTTGATTCTTATATATGTAAAGAGAGCTGTACTGTGGCCTTGTTTGGTGCAACTTGTAATTGTGCAGAATTTTCTTTTATGAGAAGCCGGTGAAAAGTTTATTTTTATTATTCAGTAAATAAGCTGTGCCAAACAGGGCCATAGTTTTTTTTTTCTGTACATCCTTAGTTTTTCTTTTTCTTTTATACCACATACTTGAACTATGCCTTTCTGTTGCTGACAAATTTTATGGTCTTGTGTGCTTTGATTTCATAAAAGTCATGGTGCACAGTTCACCTGCAATATTAGCTTTTGTCTGACCCTTCGCTATGTTGAATATCTAATTAACAAGACCATTTGTGTGGAAGAATTTGGCCGATTCTTTCCGGATATTATCCACTGTTTTGCCACCTCTGATTCTCTGAATGATTCAATAAGGGTGCTTGAGTTTTTTGTTTCTTTTTTTGCACAGTTTCATCAATCGCTTAAAGAGAAATTAAGATAAATCTGTTACTTCAAAGTTTTCTTTCAGTAATCCTGCCCAACTGAATGAAACCTTGTTACTTTTTAATAACTAATAGATTGCTTATTTGACTATTATCCACAAGTTGCTTAAGCCTGCCATATTGTCTACAGGATAATCTGGAAATATTTTGGACAGCCTAATGTTGGATGGTTTGATGACACCATGATATCATAATGAAGACGACAATGCTGAAGCGTCACAAACTGTAGGTTTGTGGTGTAGACACCAGTAGCAGTGTGGTGATCTTGGAAGTTGTTTATTACTATTCATGATTGTGATGAGAATGTCGTACTTGTATGTATAAAGCAGTAGAGTTGAAGCTCCATTGAATTCACTGTTTCATCCAGTAGTGTTCTTCTGTCCTGAATCTCTATGATAGTTAACTGCAATATATCCTTTTATCATGTGTCTAGGTTTTATAATGCAGATAATTGGAGGGTGGTAACACAAAGTGGAGAAAGATGAGTACAGTCTTCATGAGCCTGACCATTCCTGAGATTCTGACTATAGTCGTCCAAATTGTGAATTCAGTCTTATTTGGTTGAAGTAGAGAGGTGAGGTAAACATACAGAATGATTTTTTTCTCTCTTGAAAGCGCAGGAGACATGCATATCATTATAATAAGAAAACGAGCCTGAGAAGAATAAAACACACCCATTTTCATTTAGGTGAAGTTCAGTACAGGGGACTCGCCAGAAAAAACAATGCTGGCCATTGTTGAGATTAAGTAGCACTGACCATCTTTGGGATTTGACACTTGGTAGATGAGAGCAAAGCAGATGTCTCAGAGAAGCTCACCGTCCAGCCACCTTTGAGCCATCGCCAAACTTTTTTTCAGGTTGGCATTCTGCAGTAATATGGCTGGCACCCTGCGCAAGCAACAAAGCATTAGGTTACTACGTCTGATTACCTGATCTAACACATGAACGTGCGTGAGCTATCGACATATTGTTGGTGTATGTTATCGTAAACCTGAACAGGAGAATTAAAGAAAAAGAATGCAAGTGATGCCCCTGTCAGAGAGCGAATTCCAGACGATTGGATTGTAATACAATTTTTATTTGGCAAACATTTGTATATTCAGCAGGTGACCTAAATCCCTTATACACGTCATACGTCAGTGTAGGGAAAAAGAAGGGAGTTAGATGACTTAACCCAGCAGCCTGGCCATTGAAGTGCCATGCTGTCCAGTCTTCAACTTTGGGGAAATTCAGTGATCTTATCGACGCTTGCGTGCCGAGGAATGCTATCATAAGGTCATGGTCTCCACTGTACCCACAAAGATTGCAATGGAAGAAGGTTCAGGCTCAGCTAGAAACAAGTGTTAATCGGTACTCGATGCTGCTTTGGGAGGTCTTTTGCATAAGGAAGCCCTTCGGTGCACCTTATCCATTCACCAATTGTCCCCTTTTTGACGATCCATATTTGCATCGTATATTAGCGATTAATAGAAAAAATGGCCTATTATGCGGTCTAGAGAATCATGCATTAACCACAGGTCTCTAGTTTCACATCTTAGGAGTATAGAGTAAATTGCACCGCAGATCTTTAAACTATTGGTCAATTCCTAGACGGGTCCTCTAACTAAAAAAGATACCATTTGGGTCCTGGATCTATATTTCGTTGTCACCAACGGTCCAAAACGTGCCACATGAGCCCCCAGCAGCTGACGTGGACAAGCCACCCTGCATGAAGGGCACGGCCATTTTGCTGAAACCCCCCTGCCGAACCTGGCCGCTCTCCTCATTCACTCTCCCGTCGTCTCTCTCCCCTGTCTCTCTCTGCTCAAGCGCTGAGCCGCCGCCGCCCGCCTCCCCAAAGCTCACCGCCACCTCGGAGATTCGCCGTGTCTCCGCACCGCCACATTGAGGCGGGGTGAGGTCCGCCGGGGGTTTTGCTCCGCCGCATCCGGTGCGGTGTGGCGGGGCACGGCACCATGGCCGGTCGGCGACGACTGCAAGGGGAACCAGCACCTAATTATGGTAAGTGCCGCGAAGCCCTATCCTATGTTCAATGTAGTTTGTGATAGTTGATTCTGGTGTTGTAGTACATGGATTTGATGTACAGATACGGTTGTTAGGGCAAAGCACTGAACTTTAGGTTTTTGTTGAATGTTTAGGGCCTGATGATGACGAGTTATCTGTGGAAGTACATCATGGGGAATTTTTCCTGTGGGGCTGGTAAAAATTGGGTTTATCTAGATGGCAAGGTGGATTGGTTTGACCATATCAAAGTGCAGTACTGGCGTTTTTCTAGAATTGATGAGATCAAGTTGATGCTAGATTATGGACTTGAGAATGTCAACGTTCACTGGTTGTTTCCTGGGATGGATTTGGCTACTGGTTTGCGAATTGTAGACTCAGATAGAGAAACACTCATCATGAAGCAAGTTGCATATAAGGTTAAAAACTTTGTGCTGTACTTTGATCAGTACAATTCACTTGATGACAACACCTGGGAAGACATTGTGTTGAATCCAGTTGGTACACTACCCAAAGTGTTGAGTCCCAGGAAGGTGGCACCTGAAAGAGATGATGATGTGGGCAGTGAAGGCAGTGACAAGGATGGCAGTACAGATGGGGAATTTGTAGACAGTGACTATGAAGTTGATGATGATGACGATGACCTATTTTATGACAATGTTGATGATGGGGTGGTTGATGAGGGTGCAACCAAGGGCATGGTACTCAGCAAAGGGAAGAAGAGAAATGCACCATCTGGCAAACAGAACATGGCAATAGATAGGGAATGTGGTTGTATTGACTCAACCACATTGCTGTCAATTGTTGTAAAAAAATCCTGTCAATTGTATCACATATTTGTCAATTATATTGAATGAATAAAAAATTGCATCACAGATGAAGGTGACTGATTTGCATCAATGAAACACATTGCACTTCACTGAAACCCATCATCATGAAATAAGTACTGCATTAACTGAAACTATTTTACATTACAATTCCTAATCCTACTTCAGCAACATGCTAATCACACCACCAACAACAAACACTATAACAACAACAGAACAAACAGCTCCAATTTTCCCTAGGTCTACCGACTTCTTCAACTTTGCATCCAAGCCAGCAATCCTTGTCTCCAGTGCCTCCACATCATGTTCTGCTCCCTTCAAGCCTCCAAGTTCATCATAAATCATAGTTTCAGTCCCCTTCGAATGAGCAGTCTCCTATACTTGTCGGCAAACAAGTACCACGGGCAAGTTCCTGGCACCTGCAATTGGGATTTGGTCACCAAATTACATGACAACTACATCAAACCCTAAATCAAGCAAGTGAACTATGAACTCACATCTCTTTCGTGAAGGCGGCATTTGAAGAAGATGGCCCCAGGGACCTTAGATCCGAGCGCAGAGACGAGCTCCAAGATCTCCTCACTGCATTTGGGGCACGGCACAAGCGGCAGCCCAGTGCGCTGCCCGCATTTCAGAGGCAGGCGCTGGTAACCGGAGCTCCCCTCGCCAAGCAGGCTGGTAGACGCTCGCATGGCTACTGGCGGAGGTGGGACTCGGTGCACTTCTGAGGTGAAGGCGAGCTTGGGGAGGCGGGTGGCGGTGAGCTTTGGGGAGGCAGGCGACGACTCAGCGCTTGAGCAGAGAGAAATAGGGGAGAGAGACGATGGGAAGGAGATGAGGAGAGCGTGGTTCGGTGGGGGTGGTTTCCGCAAAATAGCCGAGCCCTTCATCCAGGGTGGCTTGTCCACGTCAGCTGCTAGGGCTCGCGTGGCACGTTTTGGACTGTTAGTGACTGCGAAATATAGATCCAGAACCCTGGTGGTATCTTTTTTAGTTAGAGGACCCATCTGGGAATCGACCAATAGTTTAAGGACCTACGGTGCAATTTACTCTATATAATTCTTGACTGTAGATTTGTGCTTAGCAGAAGCAGTTTCCTAACAAGAACAAAATATTTAATTGTGTGCAAACCGAAAACAAATACGTACCTCCTTGATCCCAAGAGCATCACTAGTTGCATTGTTGTTCATCCAATAGTAAGACATGTAGTAACGGTGTGTCTGCAATTTCAGGAACAATTATTCCAGATGAGTTCTTGCTAGGAGAATGGAGAGGGTCACACATCACATCCTGCTAGCCGCACATGCATTCGCCTAGCTAAATCATCTGTCAAATTAATAACACTCCAGATGTAGAGGCCGACTTACGAAACAATCAAGTTTAGGACGACCCGGCGGCTCATTTAGCCCTATAATTTTTTTGATAGAACCCTTCTTGAATCACCATTATACTTGGGTTTTGGTGCGTCCATAGTGCATAAGTCGTATCAGATATGTGCTTTTGAGATTTCCGAAAGGAGTTGTAGTGAAATAGCCCGACGTGCATGGCTTATGTTTAGAAGGCGGCATTGGTTACATGAGGAAAAGAAATAAAAATAGGTCAGCGCGCATGTAACTTTCTTACATTTTTAAGAGCTAGTAGCACCTCAGCACACAATTGCGAATACATGGTTGGTATATGCCTATGTGTGAGTGATGAGTGAATGTCAAGGAGGTGATTAGAGCTTTGCTTAAGTGTGTGTGACTAACCATGGTATGAGTTGTGTGTGCAACGTGTCTCTTGACTTGTGTATATACAGGTGTTGAGCGTGAGACGGTCGATGACAATGGAGAAGATCAAGCGGGAGCCTATTCACAATGGACTTGGAGCGGTGAAGGGTGGACACGGAGGTGGAGGATGGACTGTGGATGATTGGACATGTCATTGAGCAGTGATAAAGACAGCATGAGCAGAGTCTAAACCAAAGATGGACCAAGGCAAGGCAAGGCGTTGCGAGCTCTTGGTGGACCACCAGGCTAAGGACATGGAGGACACGCATCGACATCGAAGGCTTTGCATAGTGACTATGCTGCCTAGAGGGTTTGATAGTTTTGGCCTCAAAACCGTAGGCGAAGTGGTTTCCAGGTTTGGGCACATAGTGTCATCAGAGAGCTTGTGTCGAGGCGAAGCTACTTCATGAAGGGTTCGTGGTCGTCCGATGCATGGAAAACTAATTGGACCATTTCTCCCCTGATAGCTAAGTGGTTAAAGTCTAAATCTAGGGGCACTCGTGGAATTGTGTAATAGCTCTATAAGTAAGAGTAGTGGCTGTCCAAGACAACCATTTTTTCATCCTTGGTATTTTACTTAGTATTAGCCAAGGGCTTCATGTTTTAGAGAGATTAGGCTAGAGAGGATTGATTACCTCTTAGGTTAGTATCTTATCTGAAGTGGATGATGTTTGGGACCCCAAAACCTTCTTCTCATCCTCATTTTTGGTGAAATTCTTGAGAATAGTTGAGCAGAGGTTTTTGTGTTGATTTCTATTGCTTATTGGGTGCCATGAGGTCCTAGGAACATGTCCATGCTCTGCCTTGAGTTGAATTCCCACAAGCACCTTTGATTCTCCACTCAAGAAAATAGCAAAAGCCAAATTTTGAGAGAAGAAAATTCAAAATCCTTGGCTAACCTTTGAGCTTTTTGTCAAGATCTCTTGGGGACATATTCACTATAGTCTACGTAAGGTGTGTACAAATTGGTGAAATTTGGATTTCGTTTGGTTGAATTTTGCAAGTTCTGTTCTGCTCTACTGGTTTAGAGTTTGTATGAAACTTTCGCAGTCTGTGGTTTTCCATGACACTGTCCCAACTTTTTTTTGCTTTCCTATACCAAGATGTTTACCTATTTTTTTCTCTGATCCTTTCCTAGATTATCTTGTCACTTGTTGATTTAAATGACCTATGATTGTTTCCCATTCACCCCTTGATCGCCTTTTCACTCCTTCAATTGGCACCAGAGCAGGTTAAGGATCATACCACCTTGATCAGATTTGTGGTCCATAAAGATGACAATGGAGTGCGCTAGTAGAATAGCCCTCCTTGTTCAATGGAACCAATTATGCTCTTTGGAAGATATGGATGTCTACTTTATTGCAAAGTCTTGGTTCTCAAGTTAGGGCTATATTCTTGGACTAGGACTACTTTTTTCACTTCCCTCTGTTTGATTTAGTTTGATCATTTCTCAAGTCTTGACAATGCTTACAAGATTTGGTTGACTATCAAAAAATATCATGAGGGCTCATCTCATGTGAAAACCAGACTTTTCGAGACTCATTGACGTGAGTATGAGAATTTCTTGTAGTTGTGTGGTGAGAGTGTTGACTCGATGTTCAACCACTTTAAATCTATTGTGAACAAGATGAGAGCCAACAAGCCCTAGCTACCCGACAATGATCATGAGAGAACCCTTAAGTTGCTTCATGCTCGAGATCATTAGGTGTGGGAGGTAAAGGTAGAGGCTATCATCGAGTCACCCAACTACGAGACTCTCACAATTGATGAGTTATTTAGCAAGCTTAGGTCCACTGAAATCAACAACAAATCAAGAGCCAAACTTGAGAGCCCATTCAACCCAACCATGGCCTTGTTTTCGAGTTTGAGTGAGTCTTCTACTAACACTTCACATTTGTGTTTTGCCTTGTCTTCTTTGTATCAGAGTAGCAGATGGAGGTGCTTGGTGCTTGGAGACAAGGAGCTTGCTTTGATCACAAACAAGTTCAAGCACTTACATAACAGCCTAAGGATCCAGAGGTAAGGTGGACACGAGGACGACTGATTCAGGTGTGGAGACTTTGACTACTTCCTCATTGATGACTGTCCCAAGAGACAGGGCAAGACCAGCTTCACCAAGCACAAGGACAAGCATGAGTAAACCTATGCTAAGCACAAGCCTAAGGGGAGGAACATAAAGAAGTACATCAAGAACACCAAGGCTCAGGAGCATGCCTTCCTCGCCTCCTTTAGTGAGCTCGACCTTGACCTCAATTTAAGCGATGATGGTTCCACTTCTTCAAGTGACGATGAGTGCGAGAAGAAGCTTGAGGACATGCTAAATGGGATATGCTTCCTTGCCGACACCACCAAGTCCAAGGATGGGTACTATATCATGTCCCTTGGCGATAAGAAGGTGGATGGCAACGACAATGACTCCTACTGTGAGGTACCTCTCTCGGCCAATGAACTTGTAGTAGAGTTAGATACCCTGAACAATGCTTTGCATAGTCAGGATCATTTCTAGAAGTGTGCTATGTGTGAGACAAATGACTTTAAGGCTAGGCTTGAGCCTGTTTCTAAGGATCTTAAGGTTGCTAGGGCTACTCTTGTTGTGTCTCATGAGATAGTGTGATAGCTGTGTAGTTCATATGTCTAATCATTCGAACTTGCAATCCAAGTACGCCTGTTTGATTAATGAGCTTGATGAAGTAAAATCCATCAACACTAGGTTAGCAAAGTGAGAATGAGCAAGTAATGATGCATTTTTATAACCCTTCATTGAACAAATTAAATGGCACAATACTAGTTTCATTATCACTTCCTAACCCTAGTGTTGACCCATTTGCTCATTCTTTCTCTCATTTTTGAGTAGGACGGAGGCTTGGAGAACACATGGCTCATTGACTATAGTTGTTCGTGTTCTAGATGGTTCTCCAGCCTCTCCCCAGTGGTGACCTAAAAGAATAAACTTTTGGGGACAATGGTTAAGGTAGAGTGAAATTAGTTGGTGCTATGAAGGTAGGTGAGAAGGTCATGCTTCATGATGTTGTTTTGGTTGAGTGTTTAAGAAGGGAATATGAAGGTAGGTGAGAAGGTCAACTTGCTATAGCTTCTCAAAGATGGCTTTGAAGTGCACTTTAAGAAGGGCCTCTCTCTTGTTCTTGAGTCTCGAGGAGATCTTATTTGTTGGATTTTTCCCTTTGGTCATATTTTTCATGTTGACTTCTCGAGATCATTTGGTTCTTTTCACTGTTTGATGGCTAGATCATCTTTTTATTTGTATAAATGGCATAGGAGACTAGGGCAGTTGAGTTTTGACTTGTTTGCAAGGCTAAGCTCACTTGATCGTATCCAATGATCTTGTTTGCCATCCTTGTCTTCATGGCAAGATGGTTCCTGCTTCCCATACACCTGTTAATCATGTCATGACCAAGTCACTCAACAAACATTTACACATGGACACAATTGGTATGGCTTGGGTATGCTCCATTGGTGGGAAGTCGTAGGTTCTTATTGTGGTTGACGACTTCTCGCGGTACTCTTGGGTGTTTTTCATGGAGAGCAAGGATGGTGCTTTTTTTGTATGCTCAAGACTTGATTTTAAGGTTTCAAAATGAGTTCCCAAAACATGCCATGAGAGCTATTCATAGTGACAATAGCACAAAGTTCAACAAACAATAATTTTTAAACTTTTTTGTTTTTCTCTTAGTCTTGAGCATCTGTTTTCTTCTCGTCATGTGCCTTAATAGAATGATGTGGTTGAAGAAAAAAATAAGACCCTTTATGAAATGGCTAGGACAATGCTCAATGAGCAGATGACTCTTAGAAAGTTTTGGGCCGAAGCAATCAACACAACTTGCTACGTCTCCAATAGAGTTTTCCTTTAGGCCTTCTTGAACAAGACTTCCTTTGAATTATGCTGTTCGTCCAAAGTGAGCCACTTTCAGGTCTTTGGTTGCAAGTGTTTTGTTCTCAAGCGGGGTAACTTGGATAAATTTGAGTCACGATCTTCTAACGTGATTTTTCTTGGTTATGCTTTACATTCTCGAGCTTATCGTGTACTTAACCTTGAGACTAATTGTATCATGGAGACATGTGAGGTTACTTTCGATGAAACTATGCCACACACAGCCCCTTCGTTGGAGACTGCAGGTGAGCAGGAGATGAGCAAGAGTAACTTTGTTAAGGAAGAACAAGATGATGGTGATTGGGGTGATCAAGGATCAATGTTATCGGCTGTCCCCTATACATTCTACTTCCACTACTTCGGCTGATGGTCCATCCACTTCTTTCACTACATTGGTAACAATGTTCCATCCTCTACCACCGCTAGTGCAAGCAGAACCTAGAGTTGAGCTAGTTGCTATTGAGGAGGAGGTCACTTTGGAGAGGCAGGCGAAAAGCCTCATGTTTGGTTTTGGTAATTGAGACAGCTAGTGGACTAACCTTTTTGCTAAGTGTTGATTAAGTTAGGTGAAGTCCCACCAAGTTGGTGAGCAAGGCTAAGAGTTGGATGAAGGGTGATCAAACCAAGTGATGCAAATTCACATTTGGAGAGAAGATGAACACGAAGGCAAAGGTATATGTTAGGGGTTTTGTTTTCACCGAACAAGACACAATAGAGTGCAGGGTCATGTTTAGGATAGATAGTCATTCTATTAAGAGGGGAACTCTAAAGCAAACATGATTATCTAGTGCCACTAGGTGATGATTTAGATGCATAGGCATTAGAGCTAGTGATGTGGTGAGTTGCAAGCAAAAATGTTTTTGATAACACTTTGAAAAATGCTAACTCAGTGCTTTAATGTTTGGAAACATTGAGAGTTGGTACGCTTGCTTAGAGGGTGAGAAGAGCTGCTAGAACATTGTATTTCCATTCACTGGAGCTGTCTGATGTACCACCAGAGTGTGTACCGGAGCTCACTAATAGGCGCCAAATTATGTTGAAAATTCTAGCGCACACCTTGCTTTCTGATGTGCATTGGAGAGGAGGCACCGGTGGAATCCAGTGCAAGTTCAGCGTGCGAGGGAAAATTCAAATCACACCACATGTGATGTCCGGTGTGCCACCAAAGGGCACACCAGAACGTTCTATCGGAGAGGATGTAAATCAGTGCTTTGGGCATTGCACGCACCAATGGTCTTCAGTGCCTCATCGGAGATGTCACCATTATGACTGATAGGTTGAACGACTATTTTTCTTGCCGCCGAGGCTCTCCGGTGTAACACTCTGGTGGGATGTAGTGGTTGGATTTCTTTGTGGGCTTATAAATAGCCCTTGTGGACGGCCTTGGCCACTCTCTTGGCACTTCCCACACTTGTGCACATGCTTGAGAAGCTGAGAAATACACTCCACTCACTTGCATCACTTGATATCACACATTTGAGTGAGATTGGAGAGGCTCTAGTGCATTTTCATCGTTGCTTTGCATCTCTTAGCATATGGTGATTTTTGCCACCTCTGATCAAGTTGATTGTAAGGCGCGCTTGTGCTTGTCCCCATGGGAGATCGCAAAGAGTAACTCTAGTGGAATGCTCGTGGCTGGTTGGAGAGTGCTTCTTGTGTTTGATTCTTGTGGCACCCAAGTTGTGGGTCTAGCTGGAGCGGCTAGTTAGTGCGTGAATCATCCCGTAAGACTCACCATAATGAGGACATAGGTTGCTGGCAAGCAACCAAACCTCATGGATAAATCATGGTGTTCATCTCTTGCCCGGTTCAGTGTAGTTGCTTGTGCTTTACTTTCATATCTATTGCTTGTGGGTGGTAGTTGCTTGTGTAACTATAGTTCTAGTTGTAGTTAGTAAGTAGAAGTAGCTAGTTAGTTGCTTCACTAGTTTAACTAGAACTAGAGTAGCCTTGTTTAGTTGCTAGGTTTGAGTGGTTATGTGCTCTTGTGACAGAAATCTATTGCAACTAGAATTGTGTAGGGGCTTGCATTTGGGTGAAGTAGAGCTATACAAAGTAGCTGTTATAAGGGCCTTATTTTGCTCTAACCAACTTCGCTCTAATATTGTCAATTTTGTAGAGAATTTTTATAGGCTATTCACACGCCTACTAGCCATCTAGATCTTTTCAAGTGGTATTAGAGCTAAGTCACGGTCAATTTCAAGGTCTAACAACCTATGGTGTCAAAAGATGGCTACAAACCATGTGGGAAATATGATTATTGGAAGAAGAGAATGCACTTGCACTTGAAGGCTATGAGCCATATGATATGGGGGTGTGGAGGAGTTTATTATGCTTGATATGAAGGGCCCAACACCAAGAGAAGAGGATAATTTGCAATTGAATGATCAAGGTCTCATTGTGATCTATGAAGCTCTTGATCCCAAGGTCTTCGTATCAATCAAAGACTTGGAGATGGCACACCAAGTATAGAAGAGGCTTGAGGATGCATATTAGGGCACATCCGCTGTGAAAAAGGCCAAGCATATATATATATATATTCAATGACATGTATGCCAAATTCAAGATGCTTGAAGTGTTGAGAGTGTGCCGGAGATGTTTCGTAAGCTAAATGTCATTGTGAATGAGCTAAAAATTGGGGCATTGTTGATATTTCTTATGCTTAGTTGGGTTATTCCGCAAGTGCATAGAATATCGGTGTAGCATTCCCCTATAAGTATTCCATGTAACTTATTTATATCCTTAGGGAAAGCGTGTGGATAAGATGATTGACTAATATAATTTCTAGTGCCTGAGCTACAAACAATCTCTTGACTTAAGATAGGGGTAATGATAATATGGAGTACAGTAATAAGGGTTGAATAAGAAGAGAAGCATAGGTAAATGACATAGCTAGTGGGAGATCACTGAGTGGGCATAGGAATCCTAATTTACTTCTACTAGATAAGCACGCAAGTCCAGCAAGTACTACTTTTTTCGCTCATTCTGCATTCATTGGTTCCTTTGAGCCTCAGGATGTTGGACACTCACTTTTGGACTCTAATTGTGTTAATGTTATGCATGAGGAACTTCAAAATAGGGAAAGAAACTAGATTTAGGTTTTGGTTCCTCCACCACAAGGTTGCGATCCTATTAGGACAAAATGAGTTTTCAAAAACAAGCAAGGGGAAGATGGGATGGTAGTGCATAACAAAGCTAGGTTGGTTGCCCAAGGGTTTTTCCAAAAAGGGGGATAGATTACGAAGAGACCTTTGCCCCTATAGCCCGTTTAGAAGCCACTAGGATCCTCTTTGTGTTTGTTTCTTCTGAAGGTTTCAAACTTTTCAAATGGAAGTTAAGAGTGCCTTTTTGAACAGTTACAAAAAGAGGAAAGAAGTCTATGTGAGGCCACCCACTGTCTTTGAAAATTGAAAGTTTCCAAACCAATGTTTACAAACTTCAAAAAGCTATATATGGTCTGAAAGAATCCCCTCAAGCTAGGTATGCTCGTTTGAGAACTTCTCTTCTTGCAAAAGTTTTTGAAATAGGGTCAGTTGATAAAACTTTGTTTCTCTCAGGCATGGCAATGACATAACTTTGGTCCAAATTTATGTGGATGATATCGTGTTTGGTGGCCCTTTTCCTGCAAAGGCATTGAGCAGGGAGTTCGAGATGAGTATGATGGAGAACTGACCTTTTTCCTTGGGCTCCAAATCAAGCAAACCAGAGATGGGACATTTGTGCACCAAGGGAAGTACACCAAGGAAATATTAAAGTAGTTTGACATGGGTCAGGCCTGGCCTCTTTTGGTGCTTATCCATGACAAATTAAGCTAAATCGTTATTAATTTTCATATGTGACACGATAAGAATGACGACGACTTTGTCATTACTTACTCACAAGTGATTTACATTGATGATACTGACATTTATTTTGACAAAAAAGATTCCACATACATAAGGATTTTTTCTAGTAGTGATATACTACGCGACTAGGATCTTGTGTCTCTTGCTAGTGGAGTATGTGGATGAAATCTCCAGGGGTTACCGAAGTTGGGTTACTTAAGCTAAGTTGGTCAAGAGGATGACACTAGGTTTAGGTAATTAACTTTGTGGGGTCCTTGCTGATTTCTAATTAATTTATTTGATATGACATTTGTTAACCAACAATAAATTATTATAAACTTCACCAAACAAGTTGGGTTAGTGTTTAGTGAAACTAAGTAGGAACACACTACTATTGGAGCAGTAACTAACTATTTAGTAATTATTAGATTAATCAAATCATCTTTGTCATTCAAGCAATATGCAATGTTACCTAATTTATTTTCCCATAATCCTATACAATAGTAATGAATTCCTATTTTCCCCTAACAATGGGGTGGTCAAAGATCACAAAAAAATTTCATTAATATATTTATTGTGCTAAAATCACCTAAATAAGCTGCTTACAAGTCATTTGGTTTTCTTAATCATTGGTAGGTGTTGGCGAGGAAGGAGGAGATGACCATGTAGGAGTTTCTTTTGAAGCTGAAGGAAGGCGGAAGGCCTAACAAAGCGCTGACATGTCTCTAAAATTTGACATTTGTAATATGTTTAACTGTTTATTTTTTCTAAAGTTTTGTTAAACTGTGTTGAGTAGTTGTAACTTTGTAATCTTATTTTGCTGCAAATGAAGGTGAAGGTGCTTTCTGTCAGTCTGTGGTGTAACATGTTGCATGTTTGTAAGATGGTAACCCTAGTAGTACTGTTGTTTAAGATTTCAAAAAAAAGATGGATCATGGTCTTTGTCCTAAAATTAGTAGCGGTATCCTAGTTTCATATGACTTACAAACTGTTGAAGACAAGGAGTCCATATACAATTTTTAAGGACTATTAGTTTGGTTTAGTATATACATTGATTAATTAAATTCTAAAAATTCCTGAAACAACCCTACTCTATCAAACAAAATCTCCAAGTTTCCATCGATTGACATCTATGGATTTGTGAAATATTGATAGAATTTCCTTCTTAAACACGACTGTATCGACAATGTGAATATGTAGAATGTAGGATTTCCCCTTCTAAAACAACAGATGTAACAAAGAAACACCATACCAGCAATTTACATCAGGAACAATCAAATATGTCATCTGCTCCAATCAATCCCAACTCTAGAAGGAAGCCATGTGGTGTTCTTTTGGAAGTAGAAATTTTTCATTTGTAAGCTAAAGCACTACGGCTGGATGAAAGTAAACAAGAAAAGGAAGACATAGGGAAAAAAGTAGATAAAGATAGCGACACATATTAACAAAAACACATGCTAATTAATAGATAAATAATTCATTGACTGAAAGATGGTCCATATGAAAAGCACACAGATTTATCAGATATCATGTTTTGTTTCCATTAGTGTCCTCTGCAGCTTTTCCCATCCATGAGTGATGAAGTAGGCAACTAGACTTATACGGAATAGTACTGATAATGTAAATAGATGTTGTGCAGCAACACAACATATAGTAGCATCAAGCAGAGCACTAATGGATGTAATCACTAGTGCACAATCGGGCAAAGCTAGTTCTTCTTTTGATGCATGGGGTAAGACTCTGGTGTCATACCAGCCAGGGGTGCTCCAGGAACCAGCTTCTGCAAATAAATAAATAATCAATATTCCATTTTCATTAATAATCCCAGCAGGTGCTTTAGCATGATGTTTAAATTTTTTTGCCAATAGTAAGCATGCGTGCAGCTCTCCTTTTCCCCATTTTGCCCTACCTCCCATGTTTTGGACTACTCAACCAAAAATACGTGATTGATATGGACAACAGATTAAAGAAAAAGATCTCACAAAACAAACTCTCGAATTAAGTCAGAACCAAACCATTCAACCACTGCTACGATTGAGATAAATAAGCATTTCAACAAAGAGACTAACAAAATGAATGCCCAGTTATTAAGGCTGGCACTTTTTTCCCAAAGACCAAAGACCAAACCGAGCCGAGCCAAACCAAACCAAAGTGTCGGTTTCTTCAGAGTTTGGTGTCGGTGTGGGTTCGAAATTTCTATGCGTCCAGTAATTGGTGTCAGCGTCGGTTTCACTGAAACACTGAAAACCTGATGACAACCAAACTCCCGTTAACTCATATCAGAAACCACCTAAGGCCCAAGGGCTATTGTCATTTTTTCATTGCCTCCTGTGATCCCATCAACTTCTTCCGTCTATTACTCGGCATCATTCCTGTTGCTCCTTTTTTCCCTCACGTCTTACCTCCTCAACTCTTTATATAGATCTAGTAATTTTGCGCTTGTGTAGGGAGCAACCCAACAGAGCAGGGCAAGAGCGACGTGTGTGGCACTGGTGCTCGGTGAGCGGTGCTACTGCTCGGCTGGTGCATGCGGGGTTGCAGAGCTATGCTGCTAGACAACGCAAGTGCCCGGCCGAGGTTGCGGTGAGTGGGGCTGTGGCACGGTGCTACTGCACGGCGCAAGTGCCCGGTGTTGTGGAGTTTGGTGAGCGCCGAGCGGGGTGAACTGGACTGCACCAAGGTGATGCCATGACAACATGACGGTCCTCTTGTGGTGGTGTGAGACTGGTGTCTAGTGAAGCTCAGTGTTTTTGGTGGGACTGAGAAAACGAATAGATTATACCAACACTGAATACATCGGTTTTTTATTCTACCAAACACAGATCGGCTTCTATTTTCTGTACACCGAAGTTTTGCAACACCGAATAAACCAAACCGATTACATCGAACACACCAATTGTCCAGCCCTACCAGTTATTAGGCTACCCAACATATTAGTGCTCTTCTACTCCAAAGTACATCACTTCTCTTCAAACTTCACCGGGGACACAATATTGCTTTGCTACAATCTTAATGTGGAGGTACTAATAGGTAGCCAGCCCCTATAGCCACTGCTAGTACAGATGACACAAATTGCCACACTACCATAAACACAAAGAGCTAGTGACTCTAAGGCCAGTCTCAGTGGGGAGTTTCATGGTGTTGATTCCAAGACTGCAATATCATATGAAATGAAATAAAACTATGAAGCATCCACTCTGAATGGAGAGTTTCATTCTATGGTTTTATATGCATTTAATTTCAAGACTCATAGATAATTTGTAATCGTGCCAAGAGAGTTTCTTCTTCTCTCTCTTCTTAAATACACTGCCATGTCATCAAAAATAGCTATATGGCAACTTATTTAAAGCAAATGAAACTCCCACTGAGACTGGCCTACGAGGGTGCGGTGGCAATAGAGGCGTAACATCCACCAACCATTGTTAACATCTTTACTCTCCAACCTCCCTTCTTCAAAATTGAATGTGGTCATGTCCCTACAAGGCCCACAATGCGGAACTTATAGCCTATGTTAGTGACTTGATGTGCAACTATGATGCATCAACAGGTTCCACAACATCATGCCCATACTCACCTAAACCACTGTGATGCATAAACATGTTCCACAACAACATGCCCATAGTCACCGGAAATCTAGTTCGGTCATGTCATTGGATCATGGTTGAGTTACATGGGTCGTGAGTTTCTAAAAACACTGGTGGGAGTAGTTTGGATAGAGTGACCACAACTTATCAATACAAAGTCATAAAAAAATTTGGTAGCATATGGCCTATTCAACTTGGGACAATGTTCTCATGTTACGAAATGTGGTGTCAACCCCGACCTCTGTGACTATGATTGTGCCTAAAGCATTGACTACTATCAGTTGCCAAGACAAAAATATTTTGTCATCCTAAACCACCTTTCCTTTCTAGCAGATCCTCCTAAACAGAGGAGGAGTTTTGATCACTTAAACATAGAAAGGATAGACCAAGATTGGGAATGACAAAGTTCACAACAAGCTAACTGATACCGTATAGATTGTGTGTTCCATGGAAATCCTCATCTTTACTTGTCTGTGCAATTACAGCTAGACTAAGATGCAATAAATAGCGTGTTTCCCCGTACCTACTAAGATCTCAAATTTGTAAATCATAATTAGTGCACCAACTAAAGTAATCCAAGTATTTAATTTACTAGAGATAATAAAAATCAAAGTAATCAATAGAGGGGAGGAATGAAATCTGCAAGAGGAAAGGGGGGAGGGCAGTGACTCACGTTAAGCATCGTTTGCGTCTGGACTGGTCTCCGACGAGGGTGTTTGCGTGGGAGCTCACCGGTCATGGAAAATATGTCCTCGGCGATCTCTTCATCCGTCAGCTTCAAAGTGAAGGTGCCTAAATCCTCAACTTTCCCTTGACGCTGCCGTAGACTCCGCCGTGGCATAGCACCCTCTGATTTCTCCAAGGTAGGCGCGCCTTTTGGTCCATCAACAAGAGGCTGAGAGGTATTCGGTTTTGGAGCTACGGCGCATAGTGCTTGCACAATGGTTGGTGGGTTGGAGGACATGGTTCGTGGCGATCAGCAAGGTTGCAAAGCTGGATTAGTTGATTCGAGGAGAGGCTGAGGAAGGTTGCAATGGTGTGGGTGAAATGGAAGGAAGGAGAAGGCCGGCATATATAGCCAAATTCTATGCGGAAAGGGGCCGTTTCAGTTATCTTACAGCTAGCAGGCATTATCAGCGTGATACCAGCGGACTTTTCACGCATAGGCAATATTCTCAGCACGCCACCTAGGAAATTACTAGTCCACCCTCCTTAAATGGCAATTAATAATTGTACAATAATATATATCCAAGTATTGAATAACTAGACTCTAAATATTATGGAAAAAATACTAATATTTTAATCATTTTCTTGGCCCAACAAAGCTAGGATTGTAATGTAGATGTGTATAAGAAGATTTTTTAGGTGGAACTGACTAATTTAACCTTGATTAGGCATGTTCGTCGATCACTTGACACAAGAAATGCTTAACCCAAGCCAAACCGGCAGTTCACGTTTCTCCCCATGACCACATCTATATGTCTTTATAGCAAAGCTTCTCAAAACAAACACAGTTGAAAGACATAACCATGTACTTTGAATTTAAACTTTACATAAGGGCCAAATTCGAAGAATAACAATATACATTGAAAGACTGAGTTATGACAAACTGTAAGAAATTCAATTTTACATCAGGGTTCATAGAGGTTTAGTACAAAATTACAAAAGAACCTCAACATTGACAAATGTTCATGACTCAAACGCATAGCGCTCCGGTAGCAACAAGAACAACAACAATCAAGCAACATTGTGCCCACTACAAGCTCCCAAGTGGCACAGAGCTTAGCTAAGTGAGAGGAGTTTGACCACTTGGCACGACACTCGACTCATTACTGATCAGCAAGGTCTGCACTCAAATAGTCATCAATAACAACATAGGGATAAACGTTAAGTACACAATGTACTCAACAACACTTACCTAATGTTGGTATTATAGATACCACTAACAAATAAATCTACAAGCCCACGAACACTGATGTAGCATTCACTTGGAGTATTCTAGAGTATCTATTTCCACAATGGACAAAGAAGTGTACACGTTATAGTCTCAAGATCATCCTGTGCTAAGACATGGGTAAATATAAATAATGATTGGGGTATAGACGAAATTATAGTTGGTTTCTAAGATACTTTGAAGAATTAGGAATCGGGTTCTCACTTAGGAGATTCACTTCGGGTCGTCAAACCCTCCTAATAGTGGAAATAGATGAGAAAGGTGTTTTGCAACTCTAACAATGGCCAATATTTTAAACACCTGCCTAAACATGGTTTAATACATTTGCACGGGATAATGATGTTATCATCTATAGGCTACCATGGCAGGGCAGAGTACAATCTTAGGTGATGACTAATTCATCAGGTGCCACATCTATGTTAATGATTATTACTCTAGTCATGATGTATAACTAGAGTACTTGATGCTTGGGGTTGCGATGGTCATTAACCTTCTAAAATGAGCATCAAGTCCTTCATATAAATGACAAAGATATTATCATCATCCTAGTGATAGGATTTATTTCTACTCAATTCCACTCATTTTGGTGACTATATGAATGTAGCATTACTACAACGGCTTCAAGCTTCCAAGCAACAACTCGTCCACAGACTAGGACGAGGTCCAGCAAAGCTGCTCCACAAGCAATGATGGCTCTAATGATGAAAACCCTCCTCTCCTAGTAGTCCTTATTGGAGCTCCCAAGAGGAGAGTGGCCACGGCGCCTTCGCCCCCGATGACGATGATAATGACGACACCGACGATGATGGCAACGATGATGACAAGGACGAGGACAAGGAGGACGAGCCTCCTCACAAGCGGCTAAGGAAGGATGAATCTCGCTATTAGCGAGGATTTTCCTTAGATTTAGTTTAGATTTATTAGTTTTATTAGTTTATCCCTCTAATGTATCTGTCGGAGTACAATTGTACTCCAATGTATCTCTTTTTATTAATGAATCGTGAATGATAATTAATTTGTTTTATTACTTTATCTCTCTAATGAATCTTGAATTTATCTCTCTGATGTACTCCAAGGCCGTGATTTGTACATCATTAGCAACTGAATCTCTCACAAAATCTCTCTCATGTGTTTCAACAAAATCTCTCACATTTTTCAACAAAGTCTCTCTCACAGCATTCATGGCTATGCACTTTCCCTTAGTTGTTCAATAGCTGACTGTTGAATATCGTGTAGCACTTCGCTCAGTAAGTATTCCGAGGTCGTATTATATTTTCCCAAGGGAAAGCGGAAGGGAAGGATAGATGATGAATAGAAATTCTAGGGACAGGAATATCAGATAAAACGGTACGTCCTTAGCAGAAGGGGTCAACGACTATGGTGTAGAGGTGTTGATAGGTGTAATGCCCCAAAACAAAAAAATACTAACATATGAGCACGGGTCTTTTGGGCTTGAGTTGAGGCAACTACGGCCTAATTTGAGCCCAACTCACAGGGAGAAAATAGAAAAAAACATCCAGCCTGACCACATGCTAGGCCCAAGTCATTTTACCCTCTCTAGACCTAGGCAGGAGCATCACTAACCCCTTTGCCGATCCCCTCTCTCCCCAGAACATGGCTGCCCCTCCCCATAGCACCTCCCCCTCTGTAGAACCACCTCCATAGCAGCAAAAATCAGAGGGTAAAGGAGAAATATGATTGAGAAGGAGGATAGGATCAAGACGAGGAATATCATCGGTGTAGATCGGTTTTCCCCATCTCTATCTCGCTGCCCAAGGTTTGGAGTATAACCAAGGTGAGGAATCTGCCTTTCCCTCTGTTAATTGAGTTTTAGGCGACCTGCATTTGTGGGGCATATTAGACTAGAGCTGGAGACCAGAGACTCACTCTAACTCCTAATTATACTAACACTAATACTACATCTTGAGAGAGAGTGGAGAGCTTCTTCTTGTGGTGTGTTGAATGAGAGGGAGTGAGGGGGTATTTATAGTGGAGAGGGAGTGGTCAAAGTGGGTCCATGGATCCGCGTGACCTCCCGTCTCTTCCATTGGATGAAACCACCTCAACATCAAGGGGCAAGATCACTTGATGTTGTGTTTCCTTGCATGCACCCATGCAGAGAGGCAGTGGGTGAAAATGGGTCGTTGGGTGACCAAAGGGGTCGACCGACCCCCTATGGCTAGTGGGGCCACCCCCTTGAGTATGGGACCTCTTCTTGTGTGCGTAGGAGGTGAATGGGTGAAAGAGGTAGGTCGATCGACCATAATGGAGGGTCGGCCGACCCCCTATGACATTCCTATGATAGGTGGCCCACACTCCCTTGGTGTCGGTCCTCTTGGCTTTCTCCTCACCAAATTTGAGCTTGTTTGGCCAAAGTTCATAGGTCAACCGACTGGCCAACTTTGGCCAAACAGGCCCATCTTTTACAAGTAGCCCTCATAGGCCAAGCCCATCATGATGGTATCTTCAAATGGCCAATTGGTCATGCTTGGGGGTCGACAAATGGGTCAAGTTGGGCCCCCATGCTTGGTTATTCATCCATTTTGTACCTACATTCAAATAGAGGTCATGTACATGTGGAACCAAGTTATTTGAACAAAAATCATTCATGTTATGCTCATTTGATTCCAACGATGACATTATGTTGATGGTTTTGACTATGTAAAAACATAATGAATGTTGGCGGTCCTTAACGACCAAATCCGATTGCCAATTAAGATCCAAAACAGGAGAAATAAATAAACTTATACCACATACATTTACTATTGACATATTTCCAACATGTATTGGAGACTTAGTATTTTGCAGGACTTATTCATGAAATACATGGGAAGTATGGACAAAAGGCGCAACTCGGAAAGCGTAAAGCAGAAATGCACAAGGAAATAAAGGAAGAAGGCCCACCTATGTAGAAAAAAAACCTAGGCCAAGCATCGACGTGGGAGCCATCCAGGCCCAGCCAGGAGCCTGCTAGAGCAAGGCGGTGGCAAACAGGCCAGCCCAGGGTGCGTCCACACCTCCCCCAAGCCCGCTCACCCCACCTCACTCTGGCAGTTGCACGACGGCATGCAAAGGTGGTTTACGGCGGTTTCCTAATTTACCTACGCCCAAACCGACCTGTAGCTTGTATAAATAAGGGGGTGGAGTTCATACACAAGACACACCATTTTGAGTCTTCATACCTCACTACCACCTCTTGTACTTTTACATTTTTAGTCTTTTGTGAGCTAGCAAAGCTATCAAGGAGAGCTTGGCTCCATGGAAGAAGAGAGAAATCTTGGTATGAATACTATGAAGAATTCTTCCAAAGTCTTGCTCTCATCTTATAAATATAGTTGTGCTATTGAACTAGAGTATAGTTTTCATGTTATAATCTTGACATATGAACTAGCATATAGTTTCTATGTTATGAGCTTAACATGTAAAACATTATGCTTAATCATTCATACGACTTATATGATTAGAGTTAGAACTAAGATGAGGTGGCGGTTCATCGTTCCTTCGGGTTTGCCCATGTCCTATGCTTGTCGATCCGCAGGGTCGGAGTCCCGGGGGGAAATGGGTAGTTTCCTTATACACGGGCGTGGTGCCCGGGTGCACGGGAACATTCGGATATGACCGGTACTCCACGGTTGAGGGGTAGGTGGCAGGTGGTGACAGCCCTGTTCGTCCCTTGTAATCCCCCACATTCGGGTACTGTGTAGGAGTGCTAAAGTCTCCCATGCGCTGGTAGACCAGTTCTGGAGATCTCCCCATCCATCTTACACTTAGATCTAGCTCTAACCATGTAATTTGTATGATCATGAACTGTTCTTTGCACGACTATATTAGAACAAGCCTGCTCCGCTTAGAAATATTCTTTTATTCTTTATTTCTCTTTTATCCTTGAGGTTGGTCCAAGTGTGTGTTTATTATCCCCAAAATACCATGTTTACCCCTGTCATAAACTTTGGTTTACTATGCAAGCATATAATCTTGTTCATATCCATGCTAGGCTCTTTACACCATGCCTTCCTTTAGAAAAATATAAATAACGATACCCTAAATAATTTCAGGTGAAATGCTACAATGATAGATCCGTGTGCTTATAGATATAGTTTCTATAATCGTTAAGAACTTGTTAACACTAAAATTTGGTAAGCTTACCCTAAAAAGAAGAGATCGGCCGATCATGTTAAAAACAAGAAGATTTCCTAAATAAGGGATATTTTATAGCCAAGATAGTTGATCCGTTATGGAACTTAGCTTTAGTGCACGCATAGATCAATTCAGAAAACATATGTGATTGCCAATGCTCCAGATGGAAATAAAATATTATATTTGGAGGGAGGCAAACATGGAAAGGTAGCTAACCGGAGAAAGCTTGATTACTGAGAGCATGAGATCTTGGCATGTACTACGTGTTCTATTGGGATGGCAACAACTTTGGAAGCAAAGAGAAGAAGAATAATTTAGTTAAAGTCCAATTGCCATACGAGCTGAAAGCCAAATCGATTTCTATTTACCAATGAAGTCTACGGGAGTCATCTGACAGGTGCACGAGATGGTAATTAATTAAAGAAAGAAGCACACGTCGGGAATTATTGGAGATTGATAATATTGTGGCCTGGCCGTATGTTTGCATAGCCACGTTTGCAGAATGTGCATGAGAGACCCGGACCCGGCTGAGTCAATGGAGATATATTCTTCTTGTAAAATTAGATTATATTTCCATCTTTATTTTAGAGTCATGCTTGTACAAGGCAAAGGCCAACCGACTCGTGTACGTGTGTGTGTGTGTATGGCTTTTTGTAAAAGACATCCAATCAATCAATACAAATTACTCTTTTTCGGCTTTACACCAACCCTTAGGAGTAGGAGTAGTGTAGATCTCGATGAGTTCTTCAACAAGTAAGGCTGCATCGGTCCGGCCGACCTCCGGCTTGTCTGTAAGTACCATCGTAGCTTATACTTCTGTTTGTATGGTGCATCGGTTAAGTTCGACCTCCACTGCGAACTCTAGTATAAGCTACTTATCGACTCTTATCTAGTTCAAGTACGTCTGCATCGGTTAAGTTTGACCTCCACTGCTCGAATTAGATTAAGTTCAAGTTATCGGCTCTACCTAAGGGTGGTGTCCTTCGGGTAGATTCATTAAATTACCGATCTTGCTGATGTTCTTATCGTCATTAGTTTTTAGCAACATCAACCTGTCCGGTCGAGATCGATCTGGATCGGCCTCATATCCTTTTAGTCCGTCGTTTGCTTTGTTACAATACGATGTTTCTTACTTTGAGCGACGGATTATGTTTCATCGGCTGTTCTACTTCGATCTCGATCGTGCATAGTACACGGTTAAGGCATGTCCGATCTTGAGGAGGTTTGCTAGTTGGTTAAATCTAGTCTATAGTTCGTTGTTATGGCTGCAACGATCCGATCGATCGCCACCGATGGCACTTTAGATCGGAGGATGCTAGTTGGTAGATCTGTTCTCGATCAGATGTGACCTTAACTGGCTAAATAGCCGACCGCCTACGCTTTAATGCCTACGGTGTGTCTTCTTGATTCTATTAAATGTGAATAGATCTATCTACTTTGAAGGTTTGATTTGTTATCTTTATCACGGCTGCCATCAATCCGATCGAACCCCACTGTTAGAGATAGCAGATTAAGTCTGATGAGTTCATAGATTTGTCCGTGTTAAATAGTCGATTGTTCACATGCTGTAGCCCATTTCCCACCTGAATCGGCTATTTCAGTCGATCCGCTTAAGGTTTCACACATATAGCATGTCCTTCGGAAAGCCTATCAATGTATAGATGGTTTTACGGATTCTTTGGTTTTAGTTTGTTATTATCATCATAGCTGCCATCGATCCGGTCGAACTTCATTATTGATGGTAACAGATTAGATTCAGAGCGTTTGTAGATCTATTTGTACTAGATAGTCGATTTGTTCGCATGTTATATCCTTTCTCGTTAGATTCATCGGCTCAATGCTTCACACTGGTAATATCCACCTAGCTGATGATTTTACTTACATCTGTGGGCATTGTACTTGTCAATATAAAATCAATCGCGACCCACAAGCTTTACAGTCCGTAACAGCCGATTTCTTCGCGTATCGGCTATTTAGTTGATTTTTCTCGTTTGGCTGCTCCCGAAGAGGCACACTTGGAATTGTCTGGGCACAACTGGCATGTTCCACCTTAAATTACTGATAAATTTTCTCTCATTGTCAATTGCAGGTCAAATTGACTAGCACGCCACGGGAGGAATTCGCAGGGTTGACGGGTCCTGCGATTGATGCCAAGCGGATCTCCAGGCTCATTCTAAGCAGATCCTTCCAGCTTGCTGTGTGTCCGGCACATCGTCATGTTTTTGCATCGACACACGTTCTGACACGTCCAGTGGGACCATAATCGTTTGATTAGAAGTCCATACTTTATGGATATTCTATTAGCTTCCAAATCACGGAGAGGCTGAATTTTTCATCTACAACAAAAGGACGATGTTAGTATTTATTTGGCCATCTATTAAGGCATTATTCATCAAGGCCTCAACATCTATTTTCATCAAACAACATATCATACTCTAAGGCCGATTTCAATTACGCCTAAAAAGTCACCAATCCTGATTAAAGGCAGTGAGCAGTTTTTCATCTATTCACGTGAACCAAGATCTAGATTTTTTTTCTTGAGCCAGAGATCATTGTCAAAAAACCACGAAGGAAACCAGAGACAAAGTTGCAAGGCCACGTGCTGCTGTTCGGGAGCCTCAACAAGATTTAAGATGTACTGCTGGAATACCTCAAGTGCGAAAAATATCAGAGGAACATGCCGATGATCATACTCATTGTCTCCAGAAAGTTGATTCTGGTCAAAAGGGACATCGGCAGTTAGATTAAAAAGAAAGGACTAATGGATTATTTGACCGATGGAGTTATTTTATTATTAGAAAAGTAACCGATCGGTCCAATGGGAGAAGCCAGGGTCCTGACACGGAGGGGATTGCATGTCATTTGTGTGGTGCTACTAGCAACGTGTGCCAGGTTGCTGTTGTGCTGTTACAAACTTGCAACAACACGTTGACACTTTAAGTGATAAAGTCAAGAAGATCAAAAGCTGATGCCGCTGTACTCTGCCGCCCAAAGAATATTGCATCGGCTAAACAAAGATATACTATGAAGGTAACATGCATACCATATTCATTAATAAGGAGATAAAGATGGGAAGTTAATACATCTGCATGCGAGGCACGTCTTGTGATTTTAAAGATTAGATGCACACGTATGCAAGATGATTCCCAATATGTATGTAATCTGTTTGGATGGTTGCTCCCTCACATCTATCGGCTTCAAGACTTTGGGTCAATAACTGCTCATGAAGTAGGATCGGCTACTATCCTTGAGGTTCAAGACTCTGCCCCAAGCTGATAAGCCATCTGCCGATGGGGTCCCTGCCGAACGCCGCTCATAAGAAGATTACATGGAGGGATTTATGCTCCATCCCATGAGCTCCAAGATGCTCCATCATACCTGATGAGCCGATACGTGGTGTTGCCGTCACCCCAGCTAGCGTACATCGGCATGTATGCATGCTTCTTCGTCAGTCAGCCGGATGGACACAGACATTGGGTACAGAACCTATACGTCCATAGCCATCCATCGGCACACTACTCCAGCATGTACGAATTATTTGTTTCTATACCGACTGGATAGAGCATGCCAGGTTCTTCTGTACTTTAGTCGATAGACACAGGAAAGGATTATAAAAGTGATAGCCAATGGCATGTTGATTCCCTATCCTCTGGCGGCCGGACCAAAGCTTATTTGACTGAGCAGTACATATGCGTACATATCAAAGGAGAAAGAGCATAATTTCTTACGTTCATTCAAGAAATCTGGTGGTAGGGCTTCACTCAAAATATGCACATCGGCTAATTATAGTTCGCTTACATCAACGGAGACAGCCGATGTAATCAGCGTATCCTAGAGAAACATTGACGAGACAAGCTGATTGACGGTGAAACTTAAATCGCAAGATGGCCACATAACTAAGTATTGGAGCGGCATGTTTATGATAAGGTTGCAAATATAATATTCCCACAAGAGTAGCCGATGTGGCCATGCGCACAGGAGTATTGGCTGATAACAATATCGGCTTGGAGAGTCATGGATAAATTCTACCAGCTGGATATCGGCAAAGGAACGGTGTGGCGCCTTGGCATGAGCAGCAACTTGTACCTGTTCACTACCCTGCAAGACGGCAACGAAACCGGCAATGGACGGTCTGATCGACAAGGCGGACGGATCCACCGGGATGTTTCTAGAGTGCAAATACGAGATCATGAAGTGGCTAGACACATCTAGGGCATGCCGGCGATGACATGAATGGCACAACGGCACCGGAGAAAACGGACATCGACATCGCAATGGATGACGTGATGGATACAGCCCAGAGTGCATGGGACATTGTATTGATAAACCCAGATTGAGCATGGGCACCATATTTGCCAGCTGCACCAGCTACGACGAGGGTGAATGAGAAGCGCTAGCCATGGTGCAGAGGATGTTGCACAGCCTCAACCAGGCTACCACCAATTCCGACTTCTTCGGCGACAACCATGATTGCCATGAGCTGTCAGAGCTCGCCGAACAGGTCGTAAAGTACGCCGAGGTAGTCAGGTTTGGGAGCTGCAGACATTCAAGGGGACGCCAAACCCATCTCAAGTTCAAAAACTTCAACTTATGACAGCCAATGGCACGCGTGTCAATAAAAGCTGATGAGGTCTTTTACTACAAGCAGCCAAGAATCAAGAGTCCATATATATAGAGATCGGCTTGGGGGGCCAGTACTGGCTCAATTTCCACTTCAGCTGATGCATCAGGTGATGAAGCCATTTGGCCTGGCAGACACGACGTGGCCGGATCAAGTAGAGCTACCGCCAGCAAAGGTACTTCAGCAGTGGTCGACCGTGTGCGACGTGAAGAGCTCGGATACGCAGGTGGTGCTATGAACGCACAATCGGCTATGTAGAGCCGATGCAGCTACAATTGGCTAAAACTTGCTGTTGAAACAGGAAAAGGATGGAAACAGAAATACTTTGAGCAGTTTGAGTCTGAATTATTGATGTCGCTGACCATATTTGGAGGCTATGTGCATACATGTGTTAGCAAATCTAGGTTCATTACGTTTAAAGTTAAGGAAGATGTGCGTGCATTACTCGGAGGAACATGCACGTACAAACAAGAGCCAAGTTTGAAGCCGATAGCCGATAGGGTCTTTTATTTTTACCATCATGTCTCATCGAGAGGAAGGAAAGTTCGTCGGCTCCTTAGGTTAAAATAATTCGAAGCTAGCACCAACTAAACTGGAAAGAAAGAGTCTGGCTCGAAGAATACTATATGCAGAAAAGAAAAGGAAAGGATCACGTATAGGAGGAGATAGAGTCAGAAGTAGATTTAAGCAAACAAAGTTGGAAGCTGCTTGTATGTGTCGGTGTCAAGTTGAGAAACGTACCAACCATCAGATAGCAGATCGACAGAGAAAGTAGGCAAGCCGCAGCCGCCAGACCTCTCATTAGCATCGTCGTCATTAAACATCCGATCGCCTGATTCTGATCGCCGATCGCGGAGCGGCACGGTGGAACCTCCTTGGCTGTTCTGATGCCTCCTGCAAGACGAAGAATAGGATTTCTGAGATCAGTTGTGCGTTTGTGGGGTTATCGTCATGATGAGAAATTCGAAGTCTCCAGCCAGAAAGATCAGAGGGATGTTGCCCATCAGAGTACAGAATAGCCGACGAAATTATTGAAACAGATATTTTGACCAGTTCATCGGCTATCTGCTTTCCAGCTAATGAAGATCGATCAGTGACAAGGGAAGAACGATTAATCGGCAGCTTGCCAATGGGGTCTCCCTCTCAATGTTCTGTAAGTACAACAGAATGATTATATTACTAGGTCGCAGAAGCCACAGAACACACCGCCGACGACGCTCACAACTTCCCAGCAAGGCTACAATTATACCATCGGATGCCAACCTCGTTCCATGGCTTACCGAATCAAGCGATTTGTCCAGGACACGTTTGCATCTGGTGTGTCAGTGTCGCTTCAAGACGGATCACACCCGGCCGCCTCGGTTTGCACGTATAGCCGATAAGTTCAGGAATCATCAAGATTATGACTGCCGATCAAATTAAATATTGGCTCTAAGTATTGAAGAGTGCTTGGCGCTACTTTGATGCATGCTGCCTTGACGCACGTGATTATTTGTTTGGCCTAGCTACGAAGGTGGAATATTTAAGACAGAGAAAAAGGTTAATTGGTTCGGTCAAGGAAAAGAGGGAATCATCTTGGAATGTTTGATCAATGGAAATATTTTATTAAAGCCGATTAGCTTTAGTGTTAATCATGGCTATTAATTGGAAGATGATTGAAGGTTCAGCCTTGATCGGACATATGACATTGGTGCCTGGCCTCTGTTACTTAATCATGTCTAGATGAAAGAGATAGCAGCATCAACAGATGTACCTATAGAATACATGCAAGCAAGCGTCAGGAAGCAGGTTTTCCACATCAAGGATGTACGTGCCTGAAAGTTGAAGTATATCGGACTCAAGAACTCGGATAGCCTGCTTATTATGCCAACGCGCTTCAATCTGGATCGGCTTTCCCTTCAGGACATCGATGAACCAATGTTTCTCGAAGAAGTGCGGCCCATGAAGTTCTGAATTGTCTACATGAGGAGAAACAAGGAGTCCAGACGCCACATGATTATCAAGTAATGATTATTTATTGGATCTAATTGTTATCGGCTAGGTGCATTAAGTAATGTTTCGGCATATCGGGTGATTCATAACCAAGCTGATACACAATTGTGTCATGTGAAAGTAGCCGATAAGCAGAGGAGATATTTTTTTCAATGACCTCATCATCGGCTGAATAATTTTGATAGCAGTAAATATCACATTCCCTAGACTCATGGTGAAGGAATTGAGTCGATGAAGATGATAGCTGATCACTTGCTGAAATGATATCGGCTGCGAAGCTAGCAAATCTCTTCACGAAAGCTAAAAGGAAAGAGCTAGCACTTTACAGTACCATACATGCATAAATACATATTGACATACAAAGGAAGCGTACATGCAAATATGAGGTACATACTCGCATATTATTCTTTATTCCTCGCTTTTTTTATTACTTGTGAACAATTTATCATAGAAAAAACATGCTATCTAAGTAGTTGATGAATGATATATGGTGTGACGAAAGAAACCTTGCTTCTTTTTTAAAGTACTTGGGGAATTTTCTTAAAAAAAATTCAAAATCAATAGCTTGTCTCCTCAATGATGTTGAAATTTCTACCAAGGCTATATGTTAGTTTTATTAAAAACCTTCGGCATAAGTTGCTTACTTTATATTGAGTTTTGTCAAGTCTTGTTGACTCTTGTTGAGAGATTTATCATTCTCCCAAGGTCAAGATCACGTACACGCCACATATATGTGCTGCTTTTTGTCTGGAAGTACGCAAAAACATACTTTTCGACCACCCAAAATATTCTGCTCCTACACTGCGAGGAGGCAAAAAATATATTTGTTAGGATTTATCAAAATAAATGTTCCAAATTCTTGACGATATTTCTCTTAAAAGTTTGTCACAAAAGTGGCATGGGTTATGCAGAAGTAAAAAAAAGAGGAAAAGAAAAAAAGAGAGAGATGAAAATAAAGATAGCCCATGTTCTCGTAAAAATATTCCACGCACATGTACATCTTTATCTAAGAGTATGACATTTCTCTCCTTGATCCGGGATTTGACCTTACAATATATGCAAGATAAGTACGCTACATATTTTATCCCTACCTAAAACTCCACATAAACTTTTTAGAAATAGGATGCGCAGAGACAAAACAATGCTTTGATGAGGGACTATACACATTGAACGATCTAAGAGAATCATTTGAGGAGCAAAGTTATGTTTTAATTTGAAAAAATCTTTCAAAAAACCCAAGTTTTCTGAGCAGGAGAAGTGAGGATGACTGGATTTTAATCCGTTCCATTCTTCAACCACCCAAGATAGTGTGGTAGACACTTCAAAGTTCACATGTATAGGTGAGGCTTGGAATAAAGTAATATTGCAGCTAGTGAATTCATCGGCTCCTTGGAAGAACACCATCGGATCAAAATAGTTCGAAGCATGAATATTCATACTCCAAACTTGGGGGGCCTATGTTAACACCAAAATTTGGTAAGCTTACCCTGAAAAAGAAGAGATCGGCCGATGATGTTAAAAACAAGAAGATTTCCTAAATAAGGGATATTTTATAGCCAAGATAGTTGATCCGTTATGGAACTCAGCTTTGGCGCACGCATAGATCAATTCGGAAATCATATGTGATTGCCAATGTTCAAGAAGGAAATACATTATTATATTTGGAGGGAGGCAAACATGGAAAGGTAGCTAACGGGAGAAAGCTTGATTACGGAGAGCATGAGATCTTGGCATGTACTACGTGTTCTATTGGGACGGCAACAACTTTGGAAGCAAAGAGAAGAAGAAGAATTTAGTTAAAGTCCAATTGCCATACGAGCTGAAAGCCAAATCGATTTCTATTTACCAATGAAGTATACAGGAGTCATCTGACAGGTGCACGAGATGGTAATTAATTAAAGAAAGAAGCACACGTTGGGAATTATTGGAGATTGATAATATTGTGGCCTGGCCGTATGTTTGCATAGCCACGTTTGCAGAACGTGCATGGGAGACCTAGACCCGGCTCAGTCAATGGAGATATATTCTTCTTGTAAAATTAGATTATATTTCCATCTTTATTTTAGAGTCATGCTTGTACACAGCAAAGGCCAACCGACTTGTGTATGTGTATATATACGAGTTTATGGCCTATTGTAAAAGACATCCAATCAATCAATACAAGTTTCTCTTTTTTGGCTTGACGCCAACCCCTAGGAGTATGAGTAGTGTAGATCTTGGCGAGTTATTCAATAAGCAGGGCTGCATCGGTCCGGTCCAACCTGAAAGTACATCTAGCCCTTTAGTGGGTTTTGGATGATTAAATGACAACGTGATTAAAGGTCTAACCCGTTTGCTAAGTGTGAATAGGTAATAAGTTATCTCACAGGTACTTAATGAAAGCCAAAATGATGTGTTGTTGTATAAACAATCTAGTTCAAGCACAAGACAACAATGCAAATGAAATTCATGCAAAGGCTTATTTATTGTGGGATTTCCATGTTCTATGTGAAAGCAAGCTCGTAAAAATTAATTAATGAGACATGATGAATGGTTGATTCAACACAAGATGTGACTTAATGGCTTGAGATGGTAAAAATAGCAAGGAAAGACTTCGAGGTACTAAGCAAGAGTGAAGGGCAAGCGACGGCTTGGCGGCCGAAGAACCTAGCTAGGGTGAAGAAGGAAGTACTTGCATTTAGTTGAGCTACTAATCAAGCTACGATGATCATATTGATGTGGAGGATCAAATCTATATTAGACAAAAGTGTTTGAAGTGACTTGATGCATTTGGAGTTATTCATATTTGATGAATGGAATCAAGTCACGTGCTCAAGACAGCTATGCTCAAGTGAAAAAGATCAATATCAACATGTTGACACCCTTACTTTATGAAGATTGGAAAACACGGCTTCGGTTGAAAGAGATCAACTCAAAAGGTCCAAATTCGTTATACTTTTAAATTTGAGTTAATAGGAATACCGTACTATTAAGAGGGATGCATCATGTTGATTGATAATCATTCATAAAGTGCTCATGCTAACCCATGTACGTTTTGAGTGTTTGAGAGACAAAAAGCTAATATGTTTTTTTGTTGGTCTGGCAATACCGGACGTGTCCGGTATTTGCCCAGCAATGATAAAATTATTGTTCTCAGGTTGGTTTGTCGGAATTCCGACGTGAGTCGGATGTTCCGACGGTCGGGAGTTTCGGCAATGGTCGGGAGTTCCGACGTCTCGTGCTTATCTGACTTAGAGAGTTCACTGTCCTGGTCATACCGGACGTGTCCGGTATGGACGACCAGAGGCCAACGGCTAGTTTTCAAATGCCTTGAGGGTCAGGAGTTCCGACATAAGTCGAGAGTTCCGATGGTCGGAAGTTCCGGCATCCGTCGGGAGTTTCGACACCTCACAAACTTCAACTCAGTTACTTAGTTTTCAAAATATGCTGAGGGTCGGGACTTTCGACGTGAGTCGAGAGTTCTGACGGTCGGAAGTTCTAGCATTCATCGGGAGTTCTGACGCCTCACATTGTCACTGTAACTTAGTTACCGTTGGAGCAGTTTAAGTCATACCTACCGGACGTGTCCGGTATGACAACGACTATAAAATGGCTAGTTTTTCAAGGAGGCTTTAAATACCCCTAAGCCTCCACATTTGGAGGCTGCTGATTCTGCTGGTTGCTACACACATTTTTAAGCCTTGCCAACTCTCCCAACCCTCTCTTAGTGAGTGATTGATCAAATTTGCCAAATCTATTTGTGGGTTGAGTGAAATTCAAAAAGAGAGCAATCCAACCACTTGAGCACTTGTGCATATTGTCAATCTCGTGATTTGCATTTGTTACTCTTGGACTCTTCGGTCCAAGACGGTTAGGTGTCATCGGAGAGCACCCGAGAGATTATGGTGTGCCTCGGAAAGTTTGTAACGGTTGATTCCGCCACCTCGGAATCAACTAGTGGAAGGAGGAAAATGAGTTGGAAAAGACTCTGGCTAGAGTGACCTTCGTGGTACCCCTTAGGGCTGACCTTCACTGGGTCGCCCGCAGCCCCCTCAATGGAGAGTAGGACTCGAACAAGTCCAAACTTCGATAAAATAAATATCGTGTCTCAATTCGCAATTCATTTGATATTTGTGTTGCTCTAGCTCTTGTGCAGGTTCTCTGTGTATATTATCATCTCTAGTAGGTGCCTGCAGTTTAGTTTGAAGATAGAAATCGAAAGGAGCAAGTTCGGGGCTGATCTACAGAAATCGTGTATACCGGACACGTCCGGTATTCATACCAGACACGTCTGGTATTAGAGCTCAGGGCAGAATATTATTTGATTTATGTTCTAACTTTGTGTTGCAGGGTTATAGCTTCTAGATATATTCTTTATACCTTGTTTACTCTGTGGCTAACTTGTGAGGGGTGATAATACTCTTAATTTGGACTTTCCATTTTGGAAACTCTCTTTTCTAATTGTTTCCGCATTTAAAGGTGTTAATTTCTAGAAACGCCTATTCACCTCCCTCTAGGCGGCATCCTAGGTCCTTTTCAATTGGTATCAGAGCAAGGTTCTCACCTAAAGCTTTACCGCCGTGAGAAAAGGATGTCGATGCCTATCGAGTTAGAGCCAGTGCTTCTCCAAAATGATGGTTCAAACTTTCTACCTTGGTCAATTCATGTACTCAATGCTTTTAGGGATATTAGTCCTCTCGTTGAGCATATTATGGATGCAAGCATACCTCTTTCTATAGTTGATTGGAGCAACTACAAAAATTTGTCAAAAGAGGAAGAGATATGTGTGCAACTCAATGCTCAAGCTATTAATATTATTTTGAGTACATTGAGTGTAGAGGTTCAAGATGAGGCAATCTTCAATGGACAACCACCTCCGGAGAGTACTCATCTCATTTGGACTAGACTTTTTGATTTACATGGAAAATCCAAATGTGATGATGCACTTGAGATCAAGTCAATGGAAAGTATGTCCATTGTGTCTTCATGCAGCAAAGAAGCCTCACAAGACATCAAGAGCGCCGAGCCGGAGCAAGAAGTGCAAGCAGCGCATGACTTGCTGTCTGCCTGCACATACCGGACGTGTCTGGTATGGCCGAGGCAGCAGAGCAGCAAGCAGCTGTTTGCAACGATGCTCAAGCCCGGTGGCGACCAAGTGACTCTTCCTCAATATCTCATGATACTCATCACTTGTGTCTCATGGCCAAGAAAAGCAAGAAGAAGAGTAACAAGAAAGATCAAGAAAAGGAGAAAGCACAAATAGATGATCAAGATGAGAGTGATGTTGAAGTTAAAGACAACTACAACCTTGATCATCTCAACCGCAAAGACAAGTTCATCATCATGAAGATAGTTGAAAAGAATGATGAGCTTGAAGAAGAGATTGAGAAGCAAGAGCAATCACTTCAAAAGCAAGAATTATTTCTCATCTACAAGATGGAAGAACTAAAGGCTCTAAGTGAAAGGTATGAAAAATTGTCAATTGAGCATCCTTTAGTTACTAACTCCTCTTCTAGTGTTTTACAACTAGAGAAGGAAAACTTTGTGCTCAAGGCAAGGCTGGATGAACTATCAAGCAAGTATGATGTGCTACAAGCAAACTATGTTCATCTCAAGTGCTCACATGAGGAAGTAGTAGAATCAAGCATCATGCTTCAGGTGGCTCATGAGGTTGTGATCACATCGGTAAATTTTTCTCAACCTCTCACACATTCACTCACTGGTACACCATCTCAATTAAATATTTCTTGTACTAATGAATGTGCTCCTCAAGAAAGCCAATCTTCGATTGAGCTAAATTTCATAGAAAACATAGAGCTCAAAGAAGAGGTGGAAAGATTAAAGAAAGATGTGATTCGGTTAAAGGGTAAGGAGAAAGCACAACCTTCTCAAGATAACCGTGATAACATGGTGAAGAAGCTTGAGAAGGGTTCAAACCTTGCTTCCTCCAAAGCCCAACAAAAGAATCACATTTCAAGCAAGGCCAACACAATGAAGAGCAAGAAACATGGAAAAAGGATGTACTATGGTTGTGGATTGTATGGACATGAATGGGCTATTTGTCCACACAAGAGTTGGGCCAACAAGTGTGGAGCGGCCGAATAAAAGGCCTCAAACAAGTTGGCCAACCAAAAGAAAAGTGATGGACAAAGCGCATATCTCATGAGCAAGAAATTGGGGCATCCTATCAAGAAATGCCCAATGTACAAAGAGGCAAGAAAGGAAGCCCAATTTGCAACAAGAAGATGCTGTGGATGCAATAAGATGGGCCACAAGATTGATATATGTCCATACAAACAAAACAAGCATAGAGCAAACAAAGGCCGCATATGCTATGTTTGTAGAAGAAAGGGGCATCTAAGCTATGAATGCCCAAATGATAACGCTCCTAAGCCAAACACATTTGCTTATAATGATATGCTTAGGAAGACTACATATAGAGTTAGCACTAGCAAGGTGATGTGTTCACCACAAACTAGTGCTAAAGCCATTTGGGTGCCTAAGCACTTGTTGACTAACCCAAAAGGGCCCAACAAGAGTTGGGTACCAAAGTGTGCTTAGGTTAATGATGTAGGTACTTGATGATGAGATGAAGGCTTCGGGGTGGTTGAGCAAGCAAATTGATAATATTTACTCAATCTATCAACAAATTCCTATCATAATCTCTTATATGGTTAACCCAAAAATAATTTAATGAATATATCATTTACTTCATCTTCACCATTGGTAACAAGTACCTAAACCTTATAGGATAGCCACTTTATTTGTTTTGTGCTCAATGACTCACAAATAGGCATATTTGTGAAAAATTGAAAGTGGCCAATTAGTTTTACTTGATAATTATCATGTTTGCCATATGATGCTTTTAATAGCTCTCTAGTAGAGCAATTTATTTGTTGAGATGCTAGTGTACAATAAATACTAGAGCTAAACGAGGAATCATGAGCAGCGAATTAATTGTGTCTGTCCTGCTCCTACCGGACGTGTCCGGTATTACTATCGGACGTGTCCGGTATGGCCAGGGACAGAAAGAAAGTGTTTTTGTTCTGCGTATTCCGGACGTGTCCGGTATTGTAGGAACCAGAACATTAAATTGGATTACAACTGAGTGTTTGATCCATATATTTTCATATATCATTAATTTACTTAGAAGCTTGTGATTTACAAAATCTAAGTGAATTGTGAGCATCTCTTGAACTCAAATTTAAATATGGAAAATTATTTGTTGTGGTTCAAAATAGAAAATTGACTCCAAAATTTTTAATAGAATGAAGTGCTAGTTGAAAGTCATTTAAATTACTTAAAGCACTTATTTAGGGGGAGTTCAGTTTCTATTTTGCACCTTGTGGACTAACAAATTTATCTAGCATTCTTTGTAGTCCTTTGTATGAAAAATTGATCTCGTATCTAGCATGATTATTTGGTAATTGAGGTCAACATAAAGATTATCATGCTATGCATCTTCTTAGTGGTCTTCTTGTGGGCTCAAGGCAAAGGTATGTTTTTACATACATGCATTGTAAGTGCATCTAAGGCCCTTTATATGTTAGAATGTGCATTTGTGTGACATAGGAGACATGGTTTTCAAAACGCATAACTAGCATGTGTAGGTGGTGTGAATTTGAAAAACTATTTGAATCTTGGTCTTTGTGACCTAGCCTTGTCATGTGATAATTATAGCTCTCCTTGATTGATTGATTGGCTAATTAACACATGACATGGCTTTCTTAAGTCCACAATCTACTATGTCTCACAATATCTCTCTCAAGTAATCAAAATCTATATATGCCAAATATTTGGAAAATAGAAGTGATACTCATGGCATTTGGATAAGAAAAGTATTTACACCTTATTTGGATCAAGGACTTACATGTTTTTGGATCAAGAAATGATAGAGAAGGGGATTGGAATTAAGTGAATGAAATTTGGAAAAAGAACAGCCAGCACACAAATACCGGACGTGTCCGGTATGGGTTATAAAAATGGCCGGTACCCCTTCGGCCAAATTAGGTTTTTCTTCTTCCTACCAACCCAGCCGCCTTTCCTCGACCTTCATTGGCGATTTCAAGTTTCCACCGTGAAAAGGAAGAGAGGGAGATTGGATCGGAGGAGATTTGCATCAAGATCGAAGGCTCCGGGACTTGGATTTCCAATCGTATCTTCATTCACTCCCTCAAGGTACCCTAATCCCGGACCTCATCCGATCTAAGCGGTTAGGGCATGATTTTGAAATCCCTTCGGTCGAGATGCTACATTATCTGTCTAGAAGCAATGCCCAGAGTTTGGACTGGATTGGTTGAAGATTGAGCGAAGGACCCTGGTTAGGGTTGCTGTCCGCTCATACCGGACGTGTCCGGTATGGGACAGCAGAGCAGGTTTTGCTCCCTTGTTTCAATCTTCTCAGTGGTTGATTCTTAGGACTAAGTTTAATTATCTATTGTGTTTTGTGAACCTTTTGACCTAGTTTGGTTAAGGTGATTATAAAGCATAGGATAATTATTCTTATTTCTATATTTCAACTACTAAAATAAGCTATCGTTTGGGCATGTATCTAAAATTCCTTGCAAATCTTTAGATATAGGACAACAGCTATGAGTGGAAGACAGGAGCCTAGGTCCAAGCATAGGCATGATCCAGCTCTAGAGAAATACAAGAAGGAAAAACAAGAAATGCATCCCAGATTCAGTCAATAGGAGCAGGGCAGCAGCAGGAGACCCTCTAGAGCCACTAAGGGCGCTTCACAATATAGAGAGGGTGGTGATGGTGATAGCAGCCTCTCTTCTGGTGATGAAACTAAGAATTACAGACTTGAGCATAGGAAAAGGAAGAGCACTGACAGAGACTCAGATAGAGAGTCAGATGATGGTGACAGCTCTGAGGAGATAGAGGAGGAGCAGCAGGCACCTCCAGTGCACCATCCAGGTCAGGGCATGGACTATGGCCTTCTTGAAGTACATGCTCCTGTTTTACCCAACTATGTTGTTAGAGTCAATTACAATGGAAAGGGTATGACTGTGAGAGCAAGAGATTAGAGGAGGATTGATCCCAGAAGTTTGCCTAGGATTCAGTATGATCATCGCTTTCACACTATGTTCCATCTGGATTATTATACTAGTGTTATACTTGCTAGGAATCCTGTGGTAGCCAAGTCTCAGTGGATAGATTGGAAACATGTCAGAGAGCTACGGAAGTCCTCCATTGACTATGCTATTACCACTTGTCAGTGCACAGGTGTATACACACTCATGGAGTTTGTGCATGATTGGAACTCTGAAGTCATTGCATAGTTTTATGCCACTCTATTTGTGGAAGAGGAGCCGAGGCGTATGCATTGGATGCTTGAAGGCCAGTGGTACAGTGTTGACTACGACGCCTTTGTAGCTTTTCCTGGCTTCTCAGAGGAGGACCTTTAGAGAGACAGGATCCACATCGAGCAGGTGTTACCTCCTGAGCAGCTCTCCTACATGTATCCACCAGGAGGTGAGAGAGGAGCAGTGGGGAAGGTTCTAGGTCTTCACCCTACTTACAGATACCTAGACAGGATGTTCAGGAAGACTATTGACTGCAAGGGTGGTGATAAGGGCAACATTGCAGATTATTCCAGGAACCTGCTCCACAGGATGGCACCTGATGCTCTGCCATTTAGTGTGTTTGACTTTATTTGGTCAGAGATCAGGAGTGTGGGAGAGAGGCCCCTCAAGGGCTATGGATTTGCACGTTACATCATGTTTATGATTGAGAAGGTCACATGACACACATTTGAGTATGACAAGAAGCATAAAGTCCTAAAGATTGTAGATGACTTGACAGAGATTGGGGTGCCTCCAGCAGGACCAGGAGGAGGAGGAGCAGCACCAGAGGCAGATTCACCTGTAGGTGGTGCAACAGCTAGACGAGCTTCTCCTCTACCACATGCTCCTTCACATTCTTCTTCTCGTCACCGTAGTCCTCCGTCCCCTATTCGCAAGATGTTCAGTGCTATCTTTGGGATGTGCAAGGACATACAGACCTGTCAATAGAAGGAGAGGGAGGCTAGGAGGAAGGATACTCGGACATTGAAGCAGATTGCTTCTAGACTTGAGCTTGATCCTCCTAGATCTCCACTTTCAGATGAGTCTGCTAGTGAGCCTGAGACTGAGGAGCAGCGGTAGCAGGGCAGGTACGACGTAGAGTTTGCTAAGTTCCTTCAACGATAGCAGCAGGCTCCAGAGCACCCTGACACTTTGCCACTACAGGCTCAGGTGCCTACTCACTCTTAGCCATGTCCCAGTGTTGTAGATGAGTATGTTTCAGACTAGTGGAGTGACCTCATGGATAGTTTCTATGACCCGTCTGGTGCGGGTGGTTCTCGTCCAGCCGGTGCTACACGCTCAGATGATGAGGATGCTGGTAGAGATGAAGATGATGATGAGTGATCTTAGTTTTTGGAGACAACTTGCAACCCCTTTGTCCTTAGTATGTCTTTGTTGGACCTTTGTGGTGATAGATGACAAAGGGGGAGAGAGACTGTTTAAAGCTTCAGGATATTTTATTTCATTTGCTTATCTTTGTACCTGAAGATATGTACTGTAGGCTATAGTCAGTTTCTATTTTTGAGCCTCATTGATGTATCTTGGATTTGAGATAGATTGTATCCTGTGAGAGATGAGACTCACTTATGCTTTATCTATGTATCTCTTGAGACATGATCTTTATATATATATTAGTGGCTTGTGGACTTGAGAAAATGTGTAATGAGTGCTATGTATAACATACATGTGTTGTATTTATTTTCATAAGGACTATGCATGCTAGAATAAAAATATTTGATGTGATGCCTTTATATTTATTCTTGTGTCATATATCTTGTCATAAGCATCACGGTTTTACCTTATCACACACACATGCACCCCACGGATGCAATGATTTAGGGGGAGTCTCCTATATGTTTTAGTATGTGCAATTGACATTTGAGGTTATTTTGTGAATACTAATCATAAGCACATATTAAGGGGGAGCCTCTCATAAATCATTGAACCCAAAAGCTTAAATGTTTATATTCTTTTGTAAGCTTTAATCAAGTTGTCATCAATCATCAAAAAGGGGGAGATTGAAAATGCATCTAGCCCTTTAGTGGGTTTTGGATGATTAAATGGCAATGTGATTAAAGGTCTAACCCGTTTGCTAAGTGTGGACAGGTAATAGGTTATCTCACAGGTACTTAATGAAAGCCAAAATGATGTGTTGTTGTATAAACAATCTAGTTCAAACACAAGACAACAATGCAAATGGAATTCATGCAAAGGCTTATTTATTATGGGATTTTCATGTTCTATGTGAAAGCAAGCTCATAAAAATTAATTCATGAGACATGAGGGATTGCATATGGAATGGTCTCATATTTGAAGCTTGCTAAATTGAAATGAAAAAGATAACAATACAAATGAATGGTTGATTCAACACAAGATGTGACTAGCAAGGAAAGGCTTTGAGGTACTAAGCAAGGGTGAAGGGCAAGCGACGACTTGGCGGCCGAAGAACCTAGCTAGGGTGAAGAAGGAAGTACTTGCATTTAGTTGAGGTACTAATCAAGCTACGATGGTCCTATTGATGTGGAGGATCAAATCTATATTGGATAAAAGTGTTTAAAGTGACTTGATGCATTTGGAGTTATTCATATTTGATGAATGGAATCAAGTCACGTGCTCAAGATGGTTATGCTCAAGTGAAAAAGATCAATGTCAATATGTTGGCACCCTCACTTGATGAAGATTGGAAAACACGGCTTCGGTTGAAAGAGATCAACTCAAAAGGTCTAAATTCATTATACTTTTAAATTTGAGTTAATAGAAATGCCATACTATTAAGAGGGATGCATCATGTTGATTGATAATCATTCATAAATGCTCATGCCAACCCATGTGAGTTTTGAGTGTTTGAGAGACAAAAAAAACTAATCTGTTTTTTGTTGGTCTAGCAATACCGGACGTGTCCGGTATTTATCCAGCAATGATAAAATTGTTGTTCTCGGGTTGATTCATCGGGAGTTCCGACATGAGTCGGAAGTTCCGACGGTCGGGAGTTCCAGCAATGGTCGGGAGTTCCGACGTCTCGTGCTTAACTAACTTAGAGAGTTCACTGTCCTGGTCATACTGGACGTGTTCGGTATGGACGATCAGAGACCAATGGCTAGTTTTCAAATGCCTTGAGGGTCGGGAGTTCCGACGTATGTCAGGAGTTTCGACGGTCGGAAGTTTTAGCATCCGTCGAGAGTTTTGACACCTAACAAAGTTCAACTCAGTTACTTAGTTATCAAAATATGCTGAGGGTCGGGAGTTCCGATGGTCAGAAGTTCCAGCATTCATCAGGAGTTCCGACACCTCACATTGTCACTGTAACTTAGTTACCATTGGGGCAGTATAAGTCGTACCGGACACATACCGGACGTGTTCGGTATGGCAACGGCTATAAAATGGCTAGTTTTTCAAGGGGGCTTTAAATACCCCCAAGCCTCCACCTTTGGAGGCTACTGATTCTGCTGGTTGCTACACATGTTTTTGAGCCTTGCCAACTCTCCCAACCCTCTCTTAGTGAGTGATTGATCAAATTTGCCAAATCTATTTGTGGGTTGAGTGAAATTCAAAAAGAGAGCAATCCAACCACTTGAGCATTTGTACATATTGTCAATCTCATGAGTTGCATTTGTTACTCTTGGACTCTTCGGTCCTAGACGGTTAGGTGTCACCGGAGAGCACTCGAGAGATTGTGGTGTGCCTCAGAAAGTTTGTAATGGTTGATTCCGCCGCCTCAGAATCAACTAGTGGAAGGAGGAAAAGGAGTTGGAAAAGACTCTGGCTAGAGTGACCTTTGTAGTACCCTCTAGCGCTGACCTTCGCTGGGTCACCCATAGCCCCCTCAACAGAGAGTAGGACTCGAACGAGCCCGAACTTTGGTAAAACAAATATCGTGTCTCAATTCGCAATTCATTTGATATTTGTGTTGCTCCAGCTCTTGTGCAGGTTCTCTATGTATATTGTTATCTCTAGTAGGTGCCTGTAGTTTGGTTTGAAGATAGAAATCGAAAGGAGCAAGTTCGGGGCTGATTTGCAAAAATCGTGTATACCGGACACGTCCGGTATTCATACCGGGCACGTCCGGTATTAGAGCTCAGGGCTGAATATTATTTGATTTCTGTTCTAACTTTGTGTTGGAGGGTTGTAGCTTCTAGATATATTCTTTATACCTTGTTTACTCTGTGGCTAACTTGTGAGGGATGGTATTACTCTTAATTTGGAGTTTCCATTTTGGAAACTCCCTTTTCTAATTGTTTTCGCATTTAAAGGTGTTAATTTCCAGAAACGCCTATTCACCCCCTCTAGGCGGCATTCTAGGTCCTTTCAATTGGTATCAGAGCAAGGTTCTCACCTAAAGCTTCACCGCCGTGAGAAAAGGATGTCGACGCCTATCGAGTTGGAGCCAGTGTTTCTCCAAAATGATGGTTCAAACTTTCTACCTTGGTCAATTCATGTACTGAATGCTTTTAGGGATATTAGTCCTCTTGTTGAGCATATTGTGATGCAAGCATACCTCTTTCTATAGTTGATTGGAGCAACTACAAAAATTTGTCAAAAGAGGAAGAGATATGCGTGCAACTCAATGCTCAAGCTATTAATATTATTTTGAGTACATTGAGTTTAGAGGTTCAAGATGAGGCAATCTTCAATGGACAACCACCTCCGGAGAGTGCTCATCTCATTTGGACTAGACTTTTTGATTTATATGGAAAATCCAAATGTGATGATGCACTTGAGATCAAGTCAATGGAAAGTATGTCCATTGTGTCTTCATGCAGCGAAGAAGCCTCACAAGACGTCAAGAGCGCCGAGCCGGAGCAAGAAGTGCAAGCAGTGCATGACTTGTTGTCTGCATGCACATACTAGACGTGTCCGGTATGGCCGAGGCAACAGAGCAGCAAGCAGCTGTTTGCAACGATGCTCAAGCCCGGTGGCGACCAAGTGATGAGTCAACCTCAGTATCTCATGATACTCATCACTTGTGTCTCATGGCCAAGAAAAGCAAGAAGAAGAGTAACAAGAAAGTTCAAGAAAAGGAGAAAGCACAAGTAGATGATCAAGATGAGAGTATTGTTGAAGTTGAAGACAACTACAACCTTGATCATCTCAACCGCAAAGACAAGTTCATCATCATAAAGATAGCTTGAAGAAGAGATTGAGAAGCAAGAGCAATCATTTCAAAAGCAAGAATTGTTTCTCATCTCCAAGATGGAAGAACTAAAGGCTCTAAGTGAAAGGTATGAAAAATTGTCAATTGAGCATGCTTTAGTTACTAACTCCTCTTCTAGTGTTTTACAACTAGAGAAGGAAAACTTTGAGCTCAAGGCAAGGCTGGATGAACTATCAAGCAAGTATGATGTGCTACAAGCAAACTGTGTTCATCTCAAGTGCTCACATGAGGAAGTAGTAGAATCAAGCATCATGCTTGAGGTGGCTCATGAGGTTGTGATCACATCGGTAAAATTTTCTCAACCTCTCACACATTCACTCACTAGTACACCATCTGAATTAAATATTTCTTGTACTAATGAATGTGCTCCTCAAGCAAGCCAATCTTCGATTGAGCTAAATTTCATAGAAAACATAGAGCTCAAAGAAGAGGTGGAAAGATTAAAGAAAAATGTGATTCGGTTGAAGGGTAAGGAGAAAGCACAACCTTCTCAAGATAGCCGTGATAACATGGTGAAGAAGCTTGAGAAGGGTTCAAACCTTGCTTCCTCCAAAGCCCAACAAAAGAATCATATTTCAAGCAAGGCCAACACAACCAAGAGCAAGAAACATGGAAAAAGGATGTGCTATGGTTGTGGATTATATGGACATGAGTGGGCTATTTGTCCACACAAGAGTTGGGCCAACAAGTGTGAAGCGACCGAACAAAAGGCCTCAAACAAGTTGGCCAACCAAAAGAAAAGTGATGTACAAAGCGCATATCTCATGAGCAAGAAATTAGGGCATCCTATCAAGAAATGCCCAATGTACAAAGAGGCAAGAAAGGAAGCCCAAGTTGCAACAAGAAGATGCTATGGATGCAATGAGATGGGCCACAAGATTGATAGATGTCCATACAAACAAAACAAGCATAGAGCAAACAAAGGCCGCATATGCTATGATTGTAGAAGAAAGGGGCATCTAAGCTATGAATGCCCAAATGATAACGCTCCTAAGCCGAACAAATCTGTTTATAATGATATGCTTAGGAAGACCACAAATGGAGTTAGCACTAGCAAGGTGATGTGTTCACCACAAACTAGTGCTAAAGCCATTTGGGTGCCTAAGCACTTGTTGACTAACCCAAAAGGACCCAACAAGAGTTGGGTACCAAAGTGTGCTTAGGTTAATGATGTAGGTACTTGATGATGAGATGAAGGCTTTGGGGTGGTTGAGCAAGTAAATTGATAATATTTACTCAATCTATCAACAAATTCCTATCATAATCTCTTATATGGTTAACCCAAAAATAATTTAATAAATATATCATTTTCTTCATCTTCACCTTTGGTAACAAGTACCTAAACCTTATAGGATAGCCACTTTATTTGTTTTGTGCTCAATGACTCACAAATAGGCATATTTGTGAAAAATTGAAAGTGGCTAATTAGTTTTACTTGATAATTATCATGTTTGCCATATGATGCTTTTAATAGCTCTCTAGTAGAGCAATTTATTTGTTGAGATGCTAGTGTACAATAAATACTAGAGCTAAACGAGGAATCACAAGCAACAAATTAATTGTGTCTGTCCTGCTCCTACCGGACGTGTCCGGTATGGCCAGGGATAGAAAGAAAGTGTTTTTTTTCTGAGTATTCCGGACGTGTCCGGTATTGTAGGAACTAGAACATTAAATTGGATTGCAACTGCGTCTTTGATCCATATATTTTCATATATCATTAATTTACTCAGAAGCTTGTGATTTACAAAATCTAAGTGAATTGTGAGCATCTCTTGAACTTAAATTTAAATATGGCAAATTATTTGGTTGTGGTTCAAAATAGAAAATTGACTCCAAAATTTTTAATAGAATGAAGTGCTAGTTGAAAGTCATTTAAATTACTTAAAGCACTTATTTAGGGGGAGCTCAGTTTCTATTTTGCACCTTGTGGACTAACAAATTTATCTAGCATTCTTTGTAGTGCTTTGTTTGAAAAATTGATCTCGTATCTAGCATGATTATTTGGCAATTGAGGTCAACATAAAGATTATCATGCTATGCATCTTTTTAGTGGTCTTCTTGTGGGCTCAAGGCAAATGTATGCTTTTACATACATGCATTGTAAGTGCATCGAAGGCCCTTTATATATTAGAATGTGCATTTATGTGACATAGGAGACATGGTTTTCAAATCCCATAACTAGCATGTGTAGGTGGTGTGAATTTGAAAAACTATTTGAATCTTGGTCTTTGTGACCTAGCCTTGTCATGTGATAATTATAGCTCTCCTTGATTGATTGATTGGCTAATTAACACATGACATGGCTTTCTTAAGTCCACAATCTACTATGTCTCACAATATCTCTCTCAAGTAATCAAAATCTATATATGCCAAATATTTGAAAAATAGAAGTGATACTCATGGCATTTGGATAAGAAAAGTATTTACACCTTATTTGGATCAACTAGTGGAAGGAGGAAAAGGAGTTGGAAAAGACTCCGGCTAGAGTGACCTTCGTAGTACCCTCTAGGGCTGACCTTTGTTGGGTCGCCCGTAGCCCCCTCAATGGAGAGTAGGACTCAAACGAGTCCGAACTTCGGTAAAACAAATATCTTGTTTCAATTCGCAATTCATTTGATATTTGTGTTGCTCCAGCTCTTGTGTAGGTTCTCTGTGTATATTGTCATCTCTAGTAGGTGCCTGCAGTTTGGTTTGAAGATAGAAATAGAAAGGAGCAAGTTCGGGGCTGATCTGTAGAAATCGTGTATACCGGACACGTCCGATATTCATACCGGACACGTAGGGTATTAGAGCTCAGGGCTGAATATTATTTGATTTTTGTTCTAACTTTGTGTTGCAGGGTTGTAGCTTCTATATATATTCTTTATACCTTGTTTACTCTATGGCTAACTTGTGAGGGGTGGTATTACTCTTAATTTAGAGTTTCCATTTTGTAAACTCCCTTTTCTAATTATTTCCTCATTTAAAGGTGTTAATTTACAGAAACGCCTATTCACCCCCCTCTAGGCGGCATCCTAGGTCCTTTCACAACCTCTGGCTTGTCTGTAAGTACCGTCATGGCTTATACTTTTGTTTGTTTGGCTGCATCGGTTAAGTTCGACCTCCAATGTGAACTCTAGTATAAGCTAGTTATCGATTCTTATCTAGTTCAAGTACGGCTGCATCGGTTAAGTTTGACCTCCACTACTCAAATTAGATTAAGGTCAAGTTATCGGCTCTACCTAAGGGTGGCATCCTTCGGGTAGATTCATTAAGTTACTGATCTTGCTGATGTTCTTATCGCCATTAGTTTTCATTAACATCAACCTGCCCGGTCGAGATCGATCTAGATCGGCCTCATATCCTTTTAGTCCATCGTTTGCTTTGTTACAATACGATGTTTCTTACTTTGAGCGACGGGTTATGTTTCATCGGCTGTTCTACTTTGATCTCGATCGTGCATAGTACGCGGTTAAGGATTGTCCGATCTTGAGGAGGTTTGCTAGTTGGTTAAATCTGGTCTATAGTTCGCTGTTATGGCTGCAACGATCTGGTCGATCCCCACTGATGGCACTTTAGATTGGAGGATGCTAGTTGATAGATTTGTTCTCGGTCAGATGTGACCTTAACTATTTGCTATGCCTGCATCGGCTCAATAGCCCATCGCCTATGCTTTAATGCCTACAGTGTGTCTTCATGATTCTATTAAATGTGAATTGATCTGTCTACTTTGAAGGTTTGATTTGTTGTCTTTATCATGGCTGCCATCGATCCGGTTGAACCCCACTGTTAGAGATAGCAGATTAAGTCTGATGAGTTCATAGATTTGTCCGTGTTAAATAGTCGATTGTTCACATGATGTAGCCCCTTTCCCACCTGAATCGGCTATTTCAGCCGATCCGCTTGAGCTTTCACACATATAGCATGTGCTTCAGAAAGCTTGTCAGTGTATAGATGGTTTTACGAATTCTTCGGTTTTAGTTTGTTATTATCATCATAGCTGCAATCAATCCGGTCGAACCTCACTGTTGATGGTAACAGATTAGATTCAGAGCATTTATAGATCCATTCGTACTAGACAGTTGATTTGTTCGCATGTTATATCCTTTCTCGTTAGATTCATCGGCTCAGTGCTTCATACTAGAAATATCCACCTAGTTGATGATTTTACTTACATCTATGAGGCATTGTACTTGTCAATATAAAATCAATCGCGACCCACAAGCTTTATAGTCCATAACAGCCGATTTCTCCGCGTATCGGCTATTTAGTCGATTTTCCCCGTCTGGCTGCTCCCGAAGCGGCACACTTGGAACTGTTTGGGCAAGACCAGCATGTTCCACCTTAAATTACTGATAAACTTTCTCTCCTTATCAATTGCAGGTCAAATTGACTGACACGCCTCGAGAGGAATTCGCAGGGTCGACGGGTCCTACGATTGTAGCCAAGTGGATCTCCGGGCTCATCCTAAGCAGATCCTTCCAGCTTGTTGTGTGCCCGGTGCATCGACACGTTTTTGCGTCGATAGAACTATCGTGTTGGTGTTTCTTGGTGGTGTTACTAAGGCTTACTAAATCTTTGATGGTGTTAAGAAATATCAACAGGCATTTCTAGTGCCATTGCCAGGAATGGATTCCATCTCCATACTTGGTGATTGTGCAATGAAATGCCAACAATGAATTACTATCAATAGAGGTTAGCCCTATAATTAAGGAAGTGTCTAAATGATGAATTTCTTCTTCCTTCAATATTTGTGGTATTTGTGGTTCAGGATCGATGGAGAAATCTTTGGATGAGATTGGCGGTGATTCGGCTATCGAGATTTCTTCTTGCTTGGGATTGATTCCTTTTCTTCCTTGGGTATTTCATCATGGGCGCTAGTGTAGGGAGTGTTTTCAAGGATTTTGTTTAGAATGGTCCTCCCTTTACTAGTGGATAGATGTAAAAAGGCTCCTCCCGAGGCTATATAAAAGAATTGTGTAGAATCTTTGCTAAGAGCCACATAAAAATGTTGCAAGAGCATAGGATCGGGTAAAGCAAGATTGGGGCCAGATGTGGAAAGATCTAAGAAACAGGCCCAAGATGCACCAAGAGATTCCTTTTCTTTTTGCTTGAAGCATATAATCTCCTTTTGAAGATGAATGACACGAGATATAGGGAAGAAAGCTAGGCAAAATTTGGTTTGAAGGCTTTCCCACTCTCCATGTACACTCTATGTGTCGAGCATACCAATGTTTAGCTGCTCCTATCAAAGAGAATGGGAATAGCTTCCATTTCAAGGTATCTCGTGTCATGCCTTGAATGTGAAGACACGAACACAATTGATTGAAATCACGTAAGTGATTATATAGGGGTTTCATCTTTTCCCAGCAAAAGGTTGTTCCTAAACCTTGGCTATGAAACTAGGGTGAAGCTCATAGCTAGGTGAAAGGATGGGTTTTGATGATGGTGGTGGCTCCAAACAAGCACTCTTTGGAGCAGTGAAGTGAGAGATGGGTGTTTGGTTCTTGTGTGAAAAGGATAAAAAGAAAAGAAAGATGAAATAAAGATAACTCAGATGACTCAATTCTAAGTTAAGAACAACTATTGCTCCCCGGCAACAGCGCCAGAAAGCTTGTTGACACCAAGAGTGGCAAATGGATAAACCGCAAGCATACGATTGTCATTGTAGCCTTCGTCTGGAGTATTCTAGGTATCAATTTCCATGGGGAACGTGAAGTGAACTAACAAAGGATCAAGATTGTCCTATGATGATACAAGGAGTTTATGATAGTGGGTAGAGAGGATCTTTATAGCTATATTATCTGGTAAGGTAAGATAGATATAACGGTGAGTTAATGCCCATGCTCAAGGGGGCAGTAGGTGAGATAGTAAGAGGACAAAACACTTACCCAAAGCTTCTACCATTTATGGGGTCCCTACTATTTTAAGGACTTGCCTAACAACACATGGTGGAATACAAAGGCTAGACATGGCTATCATCGCCTGCTAGCTACCACAAACAATCCATGCGATAAGCCGTATACACAGGTAAGGTATAATCTAGACAACTCTACACTATATCTCACTACTCTAACCCTGATCCACTAAGTTCCCTTAGCGAAGCTTGAGTACTCTACCAAAGCAAAGCAGCGTACCAATGAATACAAGTTATATATCTACTATTCCAAAATCAGATATCAAATAGTTTAAAAGAATCATAGATGCTTACTTACAGACAAGCCCGCATCCACCGAGGTATAGCTTGGAGAAGACACCAGACAGGCCCGGCTCTTCTCCACACTCCCCTCACTTTCTCCCTATTTGCAAACTACAAGAGTAGAGCTTCGCTAATGCTACTACATAGTAGTTTCCTCCTTTGTGTCATGAGTTGAGAGTGATGGACTAGGGGGTATTTATAGCTAATAAGGGAGGAGTAGGGGCTACTTCAATGCCATGTCATCAATCCATGTGACATGCCTTCTCCATCCTTGGATCAAACTACCATCAAATGATGGGTTGACATCAACCTTGAGTGTGTTTCCTTGCATGTATACATGCACAAGGTCAGTGGAGCTAGGAGAGGTCGTCCGACCAAGGAGCGGTCGACTTCCCCCTATGGAAGGTAGGGTCACCCCCCCTTTGGTGTGGGGCCTCTCCCCCACTTCTAGTGTGGGTATGAAGTGGTGGGGCCACTAAATTGTTGCACATGATGGAGATGTGGGCCCTTTAATCCGTGTCCTTCACTTGTAAGCCATCCAGAGAAAATACACCTCCAATCCAATGGTTGATATTGCTTTGGTTTGCTTGGGAGGATCATGGTAGATTTGAGGGGGGCAGTGGGCCCATAGGGAGGTCGGATGACCCCCTATGTCGGCCCACTGTCACCCAATGTCCTTCATCTTCATTCCTATAAGCAAATAATGACCTGTACATATGGAACCAAGTTATTTGTACCAAAATCATTACTTATTTGCTTATTATCTCCCAAAAAGGATGTCTGTTGATGGTTTTGACTATGTAAATATGTGATGAAATTACTGTCAAGGACCATAAGAAGGAAAACATGGTTCTCTAGAAGGGTAGGATTCGAAGCCATCGCCATGGGGTCCATAGTCATATTAACCATGACTTGGAGCCCTCTAGGCACAAATACCATGGGGTCAAGCACCTTGGGGCATTGGACCTCTTGGTCTTGTAGCACTCTAGGTCTAGTAGCATGCCTCTAAATAGGTGGGGTATGTACACCATGGGGAGGGCGGTACATGTCCTAATTGTTTATTTCCACCTCACGCCTCTCATCCCTCTTCCTCTAAAAGCAAAACTCAGCAAGGTGACCCTCTTTATGGCAATACTCACAGTGATACCTCACCACTCTCTTTGGATGTTGGTTCACTATCTTGCGGGTATGGTTCACTCTTGGAGGTGGGTTTTGTGCTTTTGGAATGGTTTCCTTAGGGATGGCAGGATCCACACTTCTTTCTAAGGTGGGGCTTTGGGTGGTTCCACAAATACTCCATCTTTGGTGTTAGGCACAACAGGCTTAGTTGGAGTGATTTTGGGGAGTTTGGGAGTAGTGAAAGGTGGCATGGTTTTAGTCCACTACACTCACCAACCTTGCCATAGAGCTTGTCACCCTCAACACCTACAACAAAGCCTACACCTGGTCCACCAATACCAAGCTTGAATTGCTGGACCATCTTCCCCAATTAGGGCTCTCTAAAAGACCCGAGCTCAAGATAGTCCAAAGTTATGTGTTTCCTTCCTCGGATCTAGTCTTGGCTACATGACAAGCCTCAAATTCTAGGATCAAGCCTTGACATAGTGCACACTCACCCTGAAGGGCCTCACAACTAGCCTTCTCAAGCAAAGCGATCTTAGCACTCTTCTTAGCCACCTCTGACTGCAAAGCGGGCCACAACTTGCACATACCCAAAAGACTCGGCCTAGACTTCACTCCATCAATTTCTTCTATCAAGCAAGCATACTTGATTTGCAAGGTAGCAAGATTTGACATTTGCACCGCACAACTATCGCACTCTGTCTCATCATACACAACAGGAGACCTAGCAAACTCAAGATCCTTAAACACTTGTTCTAGCTTGGCCTTAATCTCATTCCTCCCTTTCACTGCATGCCTAAGCAACTTATCCTGACTTAGCAAGGTAGCATTACAAGTATCGAGCTCAGCAGCAAGCTCATCAGTAGAAAGTTGCACCTCAGAGTCAGAGTTGTCACTGGTAGCATCACTGACGTCGCCCACCATCTTGTATCAAGTGCCATGACGATGAAGCCATCCTTGGCAGCATTAGTGAGGAAGCAAAGTCCGTTTAGCTTGTCCCCGACCTTCCTTTCGGACTTGCCATCACTTGAAGAGGAAGAAGTGTCATCACCGAAGTCGATGTTGAGGTCATTGAGGGAGGCCAAAAGAATGCACGCTCTTGAGCCTTGGTAGTATTGTAGAACAGCTTCTTGAGCACCTTCTTGTTGAACATCCTCCTAGAATTTTGCTTGCTAGAGGTGTACTCGCGCTTCTCCTTGTGCTTGCCAGAGTCATACTTGCCTTTCATCTTGGGGCAGTTGGCAATGAAGTGGTCGGGGTCTCCGCAGGTGAAGTAGCCCTTCTTCTGACCTCCACGACTCCGGTTCTTGAGGTTATTATGGAACTTCTTGAACCTATTGAGGACCAACATGAGCTCATCTTCACCGGTGTAGACATGGCCTAGGCCCACCTAGCAACCGACCAGAGAAGGATAGTGGCCAGGCGCACCAACTAGGGTGCGGGCGCACCCTGGGTGCGGCCGCACCCCCCCACCGCCTCTTGAGCCCACATTGCTCAGGCGGTATCATTAAATGTTAGGGGAGGTCGGTTACATAGGGGTTTCCTTGTAGCATCCTTGTATAGCACACCAAACCGACCTCACACTAGTATAAGAAGAGGGGAGGTGCTCACCATTCAACACACACTACAACTCAAGAGCCTCTCTCTCTACTTGTATCTTTTTATCTTTTTAGTTTTTTTGGAGCTAGGCAAGACTCTTGTGAAGAGCTTGGACATGTAGAAGGAATCTTGGTATGATCAATATGAAGAGTTCTTCTATGTTCTTGCTCTTATCATATCATTATAACTATGTTATGAAATTAGAGCTAAGTTCTTATGTTATTCATTTAGCATATAGAACTTTGTGCTTAATCTTTTATACATACATGTTTAGACCAAGACCTAGATTGAGGTAGTGAGTTCTACTTTAAGTTAGTCTTGGTCGCTATATTCTTGTGGGTTCATCGTCCGTCCCCATGGCGGATGCTCTAGTAGAGGACTGCTGACAAAGGCGGATGTTTCTGGCCGACACTAGAGTAGTAACCGAAAGCGTAGACATGGTATCTGAGCTAGAAGTTACCTTTGTTTGCCTCGTATCCCATGGTTGAGGGGTAGGCGGCAGGTGGTGATAGCCCTGTCCATCCTTCGTAATCCCCCAAGTTCGGATACTGCGTAGAGCTACTAATAGATCAGGTGCGCTCCGGTGCCCGAAGTAAGTTTATAGTGACCACCTGCCGCCTACCCCTCATCACCTTCTTAGCTTAGGATCTCTACCCCTAGAAATTCATGTATTTGTATGATCTGCTAATCTTAGCATAGCTATACAAGATAAGCCTGCTCCAGTTTAGGTTTATTCTTTTATTCTTTATTCTTTCTTTTATATTTATCCTTGAGATTGGCTTGAGTGTGTGTGTCACACTATCCAATATTTATCTTGGCTTACCCCTATTATGAACTTTGGTCTATTATGCAGTCATATTGTCTTGACCATGTCCTTTCTAGACACTTTTACACCATGCCTTTCTTTGGGAAAATATAAATGAACGATACCCGAATACTTCTGGGTGAAATGCTACAACGATATATTCGTGCGCTTATGGAATATTTCTGCATGTGTTCAAAAATATCGTCATGGTATTTTTGGTGCCATTGCTAGGAAAAACCAATCCTATTAATTGCGCTAAGAAATGCCAACAAGCATTTCTGGTGGGGGAAGGCACTGGTTAAAAGAATCTATTAGGACATGTTCATGATAATATGCATGTGTAGTAGCCATTGCTCATAACAGGATAACTTTGCTTGTTTTCTCATGTTGTGGATGAAAATAGGATAGTGTAAGATGGTTTCGACTTGCCAACAACCTTCACCGAGAATCCAGAGTCATTCCTAAAGAAGGCCTGACCTCGTGTCGATCCTCCTTCCACTATTCCACCAGCAACCAAATCCGTCACCCCAGCACCACCCGTACCAAACCCTATGGCTGACAAGATGCTCTGCGAGTACTCCGTTCCCGTTGTTGCCAATGTGCCCGTTGGGCCCGTGTAACAACCCGGGTTTTCATGCAACCAAAAATATGAGCTTTTCAAAAAATTTCCTACAGTGTGTGAATCATGTAGTCGCAAGGTTGAACCTAAGTCAAACCGAGGAGATACGACTAACAAATCGGCAGATTCATATAGAATTGATTGTAGGAGTGTGTCGTTGCTCTTGAGTGGTTTCATGTTTTGAGTTTTGTTGGAGTTTGGATTGCACAAATCCATAGAGAAAGTTCCTCTCAAATCCCCTGAGTCATAATTCATAAAGAAAAAATCCTTTTCCTTCTCTCCTTGAATTATTCTAAATCCCTCTTTGAATTCGCCTCAAATCTCCTATAAATCCCCATTCAAATTCCTTTGATTCCAATCTCAAATTCCTTAAATCAAAAATGGGAAAACATCTCCTTCTCCCTTGGGCTCAAACCCCTTGAGCTAACCCACCAGCACACCCCTCCCTTCCTTCACTTTTGGCCCAACCGGCCTCCTCCCCCTCTCCCTCACCCCGTGGCCCACCTCCTCTCCCTCTCCTCACGCCTGGCCTAACCAAGGCGGTGGCCCAGCTCACCATGCCCCTTGGCCTAGCGCTCGCCAATAGCGCGCAGCCTAGCCCATGACCCTTCAGCCCCCATAGGCCCATGCGCAACCCTTGCAAGCCCAGTAGCTGCCGCGCCTAGGGCTGGGAACCATAGCACGGGCGCAGGCACCCCCAGACGCTGCTACGGCCACTCGCTTGGCTCCCGCGCCCCTGCACCGTGACTCCACTGTGCCCCCACCTTCTCCGCCTCCCCTTGCACGGATGTCAAGGATCACCGTCCATAGTGCCTCGGTGCCCTAGGAACCCTAGCCGCTTGTGATATAAGAAGCCACAACCACCACTCCTCTGCTCCATTCCCAGCCCCCGCTGCCATTCCTCTCCCTCCGCTCCACTCATCTAAGAAGAAGCCGCGGAATGCCTCGCTGCCAGTGCCATGCCACCGGCCAAGCCTAGCTCACCGCTGGTGCCTCGCCGTGCCGCCACCAAGCTGGCACCACTGCTATTCGCACCCTTTGCAACGATGTTGCCCGCACATGCCATGCTCTCCGGCTAGCCATTCCTGGAGCCATAGCCCCACGATGCTGACATCCCCTTCACCGAGCGCCTATGCTACCTCGTCCTCCTCTCCGCCGAGCCCCGTCTCCGCCATGCGAGCCCGTCGTGCTCTCCCCATCGTGCTACATCGACGTCATGACAGGGCGTTATGGACCCGAGCACGCGATGACCCTGATGCCGTGCTCTGCCTCCTCCGAGCCCATCTTGCCATCCCTCCTCTACGGCAGGAGCCCACCTCTGCTTTGCTGACCCAGTCACCAAGTGCCTTCACTACTCCTTCCTCGTGGAGCCATCGATGCCGCCGAGCACATCATCACCTCGATGTCACCCGATGCCTCATCGCTGCCTTTCTGCTCAAAGCCCCATGGCTGTGCCGAGCAGGAGTTCAGCCACTGCGTCTGCCTACTTCCACCACCGCACCTCTTCATCGCCACCAAGCCGCACCGCCTAGAGCCATAACCACACCACCACCATGACGTGCTCTGCCCCATCACTCAGCTTCTTAGCCCGGGTGAGCTCCCAACCAAACCTCCATCTTTAGTTGCTAGCCATCGCTCCTGACGACCTTCTGCTATGAGCTCAAGCTGTAGCCTTGCAGCCCTTCCCATTGTCGCCAGCGTCTCCAGCAGTAGCTCGACGCCAAACTAGATAGCCTCGCCTCCGTGCTTCACCATTGCCCGATCTGTAGTGCCCAAGGCTGCACCTTTTTGCTCCTAGACGTCCACTTAGCCAAGCACTGCTCTTATCCACCTTGTAGGAGACAGTAGCTACCGCCGGGAGCCAGACCTGCAGTGTCCCTCCACCTTGGGCGCCCACCAGGAGCAGCAACTGCTGGCCATCGATGCCCAGGAGCACCTCCTCATTGTCTGCCCATGCCCGACACCGCCGTGCCCTCCTACACTGCGCAGGTGAGCCACCAGCAACCAAACCTCCGCTTTTCTTCCTTTCCATCGCTATTCTTGCTGAGCCCAGCCTCTGTGCGGTCATCTTTGACCACTGTAGGGAAGCAACTAGCCTTGTAGCTTACACTGCTGACTTTAGCCATCACCGCCGCCACCTCCAATCGCCTGCAGCCCTGTTTGGCTAGCCGCAGCCACCTCTAGCCAGCTGCAGCAAGCCACAGCCAAGCTGCAGCGAGTTGCAGCAGGACAGCAGCAAGCAGTGGCTAGCCGAGAGTGGTAGCAACAAGCCCACAGCTCACCCGTGGCCATCCTTGTCTTCGCAGCAAGGTCGAACCCCTCCAACCCTTGCTGGTGCCGTCCTCAACATCGTCGACAACCTCTTTTTCATATATTCACTTATTCATACGTCTCTTATTGTCTATACTTGATGATACATGATCTATCTATTATCTATATCTACACATGCATGTGCCATGCCTTCGCCACCGGTCTAATCTCTTATTGCTATGGATATGTGCTACTCCATCTAGTCGTCATCGTGTCGGTTGCCTCCTGTTCTTGTGTTGTTTGTGTCATCGGTTGTGTGTCATTTGTTGTCATCTATGGACCGTGCCTTCGATCTGGTTAAGAGAGTGATTGTTTGATCATTGTGATCGCGAGCTTGTCTCACCATGGACGTGACACCGAGCATATCCCTTCTCTCATGCTTTAGTTGTCTCCTTCGGACTACGATCGTTAATGGCCCTATTTTTCCCTAGGGCGAGGAATTGTGGACTCGAAGTTGATATCACCATGGTTCTTACCCGCACATTTCGAGCCCTTGGTGACCTAGTCTAGTGGCATATAAACTAGGGGACGACAATCATGGATCAATGGATGCTGACTTGTGCAGGTGAAGCTCATGGCCGCAAGTTGCCATGCCATGACCATCGGGCTCTACCTCTTGGTTCTTTTGTTCTCTTGTGCTCTTACTTTCCTCCTAACCACCTCGTATGCTTGTGCCACTTAGACCATGGCATTTCTTTGTCTCTCGCGGTGACAACCACATTGCTAGGGATCATAGGAATAGCCTTGTGCCGATTTAATTGCACCAAGGTCGTGGAGCCTTACGAGTTGGTGCGGAATGAGAGACCACGGGGTTTGTGTCTCCTTGTTTCAACCTTAGCCATTCCCATGGCAAGTTGGTCAGAATAGTGTGGAGACTATTCTTCTCTCCTCTCTTCTCCCCTCTAACGATCTCCGTTGATCTAGTAAGATGTGGATTGATCTTCTTGTTCCAATTTCTTTGATTTGTGTCCATTACCATGACATGTAGATTGGAGTGCCGTGGAACCAAAGTAATGACATGTGAGTCAAAGTGTTGTGGAACCAAGTTCCCTTTTCGCTTGTTTGGTGTTTATTGCCCTCTTGTTTCTTTTCCTTTCAATTCCCATCAACTGCTATGGCGATTGGATCAAAGGAAGGAGAACCCCGTGCTCCCCTATTTTGGTTCTTTCGTGCTTGAGCCCTTGTGCTGAGGACATCACTTCTTCGTCACAAACAAGCCAAGGATAGGAGGAGGTCCAGCATGGGCGTCTAATTCATCTTTCTCATGGTGGAGGCCCAGTCCAATTGAAGTTGGAGCCCATCTCGGGTTCCAGGACCAGTCTGCCTTAAACTGGTCACCCAGGACGCATCTGTACTCCGTTTTCGACGATCCACATATGGTTGGAAAGCTAATTTGATAAGGAAGCCAATCCAAGTGGTCTCACATCAAAAGACCTTTAGAATCAATAGGAATCGTCAAAACAAGTCAGCGTCTAGAATCTGCCAGGTGCTGCAACACCGTCTTTTGGTCCGTTCGACCGTGTATCGTGTTTGGGCCCATTAGGGGGCGTGTCCAGGGGGGTGATGCCCAAGACTCTATAATTAGTAGCCGTCGCTCTCCTTAGGGTTTGTGTTTTGTTTAGTTTTTGATTTTCTCGTGAAACAGACATCGTTTTGCTGCAACTGTGCCGCCAAGGCTGCTTGCTGTGAACCAGGGCCCTAGTTCTTGATCTTGTTCGCCTGTGGCGATTAGTCCTTTCGAATAAAGACTTGAACTCCTTTTTGTTATCATAAGCTTCATATTTATTTGCAATTTCAGATTGCGTTCATCCCGTTCTTGCTTGTGTTCTCAATTCTCTTACAGGAAAGCCTTCTCGACGAGGTCAATCGCGTTCGCGTGGTTGATAATCAATGGAGCAGTGGTGTAATGGTTGCGGGGGTCCGAATCTATCTTGGTTTGAAGCCTAGATCGTGAACATCGAGTCTCCACCAATCGACGCTATCATACCTTTTGAAAGATCCGCCCTTGCCTACATCAAGTGGTATCAGAGACCTTGTTGCCCGTTAGGTATAACTTTGTTTTTGCATTACCTATAGTCCACAAAAAGCTAAAAAAATATACACCGCCACATATTCCCTATCCTATAGCCTCGTTGTGCCGTGCAATTTCGTCTCTGTTTCGTGTTGTTGAGTTTGTGTCCTAGGGCAAGTTCTGGTTGATGGTTTTAGATCATTTTTAGTCCAGTTTGTGTTTTCCCTTTATTTTTCATCACAATCCGTGAACACCTTCAAGTCTTGCTGTATTTCCTTTATATCCATCAAACCCTAGTCCACGCCATCTAATTTGTGACACTTACCTTCACTATTTGCATCTATCCATAGCCGCCGCAACAACTTTTATGCGCATTGTTCCCATTTTGTCCTCTAATTCGGAGTCCGTTCTTAAAACTGGTCTAGTTTTCACATACGAACTCGGATTTCGACGTTCCATATATCAAAATTGATCAGAATTTTTTTAGATCTGTCCGTCCCCCGCTTTGTCAAGTTCAGAAATTTTTATTTTGGCCAAAAACTGGTCACAAGATCCTCTTTTCGTGGTCACAAGCTTTTTATCAATTTTGAGCACGTCTTCTGAAATTTTCACAGGACACGCCTTTCACTTGTTTAAGCTCATATTTTCTGTGGTTACTTCTTTTGTGCTCCTAAGTGAGAAAAAATATCAAAAAAATAAAAAGAAAAAGTCAAAGAATCCCTAAAAAACAACGACAGCCCAAAAATAGAGAAAAACGACAGGGGTAAAAGTGGAACAATATCTAGAGGAGCACATAGAGAGTGCCAATTGAGCTATGTTTGCGTGTGCTGATTTTTGCCTTGTTCCTAATCATATTCATGCTGTTCACATTACTTGATACATCTGGTACTTGGAACGTGAGTAGGCCAGCAACTAAGACAAGTACTTGGGATACTTATTCAGCTTTGCTATTCAGTTGCGAATTTTGTTATTCCTTGCTACTATATTGTGCTTGTCCAAGCTCCACTTTCTTCTAACCAAGTACAGGTTCGCCTTGCAACTGTTACACTCATGCTACAACGGTATCACAGTCACCGACCGATTGCACCGCCTATTGCTTTGGTAAGAACACTTGTAAGACCGTGGTAAGACGCTTGAGAGTTGAGTGCCTTGTTTTTCCTTGTCCACAACCAAAGTAGTTCATAGGGATAATACTTTTGTGTTGTCTTTTGCTGTCTTCTAACAATGACAGGTTGTTCGTATCCACCGACTTATGATGGTATAGGTGCTGATGAGTACAAGGAGTGGGAAATTGCCATAGATAACATATTTGCTACTCGCTTTATGTGTCCAAGGAGGAAGGTAACAAATGCAGCTAGTGTTTTGTGACATTCTGCTTTATCTTGGTGGGAGTATGTAGATCCTTCTGATAAACCTCAAACTTGGAATGATATGAAACTCCTTATGCGAGAAACCTTTATTAATCCACCTCCTGTTTTGACTTCATATGCTGAGGTGCACCATTTAGAGGAAGAGTCTGTTGTTATTCCTCTTGCTATGACTAACCTTCTGTAGGATAATGTACATAAGCGAGAGGATGACATGGAAGAAAATGAGGAGCTCACAACCTCATATGCAAATTCAAAACCATCACTTCACAATGCACCTATTACTCTTATTGAGAACACAGGTAACGCCCATGGTGCTACACTCACGGAAGGTGAGAATTGTTTTAATGTACTAATTTTTTCCACAAACCATGCTATCATAGAGCAATTGTTAGTGGAACCCTCTCTTGATTTATCTTTGTCCCATGATAATTTGCTTGATGTTCCTTGTGATAAAGATGAATTGGTTGATGATGCTTCAGTTTTACATGTTTTGGAACCAACCACTAATGCTAAAAATAAACATGTTATTCATATTGCTACTAAAACTGATGAGCTCAAACTATTGTCTTCTTTACATACTTTGGGTTACATTGAATTTGATGTTTTGTGTAACCTAGATTGTTTGGAGGAGAGCCTTTTTAAATATGCTGATTTGCCTTGGTTTTCTAAACACACATATCATGTTATTAGCAAATATAACAACAAGGGACAATATATGATACATCAAGTATACATTCGTAGTAATATGAGTTCTCCTTTTGTTGTACAAGATTATGATCATTTAGAGGGTAGCCATAATAATACAAACATTTTCTCATGTTCCTCAAAGAAACAAGTTCACTTACAAGAAGGGGAGCATTGTTGGTTGCTACCTATGTCTGCTAGACCATCTATTCCTGCATTGTCTTTGGTTAGTTCTAATCTTTTGTAGGATAGTGTTGACATACATCGTGTGCATTCGGATCATGGAGTCTACATGCTTGCTGAAATTTGTATGCGAGATGACATGCTAGAAACTTGGAAACATGATCACGTTTCTTCTAACAATTATTTTAGTTCCCTTTGTCTTCGCAACCCCGTTCTCCTTTGTGTTGTGCAGGACCAGTTTCAAGCACAATCGACGTCGAGGACGGCTTTTCGTCAAGAAGGGGAGGATGGTGAGGACATGACATCCATGCATATGACCATGTTTGGCACATGGTATGGAGGGGTAGGAGACCAGCAAGGGTGTCCAAGTCAAGAAGGAGGCCCGAGGCTAATTCGGTTCGAGTCCCCGAGGTGGAGGCCCAAAGTAACTCAAGTTCGAGCCCATCTCGGAGTTCAGGACCAGTCTGCCTTAAACTGGTCACCCAGGATGCATTCGGACTCCGTTTTCGATGATCCACATATGGTGGGAAATCTAACTTGATAAGAAAGCCAATCCAAGTGGTTTCACGTCAAAAGACCTTCAGAATCAATGAGAATCGTTGAAACAAGTCAGTGTCCAGAATCTGCCAGGGTGATACGACACCGTCTTTTGGTCTGTTGGACCGTGTATCGTGTTTGGGCCCATTAGGGGCGCGTCCAGGGGGGGGGCGCCCAATACTCTATAAATAGCAGCCATCGTTCTCCTTAAGGTTTGGGTTTTGTTTTGTTCTTGATTTTCTCGTGAAACAGACATCGTTTTGCTGCAACTGTGCCATCAAGGCTGCTTGCTGTGAACCAGGGCCCCAGTTCTTGATCTTGTTCACCTATGGCGATTAGTCCTTTCGAATAAAGACTTGAACTCCTTCTTGTTTTCATAAGCCTCATATATATTTGCAATTTTAGATTGCGTTTATCCCATTCTTGCTAGTGTTCTCGATTCGCTTGCAGGAAAGCCTTCTCAGCGAGGTCAATCGCGTTTGCGTGGTTGATAACCAACGGAGCAGTGGTGTAACGGTTGCGGGAGTCCGAATCAGTCTTGGTTCGAAGCCTAGATCGTGAACGTCGAATCTCAACCAATCGACACTATCATACCTTTCGTTAGATCGGGCCTAGTCTACATCACCTTGTTTGCTTGTTCCTATTTTAGACCATAGCATTCCTTAGGTTCTTGCGATGACAACCGCACCGCTAAGATCCCTAGGGGTGTCTAGTGCCATTTAGCGCACCTATGTCGTGGTACCCTACAAGTGGAATTGGGTGTTTGTCTTCTCGTTGGTGTTCTCTTATGTGTCGCTCCTTTCGATGCCCTATCCATTGCCTTGACATGTGAATTGGAAGAGGTTGAGCACTGCCCCTCCCTTTTTCCTCCTATTCCACCATCTCTTCGGTTCTCACTGATTCAATGGCGTACGGATTGAGATACCAGAGCCGCTTCCTTTTCCCCTTAGCCTGCTCTGTTTGATCCCATCTTTAACCATGATGATCAGATCAAAGATTGGACTACCACTTCTGGTTAGCAAGGCTAATGTCTGTGTCATGTTCTCGAAACCATGTGAGTCGACCCAATCGACCATTAGAGTGCCATCTCTATCGAGGATAAGACATGGGTGTGCCTAGTTGACTTTCTCCCTCGCCCCTTTTTAGCTCGAGGAAAACAGACTCACTTCGTGAAGGCTAGACTTGTTTTCCCGTGGTGTTTGCTTAAGCTGGGCTAGGGTCTAGGCCATTTTACTTGAAGCCATACAGGTCGACATGATCGGCCTGGGAAGTACTGGCTAGGCTGTGACTTGAACTTTTGCTTAATAAACATCCACTCCTGTTTCTTTTGTCCTGGGGATCGGACATCAACCGAGAGGGCTAAGCCATTTTTCCCTTGGTGTTCTTTTAGTGTTGTCTGTTCCTTCTGTGTCTTGGCCTTTTTGGAGTATTGATTGCTTATTGCCTTGTTTGTCGCTCTATCGATGTAGTTGCATCGAGGATAGCGTTGATTGGTCCAGAACCCGTTGGAGGAAGGAAACACGGACGACAACAGTACTTTGAGGAGATCAATTGCGAGTACACTAAAGATCTCGAAGATGATCAATCAATAGGTGCCACATCCCACCCAACCTCGTAGAATCCTATTAGACATGTAATAATGTAGTAGCTAGTGCTTTATTTTTTGTAATTGAACTGTGATAGGTTGCATGGTAGAATTGCTTGAAGCCATTACCTTGACGCAACCTTTACCCCTGCATACCCGCTGTTAGGCTAGATGCTCGCTTACTACTTACTGCTTACTTCTACTACGCATTATATCTGTGATGTGATGCTTGGTGGAGGATTGTTTGTGAGTGGCGATGTCTTCTAATCCCGTCCGCTTAGATTCAATTCGACGGTCGAGATTGCTTGGTACCCCTTCGGCCGGTAGAATTTCAAAACAGCCCCTGCAGTTTCGCGTAATAGAACCCGCTGTCCCTGCAGTTTTTCTAAAGACCCTCTATCTTTCTTCAAAATGGTATCCGCAGTCCTTGGCCGGTTTAAAATCATATTTTATTTATTTTTAAATTTGAAAATCAAGTTTCATCTATTTACAAAATTGTCACTATCTTTATTAGGCCATAGCTTCTCCGTTTTAACTCATATTTGACCCGTTCAAGTTGAGTTAGGTTCATAACAACTTAATCAACACATTAGTATCAATGTTTTCCATGTAAAGAGCTCTGGAATTTTATGGTTTAACGCCTAACTTGAATAATGATTATGCAATTGGATTTTTCTAATTAAAAGTAACTTAGGCTTTTCACCTTGGTCAATTATATGATTAGTTTTACCTTGTTTTCTAAATCAAGTATAATTTGGCTTAACTCAATTAAGGTATTTCTCTAAAGTATCTTATACATGAGTCGGGGACCGAATACTGGGGTACCTAAAGTGGAGGAGCTAATAACCATCAAATGTTGATGCTTCCAAATAGACAAAAACGAAACTACACTTCTTGCCCAAACGACTGAAGATTGGCTCTGCCACGCCCGACCCCTAAGGGCTGGCTCTGCCTCGCCCAACCCCCGAGGGCTGGACTCCGCCTTGCCCGATGTCTGGGGGTAGACTCCACTTCGCCCGACGATCAAGGGCTGGCTCTGCCTCGCCCGATGTCTGAAGGCAGGCTCCGCCTCGCTCGACGTCAGAGGGCAGGCTTCGCCTCGCCCGATGCCCAGGGGCTAGGCTCTGCCTCGCTCGACATCCGAGGGCAGACTCCGCCTTGCCCGACGTCTGAGGGTAGGCTCCGCCTCGCCCGATGTCTATGCGCTACTCCTTCATAACTACGCGTGCAGATAAGGTGGGGCACTCAAGTCAACCGTAATATCGAGGACTATACCCTGCACGCCTATAGGGAAGTACCATCATGATATGACCAGACAGACGCTTTAAGCCCTTCTAGGCATGTCAGAGCCCAAACAGTGTTGCGAGCGCTGACATTTATCCTACAGTGTTATGGGTGCCGGCATTTGCCCTCGGACACGAATCCTGATGGAAACATACGACAACCACTACGGTCCAAGAAGGAAACTCATGTCATCTACAGTAATGAACGTGGGGCCTCTACATTGTCTGCTCCCCATAGGGTCATGGCTCAGCACCCTGGTGCGTCGCACCGCCCACCGGGGTGGGACGGGACGTGACCACTTGCTGAACAAAGCCAGAGTACGGCCCTATCGGGATCAGCAAATGCGCTATCCCTGGCACCATCTGCCATGTTAGTGGGACTGGCTCAAAGGAAAAGGGAGACCCGGCACCTTCAAAGGACTTTCTCTGCCTCTGGTTTTTTCCTCTTTCTCCCATTTGTAATCCCTACTCCCCCTTGATCTATAAAAGGGAGGGCAGGGCACCCAACTAAGGACGGATCGATTCAATAGACCACGCACCACATAACACACAGCTGAGCAGCAACTGAGCTCTCAGCTCCCTTTCAACCTTTCCATTAGAGACTTGGGACCTGTCCCTCTCTCGACCGTTTGTACCCCCTACTACGAACCTTTCAGTGCTAATAACATGAGCAACAATAGCAGACTGAACATAGGGACATTCTGCCTGAACCAGTATAAATCTTGTGTCTTTTAGCACACCATCCGGGCCCAACGTGCAACAAATATAAATTTACTAGTTGGTGTTTACACAAAACACCGACAGTTGGCGCGCCAGGTAGGGCACCTTTGCGTGTTCTGACATTAACATCAGGCCACGGATGGCTAGCCACAGAATCAGCTGGGTCCTGGGAGCACACATGCACTTTGGTGACCTGGACTTCATCGTCATGGTGGGGGGAGAGTTGGCATTGGCTCACGTCGCCATCCAACCTCTCCCCTCCATCGGCCTCAACTATGAGAGGTTTGAGTGCCAGCTCAGTGTCTCCCTGGGGCTAACAGAGACATCTTCACATGGAAACCCTCGGACATGCCAGACATTCCGAGGGAAGTCATCGAGCATACCTTGAAGATCTGCCTAGGCTCCAAGCCGGTAAAGCAACGCCTACATCACTTCGACGAGGAGAAACGTAGGGCCATCGGTGAGGAGATTACAAAACCTTCGGCGGCTGGATTCATCAAGGAAGTATACCACCCAGAGTGGTTAGCCAATCCCATTCTTGTATGAAAGAAGAGTGGGAAATGGAGGATGTGTGTCGACTATACGAGTCTCAAAAGGCTTGCCCAAAGGATCCGTTTCCTTTATCGTGCATAGACCAAATAGTTGACTCTACCTTGGGCTATGAAACCCTCTGCTTTCTTGATGCGTACTCCGGGTACCATCAAATCATGATGAAAGAGTCCGACCAGCTCGCGACGTCTTTCATCACCCCCTTCAGATCATTCTGCTACGTCTCAATGCCGTTCGGTCTGAAGAACGCTGGGGCTACATACCAGCATTGTATGCTCAAGTGTTTTGAGGACCTCATCGGGCGGACCATTGAGGCCTACATTGATGACATCGTGGTCAAGTCCAAGTAGGCTGACCACCTCGTTGCTGATCTTGAGCAAACCTTTGCCAAACTCCGAGCAAACGGCATCAAACTCAATCCCGAGAAGTGTGTTTTTAGGGTCCCGAGGGGCATGCTGCTCGATTTCATCGTCTCCGAGCATGGCATCGAAGCCAACCCAGAGAAAATCTCAGCCATCACAAGGATGGTCCCGATTCAAAATATAAAGGGGGTTCAATGAGTTATAGGGTGCCTCACCGCACTCAGTCGATTCATCTCGCACCTCGGTGAACGAGGTCTCCCCCTTTATCGACTCTTGAAGAAAGCCGACCACTTTGAATGGACATCCGAGGCCCAGGAGGCACTTGACATGGTCAAACTGCTTCTAACAAAGGCCCCGATCTTGGTTCCTCCAATCGATGGAGAATCCCTTCTGCTATACATAGCGGCCACCACGCAAGTGGTCAGCGCTGCCCTGGTAGTGGAGCAGGAAGAAGAGGGGCACGCCCTCAAGGTGCAGTGCCCTGTGTACTTCATCAGCGAGGTACTATCCGACTCTAAGACCTGCTACTCCCAAATCCAGAAACTCTTATACGCTGTCCTCATCACCAAAAGGAAGCTACTACACTACATTGGGTCACACCCGGTGACGGTCGTGACGTCGTTCCACCTCAGTGAGGTCATCCAAAGCCAGGATGCCATGGGAAGAACCGCAAAATGGGCACTCGAGTTGATGGATCAGGGCATTACTTTTGCCTCCCGAACAACAATCAAATCCTAGGTGTTGGTCGACTTTGTCGTGGAATGGACCGAGGTCCAAATGCCATCGGTGGTCGTCGACCAAGAGTACTGGATGATGTATTTCAATGGGTCACTGATGAAGAGGGACACCAGCATGGGGCTAGTCTTCATATCACCCCTCAGGGTACGCATGAGGTACATGGTTCATCTCCATTTCCCCTCATCCAATAATGTGGCTGAGTATGAAGCACTCATCAATGGCCTACACATTGCCATCGAGTTGGGCATTCGACGCCTCGATGTCTGGGGTGACTCCCCGCTGGTCATCGACCAAGTCATGAAGGAGTCAAGCTGTCACGATGCCAAGATGGCTACATACTGTAGAGAAGTGCAATGGCTGGAGGACAAATTCGATGGCCTTGAACTCAATCACATCCTGAGACGCCTCAATGATGCGGCCTATGCGCTTGCAAAGGCAGCAACCGGTCAAGAGCCAATGTCAATAGGTGTCTTCGCCAGTGACCAACACAAACCCTCGATATGCTATGAAGGATTGGAACAGGCCAATGATGGTCCACCCGATTCAGCCTTGGGGGCTAACCAACCAACGGCTCCATTCGGTCCTGAGGTCATGGAGCTTGAACAAGATCCAATAACAGAGCCCAACCCTTTGGTTAACTGGAGAATGCTCTACCTCAACTATCTACTCCAGGATGCACTATCGACAGACAAGGCAGAGGGTCGATGGCTTGCACACCATGCCAAGTCCTTTGTTCTTGTGGAGGGTGAACTCTACAAACGAAGCCACACCAGGATCCTGCAGCACTACATCACCATTGAGCAGGGGAAGTGCTTGCTAAGTGATATCCATGGTGGGGTCTGCGGTCACCACGCCATGCCTAGAACCTTGGTTGGAAATGCATTTCGACAAGGCTTCTACTGGCCCACTGCAGTAGCCGACGCCAAGCAGATCATACGCACCTGCGAAGGGTGTAAATACTATGCTCGACAAACTCACCTCTTGGCCGAGGCACTCCAGATGATCCCCATCATGTGGCCCTTCATGGTCTGGGGGCTCGATCTGGTTGGACCTCTCAAGAAGGAGCCCGGAGGATACACCCACTTGCTTGTCACCATAGACAAGTTTACAAAGTGGATAGAAGCTTGGCCGATCTTCACGATCAAATCTAAGCAAGTCATGCTTTTCTTCCTCGACATCATCCATCACTTATGAGTTCTAAACTCCATCATCATGGACAATGGTATGCAATTCATTGGAAAAAAGTTCCTTCAATTCTACGATGAATACCACATCTGGGTCGATTGGGCCGCCGTCGCGCACCCCTGAACAAACGGGTAGGTCGAGCGCGCAAATGGTATGGTTCTACAGGGCCTCAAGCCCAGGATCTTCAACCGGTTGAACAAGTTCGGCGCATGGTGGGTCGCCGAGCTCCCCACGGTGCTCTAGAGCCTAAGGACAACCCCTAGTCGAGCCACTAGCTACATGCCTTTCTTCATGGTCTACGGTTCCGAGGCCATCCTCCCAACCGACCTCGACTATGGAGCGCCAAGGATTAGGGCATACGATGAATAGGGAGCCGAGGCATCCCATGAAGACGCCATGGACCAGCTAGACGAAGCCCACGATATCGCCCTCCTCCGCTAGGCCAAGTACCAGTAGGCATTGCGACGGTACCATAGCAGACGGGTGTGGGACCGAGCCTTCAATGTCGGGGACCTAGTTCTCCGCCTTATGTAGAGCAACAAGGACCGCCACAAGCTCTCCCCACCCTAGGAGGGGCCGAACGTCATCACGGAAGTACTCCGGCCAGGCGCCTATAAGCTGAAAACCATCGACAGTGAGGTCTTCACCAATGCTTGGAACATTGAGCAGCTACGTTGCTTTTACCCCTAAATAAACGCATACTTTCTCTTATCGGTTTCATCGTTGAAATCCCTGATCTTTTGTGATGTCCGACCCCCCGTAAGTGCGAGGGGCCAGGCCTCACTCGGGGGCTAGTATGAGTACATTTTCCTTGCAAACATTCTCTATGCACGCCCTCCTTTTTACGTTAATTCCTAGGAGCTTGATTTACGGGCACAATTCCTGAGTATAACAGGTAGGACTGCGGGAAACCCACACCCCGACGGCTACGGTCTCTTTGCTCACCAGTGTGATCAGAATTGGCTCGCCCACACTCCAAGCTTTTGCGACCATAACCACGGAAAGGGTTGGGATGTGCTAAACCTTTTTTACACAAAAAGGGAGAAGAAATAAGAAGTGTTTACATTTCATCATGAAAAGGGACAGATGTATTCATGAGTACAAAAAACTGTTCACACGGGGGCTCCCCCACAACCTAAACGGTTACATTTGCTCACCACTTCTACTCTAAATACTACTGCGGCCGCCGCGCCACGCTCTCCATCGGCAATGTCCTACCGCTCCACAGGATCCCTAAGGGTGCCGTTGTCTGCAACATCGAGCACCATGTCGGTGACCATGGTGTCTTCGTCAGGGCGTCTAGGGACTACGACATCATGATCGGCCACAACCCTGACAATGGCACATCAAGACGAGGTAGCTCATTGATGGGGACGCTACCCGCCGAAGTATGGCAGCCATGGCTGGTGGATGTCTCTGACATCTCATTAAACTTGATGAATTGGCCGACCTGAGTGGCTACAATGGCAAAACCCCCCGTCGTCCTAGTCCTAGGCGGCTTCCCCACCGACAAGGCTCGCCTGGAGAAGATTCGCCGGAGGAAGTCTATGTACAGCTCCATCCCGACGAAGGCCTTGCAGACGGTGACAAAGCCGACAACGTGCAGCACCCTCCAGTGCGCCTCCTCCTTCGGTGGAAGCGGCCCCTTCTCAGCGAAGGCGGCCAGCACCATCTCATCTACATTGGATGACCTCCAGCTCGACATCATGCTCTGGATTCACGAACAGATCTATGAGTTCTCCTATCCCTCGCTCTACCCTCTCTCACTTAGGAACCACCATGACACACGAACGCACTCAGCAAGAAGGAACAAGGAGGAGAGGCAGCAGCTCAAGAATAGGCGAAGGAATGGGACGAGAACCCTTTCCCTTCCCCTATTTAAGGAGGAAACACAACAGTTGGAGAAAGGCGGAGGGTTGGGGTGAAAAACCCTCTCCCTTCCCCTATTTAATGTGGATGGGAATTTGATGGGACGCGCCTTGACTGAAGGGACACGCCCTGCTCAACGAGACGGCGCCTAGTCAAACAGGACGTGGCCTAGGCATGGCCCATCACTACCGCATGCCGGGCACGAGAAACAAGGCGTAGCTGCATGCAGGTTGTAACACCCCGGCTCAGGGCTAAATAGGATTAATAGGATACTCGTACCAACAAGTTGCAACTTCTTTTCTGGAAGCCCATCTCTTAGAACTCCAAGGTTAAGCGAGCTTGGCCCATCACTCGGGAAGTTCTTCGGGGCGCATGAGTGAGGACAAAGTCTTGAAAAAAGACTAGTGTTGGTCTGTGAGGGCAGTTTATGTCCTAGGAAAGCTATCAGATGTAAGCGGGCCCAGCCTCGGAGAGGTGGGATGTTACACAGGTGGCTCTCTGATGAGGACACGCCTACGATGCCCTGAATATGTGCCCAAATCTTTCACGGTACAAAACAACAAGGAAATATTTGCTTGATTTTTTTATTGTAGTTTCAGCCGAGAACAATACCAGCACAATGATATATGATAAATAATGCATACTTAGAAATCAGAAGGGTGCAGTATATATTCTCTAGAAAACCACACTAACAAATTACTCACGACAAATAAACTGATGCTAATTTGCTTTGCCAATAATCACTGGGCAGCGATTACAGAGGCTGTATCTCACGGCAATAATGAATAGCTCAATCTCACAGAACTACCAATATAAAATTCACTACAGCAAACGTCCAAGACTTTATGAACTGGCTGATCAATGTAGTTGTATCAACCAGACACAAACATCAGCAGATATATGTGTCGAATTGGGATAATCCAATTTGTGAAATAAGCCAAATATGCTGATAGGTAAATGTCGATGCGGGACCCACGGGATACCCCGCAACGAAGGGAGAAGATCTAGTCTAACTAGGATTCTTCCCATGTAATCTTAGTAGTAGTATTATTCTGTAATCCTACTAGGAACTCTCATTGTAAACCGACTAGGACTCTGGCCTCCTGACTATATAAAGGAGGGCGGGGTTCCTGGAGAGAAAGAACACTTTACAATCAATCGAACGCAAAGGCAAACGCGGACTAGACGTAGGGCTATTACTCGATCATGGTCGAGGGCCCGAACTAGGATAAATCGATTGTCTCTTGCGTTTACCGTCAAGTTCTGCATACGCTGAAGCCCGAACAAACTGCCCCGGGTACCCCTATGGCAGGCTATTGGTGGTGAAACATCGACAGCTGGCGTGCCAGGTAGGGGCTTTCGGCGAATTTGCATCCGAGAGCTCGATGGACCTCGACAACATGATCTTCTCGACGGGATCAACCTTCATCTTCAGCTCATGGATCCGCGAGGCGAACGACAATGGCAAGCTCCAAAGCCGTGTCCTCAAAGATTCGGATCACCATGAAGACCTTTCTATTTCGGCGACTACGACAGATCAACTCGCTGGAAGATTCGCGCAGCTCGTGATGTCTGATCCAACTCAGATTTCGCGGCTTTGCGCATCCGATTCAAACTCAGGCTCCGCATCCGAGATGGAGTCTTATCCGAGTTCTTTCGAGAAACCAAGTTCTTTTCCAGTGGGACTCCAGAACGTGGCCTCGACCTATCAAGAATACAACTCAGAGTACACTCAGAGTCTTTTCAAGAAGTCAGATCCTTTTCTGTTCGGACTCCAAAACATGGCAAAATCTTATCAGGCATGGCTCGAAGGGTCCCTCGATCCGGAGCTCAGAATGCCACTGAAAGGAACTCAGGAAGGTCTCGTACTAACTATAACATCTCAAGACTGCATCGTCCACTGGCCAAGTTCTGTTCCTGAGGCTAGCGGTACCCAACTAGTCAGCACGATGACAACAACAATTCTACCCTACCAACAAGGAGACTCGATCTACGACCTTGAAGCCTCTACTAAAGTTATCAACAACTCCGATAGTGTGGAAACCGACGCCGATAGTAGAACAATTCACGCACGAGAAGTATTCATGATTCGCCATCCTCGATCACCATTGGTCCCCCCAAAAGCACCCGATGTCAGGTCATCAGATGAATCTGAGTCCAACATATCACCCTTTACCCAGGGGCATGATGATGAGACTGAGAATCAGAAGCAAGCCAGAGAAAGAAAAAACAAATTGAAACAAGGACGCCAATGCCGTGCTAGGCAGCACAAGGAAGCTTGGATCAGATATGAGTCAGATCTGGCCGAGTACAATAGAAGAAAATCAGAACAAGAAGTCAAAGAAAGACGCGCGGTGAATACACCCTACAGTAAGATCCGAGAAGCACTAGAAGAACTCAGAGCGACATCGCATCCCAGCGAAAAACAGGAACAAGTCCAGGACCTTCTCCGGTCAGCAGCCCTAAGGACGCACAACGGAAGGACCCGCTCAAGGCTACCTGCTAGATCAACATCTCATAGGAAGGAAGATCAAAATCAAAGGAAGTCCGCTTTCGAGAGACTTGGACCAAGTGAAAGTCACAACAGAGAAAGTAGAAGGGACCACAGTCAAAACTGCCAAGTCAAACAACCAAGAAAGATCAGAAGCGAAGCACCCATTTAGACAGCCCCACAGAACTACTCTCACCAAAACAACAGTTGGCTGGAAGGAGGTGCTGAATCAGAATACAAAGAAGCCGGAACGCACGATAGATTCCCCTGTTTTGCAAACAGACTTGCTTCAATATGACTACCCCACAAGTTCAAGCCATCCAACCACTCTAAATATGATGGCAAGACCGAACCAAGGCAGTGCCTTAGAATTTACTCACAATCGATTGAACTAGCCAGAGGAGACGATGATATCAAGACCTTGTTCTTTCCCATGGCCCTAGAAACCATGCCCTTCCAATGGTTTGACAAATTAAATCCAGGGTCAATAAGAAATTGGGAGGACATGCAAATAGTTTTCTGTGAAAATTTCGCGGGTATCATTACGCACCCCATCACCCACGCAGAATTAAAAGGACTCAAGCAAAAAGGGGGCGAAAGTCTCAGAAATTACTATCGATGATTTGGCGAACTACGTGCTCAAGTACATGACATCACCAAACGAGAAGTAATCGAGGCTTTCTCCCATGGAATCATGGCTAGGTGGAAATTTCAGGACTTCTGCAAAGAAAACCCGAGAAACAATGAAGAATTCAGACACACAGTACAAAAGATGATTACTACAGAAGAGAAGACATGAGAAAGGTTCCTGGATAGAAACAATCGAGACAACCCGGACAAGCAAAATCATCAAAACATCAGACATCAGGAAAGGAAACATGGACCAGACAACACCGTGGCGGTGGCTGACAAATCAAGGAAGTTTTCCAAACCCAGGAAGTATGACGACATTGAAAACATGCATTGCATCTTGCACCCTAAAGAAAATCACACCATCGGAAATTGCTACACCTTCAATGATCGATACATAAGAAAAGATAGTAAGGGAAACACTAAAGAAGACAGTAAAAAAAGATGAAGACAACCACGAAGACAAGGGATTCCAAAAATCCAGGGGGACAGTAGCATTAATCTTCGCCGGGGCCCCAAATTCCAGAAGCAAACATCAAGAAAAGCTAGCTCTACGAACCATCATGGCAGCAGAACCGGCTACTCCAAGATATCTCAATTGGTCATAGTATCTAATCCAGTTTTCAAGAGAAGACCAATGGACTACCGTAGGAAATGCATGCCATTAGCCATTGGTTCTAGATCCAACTATCGCCGGTATGACTGTCACAAAAGTACTAATTGATGGAGGAGCTGGACTCAACATCATTTTTTAGAAACGCTAAGGAAGATGGGACTACAACTCGCCGGGATGATTACACCAACGAGCACCCCTTTTTATGGGATAGTATCCGGCAAGGCAGCCATGCCACTTGGACAAATCACTCTACCGGTTAGTTTTGGAGCTCCCTCAAACTACCGTATAGAGTTCATCAAGTTTGAAGTTGCAGACTTCGATTCATCATATCATGCAATCCTCGGCGCCCAGCACTAGCAAAGTTCATGGCGACACCGCATTATCCGTACCTATTGCTTAAGATGCCAGGGCCTAACGGTGTCCTTTCCCTTCGAAGTGATTTGAAGCGTGCTTTTGACTGCGACTTTCAGGCAATCCAAATTGTAGCCAAAGCACAAGCCACCAATGGTAGAAAAGAAATTGCCACTATCGCCGTAGAAATAAGCCTAGAAGAGCTAGAGATACCGGCTAAAAAGCCCAGCATCCTCGCATCACCAAAAGAAGCCGACGTCAAGCAAATCGACCTGGGCACCGGTGATCCCTCCAAAACAGCAACCATCAGCGCTCACCTGTCGGCAAAATAGGAACTCGTGCTCACCAACTTTCTTTGGGACAACAAAGATATCTTCTCTTAGAAGCCGGCCGACATGCTAGGTGTCCGAAGAGAGTTGGCTGAGCACAGAATCGATATCAATGAAGGCTCCAAGCCTGTGAAGCAACGGCTATGACGATTCTCACCCGACAAGTAGGCAACAATTAAAAAAGAAATCACAAAGCTAATGGCAGCCGGATTCATCAGAGAAATCCTTCATCCAGATTGGCTAGCAAACCCAGTTCTTGTACAAAAAAAAGAATACGGATGAGTGGCGCATGTGCGTCGACTACACAGATCTTAACAAACACTGCCCGAAAGATCCATTCGGACTACCACGAATTGATCAGATAGTTGCTTCGACGGCAGGATCTGCCCTATTATCCTTTCTTGATTGCTATTCAGGATATCACCAGATCGCATTAAAGGAACAAGACCAGAGCAAGACATCTTTCATTACTCCGTTCGGTGCCTACTACTATAAGACCATGTCGTTTGGACTCAAGAATGCTGGTGCCACTTACCAAAGAGCTATCCAAATGTGCCTTGGTGAACAGATCGGCGAAAACATAGAGGCATACGTGGATGATGTAGTAGTAAAAACAAAGAACCCGGACACACTAATTGAAGACTTAAAGCAAACCTTTGAAAACCTAAAAAAGTGGAGATGGAAATTGAACCCAAACAAGTATGTATTCGGAGTTCCTTTAGGACAACTACTCGGATTCTTGCTCAGTCATTGTGGAATCGAAGCCAGCACCAAGCAAATTCGAGCCATAACAGAGATGGGCCCTCCTCGAAGTGTTAAAGATGTGCAGAAACTAATAGGCTGCATGGTGACCCTCAATCGTTTCATATCAAGACTCGACGAAAAAGGATTACCTTTCTTTAAACTACTAAAGAAGACAGACAAGTTCGAGTGGACAGAAGAAGCCAACGAAGCTTTCAAAAGACTTAAGGCATAACTCACCTCCTCGCCCGTTCTCACACCTCCAAAGAAATACGAAGACATGATGTTGTACATTGCGGCAACTTCTACTGTGATCATCACAGCGATAGTCGTAGAAAGGGAAGAAGAAGGGCGCGTATATAAAGTACAACACCCCGTATATTACATCAGCAAAGTACTGTCAGAATCAAAAATCCGGTACCCGCATGTGCAAAAACTACTCTACGCCCTCCTGATCACTTCACGCAAGCTTTGCCACTATTTTGAAAGCCACAAGATTACCGTGGTGATGGATTTCCCACTCGGAGACATCCTACACAATAGAGATGCAACAGGGCGCATATCTAAGTGGGCAGTTGAACTTGGTGCTCTCAATATCGATTTCACCCCACGAAAGGCAATTAAATCTCAAGCCCTTGCTGATTTTATTGCCGAGTGGATAGAAATTCAACAACCTATGCCAAATACCATCCTTGACCATTGGAAGATGTACTTTGATGGATCGCTCAAGCTAGGCGGAGCCGGTGCAGGCGTTCTCTTCATTTCTCTAGACGAAAAACAACTCAAGTATGTCCTTCAAATATTATGGCAAGCTACAAACAGTGAAGCAGAATACGAAGCCCTCATCCACGGGATCCGAGTGGCAATTACCCTCGGAATCAAGCGATTACTCGTATACGGTGATTCGGCAGTAGTCGTCAACCAAGTCAACAAAGATTGGGACTGCACCAAAGAAAATATGGGCGCTTACTGTGCTAAAATACGAAAACTCAAAAAACATTTTCAAGGATTCTAAATTCTACATGTGCTGCGCGATTCTAATATTGCAGCAGACGTCCTCGCCAAGCTCGGATCGGATAGGGCGAAGGTCCCAATCGGCGTATTCATAGAGGAGTTATCGGCTCCCTCTATCAAACAACCCGGTGAGATAACCCCTGAACTCCCAGCCAAAGGCACCCAGATTTTGGTAATCAACACCTCATGGACCTAGGTTTTTATTGATTATATCAAAGAGAATAAGTTGCCAGCAGATAAAGAGGAGGCTACCCGAGTTGTTCACAGAAGCAAGAACTACGTCCTAGTGGGGGACAAGCTCTACAGAAGAGCTGCATCATCAGGAGTACTCCTAAAATGTGTCTCATTTGAAAAAGGCAAAGAGATCTTAGACGAAATACACTCAGGTTGTTGTGGAAATCATGCCGCTTCAAGAACACTAGTTGGCAAAGCATTCCGCACCGGATTCCACTGCCAACCACTCTAAAAGACGCAGAAGAACTCGTCAGAAAGTGCAAAGGTTGTCAAATGTTTGCAAGACAAGCTCATATACCAGCTCACAATCTCATATGCATCCCACCCGCTTGGCCTTTCTCCTGTTGGGGGCTAGGATCAAGTAGGACCTCTCAAGAAAGCAAAGGGCGGTTTCGAGTACATCTTTGTAGCAATTGACAAGTTCACCAAGTGGATTGAATACAAACCACTCGCAAAATACAGCGCAGCCAAAGCAGTCGAGTTCATCCAAGACGTTATGCACCGTTTTGGCATGCCCAATCGAATCATCACAGATTTGGGTTCTCCCTTCATAGCTACAGAATTCCAAAGTTGGGCACAGGATTACGGTTTCGGCATAGATTACGCATCAGTCGCACATCCAGAAGCCAACGGAAAGGTAGAAAGGCTAATGGACTCATACTAGCCGGATTAAAACCAAGATTGTATGAAGAACTAGTGAACTATGGATCCAAATGGATTGAAGAATTACCCAAAGTAGTATGGGGGCTACGAACTCAAATAAGCAGAGCCACCGGATACTCACCTTTCTTCCTGGTTTACGGATCAGAAGCCATACTACCTGCCGACTTGATCTGGACATCACCAAGGATAGAACAATATGACGAAGGAGAAGCAGAACACACCCAAAGATTAGAACTCGATAGTATAGAAGAAGTCAGAGTAAACGCTACCCTTCAATCAGCCAGATACCTACAAGGTTTAAGACGCCACTACAACAAGAATACCCAGCCTCGATCACTCCAAATCGGAGACCTAGTACTAAGAAGAATACAAAAAACTAACGGACACCATAAACTACTCAGTCCATGGGAAGGTCCTTTTATTGTCACAAAAGTCACCGGACCAGGCACGTACAAGTTGATAACTGAAGATGGAAAAGAAGTCAACAATACATGGCACATCAGCCAACTAAGAAGATTCTATGCATGAAAACAACTCAAGGAAGAATATATATACAAGCCACAAGATATCAACGTTCATGATCAATAAAGATAGTGTTCCTCAACAACATATGTATTATTATGGCTTATCAACGTTCATGATCAATAAAGATGGTTTTTCCCGACAACATATGTCTTATTATGGCTTTTCCCGAGTTGTTTTCACTTAACTTACAGGCCAAGAGCAAAAGAGCTGAAAAGATGCTTGAGCCCGCCGATGAGGGTAGCTAATAAGCTAACACCCGAACCAAAAAGCAAAATGCCTGAAATTATGCCTGAGCATACCGACCAAGAGCAAAAGAGCTGAAAAGATGCTTGAGCCCGCCGATGAGGGTAGCTAATAAGCTAACACCCGAACCAAAAAGCAAAATGGCTGAAATTATGCCTGAGCATACCGGCCGAGAGCAAAAGAGCTAAAAAGATGCTTGAGCCTGCCGATGAGGTTAGCTGATAAGCCAACACCCAAACCTATCCAAAGATGTTTTTTACAACCAGGAAAAAAGCCAGATGCTGGCCACACCTAGAGTTAAGCAAAAAAGCTAAAAAGAAGAAGCTGAAGATACTTGAAATCGCTGGTCCTAAGTCTTTTCAGTACTAACAAGAACAAAAAGGTTGTAAGGACAAAGAACTACTTACCCCAAGTTGTTTACACGGCAGCCAGACAAGCACTCGACAAATCAAGAAAGTTTGTCAAGACAACAATCTACAGATACCGAGTTGTTTACAAGGCGAAGACATCCAGGCAAAGAATACATCAACAAAAAACAAAGAATCTTCATTCAAAAAGAAGTATAATGTCCTACTACAGAGGCTGGAGTACAAAGGTCAATTACATCAAGCATTGTCATCAGGAGAAGAAATATCAATATTAAGATTATCCGCAATCTTCCTGGCTAAATCTTCGACCTCAGGCTCCACCTTTTCAACGACATCCAAATATTCTTGACTCTCGGCTTCCTCTGCAATCTTGGACAAAGGGACTTCCGAAGTAAGAACTCGGACCTGGGCAAGAACGTTTCTGGTACATAGTTGGGCGCACCTCTTCATGAACTCCTAGAAACATGTCAGAACTTTGGGAATAAACTGAGCCCAAGATTGACCATCATCTGTTGGAGTCCGGAGAAGGCCGGCCACTGACCGAAATGATTTTCACAAAGCATTCCAGTTCTTAGTAGCCGTCGTCAACTTACCAGTCAAGACTTCAACAGTTTTTTGAGCCTACACAAGATCCCTGTTAGCTCCACACCTAATCAACTTAGCAAGCGTGAGTTCTTCTTCAGCACGAGTAATTACCTCCTCAGCCTTGTTGTGATTACTGTGAACAAGTATCTTCATTTCCTCAATACCCTCCAAGAGCTTCTGCTTTTCAACCCGGAGAGCTGGACCAAGCACCAAAAAACAAGTCAGCAGAAAGGGAATTTTGAATACAAAAGGAAACAAAAAAGAACCCGCAATACCATTGCACTCTTTCTTCATGGCCTCCACATTCTTCAAGGCTTTCTAGACAGCAGCATCCCTCCGCTCTTCTGCCTCAACCACCCAGGCACAGAGAGCCTATTCCTCCTTCTGGTGCATTTGACGCTCGGTCTCCATCTCGGCCCGACAGAGGTCAAGCTCTGTTTTTAGGGCACTAACCTCAGAAGACAACTTTTTCTTAGTTTCAGACGATAAAAAGAAGCCGGTATGATCCCAAGAAAAAGACTGAACAAAAAGAGAGAAAGGAAAACAAGACATAAGAATAGAAGAAAGATGAACATCCAAAGAAAGAACTTAAAAAAAACTTACATGGAGTTTTTCCCCAAAAGAAGTCGCAAAGGTTCCCCAGGCAGCGGTCAGCTCTGACAAACGATGAGTGGCATCGAATTGTTGCATCACATCATCATCCAAATGCTGATCACTAGTACCAAGAGGAGCAGAGGGAGAAGCCAACCGATGCAAAGAAGGCAATACTAGGGCAGTATCCTAGGAAGCCCCGGCTACCTCCTCAGATGGACCCACTGACGTGGCCACGGTCACCCTGGAGCCAGCAAATCAGCAGCAACGTGATCACCAAGGAACCCTGTCTCCCTCACAGCCACCTCGCCGACCGTACATTCCGAGTCCCGAGACTCAGCACATAGGGGCACACCAGAGGACTGACAAGAAGTCGACTGAGGGTTAAGGGAAGGCGAAGGTCTGCAAGATGATAAGGAAACTTGACGGTAAGAATATGAATTAGAAAAAAGGAAAAACAGAAGCAAAGAAACATAACCAGGATTCACTCACTTAGCTATCTTCTTCTTCATAAAATCCCCAAGACGAACAGAAGGTCTTAGATGGGGAACTATAGCAGCAAAAATATCACCACCACTCTGCGACAGGAGTGGCGTGGTCGGTACCAGAGCCCCAGAAGAACTCGAGCTCGACGACCGCTTACTACAAGAGAACAAGGCCAAAGTCAGAACAAAAAGAGGTGTTCAACAATAGAAAAACAAAAAACAACTCACCGACACGTGACTAGGGCCGCATCATCATCCTCATCTTCCTCACCCTCAAGCAAGGCAACCACAGCACCATCCGAAAAAGGAGAACAGTACTCGGTTAAAGGTACAAACAAACAACAAGAAGACAAAGCGTATTAATATTCTCACCTAGGAGCATGCTACCTATAACTTGAGTACCTGGACGAGTACTCGACTGGTGAGGCTTCTTGGCAGCAGACAAACCAGAAGAAGAACAATCCACACGCCCCCTTTTTTTGACACTACGAGGAGCTCGAGGAACTGGACGAAGAACATACTCTACATATACGTCAAGAACTATGGAAAAAACACTAGGAAACATCGTGGTGGTTTGAATCTTACTGGTTAAAGATGCCCCAGCAAGACTCTCCCCAGTCTCCACAATGGCAGGGCAGTCATCAAGGGGGATCAGATCAATGAAGTTGCGCCCCAATTCCTATAAAAGAGTAAAACAACTAGACAAGAAAGATTAAGCAAAAAGTGGAGACAACAAAGGAAATACAAAAAGTAACCGCATAAGAAAAAACAACTCACAGCAGGTGACGGGTTGTTAACACAATACTCAGTGACAGCAAGCGGGACGACGCTTACTCCATTCAACATCTTTCGAAGACACTTGAGCACCTCCTCATCAGTCAACTCAAGGGCAGGGACCATACGAGAAGGGTCCTCCGCCCTAGAGTACTCAAAACCATAATTCTCTCGCTCCTTCAGAGGCTGAACTCGACGGCAAAGAAAACTAGAAACAATATCGAAGTCGGTCAAGCCCTGTTGTTTTAGAGTACATATCCTCTCAAGAAACGGCTTGATCGCCTGGAGCTCATCCGTCGCCAGGGGATTCTTTTCCCATCGGTCATTAACCATGGGACCAGAACCAGAATGAACAGCAAGAGGGGGAATAAAATTGGTGGCATAAAACCAGTCGGCACGCTAATCCCTCACAGAATCAACTAAGTCATAATCAAAGAATTTACTCTTAAGACCCTGACAAAACTGAATACCACAGCCACCAAGAACATGGGTGTCATCGCGGCGAGGTTGTGGCTTCAGACGGAAGAAGTAACGAAAGAGAGAAAGAGAAGGAGGAATTCCAAGAAAAGTTTCACAAAGATGAACAAAAACAGAAAGTTGAAGGACAACATTGGGAGCAAGATGGTTCAAGCTAATCCCAAAATAACTAAGAAATCGATGAAGAAAAGTAGAAGCAGGAAGGCAGAGTCCAGCACGGATAAAGGAGACAAAAAGAACAATCTCATCAGGACCTAGAGTTGGGACCCGATGCTGGCCTGGAGCTTTCCAATCAGCAAACTCCTTGCCCTGGATCAGACCATCACTGACAAGCTCGCACAACTGATCCTCAGTCGTAGTCGAAGCTGGCCAGATCTTCTGAGCAGCCCTCATGGCCATAAATTCTTGATTTTCAATCACAGAAAGTGATGCCTCCTCGTCTACAAAGGTTGCCTGGGACTTGCTCGCTGACTTCTTCCTACCCATATACTAGCGAAAGCAATAAAGCACTAAGAAACGATGAGGCTTAGATGGCGGCGCTCAGATGACAGCGACAATGGCGGCGGCGGAGTTTTGAAGACTAGGGTTTCAAGGCAAAAGCAGGGCAGCAAAGAAAAAGAAGAAGAAAGGCCTTTAAATAGATTTTACAGTAATAAAAACGCGGCCCACCAGGCCCGTTTAAACACGGCATGAGAACGCAATGATTCATTTCTCACAACAACTGGCACAGTTGAAATGACGAACGGCACACTTCTACACAACAGTATAGTTCAACGGGCAGATTTCAGACTTATCCATCCAGCACAACGGCAGAGTTATCATATTGCTACAAAAAGAACTCATCAACCATGAACCAACGAAGGGTTACCTCACAAGAAACACAAGAACCTGGTTCTTATAGAAAGAACTCGGGAATCTCATAAACAACCAGGACTTCAGTAGAAAAAAGAATGATAACTCAGAAGACAAGATTCTTTCCATTATAAATGGCTTCAAAAAATACAAGATTACACATCTTACAAGACCCAACGAACTCGGTACTACGACAAGCAAGGTAGCAAAGAGGAACCCAGACACAACTAGGCTCTGGAATGACTGCGTGTTCTAAATTGCTACTCGGTAGAACAAACTGCACTCGGCTACACTGTTTTCTTCAAAGGACGAACGCAGTACATCCAGGGCGGAAATCAACAGCACGGCGGGACAACATTTATCAGGGGAGGCCGGAAGGCATCTGTCTACCCAAGTCCGATGTGATGCTGGATATGGTGTTGATCTGCATCGGACAATCTCAGGGAAGGCGATGAGGATCAACCTAGAACTGCAGGATGAAGGAACATATCCCACATCACAAGACTTCCTCCAACTACCACCACGTACTTCCTGGTACAATGCCACTGCGGGATTAGTCTACCTCTAATCCCTATCACAAGACTCCCTCCAGCTACGACAAGATACAAAAGAACTACAAAATACGCCCGGGGGCTTCTCTACTTCACAAACTATCATATTCATGACTACAGAGATTTCAGACCACGCAACAAAATGCTCGATGAATCAAAACAGCACACCAGGAGAGTATTTATAGACCAAAGAAGTAGTGCACATGGACCGGGAGCACAAACAGAACAAACATAACAAAGGACACAGTGAAAAGACAAAATTCAATGAAAGAGGACTCAGGCGTGAAGGAACAGTACTCAAGAACGAGCATATTCGGAAGAATATACCAACATTGTACAACTCATGAACAAATAGCATTTACTCTCAACCACCACCATAGAACTACATCTGACAATAGCAGACTACCAGAGAACATGCCAAGATCCTATATCAATGTTCTTTTTGAATAAAAGAACCAAGGTATATGCTCGGGGGCTGCAACAGGAGAGGTTTTCAGATTCAAGACCCTTCTGGTTTAGCAACAACTCAGAGTCATTTTTTCTTCAAAAAAAAAGCGCACATCACTCAAGACAAAGAAGCTTTCCAAATAGCAAGAGGCAAACTTTTGTTCCAAATACCAAGAGGCTCGGGGCTACACTCGGTGAGTGCATTTTTTCTTCAAAAAAGCGCACTTCTTCATCACTCACTTCAAGACCTCACGAAGACTTTTTATCATTTAATAAAGCATATGCTCAAGAGCCCTTTTCAAACAACATAAGATTCAAGACCCCCTCCAACTTTTGTTCCAAATACCAAGAGGCTCAAGGCTACACCCAGATGGGTATACTTTTTTCTTCAAAAAGCACAAACCACTCAAGTGCACTTTTTTCTTTGAAAAAGCGGAACAAGACGTCACCAACCATGAAGTGCTTCTTCAAGCGGGACCCAGGATACCCCACTAGTCAAGACTTCTCTTAGTAGTAGTATTATTCGTAATCCTACTAGACAAAAAGAACCTCCCGACTATATAAAGGAGGGCAGGTTCCTGGACACTTTACAATCAATCGAACGAAACTATATCCGATCACTATTTAATAAAGAACCCGTTTACCATGCTCTCGCATAGAAGCAAATCCTTCGGGTACCCCCGTGGCGAGCTATCGGTAGTGAAACATTGACAAAGAAAATCGCAGAAACTCCAATATGATTAATCTCCAATTCTAATATAGTAGCAAGATAAGACCCTCCAAAACCCTAGCTCCTTGTTCCAATAAGCAAGAGGCTCGCCCAAGGGGCTACACCTCAATCCAGATGGATCGGTATACTTTTTCTTCAAAAAAACACAAACCCAACTCATGGCTGAAGATAGTTACCATAAACCAGGACACCAAAATAAAGAGAGCGACATGCACCTAACCGACTCCTGGTTCCAAAGCCATATATTGAAAGAAATACTAAACAATGCGGCTACTTAGCTAGTTACCATAAACTCTATTTTAATTAAGCAAATAAATGCATCACATGCTTAGGTTGGACAGCCCAAGTCCATGGCGTGCTCAGGTTGGACTGCCCTTCATATCTCCACGTCTGGATATTTGATATTACCCACGCCTCTCCAATTATTTCTCCACAGCCATAACAATTCAAGTGATATCAACCTGTATGGAGCCAATAAATATATTGTTTCTTGGCTTCATATTTTGCGCTTTCTTGAATGTCACACCGCCAAAGATGATATTTGAAGATAGGCCACCAATAGTAAATTTCTCCATATTTGTGATCTGTTTCTCATTAAAAATGACAGCTCCAAATTTAAGACCAGAGGATTTCAAAGAATTATTGGCAGCTATATTTAAATTAATGCTAGAATTATCTGCATGAATATTTTGTGGATCCATGGGCTCATCATCCTCCCTTTGTTTAAACAAAGCCGTCCTCAGCTTTGGCTCAATCCTAGCATCTTCCTTCATCTGATCATCATCAGCGTCATTATCTTTAGACTTACATTGGGTAGCAACAAGCATGTTTCGTCCATTGCCCTTCACGTCAGCAACATGAGAAACGTCATGATACAAGATAGGCTTTCCCTCTAATATTTCCTTGAATGAACCATTATTAATTGAAACATCAGTCAAGTCACTCTTGGTTGCAACTAGCATGTGTTCTCGGCCAATCAAAGTCACATTATTTGAAACATGGTCATAAGTACTAGCAGATGCAATCTTGGGAATAGAATCCTTGCTTGAGCTCTCACAAGCAATAATTTGAGAAGTCACTGTCACATCATTCTCGCCCTCTTGAAGCAAAGCCGTCCTCGGCTTTGGGGTAACTTCAGCAACCTTTTTCTTCACTTTCGAAGTAGCAAATACCTCAGCTTTAATTGCACTCTCAAGCATTGGTTTGAGAACATGACAAACTCCCTTGTGCGCAAATGAATAATTATTGGAACAACCGGTATGAGTAGCATCAAGATCAAACTGCCATGGCCGACCTAATAATAAATGACAAGCACTCATCTTTACAACATCACAGTCAACTATATCCACATAATTTCCAATAGAAAATTTAACTCGCACCTTGTGAGTAATTTTGAGTGTACCACTTTGGTTCATCCATTGGATATAACGCGGCATTGGGAGCCTCCACGTTGACAGAGACAAAGCATGTGCAAGTTCAGAACTAATAGCATTTGTGAAACTACCACCATCAATAATTAGCTTGCATACCTTATCATGGATTGTGCATTCTGACTGAAATATATTAGAGCGTTGCCCCTTCACATTACTAGCAGTACCATCCTGCTTGACTTCTTGAGTCAGCATAGATAAGCCACCTGCTGCATCATCAACAATATCAATTGATGGCTCTATAGGAGAATAAAAGGAAGAGTCCATAGCTTGCTGTTCTGGTGTGGAAAAAAAATTCAGCACTCACGCTTACATCTCTCTCTTGCACAATTAACTCCTCTTTAGGTTCAGTTATGTTTTCTTTTGTAGCAGACACCGTTTTGTTTTCTGAATATGAGGAATAATATCGAAGAACATGAACACATTTCTTCTCGGGCTGCTCGGCAAATGTAAAATGCGAAGCAATAGTAGCCTCCGACTTTTTATCAACATATTGACTTTCCTTTGCTGCCACACACTTTTTCGTGGGACCAAGAGAACGGCGAGCACAAGCAGATAACTTGTCACCATTATTGTGACTGGTAGCTTGCTGTAATTTAGCGGAAGAAACAAATTCTGCATGCATAGACTTGTCATAACTAACACCAGAACCCAGCTTCGTCTCATAAGAATTAATATCACCGACTGGCCGGTTAAAAGCAGGAAGGTACTCATCTCCAGCAATAGAATCAACCCATGATGAACACATATTTGCCTTAGTGCCTTGGGGATTTTGTGCACGTGTAGTAGCTACCTTCTTTGACTCAAGATAACGAAATCGGCGCCGAAGCACAGCTTTCATATCGCTCCACGTCCAACAAGGAAATTTTTTGTCCCAGCCATAACAATTCAAGTGATATCAACCTTAATGGAGCCAATAAATATATTGTTTCTTGGCTTCATATTTTGCGCTTTCTTGAATGTCACACCGCCAAAGATGATATTTGAGGATAGGCCACCAGTAGTAAATTTCTCCATATTTGTGATCTGTTTCTCATTAAAAATGACAGCTCCAAATTTAAGACCAGAGGATTTCAAAGAATTATTGGCAGCTATATTTAAATTAATGCTAGAATTATCTGCATGAATATTTTGTGGATCCATGGGCTCATCACTCTCCGCCTTCCCAGGAAGGGCCCAACGATGAAAACTTCATCAAGGGGAGACCAACAGGCCTCTTGAGTCGATCGGACGGCCCAGGCAAACATTGAGCGGTGGGGCTGAGGAATCGAACAGCCACCGAAAGACAAGCATCCTTATTTTACTTACTTTACGTATCAATTTCACTATTGAGCCTCTGACCCTAGCAACGGTAGGGGCACGGACATCGCTCGGGGTCTACCGAGAGTGTCTACTCATTTAGACATTCTCTTCGCCTGACCCCTCCTTACGTTTAAAAATCAGAGGCACGGTGTGCTGGTGTAAACTTTGAGTAAAACTGGTCGAACCGCTAGACCCTACGCCCCAGTGGCTACGGCGTTTTTGTTCACCAGCTTGATCGAATTCTTTATCCCCGCACCCCAAGCTTTAGCATCCGCCTTCTCGAGAAGGGTTTGGAGGGGTCTACCTACGAAATCTCCTTCAAGGAGAAGCTGTCAGGTCACCCAAACTCGATCGAACAGCTCGGCTCACTGCCAAGAGACAGAAATGAAAATTGTGATGCTCGTGCAGGTTACAGCGGCCCCATGGCAAACGTCAGACCCGAACCCCACACGGACATGTACGGTAAGAGCTCCCCGTCACTCATGCCACCAAGGTAACATCACCGACCCTCGCTTTTGTTTCCATTATATCGTACATTCATCCCATATATCCAAGCGTTGCATTTGCAATTGCTGCATCTCAACGCTTCACGTCGTGTCACGAAGCGGTAGTCGCCTCATTCGATATGAGCGGCAACTGACCGAGGTTTGAAGGTTGGCCCGCAAAGTGCTCGAGGCCGCCTCATGTCAAACAGAGCCAGGGCAGAAAAACTGAAATGAGCCCCAACGGCCTTGCCCGACCCCGCTCAGAAGCAGACAGGGACATCTCGACCTTTCTCGTTTGATTCTAATCTCAAGCCAAACCCATAGAATCTCTATCGAGGAGAGGCCAACGGGCCACCTGAGCCTATCGAACGGCTTGGGCATCTGCCGGAAGGCGGGTTAAGAAGTAGTGGAATGCCACATGAGGGCTCTGCCGACCCCATCAACGGATGACGGACCCGGATTCCACTTGAACGTACCCGTTAGCGAGCTCATTGAGCGCAACACTCAAGCCATTGAGGCAAGTGTCGTTAGCTCAGCCCCTCCAGTTGCGAAAACCAAGGACGGGGTGACATGTGAAACACAGCCGACCCCTATCAGACCCCAAGGGGCTCAGGGGCTCAAGCCACCCGATCCTAGATCAAGAGATCGAGGTTCGAAGGCCGGCCCATGAAGGGCCCGAGGCCGCCTCACGTCGAACAAGAGCCAGGGGAGAAAACGCAGATGAGCCTCAATGGCCCTCGCCCAACCCGCATAGAGGCGGATAGGGTCATCTCAACCTTCTCGTTCGATCTAGCCTTTAGCCGAGCCCATAGAATCCCCATTGAGGGGGAATCTATTGGAAGGTGGGTTAAGGAGCAACGGAATGCCACCCGAGGGCTTTGCCGACCCTGTCATGAGCGACGGGACCAGATTCTGTTCGAACATCCCCATTAGCAAGGTCATTAAGCATGTCACTCGAGCCATTGAGGCAAGTGACATCGCCTCAACCCCTCCGATTGCGAAAACCGCTGATGGGGCAACATTCACAAAAACAAGCCGACCCTTGACCGAATCCCCACCACTCGCAGGGGCTCGGGGAAGGTTGGACTTGCAAGGAGACTGAACGCATGGTCGCAGAACGATAGCTAGAATCCTAAGGAAGGGATACGTATGAATACAAGAGTAGTTTCGCTATCCTCTCTTCGGTCTCCAGTGACATTCGACCCCAGCAACCGCAAGGGGTCGGATCTCACTCAGGGGCTGATAAAGGTATAAATACCCCCTTTTTTTGAAGCAGCCCCTACGTCGGACCTCATCCTCATGTTAAGGTTAGTGGCAAGGTTTGTGGGAATGAATAACCAAGCATGCCTGGTCAGACTACAAAATACCCATGCCCCGATGGCTACGGTAACTTTGCTCACCTGCATAATCGAATCTTCCCTCTTACACACCTTGGGCCCTACGGTGTTAACGAACGGAAGGGTTGGATTGCACAAGCCCTTCTTTTTCGAATACAAAAAGGGAAGAAAGCAAGTTCAATCAAATGAAATAAAATTATGAACTTGTTTAACGAAACGAAATTACAAATCTGTTTTCAAAATACAAAAGTGCTGACACTTGTCCACAGATTATAGATAATACCCATCAAACCCATTCGACTAACTACCCCCTCCGGGAGAGAACCATGTCTTCAACTTTGCTCACCAGGGTTTCCGTAAGAGGAGCCACCGCCGCTTCTATTTTATCCAGCTTGGAGGCTTCGTAGCCAGGCGTGAAATCAAGGCTCATCGCCTCCCAGTCGATGCTTTCATCGTAATGCGAGCGGGCGATGGTGAAGGCTTGGGTGATCCCTGAGCGAAGAGCTTCCTTCTCCAGCTAGCACACCCACGTCGTGATATCTACGGCACGAGCTGTGAGCGAGCTGGTCCCCTCCACCTACACCACCTGCAGGTCATCATAGATTACGCCAAGGGCAACCTTTAGGACATCAAGCTCGTCGCTCTCCACCTAAAGAAGACTCCACGCCTCTGCAAGATCCATGGCTAGTCCGGCAGCGGTGCCCTTAGCCTCTAGCTTCTGGCCTTTTGTGGTTCCAAGCTTGGCCTAGAGAGAGCTGATCCTCTACTGTGCCTCGTCACGCTCTCGGACGGCCTGGTCGTGCTCCCCGCAGGCCGCACTGCACTCCGAGCGGAGCCTCTCCGTAGTCTGGCATAGCTCATCTCGCTCCTTGCATAGCCGGGTGACTGCCTCGACGTCCAGTTTCGCCCTCTGCTCCAGGGCCGCGGACCTCTCCTCGGCTCCCAGCCTGAGATCCCGCTCCTTCTCGGCCTTGGCCAGGAGGTCGATGATCCGCTAGCGGGTCTTGGCATCCCGCTAGAGCAGCTCATCCCACTCCTTCCACACTCTGGCGGCCTCCTCCTCATCCCACCGTGCCCTCTCCGATAGTTCATCAAAAGACTTCTCGACATCCTCCGCGTCCCGGTGGGCCTCGGCCTCCAGGCCGTCGAAGATGGTCCGCCTCCGTGGCAAGGGGAGTCAGCTCGGCCACCCTCTATCAGAGCTAGGCAGTCACGTCCTTGTGCAGTCATGCCTCATCAATGAGGTGGTCCTAGTCCTCCTTATGTTCATGAAGGAACCAGGATTTCTCCCGGCTACGAGCAATAAGAGACTGAAAAAAGACGGTGGTCAGAAAACAAAAGTAGATGAAGAAAGAGAGCGAGAGGCAAGACTAAGTGAATACCTGACCAGTGGGAATGATGATGTCTCATAGGGTGCCCCTAGCCTAGTTCAGACCTTCCAGCGTGGCCATGATCCCCTCGTTGAGACTCTCCTGCTCCATGCCCTCGGCGGCATCGTCGAGGGTGAAGAGTTCCGACAATGGGTCCCGCGGATTCACCCACCAGAGCGGGGGCTCATCCCGCTCGGGCGGATGGCTGCCCCCTAGTGTTAGGACCAGGGACAACTCCCTGCCAGTCTCCTCGGCAACCACCATGGTGTCCGGGGGTCCCTCAGCCATGACTCCCTTCGTCCTGCCCACGACGGGCGTCGTCACTTGGGCCACTAGTAGCATGGGACCCGCCGCTGCCTTGGGCGCCACCACCGCAGCTTCTAGCTATGACCCATTAGTCATAGCCCCCATCACCTCTGCCTCCACCCGTCGTGGTCCATGCAACGAATGCGATCGACAGCTCCGCCCGCTCCGACGTCAGCAGCGGAATCGCTTCTGTCGCTGTTTGCTCGACAACCTCCGAGGGTGCCCCCTCAGCCTCACCGACCGCTTGACCCACCGAGGGAACGGGCACCACCACGGGAAGCGCATGACCAGCTAATGAGGCTGTGACACCAGCTTTGCTCTCGCCCAAAATGGGAGCAACGTCAGGCGATGGCCCCCACCTTGCCTGAATGGCGATGCTCTTCTTAGGCGCCAGCGCTAAAGAAGTGCCCCGTCTAACCCATCTCCCGAAGCTGCAAAAGAAACAAAAGGCTCGAGTCATGGTGACAACAGGAAAAAATAGAGAAAAATAGAGAAAACAAAGAAAACATAGAAAAACAGAGAAAACAGAGAAGCTGGTGACTTACGTTGGCGTTATTGGGCGGTGGAGACATTTGGGGGGATGAACCCCCAGGCCTCTGCTCCACTTCATTAGGGCAGTACCATTTTGAGCCCACCCCATGCTCCTGGGTAGAGGAGTCCGCCTCCCTCATGTTCGGGGGCGTGGCAGCAGAGTAGCCTCCCTCCACCAACACCTTGGGCGTGGCGATAGATCCACCCGCGCCTGATAGCTCTTGAGGTGCAGCGACGGGGTCACCCCCCTACGCCAGCACCTCAGGTGCGGCGGCAGACCTTCCCACTCTTGCTATCTCCTAGGGTAGGCCGACGGTTCGGTCCATCTCCGTCGGCCCCACGGACGTGCTTTCCCCTGTGTGGAACAGGAAAGGCCCCGACACGGACGAGTATGTACCTATTAGTGTATCCTCGCTCGTCAGGTCGTCCCACTCAGTGTTGGCAACTACCTCGTCATCCTCATCATCGTTGTCGTCATCACTCTCTATCTCCTCTCCTCGCTCCCATGCCCGTAACTTCTTTTGCTTCCTCCTCTCTCATCCTCATTGGCCTTCTTCTACCACTCGGCCATGGTGTGATTCGCCGCCACCTCGAGTGGGTCCTTTGGCAACGGGGCTGGGCGATCCATAAAGATGAGTCTCTTCGGCTGGTTCCCATATCTCAATATCAGCATCAAGGGGCCGGGAGTTCAATAAAAAAGGAGGCACGGGGAAAGAGAACTTACAAAGTCAACGTACCCTGGTTCTAGCCACATTGGGGGATGCCTCGACACCGGATACACAAAATAAAAAATGGCACCGGCGTCATCCCATGAAGGCTCCATTACCTCCTTGATGTGCTGCGCTACTTCAGAGGGGGAGAGTGCTCCATCGGCGAGCGCCGTCCCCTCGAGCGACACCCTAGGCGCCATCATGTGCAGGGGAAGTGCGCACTTCATCAGTGGCACCACCCTCCGCATGTGATAGGCGCCTTTGATCCCCGACCCCTTCATGCCCCTCTCCTTCAGGATTCAAATGGCGGTGAGATGGTCCTAGATTTTCTTCTTGTCTTTCTCCGGAACCCCCCATTCCTCCATGATTCTGGGACCTCTTCGATGAGGCGCCCGGCAAAATCTGGCAAGGGGGCGGCCGCGTCGTTCCTAACGTAGAACCAATCTGAATGCCACCCCTTGTTGTAGGTTGACAAACACATCGGCGGGTACTCGTTGACCCCGGTTGTTGCAGAGCTAGATGCTAGTGCAATCCCATCGGCACATTCTGCTCTTACCTCTTCTCCTGCTTCTTCAGGAGGGTGACGGCGAAGAAATGCCACCACAGGTCGAAGTGGGGACTAATCCCCAAGAACCCCTCACATAGGGAGACAAACACCGCAATATGCTGGATCCCATTAGGAGTAAGGTGCTGCAGCTCCACATTGTAGTAATTCAACAACCCCCGAAGGAACTTGTGGGTGGGGGTGGTGAATCCCCACTCGTGGAAGTGAGCGAAGGACACAATGTAGCCTTCGGGAGGCGACGACGCATCCTCATTGTTGGGCAGCCACCACTCCTCGGCAGCAGGCCGTGCGCAAAGAAGGCTACGGCGAACAAGGCCCTCCAGGCGCTCGAGGGTGACATCGGATTTGCACCACGGCTCCATTAAATGATTGGGGTGGATAGATGCGAATTTGACGACGGCTGAGATGTGGATGCAGGAGGCTTAGGTGATTGGTGGTGGAGGTTGAGGATGCAAAGGCAAGGAGGCAATGTACAAAACCCTGGGGGTGAACCCTTTGGTTTTATAGGGGTGATGGATGTGAGGAAGGCAACCGTTCGCCTGGATCTCCGTGCCTGCCATGATTCGCCACCATGTCACCACGTGGGATATGTGCCCCCAATCCCTATTCTTTCCCACAAAAGTCGTGCCAGACGTTTTGCCTTCCCGGGCAGATCAGGACTCTTTTCCCGTAGAAGGGATATGGGTCAAAAAACATTTCTCTAGCCCGCTTGGGCCCAGGAGTTCGAAGGCTGGCCCAATGGTTTCGACGGCTGTCCCAACAAAGGATGGGCCCATGAGCGGCCAAAACTCAGGCACATGAGCCTCAAGGGAGTCTTGATCCATGATCGAGTCTCAATCGGGCTGACCTTGGATGAATCCCCACGAATGGGATACCAGGATTCCCTTTAAGCTATCCGGCTAACAAAACCACCAAATCTCATAGCCATGCCCGTGAAGGGTCCGAATTACCCCCCAGGTGATTCTACCCGAATCACCTGGTGGCTCGGGGCTACACCTGATGGGTGCGCTCGCGCGCACCCTCTGGCAAGTCAAATCACCCCCAAGCGATTCTATCCGAATCACCCGGGGGCTCGGGGGCTACTGTCGGGGATCCGGATACTGAGGTACCCAAAGAGGAGCTAATAACCATCAAACATTGATGCTTCCAAACAGATAAGAACACAACTACACTTCTTGCCCAAACGACTGAAGATTGGCTCCGCCTCGCCCGAACCCCGAGGGCTGGACTCTGCCTCGTCCGACATCTCGGGGCAGACTCGCTTCGCTTCGATGACTGAGGGCTAGCTCTGCCTCGCCAGATGTCTGAGGGTAGACTCTGCCTCGCCCGACATCTAGGGGCAGGCTTTGCCTCACCCGATGTCCGGGGGCAGACTCCGTCTCGCCAACGTCTATGCGCAACTCCTTCATAACTATGCGTGCAGATAAGGTGGGGCACTCAAGTCAACCGCAATACCGATGACCATACCCTGCACGCCTGTAGGGAAGTACCATCAGGATATGACCAGACAGGCACTTTAAGCCCTTCCAGGCATGTTAGAGCCCAAACAGTGTTACGGGCGCCGACATTTATCCTACAGTGTTATGGGCACCGGCATTGGCCCTTGGACACGAATCCTGACAAAAACATACGACAACCACTATGGTCCAAGAAGGAAACTCATGCCATCTACAGTAACGAACATGGGGCCTCTACGCCATCTGCTCCCCATAGGGTCACCGCTCGGCACCCTAGTGTGTCGCGCCGCCCGCCGGGGCAGACGGGACGTGACCACTTGCTGAACGAAGCCAGAGTATGGCCGTATCAGGATTAGCGAATGTGCTATCCCTAGCACCATCTGCCATGTCAGCGGGACAGGCTCAAAGGAAATGGGAGACCCAGCATCTTCAAAGGACTTTCTCTGCCTCTGGGTTTTCCTCTTTCTCCCATTTATAATCCCTGCTCCCCCTTGATCTATAAAAGGGAGGGCAGGGCACCTCACTAATTAAGGATCGATTCAACAGACCACTCACCACATAACACACAGCTGAGCAGCAACCTAGCTCTTAGCTCCCTTTCAACCTTTCCATCAGAGACTTGGGACCCGTCCCTCTCTCGACGGTTTGTACCCCCTACTATGAACCTTTCAGTGCTAATAACATGAGCAGCAGCAACAAACTAGATGTAGGGACATTCTGCCTGAACCAGTATAAACCTTGTGTCTTTTAGCACACCATCCAGGCACAATGGGCAACAAATACAAATTTACTAGTTAGTGTTTACTCGAAACACCGACAACATGCTTTATATAGTTAATATAAATAAAGCCTATAGTTTCTTTTCGAAGCAAATATATTGGTAGATGTATCTTTTTCACTGTAGCTCCGATTAGGGTACTTTTCGCGTCTGTGTGATCATAGCAATGCGTAGATTTGATTTCAAATTCTTTTTCACTGATTGGTGTATTGTTCTAATATAGCTATGTTTGTATGTTTTGCATGTGTCTGTTGGATGCTTGTGTGGTGCTTTATGATCATGTCGAGTTTTAGGTGTTCATCAAGGGAGTTTCTTGAAGCTTTGGACTAGAAGAAGGATCAGAGTTTAAGGCAAGTATAGCATGGGATCTTTCTTGTTATCCTATTCACCTTAATATCATTTTAATCATATGCATGTGTCTACCTTGGCAACGGTAGTAATTTTCCTAGTTATTTGATATCCTGGATTCCTTGTCACCTATGGGGTATTGCATTGGGTAGTATGATGCTATGCTCAATTAAAGGCCATGATCTTGTAACTTGACTAATGGTATATGCAATAAACACTAAAAGATGTTTTTTAGCAACATGGAATCAAGGGAGCTAGAGCATTGGGTGGTTATTATGGTGCTCTAGATTCCTCTCAATAAGGACTTATCTGTAAGTAATCATCTAGGACTTACAGTACAACTATGAGGGCTACATGGCTCTGGCTTTAGTCAAGTATGAGGACCTTTTCTAGCTTGTTAGAGGTTACCTTTATGGCGCAAGAGGGGCTCCGATAGGTATGACCTTTGCCTCCTAGGTTGAGTGTAGTTTGGTTTCTTAACCTTTTGTTAGTCACTCGTTGGAGGGGAGTTCATGTTTATTGATGGGGAAACCTTGTGGTCCTAACTTGTTAGACGAATATGGCAGAACCTCCCAAATTATAGGGCCCACATGCACCTGTCACTGTCCAACAACCTTTGACATCTATGCATATGTTCCTGGTAATTTAAGAAGATTGTTGGGTGTCCTCGGGGAACCCCGAATCATCCATGATTTCCGAGCAGGATCACATTACAGAGTCATTGCAGTATTACAACAGTTTATTCAAATAAATACATCAGAGTAAAAGTAGCGGAAGACTTACAATAACATAGTTTACAAACCATTTGTTTCAAACCATACAACTAAGTTCGATATTAATACAAACCAAAGTAGTGGAGCGGCATTATAATATAATACAAAACACACAATGAGGCTGCCCCGCCTTAAGGGCCACACAATTACTTCTCATCGTCATCACAAGGTACAATCATCATGCGCAAAGACGATCCACAACAGATCTGCTCATGAGACTCACCTCGCAACAAGGCTCAATCTAACCCGAGTACAAAAGTACTCAACAAGACTTATCCGAAATAAGAACCGATAACTCAAGAATGCAGGCTCGTGGATTCAAGGTATGGTTTTAGCAATAATCAAAGTTATTTTATGCGTAAAAGCTCTTTAACAAAATTCTTTATTTCAACACTTTAAACTTCATAAACTCATATACAAAGATGACACGATCCGTAATGAGATCATAAAACTTCATATCCAACACCTTCATCAACCATTCTCAAGTTCCAGCTTATTAATACTACGATGATGAACAAAGAGTTGAGTCTCCATAACCGAGGAGCAATGACGATTCAACCGATTGTAAACCCAAATGGGAATTCCAGACCACGACGATATATGCAGTCCCCGACCTACATATACCAACCTACCCTCGATCCCTCTGAACCAAGAATGGGTCTCATACCACCCGAGAATACAAATTACTCCACCAATCCAAATTTATAGCCACGTGGGTACACGCTATTCCCACCATCTCTCCACTCCCAAAGGCACGCAGTAGCCATTCTCGTAATAGAATCGCCAAGTTCAAGCTTACCGGAGTATGTGGTTAGTACTACAAATTCTCACCTCATGCAATTCAACAACGGACGTGCCTTAATCGACACAGACGGAAAGAACCCGCTCACAAGACCTCCATGTCTTGTGGCTCACACACACCGAGTCCGCCTTCCTAGATTTATTACTCCACATTCCCATATCACATGCTAACATAATTAACCAATGTTCCATTTAAAACTTGCAGTGGCGGGTAATCACCCGACTTTCATCGTTTCTCACGATAGCTAAGCAAAACTAGGCATATACGAGTTTAAAAACGGTAATATGGTAAATATGGAATAACAAGGATGGTAATGCACCAATTAGGCTCTTACTTAACTCCTAATCACTTAATGCAAGAATGTAAAAGCAAAAGCAAAATCAATTTGTAAAAACACAAGGTAGGGTTGTATGCATCCGGGCTTGCCTTCGTTGATGGAATAGTCCGGCTCTCGCGACGCTTCACAAGTATTCGGTCCGACCTCAACAAACGGATTAACCTCCTCAACCACTTGATTAAGTACCACATGTTCACCTTCGTTTACTACACGTAATAACAATGCCATGTTTAACATGATGTGGAATACGAAACATGAAGCTCGATGATGGATGCAAAATTAATAATTTGAATACAACTTTCCTTTGCGGTACAATTGCAAGTCAAACTAGTCAAACCTTTTTCGCAACACCCAATCAATTGCCAAGGATCATTATCAACTAATGATCCAAGGTCATCACTCAATCAAAATTTCAAACAAAACCTAAATCATTAAAGGTTACTATTTGCTTTTATGAATTAATTATTTAATTCAAAATTATGAAATAAATCAACTTATTCCAATTGAGCTCAAATTTTTTGTAAATGTTCATTACATGATAACTAAGTGGCAAAACTAATTTCATAATTTTTGGATATATAAATAAGCCTAGAAAATCATGGAAATCCATTTATTAATAAATTGAGCAATTTTTATCACATTCAAAAATTACTGAAAAACATTATTTTATATTTTTCTTAAATACTATACATCACAGAGAAGTCACACAAAAATTTTCATAATTTTTGGAGCTCTAAATAAATCTACACAAAAATAACAAAAATAGACACTATTCATTCAAATCTGAAAATAGAAAAAAATCCATTTGAACGCTGAGTCACTGACAACCCGACCCCACCTGTCATCCCTAACCTCCGACGTTGACCACGGCAGCGACGGCTCTGACCGGCAATTTCTCGCCGACGATGAGATCACCGGCGACGACCAACGTACCAAAATGATCACCAAGTCTAGGCGCATCGATTGACGTCCCTATCAGCACTGATTACGGCCCTATACTAGCTTGTCGTCGACCATGGCGGACGCGGTGGCACGGCAGCGCTACGCTGGCGGTGTGCGACTGGTAGAGCTCAAACAAGGGATTCAGGAAGCACCAGAGGCTCACCCCGAACGCGTTGAAGCAAGGAGCGTGGTCAGAGAAGCAACGGAGAGGCGTGACAACGATCACGGTGATCACGGTGGAGCAAAACGTCGTCGGCGATGGTGTACCGGCGACTACAGTGATCAAAATGAGCAACCAGCTATGGAATAAGTACTACAGCATCGAGACAAAATAGAATCAGCCAAAACCAGGGACGAAAATGCTCGTGTGGAGCTCACAGCCACGGGCGAATCACGCCGACGCGGAGGAGTTGCTTACCGCGAAGAAGAAAGACGTGGACAACGAGTTTTCGGTGGAGATAAACTGAATTGGTGGGTCGGTTGGACGCGTAAGGTTATGGCGGAGCTGGGATGTGCTTTGCCGAGACGGCAATGGCGCTTAAGTCGACGGCGCGAGAGCTCGACGAAGCTGCGGTGGTGGCGACGGAAAAGCAGAGGAGGAAGAAAACGACGACAACGCGTCTCGGTTCTTATAACGCGACTCGAAGCTCAAGGAAGCCACGACGGAGCCGTTTACGTGCGTAACAAACGACGCGCCAGGATGGCCACGACGCTACCGAAACGCCAAGAAGGTCGTCGGCGGTGTAGTCTCGACGGTGGACACTGCTCACAAGATTTACAAGTTTGCCATTCGCCAAAATTCACAAATTACTCTCAAATTTTCATAACAACTCAAAAATCTCCAAAAACAAAAGTTGTTCAAAATCAAAAGTTCTACAACTTTGCTTCTATAACCATCTCCTAATTCGGTCTAGATTTTGAAATGAACTTTTGAATTTGAATAGGGAAATTTAACGAATTACGCCTTTTTGAATTACTCAAAATTTTTCTAAACAACTTGAAAAACTCCAAAAACAAACTTTGTATAACTTGCCAAGCTCTACACTTTTGCTTTTGGGATCAACCCCAAATTATGCTTAGATTTTGAAATGGATTTTCAAGGTAGGATTTAAATGCTGAAAAGCGGGGTTTTCTCGAAAAATTCAAAAATCCAAACAAACTTTGAATTTAAGTCAAACAATACAATTCAACACATACCACATGAATATAAACTTTTTTTAGTGTATGCATCTCAAAGTTTTCACCAAATGCCAAATGCTTTGCAATGCATATGATGACATGTCAGGTTTTAGTATTTTAAACACCCGAGGTGTTACAATCCTTCCCCCTAAAAGAAATCTCACCCCGAGATTCAAAGCCATAGAGTAAGTAATGGAAAAGGAAATGTGTCAATCCAAAAACATCTAGAACTTTTCCATAAAACAACTGAGGTTCTTTTACAAAACACAATTTGTAGTAACCGAGCTCAACTAACATTATTCTATTCTATGTTGACGCTAGAAACTCTGAAAACTTTTCTAACAAGTAATCTTCCGATTCCCGGTAGCTTCCTCTTCCGAATGTTGATTCCATTGTATCTTGTAGAACTTTATTGTTCTCCTCCGAGTAACACGATCTTTCCGATCCAACACTTTCGGATAGGATATTCTGAATAAGTCGATCTGGTTCAAGTTCCACTCCTTCAACTTCAACATTCTCGCTTTCGTGCACTCGGAGACACTTCTTCAATCGAGACACATGGAACACATCATGTACAAATTGATAAATGTTCGGTAATTTCAAGCGATAGGCCACTTTTCCATATCTCTCCAAAATTTGAAATGGTCCAATATATCGAGGTGCCAACTTGCCTTTAACACCAAAACGGTTAACTCCCTTCATTGGTGATACTTTCGGATATACAAAATCTCCTTTGTTAAACACCAATGGTCTCCGCTGCTCTATCCGCATAACTCTTTTGGCGGGATGAGCTATTTTCAAATTACTCTGTATTTGCCTAACCTTGTCTTCCATTTCTTTCACAAGGTCAACTCCAAAGAATCTTCTTTCTCCGGGCTCCAACCAACTCAACATGTTCGCACACCTACGGCCATAGAGTGCTTCAAATGGAGCCATTCTAATGCTTTCCTCGATAACTATTGTTATATGAGAACTCGCCAAAGGTAAGCATTCGTCCCACTTGTTGGAATAATTAAGGACACAACACCTTAACATATCTTCAAGCACTTGATTGACTCTTTCACCTCATCCATCATCTCTGCAGATGATAAGTCAGTACTATACAGAAGAGCTTGGTATCCAAGGAAGAATGCAATTGTTTCCAAAAACTGAGAGACAAACTGTGTACCCGATCGGACACTATGGTCTTTGGTATTCCATGGAGACTCATAATTCTTGCTAAATATATCTTGGCATATTGGACAAGGGATATATAGTCTTGACAGAAGAAAATGTGTTGACTTAGTGAGTCGATCTACAATAACCCATATTGAGTCAAATCCCTTTGCTGTCTTGGGTAGGCCAACAATAAAGTCCATACTTATGTCCTCCCACTTCCAAGCTGGAATAGGTAATGGTTGTAGTTCTCCAGCAGACCTCAGATGTATAGCTTTCACCTTCTGACAAGTATCACACTCTGCTATATATCTCGCAATTTCTATCTTCATTTTTGTCCACCAAAACCTTTGTTTTAAGTCATGGTACATCTTGTTGCTTCCCGGATGGATAGATAACCTAGTAGCATGTGCTTCTTCAAGAATTGACTGCCGCAACTTAGGAACTTTTGGTACTACCAAACGATCCTTGAACCATAGCACACCTTCATTATCTATATAAAACATTCCGCCTTTCCATTCCTGACTCTTTCCTTGATATGGGCTACACCCTTGTTTTCCTTTTGAGCAACAATAACTTGATCTCGAATAGTGGCTTCAACAATTATGTTGGTCAAACTACCTTGTTGAATTACTTCTACATTTAACTTCTCCATCTCTTGACATAAAGTCAAACCCATTGTTCTTACTGTCAGGCAATTGCAATAGCTTTTTCGACTGAGAGCATCTGCAACTACATTGGCTTTACCAGGGTGATAATGTACTTCAAAATCGTAATCCTTAATTAGTTCTAACCATCTTCTTTGTCGCATGTTCAACTCGATCGAGTAATGATATATTTTAAGCTCTTGTGATCTGATATATATGGCACGACACAAGCGTGTAATGCCGCCAAATCTTTAGAGCATGAACCACAAATGCTAACTCCAAATCATGAGTAGGATAGTGTTCTTCATGTTGCTTAAGTTGCTCGGACGCATAGGCAATGACTCGCCTTCTTGCATCAACACACATCCAATACCAATACCAAAGCATCACAATAAACATCAAACGGCTTCTCGATATCAAAGTTGAGCTAACATCGGTGCGAGAGTCAACAACCTTTTTAAAGTCTGGAAAGCCTCTTCACAATCTGATGACCAGACAAACTTGACTTTGTTCTTCAACAATTCAGTTATAGGTTTTGATACTTTAGAGAATTCTAGAATAAACCGACGGTAATATCCCGCCAATCCAAGAAAACTCTGAACTTGATGAACTATGGTTGGCGGTTTCCAATCAAGCACATCCCTCACTTTGCCAGGATCAACTGCAACTCCTTCGGCTGACAAGACATGTCTAAGAAATTGCACTTCCTTAAGCCAAAAATCACACTTGCTGAACTTGGCATACAATTGATGTTCTCTCAAACGAGTCAAAACAATTCTGAGGTGTTTTGCATGTTCTGTCTTATTCTTAGAATATACTAGTATATCATCTATAAATACCACTACAAACTTGTCTAGCTCAGGCATGAATACTGAGTTCATCAGATACATGAAATGAGCGGGAGCATTTGTCAAACCAAAAGACATCACCAAGTATTCATATAATCCGTATCTTGTGGTAAATGCCGTTTTGGGAATATCTTCATTCTTTATCTTAATTTGGTGATACCCTGATCTCAAATCTATCTTGGAAAAACTTTGGCTCCTAAACCAACCGATCAAAAAGCAAATCTATCCGAGAGTTAATGGATACTTATTCTTGATGGTCACTTCATTCAACTGACGATAGTCAACACATAACCTCGTGGTCTCATCTTTCTTTTTCACAAAATTTGCTTGGACATCCCCAAGGTGAGGAACTAGGTTGGATAAACCCCTTCTCAATTAATTCTTGTAACTGAGCCTTCAGCTCGACTAATTCCTTAGGTGGCATTCTATAAGCTCTCCGAGAAATCGAAGCTGTTCCAGGTTGTAACTCTATGTTAAACTGTACATCCCTATCAGGTGATAGACCGGGTAAATCCTCAGGAAACACATCAGGAAATTCACGTACTACCGGGATATCTCTAATCTCTTTTACGGCAGTTGCACAAACTCTGCCCACTGATCTTCTTAAGGTTGGAAGTTGGATGAGAAGTTGAGAATTACTATTAGGCAAACTTACTCTTAAGGTCCTATTCAAAGCATCTATAACAGCCTTATGCTGATACATCCAATTCATTCCCAAGATTACATCTATATCCTGATCCTTAAGGATAATCATGGTAGTGGGAAAAATATGCCCACCCAGGTTTACGGGTACCTAGTACACCATTTCCTTAGTACACAGATGTCCCTCGGGCGACTGTACAAAGAAACTTTCCTTTGTTGCCCCAATTGAAATTTCATACTTCATGACAAATGTTCTATTGATGAATGAATGCGATGCGCCAGAATCAAAAAGTATAACTACAGGGTGATTGGCAATAGAAAACATACCCATCATCACTGGCTCCCCCTCCGAAATTTCTCCAGCTTGAATATAGAACACCCGTCCTGTCTTCCTCTCATCTTTGCCCTTCTGAGCATTCTGATTGTGGTTCTTGTTTGGTGCCTGACCCTGTTGTTGATTGGCAGGGGTCTTCTGATAATTTTGATTAGCCTGCCTAGGATATGGACATTCCCTGGAGAAATGACTAGTGCTTCCACAATTATAACACGGATAGTTGTGACCCTGTGACGTTGGAGCATTACCACCAGGAGCATTGGTTGACTGTGAGTTCGGATAGGTTATAGCAGGACGGACATTTGACTGTTGCCCGGCTTGGAACTATGGCGGACGATAAGGAGGACGATAATGGTTTATTGGATGATAAATCACTCTCTGCCTCTTTTGGTTTCCACCAAAAGGTCCAGACGGCACATTCTTTTTCTTCTTGAGCTCCTTATGCTGCCGATACTTTGCCTCTGAAGCAATTGCAATATTTACTGTCTCATGATAAGTGATATTGGTACAGGCTGTCATCATTGTCTGCAGTTTGGTATTAAGACCTCTCATGAACCATTTCTTTTTCTTGGCATCCGTATTGACATGTTCAGATGCATACTGTGACAGATGATTGAATCTTCCCACATACTGCATAACCGTTTGATCCCCTTGCCTCAAAGCAAGGAATTCATCCAGCTTCATAGCCATCACTCCTTCCGGGATATAATGGGCTCTGAAAGCAGTGCGAAATTCTGTCCAAGTTAACGGAACGCCTGCGGGTTGCATGGCCATCAGATTTGCATACCAAGCACTAGCTGCACCTCTAAGTTGCTGGGCAGCAAACACCGGTTTCTGAAACTCTATGCAGTGAATAAGATCAAATTTCTGCTCCATAGTCCTAAGCTAGTCATCTGCCTCCAATGGTTCATCTGCCTTGGTGAACACCGGGGGTTTTGTATCCGTGAAATCCACATAGGTAGCCTCATGCCTGTTATGATTGCGGCCACAGTTTCCATGCATCTGATTCTGATTACTTTGAGCCATCTCATGAAGCAAACGAGAATTTTCCACAGTCACATTGACTAATGCAGCGATAGCATCAGCCAGATTGATCGGCATCGGTGGCGGGTTGGGGATATCATCATCATCTTGTGAAGTACCAGGAATATGCGATCCCCGCGTACGACGCATCTGCTCATAACAAACCAAACTTTATTCACAAGCCTTTATTGAATTGCACAACAGCTTACTCCAGACACATAACATAGGGTTTATTACTATAAACACCAGACCCTATATGTACCAAAACAAGATACATAGCTTAACCATAATTAACTATTATACAACTCTACTCTTTTCCGTGATTACTTCAAACTTCAGGCTCGGTATCCATTCTGGAATTATTACCGCCTTCATCATCACTTTCATTGATCATTACTAATTCTTCAGGATCTTCTTCTTCTTCCTCTTCCGATTCATTATCATCGGCAAGGATGACACCGGGGTCCATGGCATCAGCTTGAGGCTCATGATTTGGGTTTAGTAGATTGCTAAGCCTATGAACTTCCTCATGTAGATAGGTATTATGTTCTTCTAAATCTTCTACATAGAATTCTAGCTCATGAGTTCTAGCTCTAGCTACATTTTCCCTATGCCAAGCCTCATTTCGTCCCTCCACCGTACGAACTAACATGCTTTCGTAGTTCCTATGTGTGGTGGTGAGACGCCTCAATTGATCCTGTAATTCTCCTACCTATATAGCATCCAAAGCCCTATCTCTAGTAGCTTGTGCTAATTCTACATAAATTCTCTGTATCTCCGCCTGAGGATCAGGCCTAGAATTGCTACTGCTAGCACCATCGTTTCTAGGGGCAAGTTGGTGACGAGGAACTCCTTTGGGTCTAGTGGACTTACGGGGCGTCATCTTGGCACGAGCCATACTATAGGAAACCAATTTAATCCAAGTAAGACCATTTGATCAAAGTCTAAAGAGCAGCTATGATGGATTACATTACTCAAACCAGTCTCACTACTCAACTCCAGACTAAGAGGTGAAGGAAGTAACGAGTGAATTAATAATGATGCATGAATCGTTCTTACGAACAAAAACATCAAAGTTTATAATGCACATAAACAACATTTATTTTTTTATATAGGGCATAGTAAGATTACTACTCCACCACACAAGACCCTTTTTAATTAAATACGGAATGGGAGGAATGAATAAGATAAGTCGGAAGCAATTTGGATCAAATTAATCAAGTTAAATTTAGTCCTCCCAAATCATTTTGAAGTTTTTGTAAACCAATACCACAAAAACATTGTAACGATCGCTCTGATACCATTCTGTGGCAGAACCTCCTAAATTATAGGGCCCACATGCACCTGTCACTGTCCAACGACCTTTGACATCTATGCATATATTCCTGGTAATTTAAGAAGACTGTTGGGTGTCCTCGGGGAACCCCGAATCATCCACGATTTCCGAGCAGGATCACATTACAGAGTCATTACAGTATTACAACAGTTTATTCAAATAAATACATCAAAGTAAAAGTAGCGGAAGACTTACAATAACATAGTTTACAAACCATTTGTTTCAAACCATACAACTAAGTTCGATATTAATACAAACCAAAGTAGTGGAGCGGCATTATAATATAATACAAAACACACAATGAGGCTGCTTCTCTTTCTAAGGGCCACACAATTACTTCTCATCGTCATCACAAGGTACAATCATCATGCAAAGACGATCCACAATAGATCTGCTCATGAGACTCACCTGCAACAAGGCTCAACGAACCCTGAGTACAAAAGTACTCAACAAGACTTATCCGAAATAAGAACTGATAACTCAAGAATGCAGGCTCAGGGATTCAAGGTATGGTTTTAGCAATAATCAAAGTTATTTTGCGTAAAAGCTCTTTAACAAAATTCTTTATTTCAACACTTTAAACTTCATAAACTCATATACAAAGATGACACGATCCGTAACGAGATCATGAAACTTCATATCCAACACCTTCATCAACCATTCTCAAGTTTTAGTTATTAATACTACGATGATGAACAGTGAGTTGAGTCTCCATAACCGAGGAGCAACGACGATTCGAACCAATTGTATACCTAGCTGGGAATTCTAGACCACACGATATATGCAGGTCCCCGACCTACATATACCAACCTACCCTCAGATCCTCTGAAACAAGAATGGGTCCGCGCCACCGAGAATACAAGATTCTCACCAATCCAAATTTATAGCCATGTGGGTACACGCTATTCCCGCCATCTCTCCACTCCCAAAGGCGCGAGTAGCCATTCTCGTAATAGAATCGCCAAGTTCAGCTTCTTGAGTATGTGGTTAGTACTACAAATTCTCACCTCATGCAATTCAACAACGGACGTGCCTTAATCGACACAAAGGAAAGAACCCGCCACAAGACCTCCATGTCTTGTGGCTCACACACACCGAAGTCCGCCTGGGTCTAGATTTATTACTCCACATTCCCATATCACATGCTAACATAATTAACCAATGTTCCATTTAAAACTTGCAGTGGCGGTAATCACCCGACTTTCATCGTTTCTACGCATAGCTAAGCAAAACTAGGCATATACGAGTTTAAAAACTGGTAATATGGTAAATATGGAATAACAAGGATGGTAATGCACCAATTAGGCTCTTACTTAACTCCTAATCACTTAATGCAAGAACGGAAATCAAAAGCAAAATCAATTTGTAAAACACAAGGTAGGGTTGTATGCATCCGTGGCTTGCCTTCGTTGATGGAAAAGTCCGGCTCTCGCGACGTTTCACAAGTATTCGGTCCGACCTCAATGTATTTGGATTAACCTCCTCAACCACTTGATTAACTACCACGTGTTCACCTTCATTTACTACACGTAATAACAATGCCATGTTTAACATGATGTGGAATACTGAAACATGATGCTCGATGATGGATGCAAAATTAATAATTTGAATACAACTTTCCTTCATGAGACAGCTTGCAAGTCAAACTAGTCAAACCTTTTTCGCAACACCCAATCAATTGCCAAGGATCATTATCAACTAATGATCCAAGGTCATCACTCAATCAAAATTTCAAACAAAACCTAAATCATTAAAGGTTACTATTTGCTTTTATGAATTAATTATTTAATTCAAAATTATGAAATAAATCAACTTATTCCAATTGAGCTCAAATTTTTTGTAAATGTTCATTACATGATAACTAAGTGGCAAAACCAATTTCATAATTTTTGGATATATAAATAAGCCTAGAAAAATCATGGAAATCCATTTATTAATAAATTGAGCAATTTTTATCACATTCAAAAATTACTGAAAAACATTATTTTATATTTTTATTAAATACTATACATCACAGAGAAGTCACACAAAAATTTTCATAATTTTGGAGCTCTAAATAAATCTACACAAAAATAACAAAAATAGACACTATTCATTCAAATCAAAATAGAAAAATCCATTTGAACGCCGAGTCATCGACAACCCGACCCCCACATTGTCATCCCTAACCTCCGACGTTGACCACGGCAAGCGACGACGGCTCTGACCGGTGATTTCTCGCCGACGATGAGATCACCGGCGACGACCAACGTACCAAAATGATCACCAAGTCTAGGCGCATCGATTGACGTCCCTATCAGCACTGATTACGGCCCTATACTAGCTTGTCGTCGACCATGGCGGACGCGGTGGCACGGCAGCGCTATGCCGGTGGTGTGCGACCGGTAGAGCTCAAACAAGGGATTCAGGAAGCACCAGAGGCTCACCCCGAATGCGTTGAAGCAAGGAGCGAGGTCGGAGAAGCAACGGAGAGGAGTGACAACGATCACGGTGATCACGGCGGAGCAAAACGTCGTCGGCGATGGTGTACCGGTGACTGCAGTGATCAAAATGAGCAACCAGCTATGGATTAAGTACTACAAATCAAGACGAAAAGAATCACCCAAAACCAGGGATTTAAGATGCACCGTGGAGCTCTGGCCACGGCGAATCGCGCTCGGCGGAGGAGTTGCCGGCCGCGAAGAAGAAAGACGTGGACAACGAGTTTCCGGTGGAGATAAACTGAATTGGTGGGTCGGTTGGACGCGTAAGGTTAAGGCGGAGCTGGGACAGGCTTTGCCGAGATCGCAACGACGCTAAGTCGACGGCGAGAGCTCGACAGAGCTATGGTGGTGGCGACGGGAAAAGCAGAGGAGGAAGAAAAACAACGACGACGGCGTCTCGGTTCTTATAACGCGACTCAGAAGCTCAAGGAAGCCACGACGGAGCCGTTTCTGTGCCAGCGCGACGCCAAGGACGGCCACGACACGCCTAGAACGCCGAAGAAGGTCGTCGGCGGTGTAGTCTCGACGGTGGACACTGTTCACAGTAATTACAAGTTTGCCATTCGCCAAAATTCACAAATTACTCTCAAATTTTCATAACAACTCAAAAATCTCCAAAAACAAAAGTTGTTCAAAATCAAAAGTTCTACAACTTTGCTTCTATAACCATCTCCTAATTTGGTCTAGATTTTGAAATGAACTTTTGAATTTGAATAGGGAAATTTAACGAATTACGCCTTTTTGAATTACTCAAAATTTTTCTAAACAACTTGAAAAACTCCAAAAACAAACTTTGTATAACTTGCTAAGCTCTACACTTTTTCGCTTTTGGGATCAACCCCAAATTATGCTTAGATTTTGAAATGGATTTTCAGGGTAGGATTTAAATGCTGAAAAGCGGGGTTTTCTCGAAAAATTCAAAAATCCAAACAAACTTTGAATTTAAGTCAAACAATACAATTCAACACATACCACATGAATATAAACTTGTTTTAGTGTATGCATCTCAAAGTTTTCATCAAATGCCAAATGCTTTGCAATGCATATGATGACATGTCAGGTTTTAGTATTTTAAACACCCGAGGTGTTACAACGAACCTTTGAAAGGCTTCATAGTGAACCCTATCGACCTTCCTTGGTAGTGGGTAAAGAGGCTGATCACCTCAGGTGAAAGGGTAAATCATGACTCATAGTGAAAGTGTACAACCTCTACAGTGTGTAAAACTATTATAACAACCATGCTCACAGTCACGAGCGGCCTTGGAACCCTTACGAAATAGATGATGAACACTGATGATACTGATGATGAAGATGGTCACTAATGATTACTGTTTATGCTATTCATTATTCATGTTTATCTTGATCATGTGTTTATATGGGCTTATGAATAAACTTGTTGCTACTCAATTGCTAAAATTATGACTCACTAAAAGCTAACTATAGTAAACCAGTGTTAGCCTTTTGAGCCTCATGAACCCCATGCTATATTTGTTGAGTATGACATGTACTTACGCTTGCTTTATTTTTCAATTATTTGGATAAAAATCCCAGATGGGTACCAAATTACTAGAGTTTGGAGGAATTAGGCTTGTGATCAACTAGTCAGTTGTCCCTATAGAATTGGAGTCTTCACCCAAAGATCGGAGTTGTCTTTCCACTGTTGCTGTCTGAGGTTATATCCTTTATACTGAGTGCGTTATATATTGAGCATTGTCTTTCGATATTACCCTTATTTGTAGCTATATGTGAGATTTGACTTCTTGGGCTCACATATGGTGTATATCTGGTTTTGTTCTTAAAACAGGGTGCTACAAAGTTGTATCAGAGCAATGCTGACTGTAGGACACAAGCCTTATAGAAACTAGTCGTTTTAAGGTTTAGAAGTTGCTACAAAAACCCTTGCTCTATGAACCTTGATATTTTCTTCTCCACTATATCTCTACCCTTGTTATTCATCTCTACCTTGGTGTTTATTTTGAAGTCTTTGTTTTCATCTTCACTCCTTGATTTGATATGCTTTTAGAACTATCCCTCATCACCTTCTTGCATAATCTGAAGATGAGTCTTAGGATTGTTACCCCTAGTACAATGAGGACGATAGTATCGCAAGTGGAGTCAATGATTGAATTGTGCACCTTTAGTGCTTTGTTGAATTGTCATTATGCTTCTGCTTGTTTTGAATCTTTGTAATGATTGCAATGATCTTGTTGGGTGTTCCCACAATTTCATTTAGTTTATAGGCCTAAGGTATAAGGATTAATGAAATAAATAGTCGGGTTTTGGTTCTCTCCTATTTTCTCTATCGTGCCTTTGGACCTATCTTTATCAGTTTATATCTCTGTCTTTGGACTACCAAAAATCATGACAAAATTCTAGACGACAATAGACTTTAATATCTTTCTCTAACCACAAGAATCACCTTGATAGCTATGTTGGTTATAGAGTTATGAAAATCACAAGATGATACATCGATGTTGTCTGAAGCCTGGAATAGTTTCTGTTGTACACTATTTTCGACTACTGAACTGCAGAATTTGGAAAAGTGTTCTATAAGGAAGTTGTGGAGGATTTGATAAGCTTTCAAATAGTATAAGCTACAACTTCATTGGATTAATAGAATGAGAGTTATAGCTGTTTTACTGCGTTGTTGTTTTTCTGCTCGCGAGGAATTCCAGATTTCTTTTTTTGCCCCTACACGAAAGTATCATTGGGATGTCAGAATGTCTTGATACTAGTTAGCTCATCTAGGAGAAGGTGCAAGCTACCCCTTTTGTGTCCCCTAGTTGATCTTTTCTTAAGGGAGGTAGCCAAGTTGAAGGATTTATAAGATGAAGTTTCTTACATTCTAGCGCTTCGTTTGGAAGTATTAGTTATCTCTGGGGTTTGGTCTTCTCTTGTCTCTATTGTCATCAATCCTATCTTGTCATCTCTTGAAGCTACAATTAAGGATGTTATGAACGACTGAGTTCTAATTCATACATGTTGAAAATAGATGGTTGCTACCAGGAGAAGTGCTTCGCATGATGACCGAAGGAATCCTGCCAATTCTAATCCACCGCCACCTAATCCCCCATCTATAGAGCAAGCTTTGATGATACAGACTCAGTTATTACAAACTATTGCTCAAAGTGTGTTGAACAACCCGCATCCAGCACCACCTATTGACAAGTGTGGTAAATTTATGAAGGGACACCCACCGACATTCTCTCATACAAGCGAACCACTAGAAGCTAATGACTGGCTTAGAGCTATGGAGCAACAATTGGACATAGCTCAGTGTGATGACCATGAGAAGGTGCTTTTTGCATCGGGCCAACTCTAGGGCACAACACAAGATTGGTGGGAGTCTTACCAGTATGGATGTCCCAACAATGCTAGACAGATCACCTAGGAGTTTAGCGAGAGCTTCAGGTCCTACCATATTCTGTTAGGTGCGGTACAACTTAAGCAAGCTGAGTTCCTCAACTTGAAGCAAGGATCCATGACTATGTGTGAGGATCATGACATGTTCACTCAATTGTCATGCTATGCTCCAAGAGAGGTGGATAGTGATGCTAAGAAGCAAAAACATTTTTTGAAAGGACTGAATGATGGTTTGCAACTACAGCTGATGACCATTGAGTATACCGACTATCAGACGTTGGTGGATAGAGAAAATGTAATTGAGAACAAGCGTCGAGAGATGAAAGAGAAGAAGAGAAAGCTTGACATTCAGTGCTAGTTAAGAAACACTCGTCTTCATTTTGCTACACAAGCAGAATATCAGTCACGCCCTATGAATCTGCTTGGGAGTATAGATCAAGATCAGTATCAGCAACCCAATGATGAAGTGTAGTGTTTTAGTTCTCATGAGCCATGTCTGTCACCTCCTACTATCACCTTGATGAAGACAAATACTTCTACGAGTGAGGCAGATTATGATTATGGTGAAATTGAACACTATAAGAATGATTGTTTTGAGAAGCTTGCTGAGAGTAATCAAAGCCAGAATCAACAGCAGTAGGAGCTAGAATAGAATGTCCATAAGGAGCAAGTGCAAGGAAATAAGTTAAAGCGAAACTTCATTCAAGGCAGGTTGAACAATGTAGAGATGATTACCACTCATGGAGCTAAGGAAGTTGTCGTGGGGTTCATTCCAGTAAACTCAGACCCTGCCAGGTTTTGTTTGACCCGAGTGCATCACATTCGTTCATATCTAGGGAATGTGTAGAAGATCATAAGATAACTATGCTTCTAGTGAGAAAACCCCTGATACTTAACTCTCAAGGAGGAGAAATGAAGACAAACCGCATATGCCCAAAAGTTAGTCTTGACATAAAGGGGGTAAACTTCGAGGAAAACCTTATTGTTTTGGAGTTAATGGATATTGATGTTATCCTTAGAAAGGGATGGTTATCTGCTTGTAAAGGAGTAATTAAGTATGCTCGACGTTCGGTGCTTCTAACAACGCCATCAGGAGAAAGAATTAAGTATGAGGGTATTCAACCTGCACCTGAGGAATATGAGAATGACCTACTAGAAGGTGTATACTCAGAGGATGTATACCACTTAAGGGCTTCATCATCCAAAGTATGTAACCTTTGCTCGGTTGATAAGTTATTGGATCATCTATGATGAATGGATGCATTTGTCAATATGGCTCTGCAATTCGAGCTATCCTCAGCTGGGAGTCCAATCTTCAACATACCTAGGACAAGTAGGCATTGATGACATAGGAATGAGATATCTGATAACTACAGATGGTTCTATGGAGTCTCAGGAAATCCCAATGATATACTAAGCATGACAAGAAGGTTTGGATTGAAGAAAGTTAATGATGTGGTAGGAACCCACTCAAAGATGTGAGAGAAACTAAGAGTCTTTAATAATGAGGTTTGATTAGAGGTTCAAGGGAAGTTTATCCAAGACCATCAAGATATTGATAGTGTTACTAGAGAAGGTTTAAGTTTGGATCAAGAGACCTTAGCTAAGTATCTGAAGGAGTAAAAAAAGAGAGAGAGGTTGAAGTAAAACCTAAGTATTAGCTTTGCCAGATCTGGACAAGAGTTTTATATCCACTAGGATGCACCCTGTCAAGGTGTGGGATGTGTCCTTATGCAAGAAGAAAAAGTAGAGGCGTATGCAAGAAAACATGAGATGGAACATCTGACGTATGATCTAGAGTTATCCATTGTGGAGCATGAGGTACTATCTATTTGGGCATAGCAGGTGACATCTAGGTGGATCACAAGAATCTAATGGACATCTTCACTAAGTTGATTATGAGCTTGTGACATCATTGTTGGATTGAAGCAATCAAGATTTTATGACTTGGAAAAGTGCTATCACTTGGAGAAGCAAAAGTCATTGCCAATGTCTTTAGCAAGAGAGAGTTATGCTAAGAAGATTCAGACGACACCATGCACTTAGAATTATGTTTGAGAGTTGAGCAACTTAACCTAAGCATATAAAGTCATTAATGTTTTAAAGTTGGTAATAGAACCTACTTTAGACCAAGAAAGTAAGAAGGCTCTGTTGGAAGGTGGATATTTTAAGAAAGAGAATTGGTATTATAGGAAAGGTGGCCTAGTGATTGGGGTTATCTGAGTATTGGTTGGAGTATCTGTTAGAATCTTGGAATTAGTTGACAAATTACTTGGAGTTAGATTAACAGGTATGCAAGGTAAAGAAGAATCCAAAGGCGGAGAATCTGCATATCTTTTGTCACCATCTTCATGAATCTCGGGGACGAGATTCATCTTAAGGTGGTAGAATTGTAACACCCTAAAATTTGCATGATTTTAAAATAGGATAATTTGAATTATTATGCCTTTTTGTGAGAATTTAAATTTAGACAAATAATAACCTTGTTAAAGTTAAAAGCCAATATAAGGTCTACATACATGTTTGTGCATTTATGCTAATGCATATTTATTTTGCGATGCTTTGGTTTGATTGAAATTTGCAAAAGAATTTGAATTTGTTTTGAATTTGAATTTGAAAATGTGCTTAAGAAAAAAAGAAAGGAATTTTTCCTCACTCTCCCTCCTTTCTCGACTTCTGGCCCACTGGCCTACTTAGCCGGCCCTCTCCCTTACCCCTCTCTCCCTCATGGCCTAGCTGACTCGGCCCACACAGGAGCATAGGCCCGCGCATGAAGCCACGCACCCGCCTCCCTCTCGTGCCCTCTCTAGCCACTGGCCCCGCACCTCTTCTCTCGCTAACAAGTGGGCCACCCATGTCAGCCTCGTCTTCTTCCTCATGTCACCAACACGGACTCTACCGTTGCCATGGCGTCGCCACCTCACTCACCGTCGGTGACTTCTTATAATCCCGGCCGCTCAGATTCAATCTGACGGTTGAGATTGCGTGGTACCCCTTCGACCGGCAGAATTTCAAAAGAGCCCCTACAGTTTTGCGTAATAGAACCCCCTGTCCCTGCAATTTTTCTAAAGACCCCCTGCCTTTCTTCAAAATGGTATCCGCAGTCCTTGGCCGGTTTACAATCAGATTTTATTTATTTTTAAATTCAAAAATCAAGTTCCATCTATTTACAAAATTGCCACTAACTTCATTAGGCCATATCTTCTCTGTTTTAACTCCGATTTGACCCATTCAAGTTGTGTTAGATTCATAATGACATAATTTTATGGTTTTCCATGTCTTCATTAGGCCATATCTTCATTAGTATCAATGTTTTCCATGTCAAGAGCTCTAGAATTTTATGGTTTAACGCCTAACTTGAATAATGATTATGCAATTGGATTTTTCTAATTAAAAGTAACTTAGGCTTTTCACCTTGGTCAATTATATGATTAGTTTTACCTTGTTTTCTAAATAAAGTATAATTTGACTTAACTCAATTAAGGTATTTCTCTGAAGTATCTTATACATGTTTTATATAGTTAAAATAAATAAAGCCTATAGTTTCTTTTTGAAGCAAATCTATTGGTAGATGTATCTTTTTCACCGTAGCTTCGATTAGCGTGTTTTTCGCGTCTATGTGATCATCGTAGCTCCGAATAGATGTTTTTTAGCAACATGGAATCAAGGGGGCTAGAGCATTGGGCTGTTATTATTTTGCTCTAGATTCCTCTCCCTAAGTACTTATATGTAAGTGATCATCTAAGACTTACAGTACAACTGTGAGGGCTATATGGCTCTGGCTTTAGTCAAGTATGAGGACCTTTTCTAGCTTGTTAGTGGTTACCTTTATGGCACAAGAGGGGCTCCGATAGGTATGACATTTGCCTGCTAGGTTGAGTGCATTTTGGTTTCTTGACCTTTTGTCAGTCACTCCTTAGAGGGGAGTTCATGCTTATTGATGGGGAAACCTAGCGGTCCTAACTTATTAGATGAACCTTTGAAAGACTTCATAGTGAACCCTGCCGACCTTCCTTGGTAGTGGGTCAAGAGGCTGATCACCTTGGGCGAAAGGGTAAATCACGACTCACAGTGAAAGTGTACAACCTCTGCAGAGTGTAAAACTGTTATAACAGCCGTGCTCATGGTCACAAATGGCCTTGGAACCCTTACAGAATAGATGATGAACACTGATGATACTGATGATGAAGATGCTCACCAATGATTACTGTTTATGCTATTCATTATTCATGTTTACCTGATCATGTGTTTATATGGGCTTGTGAATAAACTTGTTGCTACTCAATTACTAAAATCATGACTCACTAAAAGCTAACTGCAGTAAACCAGTGTCGGCCTTTTGAGCCTCATGAACCCCATGTTATATTTGTTGAGTACGACATGTACTTATGCTTGCTTTATTTTTTAATTATTTGGATAAAAATCCTGGATGGGTACCAGATTGCTAGAGTTTGGAGGAATTAGGCTTGTGATCAACCAGTCAGTTGTCCCTGTGGAATTGGAGTCTTCATCCGAAGATCAGAGTTGTCTTTCCGCTGTTTGCTGTCTAAGGTTATATTCTTTATACTAAGTACATTATATATTGAGCATTGTCTTTCGATATTACCCTTATTTGTAGCTATATGTGAGATTTGACTTCATGGGCTCACATATGGTGTGTATCTGGTTTTGTTCTTAAAACCGGGTGCTACATCATCCTACTATATCACATATTCCAATTACTTAGATAACATGGGGTCCCTATGATAGTTGTTCACCAGTTATAGGAGTATTAGCGAGGAATAAAGAGTATGCAAATTTAATCAAATGATAGCATGGAGATTGAGCATCATTTGTTTTGTATTTTGAATTAGTTCAACTTTAAGCTTTGAAATTTGGGAGAGTTGAGGGTTGAGTTGTATAAACCAACGTTGTAGATGAAGGAGTTTTAGGAGAATCAGAGGTGGTTTTGGCTAAACAAAAGGTTCACCCAATCTTTCTCTGAAGCATTCTGTCTTGTCCTTTTGCATGGTATATCATTCGCTGTTGTGCAACATGTTGGTGGGAGATCTCGATTGTGCGTTCGTTGTGCTTGAGGGATCTCCACCACACTTATTTTGTACCAGCTTTATTTTCAACAAAGAAACAAAGAAAAGCGAAAACAAGCAAGGGCTCTACCCACATGAACACCGGGCACCTACATTTTATTATCATATATATATATATATTATATTATTATCATATTATTAATATATTATAGTCTATTAATTTATTATGTTTATTATATATTTATTTATTTATTTATTTTTATTTGTTCACCAGACTTTTTATACTCAAGTAAGGCTTAAGGTGAAGTTTGCAAAATAAACATAGCCTTGACTTATCTCCATAGTAGATTACTTCAATTGTTTATGAAAGTAATACTCCAAAGTTCATTAATCCAAATTCAACACCATATCAAATTTTGATTAAAGAAGACTATTTTAACCTAAGCACCATGCTTAATTTAGAAAGCCTATGGATGTACCTTAAGAATACACCCAAACCAGAGCATTCATCATAATCAAGGGAAGTATGGCTTTATATGAGCAAGTTATTTTCTCATGTAGATAAATATGAGTGAAAGAGTTAGTGAACATTTATTTAGCCTTGCATACCTAAGCGTACTTACCGGCAGCATATCTGGATGATGCTTAAAACTATTGAAGTGGTTGCATGAAGTCCAACTCAGGCGAGCCATAAGGCTAGGCCTCATACTCAAGTCATGTGTATGGACCATGGCCCTTAGCGGTAGCAAAGGTTTAGAAAAGGAGAATCCTCCTTCTCTCCTTTTTTATATCATTTTCTTTTTTCTCCTTTTTCAGCTCTCTTTTTTTCAAATATATTTTTTTTCATCTTCTTCTTATTTGTTGAACTCTCCCCCTTTTTTAAAAAAATATATTTTTATAGCAAGGTTGAGCTAGCACCACCATTTTTTTAAGTATGATAGTCTTTGGTGTGTATGGAACTTGTTGAGACTCTCACCATCCTCCCCCACACTTGGACTTTTGTGTAAAAGTCAAGTGTGCAGAGTTAGGGTCTCCTTTTTTTAGTGTTTCCATTTCCAAAGATCATCAACATATGTAGTTGATGCAGCATCTGTGATTTCATGTATCGTGTGTCCCCTGTTCTTCTTGATCTTGACCTGAAATGGTTAGCGACCAAGAATACCTGAAGGTGCATACTAACATGAAAACATGTTCTTGCTTTTATAAAAAAGTTGGGTTTTTTTTCATTATATGTTTATTATTATTATTATTATTTATGATAATCCAGGGTATCTCCCGGCAGTGCTTGATTTATGGTCTTAAGCTCGACTGTGGGAACTTTGTCCTGCAACTATCAATGGTGGTGTAGTTCCCAGCTTTCACCACCAAGCATAAAGCATTATCACTCAAGCTGCAAGGTTAGTACCACAGTGCCACCACAGGATTTGCAATATTTGTGATAAACGAAGACATCTACAACCATCTGTGGCAAAACCTCCTAAATTATAGGACCCACATGCACCTATCACTGTCCAACGACCTCTGACGACTATGCATATGTTCCTGGTAACTTAAGAAGTCTATCGGGTGTCCTCGGGGAACCTCGAATCATCCATGATTTCGAGCAGGATCCCATTACAGAGTCATTGCAGTATTACAATATTTATTCAAATATCTACATCAGAGTAAAATAGCGGAAGTCTTACAATAACTTAGTTTACAAAATAGTAGTTTCAAACCTTACAAACTAAGTTCGATAATTATTACAAACCATAGTAATGGAGTGGTATAATAACATAATACAAACACACAAATAGATTGCCCTGCCCAAGGGCCACGCATTTACTTATCGTCATCACATTGAACAACAGTCATGCAGCACGGTCCAAAGCAGACCTGCTCATGAGCCTCACCAGCAACAAGGGTCAACAAACCCTGAGTACAAAAGTACACAACAAGACTTAACCGAAATAGAAACTGATAGAACTCAGGAATGCAGGCTCAGGGATTCAAGGTATGGCTTTAGCAATAATTAAAGTTCTTTTGCGTAAAAGCTCTTTAACAAAATTCTTTATATCAACGTTTAAAACTTCATAAAGATCATATACAAAGCTAACATGATCCGAATTGAGATCATGAAACTTCATATCCAACACCTTCACAAACCTTATTCGAGTTCCAGTTATTAAACTACGATGATGAATAGAGAAGTGAGTCTCCATAACTGAGGAGCAACGATGATTCGAACCGATTAAAACCTAGCTAGGGATTCCCAACCACATGACACATGCAGGTCCCTAACCTACATAGATCAACCTACCCTCAGAAACTCTAAAACAAGAACGGGTCCGCGCCACCTGAGAATACAGTACTCCACCAATCCAGCCCATTGCCACGTGGGTACACGCTATTCCCGCCATCTCTCCACTCCCAGTGCGCGAGTAGCCATTCGCGTAATAGAATAGCCAAGCTAAGGCTTACCGGAGTATGCGGTTAGTACTACAAAGTCTCACATCACGCAGTTCAACAACGGACGGGCCTCAATCGACATAGGCGGAAAGAACCCGCTCACAAGACCTCCATGTCTTGTGGCTCCCATACACCGAGTCCGCCCGGTCTAGATTTATTACTCCACATTCTCATATCACATGATAACATAAGTAACCAAAGATCCATTTAAAATTTGCAGGAGACAGGTAATCAACCGACTTTCATCGTTTTAAGCATAGCTAAGCATAACTAGGCATATACGAATTAAAACTGGTAACAAGGTAGATATGGAAAAAAACAAGGTTGGTAATGCACCAATTAGGTTTGCACTCAAATCCTAATCACTTAATGCTATAAAGAAAAGCAAAAGCGAAATCAATTTGTAAATCACAAGGTAGGTTTAAATGCATCCGGGGCTTGCCTTCGTTGATGGAAAACTTAGGTTCCGGAGTCGTTCCACAATTATCAAACCCGACCTCAATAGGCGGATTAACTTCCTCAACCACTTGATTAACTACCACGTGCTCACCTTCGTTCACTACACGTAGTAACAATGCCATGTTTAACATGATGCGGAATATAAAACATGATGCTCCATGATGGATGCAAAAATTAACAACTTGAATACAACTTTCCTTCGCGGTATAGTTACAAGTCAAACTAACTAAACCTTTTTTGTAACACTTAATTACATTGCCAAGATTCATTTTCAACTAATGACCCAAGGTCATCACTCAATCCAAAATTCAATCAAAACCTAAATCATTAAAGGTTACTATTTGCTTTTATCAATTAATTATTTAATTAAAAATTATAAAATAAATCAACTTGTTTCAATTGAGTCCAAATTTTTTTTAAATGTTCATCTCATGATAACTAAGTGGCAAAATAATTTTCATAATTTTTGGATAAATAAATAAGCCTAGAAAATTCATAAAAACTCATTTATTAATTAATTGAGCAATTTTTATCACATTCAAAAAGTACTGAAAATCAACATTTCATATTTTTCCTAAATAATATACATCACAGAGAAGTCACAAAAATTTTCATAATTTTCAAAAACATACACTATTCATTCATCTCTGAAAAAAGGAAAAATTCATTTTCAAACCGCTGAGTCACTGACAGCGGGGTCCCACCTGTCATCCTCTACCTCCCGCGTTTGACCACGGCGACTATGCGCTGACCGGCGATTTCTCGCCGCCGGTGAGACCAACGGCGATGGTGAAGACACCAACACGTTCACCATGACTAGGCGCACCTACTGATGTCCCTACTTGCACCGATTATGGCTCCATACCATCTCAACGCCGGCCATGGCGGACACGGCCGAGCGGCTGCACTACGCCGGCGAAACAAGGCCGGTAGAGATCAAATAGAGCGCTTGGGAAGGGTCAGCAGCTCACCCCGAACACGATGGAGCAAAGAGCGAGGTCGAAGGATCAACGGAGATGCTGGTCGACGGTCACAGCGGCCACGGCGGTGTGAGCAACAGTGACGGTGATGCTCCGGTGACTGCGGTGGACAAAAGGAGCAATCAACCGGTCATAGAGCATCATGGGAACAAGGTGAAGATGGAGGTACACTGAGCAAGGGCAACGGCTCATCGGAGAGCGCTGGCCACGATGGCACAAGCAGGACGGTGAAGTTGCCGGCCGCGAGGAATAAAGGCGTGCACAGCGGGTTCCTGGCGGAATCAGGCACCAAGACTCGGTTGGCTAGGTGCGCAAGGAGTAGGCAGAGCTGGGACAGGCTTTGCCGAGACAGCAACGGCGCTAGGTCGACGGCGAAAGCTCAACGGAGCGATGGCGGTGCTACCGGGAAAAATAGAGGAGGAAACGAACAAGGATGGCGACGGTGGCTGGCTTTATAACGCGGCCAAGGAAGCAAGAGGAAGCCATGACAAGGCCTTCTCTGCGCCAGCGCGAAGCCGAGGGCGGCCACAGGCACGACTGGAAGCCAGGAGAAGCACGCCGGCGGTGACAGCTGCCCGCGGCTACTGTTCAACGTATTTACAGAATTGCCATTCGTCTAAATTTCCAAATTACTCCCAAATTTATGTAACAACTCAAAAATCTCCAAAAATAAAAGTTGTTCAAAATCCAAAGTTCAACAACTTTGCTTTTATAACCACCCCCTAATTCGGTCTACATTTTGAAATGCAAATTTGAATTCAAAAAGGGAACATTTAAAGAATTACGCCTTTTCAAATTACTTCAAATTTTTCTAAACAACTTTGAAAACTCCAAAAACAAACTTTGTACCACTCGACAAGCTCTACACTTTTGCTTTAAGGCTCAACCCCAAAATGTACTTCGATTTTGAATTAGGTTTTTCGGGGTAAAACAAATCGCTGGAAATCAGGGTTTTTGGAAATTCAAATCCAAACAAAACTTTGAACTTGATCCAAACCATACAAGGAAACACATATAACATAAATGTAAACTTGTTTTAGTGTATGTATATCAAAGTTTTCACTAAGGCCAAATGCTTTGCAATGCATATGATGACATGGCAGGTTTTAGTATTTAAAACACCTGAGGTGTTACAATCCTTCCCCCTAAAAGAAATCTCGTCCCGAGATTCAAAGTCATAGGATAAGTAACGGAAAAGGAAATGTGTCAATCCAAAAACATCCAAAACCCATTCATTAAACAGTTAAGGTTCTTTACAAACATGGTTCGTAACAACAGAGCAAAACTAACATTCTTCTATATTGACGCAAGAAACTCTGGAAATTTTTCTAACAAGTAATCTTCGGATTCCCAAGTAGCGTCTTCTTCTGAATGTTGATTCCATTGTATCTTGTAGAACTTGATTGTCCTTCTTCGAGTAACACGATCTTTCTGATCCAAAACTCGGATAGGATATTCGGAATAAGTCAAATCCGATTCAAGTTCCACTCCTTCAACCTCAACATTCTGCTCAGGCACTCGGAGATACTTCTTCAATTGAGAAACATGGAACACATCATGTATAGCTGATAAATGTTCTAGTAATTTCAAGCGATATGCCACTTTTCCATACCTCTCTAAAATTTGAAATGGTCCAATATATCGAGGTGCCAACTTGCCTTTAACACCAAAACGGGTAACTCCCTTCATCGGTGATACCTTTAGATATACAAAATCTCCCTTGTTAAACACCAATGGTCTACGTCATTTATATGCATAACTCTTTTGTTGTGACTGAGCTATCTTCAAATTACTTTGTATTTGCCTAACCTTGTCTTCTGTTTCTTTCACAAGGTCAACTCTAAAGAACCTTCTTTCTCCGGGCTCAGACCAACTCAGCGATGTTCTGCATCTACGACCATAGAGTGCTTCAAATGGAGCCATTCTAATGCTTTCCTGATAACTATTGTTGTATGAGAACTTGGCCAAAGGTAAGCATTCATCCCACTTATTGGAATAGTTAAGGACACAACACCTTAACATATCTTCAAGTACTTAATTGACTCTTTCAGTCTAACCATCGGTCTATGGATGATAAGCTGTACTATACAATAGTTTGGTACCCAATGAAGAATGCAATTATTTCCAAAAGCTAGAGACAAACTGTGTACCCCTATCGGACACAATGGTCTTTGGTACTCCATGGAGACTCACAATTCGCTCTAAATACATCTTGGCATACTGTATAGTGGGATATGTATTCTGGACTGGAAGAAAATGTGCTGACTTGGTTAGTCAATCTACAATAACCTATATTGAGTCAAAGCCCTTTGATGTCTTGGGTAGACCAACAATAAAGTCCATACTAATGTCCTCCCACTTCCAAGCTGGAATAGGTAACGGCTGTAACTCTCCAGCAGACCTCAAATGTATAGCTTTCACCTTTTGACAAGTATGACACTTGGCTATATATCCAGCGATCTCTATCTTCATTTTGGTCCACCAAAATCCTTGTTTCAATTCATGGTACATCTTGTTGCTTCTGGATGGATAGATAACCTAGTAGCATGTGTCTCTTCAAGAATTGACTGTCGCAACTCAGGAACTTTTGGTACCACCAGGTGATCCTTGAACCATAGCACACCTTCATCATCTATGCAGAAGCATTCCACTTTTCCATTCCTGACTCTTTCCTTGATATGGGATATACCCTTGTTTTCCTTCTGAGAAGCAATAATCTGGTCTCGAATATTGGCTTCAACAAGTATGTTGGTCAAACTACCTTGTTGAATTACCTCTACATTCAACTTCTCCATCTCTTGACATAAAGTCAATCCCATTGTTCTTACTGCTAGACAATTGCAATAACTTTTGCGACTGAGGGCATCTACAACCACATTTGTTTTACCCGGGTGATAATGTACCTCCAAGTCATAATCTTTAATCAGTTCTAACCATATTCTTTGTTGCATGTTCAATTATGATTGAGTAAAGATATACTTTAAACTCTTGTTGTCTGTATAAATATGGCACGTATTACCAAGCAGGTAATGCCGCCAAATCTTTAGAGCATGGACAACAGCTGCTAATTCTAGATCATGAGTCAGATAGTGTTCTTCATGTTGCTTAAGTTGCCTAGATGCATAGGCAATGACTCGGCCTTCTTGCATCAATACACATCCAATACCAATACCCGAAGCATCACAATAAACATCAAATGGCTTCTCGATATCAGGTTGGGCTAATATTGGTGCAGTGGTCAACAGTCTCTTCAAAGTCCGGAAAGCCTCTTCATAATCAGATGACCAGACAAATTTGACTTGGTTCTTCAACAACTCAGTTATGGACTTTGATACTCTAGAGAAATCTAGAATAAAACGACGATAATACCCCGCCAATCCTAGAAAACTTCAAACTTGATGAACTGTGGTTGGCGGTTTCCAATCAAGCACATCCTTAACTTTGCTTGGATCCACTACAACTCCTTCAGCTGACAAGACATGTCCAAGAAACTATACTTCCTTTAGCCAAAACTCACACTTGCTGAACTTGGCATATAGTTGATGTTCTCTCAAGCGGTCAGAACAATTCTGAGATGTTCCGCATGCTCTGTCTTATTCTTGGAATATACTAGAATGTCATCTATAAACACCACTACAAACTTGTCTAGCTCAGGCATGAATACAGAAGTCATCAGATACAAGAAATGAGCTGGAGCATTTGTCAAACCAAAAGACATTACCAAATATTCATATAATCCATATCTTGTGGTAAATGCCATTTTGGGAATATCATCGGGCTTAATCTTGATTTGGTGATAGCTTGGCCTCAAATCTATCTTGGAGAAAACTTTGGCTCTGGCCAATTGATCACAAAGCAAATGTATCCGAGGTAAGGGATACTTATTCTTGATGGTCACTTCATTCAACGGATGATTGTCAACACATAACCTCAGGGTCTCATCTTTCTTTTTCACAAAAATTGCCGAACATCCCCATGGTGATGAACTAGGTTGTATAAACCCCTTATCAATCAATTCTTGCAACTGAGTCTTCAACTCGGCTAATTCCTTGGGTGGCATCCTATAAGCTCTCTGAGAAATCAAAGCTGTTCTAGGTTTCAACTCTATGTTAAACTGGACATCCCTATCAGGTGGTAGATCGGGTAAATCTTCAGGAAACACATCAGGAAATTCACACACTACCGGGATATCTCTAATCTTTTTATGGCAGTTGCACAAACTTTGCCCACTGATCTTCTTAAGGTTGGAAGTTGGATAAGAAGTTGAGAATTACTATCTGGCAAACTCACCCTCATAGTTCTATTCAAAGCATCTATAACAGCCTTATGCTGATACATCCAATTCATCCCCAAGATTACATCTATATCCTGATCCTTTAGGATAATCATGGTAGTGGGAAAAATATACCCACCCAGGTTTATGGGTACCTGGTATACCATTTCCTTAGTACACAGACGTCCCCCGGGCGACTGTATAAAGAAATTTTCCTTTGTTGCCCCAATTGGAATTTCATGATTCACAACAAATGTTCTATTGATGAATGAATGAGATGAACCCGAATCAAAAAGCATAACTGCAGGATGATTGGCAACAGAAAACATATCCATCATCACTGGCTCCCCTTTAGGAATCTCCCCGGCTTGAATATAGAAAACCCTTCCTGTCTTCCTTTCATCTTTGCCCTTCTGAGCATTCTGATTGTTGTTCTTATTCTGTGCTTGACCCTGTTGTTGATTGCTAGGGGTCTTCTGATAATTTGGATTAGACTGCCTTGGATATGGACATTCTCTCAAGAAATGACCAGGCTTGCCACAATTGAAACAGGGATACTTGTGACCCTGGGGTGTTGGAGCACTGACACCAGAAGTATTTGTCTGTTATAGATTCTGATAAGTTGTAGCGGGACGGATATTTGATTGTTGCCCGGCTTGAAACTGCGGCGGACGATAAGGAGGACGATAATGTTTTACTGGATGATAAATCACCCTCTGCCTCTTTTGATTTCCCCCAAAAGATCCAGATGGCACATTCTTTTTCTTTTTGATCTCTTTATGTTGCTGATACTTTTCCTCTAAAGCAATTGCAATATTCACTGCCTCATGATAAGTGACATTGGTATAAGTAGTCATCATTGTTTGCAGCTTGGTATTCAGACCTCTCATAAACCACCTATTCTTCTTGGCATCAGTATTGACATGTTCAGATACATACTGTGACAGGTGATTGAATCTTCCCACGTACTGCATAACCGTTTGATCCCCTTGCTTCAAAGCAAGGAACTCATCCAACTTCATGGCCATCACTCCAAAACACATTACATAGGATTTACTAACTTATGCACAAGACCGCATCTAAACAAGACTACTTAACTTTAACTAGAACTAACTATTATACAATTCTACTCTTCTCCTTGATCACTTCAAACTTCAGGCTCGGTATCCATTCCGAAAATATTTCCACCCTCTTTGTCACTTTCATCGATCATCACTAATTATTCCGGATCTTCTTCTTCTTCCTCTTCCGATTCACTATCATCGACAAGGATCACACCTGGGTCCATTGCATTAGCTTGAGGTTCATGATTTGGATCCAAGAGGTTGCTTAGCCTATGAACTTCTTCATGCAGATAAGTATTATGTTCTTCTAAATCTTCTACATAGAATTCAAGCTCATGAGTTCTAGCTCTAGCTACATTTTCTCTATGCCAGGCTTCATTTCTTCCGTCCACCATACGAACTAACATACATTCGCAGTTCCTATGAGCGGTGGTGAGACGCCTCAATTGATCCTATAATTCTCCTACCTGGATGGCATTCAAGGCCCTATCCCTAGTAGCTTGTGCTAACTCTGTAGAAATCCTCTGTATCTCTGCCTGAGGATCAAGCCTAGAGCTGCTACTGCTAGCACCATCATTCCTAGGGGCAAGCTAGGTGGTGAGGAACTCCTTTGGGTCCAATGGACTTACGGGGTGTCATCTTGGTATGAGCCATACTGTAGGAAGCAAGATTAATCCAAATAAGACAATCTGACAACAGTCTCAAGAGCAGCAAGGGTGGACTACACAACTCAACCCAGACTCACTATTCAACCTAGACTCAGAGGTGAAGGAAGTAACAAGTGAATTAATCATGATGCATGAATCGTTCTTACGAACAAAAACATCAAAGCTCATAAAGTACATAAACAACAATTGTTATTAAATAGGGCATAATAATATTACTACTCCACCACACAAAGCCTTTTTAATCAAATAAGGAATGGTGAGAAAGAAATTAGATAAGTCAGAAGCAATTTGGACCAAATTAACAAGTTAAATGTAGTCATCCCAAATCATTTTGAAGTTTTTTGTAAAACAATACAACAAAAACTTTGTAACGATCGCTCTGATACCATTCTATGGTAAAACCTCCTAAATTATAGGACCCACATGCACCTGTCACTGTCCAACGACCTCTGACGACTATGCATATGTTCCTGATAACTTAAGAAGTCTGTCGGGTGTCCTCGGGGAACCCCGAATCATCCACGATTTCTGAGCAGGATCCCATTACAGAGTCATTGCAGTATTACAACATTTATTCAAATATCTACATCAGAGTAAAATAGCAGAAATCTTACAATAACTTAGTTTATAAAACAGTAGTTTCAAACCTTACAAACTAAGTTCGATAATTATTACAAACCATAGTAGTGGAGTGGTATTATAACATAATACAAACACACAAATAGATTGCCCTGCCCAAGGGCCACACATTTACTTATCGTCATCGCATTGAACAACAGTCATGCAGCACGGTCCAAAGCAGACCTGCTCATGAGCCTCACCAGCAACAAGGGTCAACGAACCCTGAGTACAAAAGTACTCAACAAGACATAACCGAAATAGAAACTGATAGAACTCAGGAATGCAGGCTTAGGGATTCAAGGTATGGCTTTAGCAATAATTAAAGTTCTTTTGCGTAAAAGCTCTTTAACAAAATTCTTTATATCAACGTTTAAAACTTCATAAAGATCATATACAAAGCTGACATGATCCGAATTGAGATCATGAAACTTCATATCCAACACCTTCACAAATCTTATTCGAGTTCCAGTTATTAAACTACGATGATGAACAGAGAAGTGAGTCTCCATAACTGAGGAGCAACGACGATTCGAACCGATTAAAACCTAGCTAGGGATTCCCAACCACATGACACATGCAGGTCCCTAACCTACATAGATCAACCTACCCTCAAAAACTCTAAAACAAGAATGGGTCCACGCCACCTGAGAATACAGTACTCCACCAATCCAGCCCATTGCCATGTGGGTACACGCTATTCCCGCCATCTCTCCACTCCCAGTGCGCGAGTAGCCATTCTCGTAATAGAATAGCCAAGCTAAGGCTTACCGGAGTATGCGGTTAGTACTACAAAGTCTCACCTCACGCAGTTCAACAACGGACGGGCCTCAATCGACATAGGCGGAAAGAACCCACTCACAAGACCTCCATGTCTTGTGGCTCCCATACACCGAGTCCGCCCGGTCTAGATTTATTACTCCACATTCCCATATCACATGATAACATAAGTAACCAAAGATCCATTTAAAATTTGCAGGAGACAGGTAATCAACCGACTTTCATCGTTTTAAGCATAGCTAAGCATAACTAGGCATATACGAATTAAAACTGGTAACAAGGTAGATATGGAAAAAAACAAGGTTGGTAATGCACCAATTAGGTTTGCACTCAAATCCTAATCACTTAATGCTGTAAAGAAAAGCAAAAGCGAAATCAATTTGTAAATCACAAGGTAGGTTTAAATGCATCTGGGGCTTGCCTTCGTTGACGGAAAAGTTAGGTTCCGGAGTCGTTCCACAATTATCAAACCCAACCTCAATAGGCGGATTAACTTCCTCAACCACTTGATTAACTACCACGTGCTCACCTTCGTTCACTACACGTAGTAACAATGCCATGTTTAACATGATGCGGAATATAAAACATGATGCTCGATGATGGATGCAAAAATTAACAACTTGAATACAACTTTCCTTCGCGGTACAGTTACAAGTCAAACTAACTAAACCTTTTTTGAAACACTTAATTACATTGCCGAGAATCTTTATCAACTAATGACCCAAGGTCATCACTCAATCCAAAATTCAATCAAAACCTAAATCATTAAAGGTTACTATTTGCTTTTATGAATTAATTATTTAATTAAAAATTATGAAATAAATCAACTTGTTTCAATTAATTCCAAAATTTTTTGTAAATGTTCATCTCATGATAACTAAGTGGCAAAACAATTTTCATAATTTTTGGATAAATAAATAAGCCTAGAAAATTCATGGAAACTCATTTATTAATTAATTGAGCAATTTTTATCATATTCGAAAATTACTAAAACTCAACATTTCATATTTTTCCTAAATAATATACATCACAGAGAAGTCACACAAAAATTTTCATAATTTTTGGAGCTCTAAATAAATCTACACAAAAATAACAAAAACATACACTATTTATTCATCTCTGAAAAAAGGAAAAATTCATTTTCAAACCGCTGAGTCACTGACAGCGGTTTCCCACCTGTCATCCCCTACCTCCCGCATTTGACCACGGCGACTACGCGCTGACCGGTGATTTCTCACCGTCGGTGAGACCAACGGCGACGGCGAAGACACCAACACGTTCACCATGACTAGGCGCACCTACTGATGTCCCTACTTTCACCGATTATAGCTCCATACCATCTCAACGCCGGCCATGGCAGACACGGCCGATCGGCTACACTACGCCGGCGAAACAAGGCTGGTAGAGATCAAACAGAGCGCTTGGGAAGGATCAACAGCTCACCCCAAACGCGATGGAGCAAAGAGCGAGGTCGGAGGATCAACGGAGATGCTGGTCAACGGTCACAACTTTGAAAACTCCAAAAACAAACTTTGTACCACTTGACAAGCTCTACACTTTTGCTTTAAGGCTCAACCCCAAAATGTACTTCGATTTTGAATTAGGTTTTTCGGGGTAAAACAAATCGCTGGAAATTAGGGTTTTAGGAAATTCAAATCCAAACAAAACTTTGAACTTGATCCAAACCATACAAGGCAACACATATAACATAAATGTAAACTTGTTTTAGTGTATGCATATCAAAGTTTTCACTAAGGCCAAATGCTTTGCAATGCATATGATGACATGGTAGGTTTTAGTATTTTAAACACCCGAGGTGTTACACCATCCTCCTAAAAAGTTTGCAAACAAGGAGAGATGGGTAGTTGTCTTCCTCGTAGAAGCAAGTGGTACTAAGCACAATGAACCCTAGAGACTCCAAAAGTGAGCGTGAAACATGAGGGGTCTCGAAAGAGAAACTTTCATGCTCAATGGTGGAATCTTTCTCCTTAGTCTCCAGAGTTGGTGCTTTGGGCATGTCCATAGCACATAACCCTTCATGTAACAACATTTGGATGGCCCGGGGGACATGACTTGGGTTCAAGCGAGGGTAATGGTATACGTTCTATTTCACAATCAAGCTTAGGTGAAATGAACAGGGATATGAATTTTGCCTTCGCAAACGGGTCATGGTTGGGAAGATGCTCCACCATTAGGATTTCTAGGTGAGTGGCGGAAGCAGATTTTCCCAACTTATCATCAAGGCCCCCATGGGAAGGTTTTTCTTGAATAAGATTTTCAAGAGGGGGGGCTAAGAGAATATCAAACTCAAGGATGGCATAGATATGGAAGTCCAAGCAAACCTCAGTTTCGTTAAATATGATTAGCACGACCCTTGCAATCCCACAACACTCAAAGATTAGTCCCGAGGGATTTTTGAAGAGTTTATTGGTCGAGACCAGAGGTATTTTGCCCAAAAGGGTTTCCGCAAGAAATTCTGACATGATGTTGGTTTCGACCATGGGGTTGTGCAGGGCTTCTACAACTATTCCCCTTAATGAGCAAGGAATGGTTGTGGAAGGTTAAAGAATCCAAATTGCTTCGAAAGAATGTTTCACTTCCATTAACCATTCCTTTGATGGATTTACATTAAGACAAACTTCCTCGAGAGGATGTGTAAGCTTTTCATGCCTTAAGAGTTTCGAGGTATTGCCATAATCCTTGAATTCGATAGGGAACTCTAAAGGATGAATTACTCGTTCCTTCGGTATTCATGGTTCGGGTGAGGGCTCATGAGTCGAACCTAGGGATGGTATGTGCTTGGTTTCGACTGATGAGGACTCCTCCACACTTGACATGACTTTTGCCTAGAGGGGTTTGGTTCTTATGACAGTAGAAGTGTTTCTGGCTATGAAATGCTCAAGGAATTCCACTTGTTCCATCATAGTTTTGTGTGTCAAACGACCTCCAGTAGTCACGTCTAGGCATAGGTCAGCATCTATGGCAAGACCTAAACAAAAGAGACGCAAAATCATGCCATCGGGTAATGACAAGTCTAGGCCAATGTGCATTAGTGTTGAAAACTGGGCCCAGGCTACACCTATAGACTCCTTTTTGCGCTGCTCGAAATCAAGGATCGCCCTTGGTAGAGAGCCAATACGGGACAAGGGAAAAATGCAAGACAAAACTTGTCTTTAAGTTCATTCCAGTCCCCATTCATACTTCCTACAGCAAATGTGTACCATTGTTTTGCCTTCCCTGTGAGTGAGAAGGGAAACAATTTCCACCTTAGAGTTTCTTTTATCATGCCCGAGATGCTCAGGCATGAACATATTTCCTCGAATTCTAGCAGGTGATGGCAGGGGTTTTTGTTATCATGCCCTGTGAAGGGTTGTGCCTGAACCATAGCTTTTAAACTAGGGTGGAGTTCACTGCCAAATGAAAGGTTTGATTTTGAAGGTGGCTCAGGGAACTCCCCCTTTGAAGCGGAAGGGTTTGACGTAAGAGTTGGCTTAATGATGAAAAGGATAAAAGAGATATTTTTGTTTTTATAAAAAGAAAGGATACACATACAAGGACAAACTAGGTTTGAAAAAAATAGTAACCGTTCTCCAGCAATGGCGCTATAAAGCTTGTTAGTATTTCTTAACGTCTACAGATGTTAATCCGCAAGTATACGGAATTACCATTGTAGCTTTCACCAAGAAGTATTCAGGGTATCGTATTTCCACAGGGAACAAAGGTATTTCTTCTAGGTAATTCATCCAAGCACAACACAAGGATAGCGGATGAGGGTAGAGAAGGATTCCTATGGCTTAGGGTCTAAGGATTGATAAACTTTACTTCTACTTGCTTACTTCGGACACCGGGTTGCAACTGGTCTACCAATCGATGTCGGCCTGTAGCTCTATGCCGTATTCGAGCGTGAGGGATTACAAAGGACAGAAAGGGTTGTCACCATCTTCCGTCTACCCCTCAACCGTGGCATACGAGGCAAACAAAGGTAGCCTCCAGCCTAGACACCACGTCTACGCTATTGACTACTACTCTAGCGCATTAACAAGGGTTATCCGTCTTCATCAGGGACCTTCTACTAGAGCATCCACCACGGATATGGATGATGATCCCACAAACAAGTAAAAGTATAGCTTAACTAATCAAAAGACTTTTATAACTAAAGGGATCATGAACACTTACTAAATACCCATTGAGGTACAAAGCCGGTGTTCATCGAGGTACAAGCGGGGGAATGTTACCGACAAGCCTAGCACTTCTTCCTTGAACTCTCCTTCACATCTCTCCCTACTATGTTGCTAGAGCTAGCTAGGGCCTAAACCCATGGAGTGGTGATGCTCTTGCTCTTTATCTTGCTTGTGCTCTCTTGTGTGTTGTTCAAATGAGGAGGAGGGAGCCTCCTTTTATAGGTGAAAGGAGGGGGGTCCTTGGAAATGTACTTGATCCTCATATGGAAGGAGCAAAATGACCTCAAACAGTCATTTAGGTACATTAAATCCGCCAAATACTAGTGGAACCAACGTAGCAACGGTGGTATTTGTCAAATGACCAAATTCTAGGCCAAACGGGGCTGGTGGTGCTGCGGCCGCACCCTGGCTGAGCCCAAATACACCCATCTTTGGTGGGTCACCTCTTGTGATGATTGTGACTCAGCCCATGGTGGTATTCTACAAAGATAAGGTGGATTTGCCTCGGTGATGGGCTTGTCTTCCTCTTGTATAGGCCTTGATTTGTCTGGTTGTGGGCCTCCTCCCCCTTGGGCTCATGTCGGATGCCTATAATGTTGCATTTCTTGTATGTTTTAGGCTCTTTTCCTATGTAATCCTGACATGTCCTCCTATAAATGAATAAACACCAAAACTCATAGAATTTGTTAGTTATAAATCCTAATTCTAAGTTTGGTATCTGTTTTGGTTTATTTTATGTGATATTTGGCAGTCAAAATGTGAGTTAAGGACCGCCAACAGAGGCACCGTTGAGGCATGGGGTGTCGGTTAACCCCACTTGAGAAGATGTCCTGTCTGGTCCCCCTAAGGACTGGTATGTCGAGAGAACCAGATCATAGGACCCTACGTACACACCACTCGTTCCTAAATGGGAGGGGATGGATGTTCACCAGCTAGGGCGGTGCCACTACTGCCTAGGATGTAGGTGATAGTGCAAGGAGGTACGGGCGTATGGCTCACACCCTCCTAAGACAGCGTAGTGACCTTGAGGGCCCGGTACTATGTCTCATAGTCTTAGCATGTCGGTGGACTTTGGGGTGACTCAGGGCTGAGTGGCAGGGTGGCATCATACCGGTTAGGAGGAAGCCCGGTATCAGCCTAGGCGGTGGCCACCATCGATGATGGTGATCTTGTGGTTCTAGGTGTACACGCTCTGCAGAATTGATCAATCTATACGTATAGCCATGTCCATGGATATGGACATTCCTATGACCTACACTTCCCTTGATTAGTGAGATGAGTCCTTTCTTCTTCTCCCCCCTAGGTTTGGTGTTGGTTTCGGCTTTGGCCGTTGAGGCAAGGCACAAGAGGGAGTCATCCTTGCCACCTAGAGAGTGAGAGTGTGGTGAGATGTGTGTGATGGGATGGGTGAATGTGTGGATGAGATGGGATAAAACTTGATGAACTATTATAAAATATTAATGAACTTGCATAGGAAAACTATAGCCATGATTAGGCCTTTTGCTCTACCCTTTCATTCCACTTACCACAAAGCATACGCAAAGCATAGGGTGGGAGCCAGTTGCCAGTACAAATCATATTGAAAGATATTTGGTAGGTTTGGAAGTCATCTATGATGGCAACAATGGAGATTAGAAGGATTAGGTGGTCTCGTTCCTACGCTCAATTTTGGTTGAGGAGATGAAGTCTACGCCCGCTGATGTTCTATGCCCACTCTAATGATTGGCCGTGAAGGAGGAGCCTTCACCCGTTGAGGCGCTATGTCTACTCTAATGCCAATCTATGTGTATTTTTGCTAGTATACGTTGTACTTAGGTGTGTTACCAAGTGTTGTAATATCTTGTAAACTTGTAATTCCGTGATGTATGAATTGTGGTATCAACTGAATAATGATAATATGACAGCTTGGTCTTCCTAGACTCCAATTATGATGTAATATGTGGATTTCCCTTCGAGGAAATCTTGGATCATTTCTGCCTGATGTCAACATGGGTGACTCAAACTTTCAACTGAAGACCGGCGTAATCATAATGGTGTAAGCAACTCCATTTAGTGGATTGCCTAGCGATGACACCAATGCACATCTCCAACACTTCTTGGAGCTATGTGACACTGTCATCATGAAGGATGTCGCACCAGAGATAATGAGACTCTGCTTGTTCCCATTCTCCCTCCTAGGGAGGGCGAAATAGTGGTTCTGCAAGGACTGGGAAGTTGTTAACATGTGGGCCAAGTACTCCATGGCGTTCCTTATGAAGTTCTTCCTGATGGGCAAAACCAATGCCCTTCGTGGAAGAATTTCCAACTTCAAGCAGACAACACCAGAATCCATCTTAGAAACATGGGAGAGGCTACAAGAATACATCCTTGCCTTCCCACACCATGGGATGAAAAACTGGTTGATTCTTCAAAACTTCTACAATGGGCTAACTTCCACATCTAGAGCCCACATAGATGCTACTGCCGGAGGAGCCTTCTTCTCACTCACAGTGAACAGAGCTACAACTCTAAAAGAGAAGATGGTCTCCAACTAGGGTTGGAGTGAAGACATACTCCAAACCCAAGAAGACGGCATGCATACCGTGGAGGAGATGGATATGCTTGCCGCAAAAATGGACCTCCTGATAAAAAGGCTTGATGAGCGTGCCCATAAGGAGGCAATGTATGGCACCGTCATGTTCATGGACTTGCATATGACATGCGAGGTCAGTGGTGAAAGTGGACATTCGGGGAATGATTGCCCCAAGACCTGTGATGATGACACCTATATCAACAACGAGTTCTATCCATAAGGAGGTAATAACGGGTGGAACAACCAATCACGTCCACCACTCAAAGAAGGTAATTCGAACTTCAATTCCAATTACAATTTGAATCAACCTTCCTTGATAGATCTTGTGTTAGAGCAAGCTCAAATAAATGAAAACCTAACAAAGAAGCTTGTCTCTAACAATGAAATTTTTGAAAACATTAATTCAAATTTAGAAGGCTGAAACTTTTCCTTTGAAAATCAATTAAGCCTCAATGAAATGTTTGAAACCCAACTAGCTCAAATTGTTGTTACAATTCCTGCTTATGATTTTGAAAAGATCCCAGGGCACCCTGAGATTTCATTTGAAAATATCAATGTGGTAATCATGAGGGATGGTAAGTCCACTCATGATCTACCATATCCTAACCATGCAGGAAGATCTAAAAAGCACGGGGATACAACCCCGCACCATAGGCTTTGAGCTAGCTTGGGGGAGGACCCCCATGAGGTAACGTGTATCTTGCACTCTCACCACTTTCCGTTACCTTGTCTAAGAAAGAGAGAAATAAATAAAAAGAAAAACCTATGGTTCTCTTGTTCACCATTTAATGTTTTCACCTCCACTGGATGATTCTTGTTCATCCTTTCATGCTTCCTCTATCTATGCCAACATGTTTTGGTTTGGAAGTTCTGGTTTTACATCTTTTAAATTAAGCATGGTGCTTAGTTTGAAGTTTGGATGTAATGATCATGCTTCTATAGGCTTTTTAATTTAAGCATCGTGCTTAGGTTAAAAATCCTACCTTGATCAAATTAGACACGGTGTCTAGTTTAATCTTTGAACCAAAACTGCTAGTGTAGATTTTGGTTGATCATATGGACTAACCCTTGCAAGAATTTATCAACTTCATGAGGGTAAGTCTTTGAGATGACAACAAAGATGAAAATTTGTTTGGTGAACCTTGATTAAAAATATATATATATATATACAATAATAATAATAATAATAATAATATGATAACAATAATATTTTTTCACTCCACATATGTGTAGTTAAAATGTTTAGTTCATCCATGTGGAAATGATGAATAGTTGCTCTGTCTTATGTTTTGACCGTGCCTAGTTTGTAACTTAGCTTTCCCCAAGATTTGAGTTTATTGGCTAAAATGTCTCATCCTAAAAACTTGAAACGTGTGGGTTGCAAATGCTTAATCTAGTCTAAGTGGTTGCGGGGTATGATATGGTGCAACGGAAAATTGCTATGACTTTGTTCTAAGAAAGACTTGATATCCGGAGTTTTCTTTTCAAAATGCTAAAAATTAAAAGTTCCTCAATGATTTGTATTTCCTACCAAAGCCATATGGCATGTTCTACAAATACAAAACCTTGGTCATATGCTGCTTGTTATCACGTTGAGCTTTGTCAAATTGTCATGACCCTTGTTGAGATTCTCGTCATACACCCATGATCAAGACACACGTACACCCACAAATAAAATTGTTGGCTCTTACATTGAGAGTTATGCAAAAACATGTTTTTTCGCCCACCAAATAATTACTCCATTCATTTATCATCAATCTTTCTCTCTAAAAATTTTTCATATGCCAAAAGGAAGTATGGGCTATGCTAAAAAAGAAAATAAACTATATATATCCATACCAAAAGGCATGAGAGAAAAAATACATGCCAAAGAGCATGAAGAAAAGGAAAGAAAAATAAAGAAATAAAGAAATAAGATAGCCCGTACTTTCAATTAAAATGCATTCATCAAAAGGAGAGAGAGTCATGATCAAAGGAGTACAAAAATCTTTTATAATTAGGAAGATTATAAAAATTCCACACACTTGCACGTCTTGATCAAAGTGTATGACCTGCATCTCTTTGGATCTGGTTTTTGACTTAGCAATATTATGTGATACAAGTATGCCTTCCTTTATACCTACCCAAAGATCCACATAAGCCATTTAGTTGGTAGGATGAAAAGAAAGGCATTTATCACAAGCCTTTGGTGAGGATCAAAGACACTTTGAGCGACCGAGTGAATCATTTGAGGAACTTAACTTTATTTTTGCAAAACTTTCAAAACCTCAGGAAAGAAAGTCAATCAAAGAACGAATGATAAGCATTTCTGTGAATTGTTCTATCTTGCAACCACCCAAGACTAAAAAGCTCCACAGGTAATGAGGCAATAAGGGGTGGATAGAATGCTAATTTATCCAAATCAAGGAAAAAAACTTTGTTATAGACATAGCACTTTTGAAATGTAATCGGCATGGTAGCAACTCCTGATCAACAACCAATGTCTTAGCTCTTGCTCGGGATGAGCAAGGGGTAAGCTTGGGGGATCTTGTTGGAGGTCCTTATCGACCAAATTCAACCGCCAAATAAGATACAAAAACAGGAGAACTAAGCAAACTTACACACATATGTTATTCACATTGGCTCATTTCCACTTGTATTGGAAGATTATTGTTTTACAGGACATATACACAAATACGGTGGAAATGGCAACAAAAATTCTCCATCAGACAAAGAGCAATGTAGATCATACAACAAAGAATGAGAAGACATCCCATCCAACATGCAAATACACGATGAGCACTGGCGTAAACACGGCATAGGCCCACCAAGCAACCGACTAGAGAAGGACGGTGGCTAGGCACGCCAACCAGGGTGCGGGCGCACCTTAGGTGCAGCCACACCCCCCACCACCTCTCGGGCCCACATTGCTCAGGCGGTATCATTAATGCTAGGGGAGGTCGGTTACATAGGGGTTTCCCTGTATAGCACACCAAACTAACCTCACACTAGTATAAGAAGAGGGGAGGTGCTCACCATTGAACACACACTACAACTCAAGAGCCTCTCTCTCTCTACTTGTATCTTTTTATCTTTTTAGTTTTGTTTAGAGTTGGGCAAGACTCTTGTGAAGAGCTTGGACATCTAGAAGGAATCTTGGTATGATCAATATGAAGAGTTCTTCTATGTTCTTGCTCTTATCGTATCATTATAGCTATGTTATGAAATTAGAGCTAAGTTCTTATGTTATTCATTTAGCATATAAAACTTTGTGCTTAATCTTTCATACATACATGTTTAGACCAAGACCTAGATTGAGGTAGTGAGTTCTACTTTAAGTTAGTCTTGGTCACTATATTCTTGCTGGGTTCATCATCCGTCCCCATGGCAGATGCTCTAGTAGAGGACTCCTAATAAAGATGGATGTTCCTGGCCAACGCTAGAGTAGTAACCGATAGCGTAGACATGGTGTCTGAGCTAGAAGTTACCTTCGTTTGCCTCGTATCCCATGGTTCAGGGGTAGGCGGCAGGTGGTGACAGCCCTGTCCATCCTTCATAATCCCCCACGTTCGGATACGGCATAGAGCTACATGCCGGTATCGCCTGACAGATTAGGTGCACTCCGGAGCCCGAAGTAAGTTTATAGTGACCACAACTATCTTAGCTTAGGATCTCTACCCCTAGAAATTCATGTATTTGTATGATCTGCTAATCTTAGCATAGCTATGTAAGATAAGCCTGCTCCAGTTTAGGTTTATTCTTTTATTCTTTATTCTTTCTTTTATATTTATCCTTGAGATTGGCTTGAGTGTGTGTGTCACACTATCCAATATTTATCTTGGCTTACCGCTGCTATGAACTTTGGTCTATTATGCAGTCATGTTGTTGTAACACCCTAAAATTTGCCTATTTTGAAATAGAGCTAAAATGATTTAATTATGAATTTTTGTGCACATGAAATATAGGAAAATAAAATTTTTCATTAATTTAAAATTTATCATAAGGTTTAGCAACTGGTTGTGCATACATGTTGGTGCATAAAGTTTATCATGATGAGTGGTGTTGATCCAAAACTCCAAAGTAATTTGGAATGTTTTTGAAAAGGGGTTGAAAATGGCTTTGAAATAAAACAAAAGAAAATTTGAAAATAAAAGTATTTTTAAAGTTGTAAAGATTATCTTGGAAAGCCTAACAAAATTGTCCATTTTTATTTGAATAGGGAAGTATATTTGAAATTATACGTGAATTTGAATTGAATTTGGCTTGGGATTTGAAAAGTAGAAATGGAAAGGATTTGATTTTGAAAAAAAATTGTTTTTCTTCCTTTTCAGCCCAGCCCTAGAACTGGCCCACTCTTCCTCTTCCCCTGACCCGCTCCGCTCCCTTCCCGGCCTGGACTGCTCGGCGGCCCAGTCCCTGCGCCTCCCATTTCTTACGTTCCTCTCGCGCACAGCTCGTTCCGCGCTGGCCCGCTGCCCGCGCCCTTCTTCCACTTTGCGTCGCCCACGCGGCCTAGCTCCCCCGCGGCCCGCATCGGCTTGCCCACAGTGCCTTCACCCCCCACGTGCTCCCTTCCCCCTCTCAATGCGCTGCTGGCCCCAGGTGTCAGCCTTCCCTTTCCTTTCTTCCCCCACACCTTTCCTTTCTCGCTCCCAGCAATGGCGCACCACCTACGACAAGCCACCGCGTCGTCGCTCCTACAAGGAAAGTGGCCAATCCCGCCTGAGCGCTACACCCCATCCATCTACAGCGCCTCGTTTGGCCTATAAAGCACCGAGTTGAGCCCCCTTATTCTCCCTTTTCCCGTCCGCGCTCAAGCACTCGCCACCGCCGCCCCGTAGCAGCTGCTCCGGTGCCTATTTGATGGCGCCGACGCCACCCAAAGCTTCGTCGTGACCCGACGCAGCCTTGGGTATCTTAAATGTCATGTTTTGGCTTTGTTTTGCTCAGATTCTCCCTCACCTACATCGTGCTTCTCTCTCTAGCCACCGCAGTCATCGACCTGCCCCCTCGGAACCGTCTCGGATGCCATGCTTACTTCTTCTCAACTCACGGTGAGCTCCTCTTTCTCCCCATGTCTTCCATTCATCAATTAGCACCATGGAACGCCATAGCATAGAACATCAGTCACCGCCGGCCATGGCGCCACCGTGGGACGACACCCTGATGCGTTCCCCGCCTCGGTTTGTAGTCCAGCGTGTTTGCGAGAGCTTGTATATCGATTAGGTGTCCTCAGTTTGTCTCGGGATGGCTAGAATCGGTGTACCGGCATCCGCCGCTGAGATCGGCTCACTGCCGGGAATAGCAGGCTCGCCGGAAGTGCTGTGTTGCCACCGGAGGATCTCCTGATCACGCTGTGTCATCGGTTTCGCGTGGACGACCGTGATTAGCCCGTACCGCTTCGGTACATGACCGGTCCACCGTGGACCCATGGACCCGGCGCACCGTGTTGCGTCAACGCGCCCACGCACGCATGGAGCACCGTGCTAGTCCAGGCGCACCACGTGTTAGCCCAGTCAGCACCCGGGGTCAACCCGCAGTCAAGCCATGCGTATTTTGCAGAAATACCCCTCTATGTTCGGTAAATCAACCCGCAATCCAATTCAGTTCAAAATAATTTCTTTTTGGTCCTATTTTTATTTACTTTAGACCATGTAGTTTCCAGAAATAGTACGTGCAGTCCAGTAGACGTCTAAATTCAGATTTTTCATTATTTTACTTCAAAAATAAGTTTGAGTTATTTACAGAAATGCCATTGAACCTTATTTCATGCATAACTTTTACGTTTTCAGTCCGATTTGACCCGTTCGAGTTGCGTTAGGACCGTATTTACGTATTCTACGTGTTTATACTACTGTTAGGCATGTTTTCAATATTTGAAATTCATGGGTAGATTTAATCTATTATTTAACAAAAGGAAAACTTGTTTAAATCATGACTTATTCATTTTAACTCCGAAATAGTCCGTTCAAGTTGCATTAGATTCATAGCGGTGAGATCTACGCTTTAGTAACAATCCCGAATGGGTACCAGATTGCTAGTCTGGAGGAGTTAGGCTTGTGGTCAACCAGTCAGTCGTCCCTGTAGATTTGGAGTCTTCGCCTAAAGATCGATGTCGGGTTCATAAATCTAGGGTCCCTCGCGGACCGGCTTCCCAACAGAGGCTCAGCCCAGCAGGCAAGTTGCTAACAACGTGCAACTCATGGGCTAGCCCAAGTACCTAAACAACAGACTAGACGGGCGATCCAATCACCAACTGGAAGGCCTGGCCGAGGAGGAACGACGCATGTTTCCGACTTCGGCCCACCTCTCCGATCGGAGCGCTTGCTTCGGTCTCCAGCCCTCCTCCAGACGGCCTCTCCAACCGGAAGGCCTGGCCAAAGCACTATTTCTGACTCCGACCCACGTCTCTGACTGAGAATGCACCAAACCCCTGCTCATTGCTCTTCTCCAACTGGCACATTCAGAGCCAACTGGGACTAACCGACCGGGGACGCCTGCTCGGTAAGGACCAGGGAATGAACGGTGAAAGTAAGGCAGGGCGCACATGTCAAACCACGATACTAGGGACCGTACCCTATATACCTGCAGAAACAGTACTCTGCAACCTCCCTAGCACAACAGAGCCCAAGCAATGTTGTAGGTGCCAAAATTTTCCCCTACAGTATTATAGGCGCCATTAACTCTCATACGGTAAGGCTCCTCCCACATGCCTCTAGGCATCGATAGTGTTGTGGGCACCACAATTTACCGTACCAGGCGAACATGGTAAACCCCCTTGCATGCCTCTAGGTATCAACAGTGTGGCAGGCGCCGATGTCTGCCATACCCGAAGAGGACAACATGACCTCCCATGTGCATCTAACATTCAACGGTATTGTGGGCACCTACCATCATCCTGTACCCGCCGATGTGGGCAACAAGGCTTAGAAGCATACGTACTTCTCTCTCTCTCACACTTGTAAGGCCATCCCCTTCATCTATAAAAGGGGATGCGCTCTCTCCCAACAGATCTAGATTGATTTAGATTCATTAGATCGATCAAGTTCACTAGTACACAACAACATAACCACTAGGTTCAAACCACGAGCACATGCTCGAACACTTAGCTTATAGCAGAGCTCCCATCGCTCTCGGCCCTTCCGACTGGAGTCCGACCGGACCTCTTGTACCCCCCCATCTTTCTCCTTCTCGTTTGTAACCCTACTGCAAACTTTGAGCACCTAGGCTCAGGAATAAAGTCACGGACCGACTCAAACTGGACATAGGGCACGTTGCCTGAACCAGTATAAACCCTGTGTCATTGAGTGCTAGGCCACCTCCGATCACAACGTATGGTAAAACTACAAATATTTACTTGTTGGTCACTTTCTGCACCGACAATCGGAGTTGTCTTTCCGCTGCCTATACTCTGAGGGTATATTCCTTATACTAATACGTTATGTAATAAGTATTATCTTTTGATATTACCCTTATTTGTGGCTATATGTGAGATTTGACTTCCTGGGCTCACATATAGTGTGTATCTAGTTTTGTCTTTAAAACCGGGTGCTACAAAGTGGTATCAAAGCAATGCTAAATGTAGGACGCAAGCCTAGATAGAACTGGATATTTTAGCATGCTTTCATCTTTGCTTAGTCCTTATTTTCTCTCCAACCATGTTATTTGCTAAAAGTTATGCTCACTTCGGCCTCTGTCTGTTATGAAAACTTTGTCTCTATTCTCAATCCTCTCTCTTCATTTATATAGATGGGTCGTAATGAGGAGACCACCAGCATCAGAGATCAGGAGGACCAAACTACGTTATCCTTGACTGCATTCGACAAGAAGAAGCTTGTAGCTATGCAACAACAAGCACCAGAAGGAATGACTCCAGGTCAAACCAACATACCAAAGGGACCAGTGAAGAGACAAGTAGCAGAAGCTTGGAAGAATATGAAGTCCAATGAAGATGTTGGAAGGACGGCACGTGGATGCCAGGATCAACCACAGCAAAAGCAAGAACAGAAGGTCTAGAAGAAATAGGAGCAAGGAAGTAAAGAGAAACTACATCCAAGGAAAATTGAATAATGTGGATATGATTACTACTCAGGGAGCTAAGAAGGTTGTGTATGGTTTCATTCTAGTAAACTTAGCTCCCGCCATAGTGTTGTTTGGCCCCAGAGCTTCACATTCATTTATCTCTAGCCAATATGTAGAAGATCATAAGATAACTATGCTTCCAATGAGGAAACCAGTGATAGTTAAGTCCCCAAGAGGAGAAATGAAGGTAGACCATATATGCCCAAATGTTAGTCTTGACATAAAGGGGGTGAACTTCGCAACAAACCTTATCATTTTGGAGTCAATGAAAATTGATGTTATCCTAGGACAGGGATGGTTATCTGCTTGTAAAGGAGTGATTAAGCATGTCCAACGTTTGGTTCTTTCAACAACACCGTCAGGAGAAAGAATTGAGTATGAAGGTATTCAGCTTGTACCTAAGGACAATGTGGACAATGAGAGGAAGGCAATATCATCTAAGACACCAATGAGAAGTAATCAACATTCGAGTTCTACTACGTTGCCACATCCAACTCTAATCCCTAGCCAGATAAACTCAGACTCTAAAGAGTTAGAAGTTTCACAAGCTAAGATTACTCCACTCTTTCCACAGGAGGTATGCATAGATGGGTGGACAATCACCTACAAGGAGTTTCAACCCCGAAAGATCAAGCGAGCTAAAAAGCGGTCCAGTCAAACAAAGATGGACTTACAGAGTCAGCAAGCTGACAATACTCTAAGCAATAATTCTATGGAGTATGACATCACTAAAGATCCAGCTAAGAGAAAGTGTTATCATTGCTAGCAGGAAGGACATTATGTTAAATCTTGATCACAGAAGAATCAACAATTACACCAAGGAAGTAGCCAGAGTTAGATCACTACCGGACTGTTACAGAAAGTGTCAGTGATACCCAACCAGAAAGAAGCATTTGGTGAGAGTGGTGAATGAAGAAGTTATACTAGACTATCCAAGATCCTTAGTTAAGGATAGGAGTTGTGCCCCTTATGTAATAAAAATGATAGTATCGCAAGTTGAGTCGATGATTGAGTTGTGCATCTTTACTGTCTTGTTGAATTGTCATTATGCTTATGATTGTTTTGCACCTTTGTAATGACTGCAATGATCTTGTTGGGTGTTCCCACAATTTCATTTAGTTTATAGGCCTAAGGCATAAGGATTAATGCAATAAATAGAGGTGTTTCACTTATCTCTTGTTTTCTCTATTCTGTCCTTTGGGAGCAACCTGTCTTTATCGGTTTATATCTCTGTTCTTGGATGACCTAAAATTATGGAAATATTCTGGACAACAGTACACTTCCATATCTTTCTTTGAGCGCAAGAATAAGCCTGATAGCTATTTTGGTTATGGAGATACAAAAAATCACAAGACGATGCATCTGTGCTGTTTGGAACCGGAAATAGTTTCTCTTGTGCACTGTTTTCAACCAAGTTAACTGTAGAATTTGGGAAACTGTTCTATAAGGAAGTTGTGGATAAATTGATAAGGTTTCCAACGGTATAAGCTACGACTTCATTGGATTAACAGAATGGGAGTTACAGCTGTTTTACTGTACTATTGTTTTTCTGCTCGTGAGGAATTTTAGATCTTTTGTTCTTGCCCCTACACGAAAGTATCATTGGGATGACAGAACATCTTGATACTAGTAAGCTCATCTGAAGAAGGTGCAAGCTACCCTTCTTGTGTCCCCTGGTTTATCTTTTCTTAAGGGGGTAGCCAAGGGGAAGAATTTGTAAGATGAAGTATCATACGTTCTAGTTTGCGTAGCGGAAGCGTGGTGGTACCCAAAGATGCAAGAGAAACTCAGAGTTTCAATGAGGTTTGGTTAGAAGTTGAAGAAAGGTTTATCCAAGATCATCAAGATTTTGGTAGAGCTACTGGAGAAGCTTTTAAATTAGGTTGGATCAAGAAACCTCAGGTAAGTGTTTGAAGGAATCCAAGAAGAGGTTGAAGTAAAACCTAGGTATTAGCTTCATCAGATTAGGACAGGAGCTTTATATCCACTATGATGCACCTTATCAAGGTGTGGGAAGTGTCCTTATACGAGAAGAAAAGTAGTGGCTTGTTCATCAAGTCAACTAAGGAAGCTTGAGTTGAACTACCTAACATATTATCTGGAGTTATCCATTGCGAAGCATGGAAGTCCTATCTTCTTGAAAGTAAAAGTGACATCTAGGAGGATCACAAGAATATATAGGACATCTTCACCAAGTTGGTCTTGAGCTTGTGATAACCTCGTTGGAATGAGATTGATTATGACTTGGAAAAGTGCTATCACTTCGAGAAGCGATGTCATGGCCAATGCCCTTAGCAATGGAGAATTGTGCTAAGAAGGTTCAGGTGACACCAAGGATTAAGAGTTGTATTCCCAGTTCGAGCAATTTAACCGAAATCATTAATGTTTTGAAGATTGGTGGTAGATTCTCTTTCGGACCAAGAAGATAAGGAAGCTCCGTTGGAAGGTGAACATATGAGGAAAGAGAATTATGGCCTAGTGATTAGGGTTACCTAAGAGTTGTTCAAGGTACCTGTCAAAATTTCGGAATTAGTTCGGCAAATTACTTGGAGTAAGGGCAACAGGTATGCAAAGTAAAGTGGATCTTTATCAAGATGATGAAACTGCACGAGGATGTAAAGAAGAATCCAAGGACAGAGTATTTCCATCTCTTAGTCGACGTCTTCCGAATCTCGAGGGCGAGATTCAACTTAAGGGGGGTAGAATTATAACACCCTAAAATTTGCCTCTTTTGAAATAGAGCTAAAATGATTTAATTATGAATTTTTGTGCACATGAAATATAGGAAAATAAAAATTTTCATTAATTTAAAATTCAGCATAAGGTTTAGCAACTGGCTGTGCATACATGTTGGTGCATAAAGTTTATCGTGATGAGTGGTCTTGATCCAAAACTCCAAAGTAATTTGGAATGTTTTTGAAAAGGGTTTGAAAATGGCTTTGAAATAAAACAAAAGAAAATTTGAAAATAAAAGTATTTTTAAAGTTGTAAAAATTATGTTGGAAAGCCTAACAAAATTATCCATTTTTTATTTGAATAGGGAAGTATATTTGAAACTATATGTGAATTTGAATTGAATTTGGCTTGGGATTTGAAAACTAGAAATGGAAAGGATTTGATTTTGAAAAAAATTGCTTTTCTTCCTTTTCAGCCCAGCCCTAGAATCGGCCCACTCTTCCTCTTCCCCCAGCCCGTTCTGCTCCCTTCCCGGCGTGGCCTGCTCGGTGGCCCAGTCCCCACACCTCCCCTTTCGTCCCTTCCTCCCGCGCATAGCCCGTTCCGTGCGGGCCCGCTGCTCGCGCCCTTCTTCCGCTTCGCATCACCAGCGCGGCCCAGCTCCCCCACGGCCCGCATCGGCATGCCCGCAGCACCTTCACCCAGACGCGTTCCCTTCCCCCTCTCACTACGCCACTAGCCCCGTGTGTCAGCATTCCCTTTCCTTTCTTCCCACGCCACTTTCCTTTCTCGCTCCCGCCAATGGCGCACCACCTACGGCAAGCCACCCCGTAGTCGCTCCTACAAGGCTGGCGGCCAATCCCACCTGAGCGCCATGGCCCTTCCATCTACAGCGCCCCGTCTGGCCTACAAAGCACAGAGCCGAGCCCCCTTCTTCTCCCTTTTCCTAGCCACGCTCAAGCACTCGACACCGCCGCCCCATAGGCGCTGCTCCGGTGCCTAATCGACGGCGCCGACGCCACCTGAAGCTTCACCGTGACCCGACGCTGCCCTCGGTATCTTCAATTTCATGTTTTGGCTTGTTTTGCTCGGATTCTCCCTCACCCGCGTCGTGCTTCTCTCTCCAGCCATCGCCGTTGTCGACCCGCCCCCTCGGAACCATCTCAGACGTCGTGCTTACTTCTTCTCGACTCGCGGTGAGCTCCTCTTTCTCCCCATGTCTTCCGTTCATCAAACATCACCATGGAACATCATAGCGTAGAACATCAATCACCGCTGGCCATGGCGCCACCGTGGGATGGCACCTCGACGCTTTCCCCGCCTTGGTTTGCAGTCCAGCGTGTTCACGAGAACTTGTAGATCGATTAGGTGTGAGCAGTTTGTCTTGGGATGGCCGGAATCGCCATACCGACGTCCGCCGCCAAGCTCGGCTCGCCGCCGATAATGGCAGGCTCGCTGGAAGTGTCGTGCTGCCGTCGGAGGATCTCCCGATCATGCTGTGCCGTCGGTTTTGCATGGATGGCCGTGATTAGCCCGTATCGTTTCGGTACATGACCAGTCCGCACGCACCATGTGTTGGCCCAGTCAGCACCCGGGGTCAACCTGCAGACAAGCCATGTGTATTTTGCAGAAAAACCCCTCTGTTTTCGGTAAATCAACCCGCAATCCAAATAAGTTCAAAATAATTTCTTTTTGGTCCTATTTTTATTCACTTTAGACCCTGTAGTTTCCAAAAATAGTACGCGCAGTCCAGTAGCCATGTAAATTCAGATTTTTAATTGTTTTAATTCAAAAATGAGTTTGAGTTCTTTACAGAAATGCCATTGAACCTTATTTCATGCATAACTTTTGCGTTTTAAGTCCGATTTGACCCATTCGAATTGCGTTAGGACCGTATTTACATTTTCTACGTGTTTATACTACTGTTAGGCATGTTTTCAATATTTAAAATTCATTGGTAGATTTAATCTATTATTTAACTAAAGAAAAACTTATTTAAATCATGACTTATTCATTTTAACTCCGAAATAGTCCGTTCAAGTTGCGTTAGATTCATAGCGATGAGATCTACACTTTAGTAACAGTGTTTACTATATTTCTATTTCTAAAAAATCATGGTTTAAATCATATCTTGATTGATAATTATGCAACTGGATTTTATAAATAAAATATGATTTGTTTTACTTTAGTTTTATAATTCAAATCTAAAATTGACTTAATTCAATCTATATTATTTATAAAATATCATATATATATGAATTTATATAGATAAAATAAATGAAGCCTATAGTTTTCTTTTCCACGTATAAAGCAAATTTCTCGGTAGTTGTATCGTTTCAACCATAGATCCGATTAGAGTGCTTCTTGCGACTGTGTGTTCGTAGCGGTGCGTAGAATCGTATTTCAAACTCTTTTACTTAGTTTTCTATGATTGGTGTACTGTTTTGATATAGATCCAATTATATGCTAAGCATGTATGTGTATGGATGTTTGTGTGGTGTTCTACGATTATGTCCAATCGGTGAGATATACGTGATGATCCAGAAGAAGAAGAAGGATGTTGAAGATTAAAGCTTACCGAAGGATCGGTGTTTAAGGCAAGTATAGCATGGGACCATCCTTGTTACCTATTCACCTTAATCACTTAATTCATATTGCATGTGTCTACCTTGTTGCCAATAAGGATATCCTAGATATTTGATATCTTGTACCTTGACACCATGGGTGATTATGCATTGGATAGTATTATGCTAGTGCTCAAGATGAATAACCATGATCTTGTAACTTGACTAATTGAATATGCAATAAACACTAAAAGATATTTTTAGCAACATGGAAACAGGGGGTTAGAGTGTTTAGCTACTTTCTAAATGCTTCAGATTCCTCTCCCTAAGGACTTATCTGTAAGTGATCATCTGGGACTTACAGTACAGCTGTGAGGGCTATATGGCTCTGGCTTTAGCTCAGTACAAGGACCTTTTCTAGCTTGTTAGTGGTTACCTTTATGGTGCAAGAGGGGGGCACTAGTTGGTATGTTTCCTTGCCTGCTAGGGTGTGTGTACCGTGTCGCGTGCCCATGCGTGCCACTCCTAGAGGGGGCCACATACGGCTAGACGGCTAAAACCTTAGCGGCCCTAACTTGTTAGATGAACCTTTGAAAGGCTTCATAGTTAACCCTACCAACCTTCCTTGGTAGTGGGTCAAGAGGCTGATCACCTCGGGCGAAAGGGTAAATCATGACTCACAGTGAAAGTGTACAACCTCTGCAGAGTGTAAAATTGTTATAACAGCCGTGCTCAAGGACACGAGCGGCCTTGGAACCCTTATGGAATAGAGATGATCACTAATGGATAATTATACTAATGATTAATTGTTTATGCTATTCATTATTCATGTTTACCTGATCATGTGTTTATGGGCTTATGATAAATTTGTTGCTACTCAATTGCTTAAAAAGATGACCTAATAAAAGCTAATCGCAGTAAACCAGTGTTAACCTTTTTGAGCCTCATGAACCCCATGTTATTTTGCTGAGTACAAGATGTACTTATGCTTGCTTTACTTTTCTATACTTTGGATAAAAATCCCGGAAGGGTACCAGATTGCTAGTTTAGAGGAGTTTGGCTTGTGGTCAACTAGTCAATCGTCCCTATGGATTTGGAGTCTTCACCTAAAGATCGAAGTTGTCTTTCCACTGCCTATACTCTGAGGGTATATTCCTTATACTAATACGTTATGTAATAAGTATTGTCTTTTGATATTACCCTTATTTGTGGCTATATGTGAGATTTGACTTCTTGGGCTCACATATAGTGTGTATCTGGTTTTGTCTTTAAAACCGGGTGCTACAGTTGTCTTGACCATGTCCCTACTAGAGACTTTTACACCATGCCTTCCTTTGGGAAAATATAAATGAATGATACCCGAATACTTCCGGGTGAAATGCTACAATGATATATCTATGCGCTTCTAGAATATTTCTGCATGTGTTTAGAAATATCATCTTGGTATTTTTGGTGCCATTGCTAGGAAACACCAATCCTAGTAATTGCGCTAAGAAATGCCAACACGGACTAGAGCCATGGTTGGGTTTGATGGGTTCTCAATTTTGGCTCTAGAGTGCTAGTCTATCTCTGTGGACTTGAGCTTCCTAAAAATCTCATCGTCTATGAGAGTCTCGTAACTGGAAGACTCAGTGATTGTGGTGACCTTGATCTCCAAAACCCTCTGATCTAGGGAATGTAGTTCAGAGCCCTCTCATGATTGTCATAGAGTAGTTGTGGCTTGTTAGCACGCATCTTGTTCACAATCGACATAAATTGTGAAAACATCGAATCAATAGACTCTCCATAAAGTTGCACAAATTTCTCATACTCTCGATGATGTGTTTCAAAGAGTCTGGTCTTAACATGTGAAGTGCCCTCACGACAACGCAGATCTCATGACCCATATCAAGATTGGAAACTTGCTCAAACTTAGAAATGGAGAGACATGAAAACAAAGTATTTTAGGACATACTGTTGGCCTTGTGTTGATGAATCTGAATCTGATCAACCCAAGCTGCAAAGACCACATAGTCCTATGCCAAACAAATCTCCCAAACACGAGCATTGATGCTCTAAAGGTACGTGGACTTGTGTATTTTCTAGTAGGGGTAGTTGGTCCCATCGAAGAAGGGAGCCTTGCTACTACAATGCTCCATGTCTCCTTCATGGATAAAGAACCAGTTATGTGATATCCAGCCCAGTTTGGAATTTGGCCTATAGTGGCCTATGTGCATGTTAATGAGATATTGTGGGGGTTTAGTCCCACATTAGTTGTTAAAGGTGGGTTAGACCAACATATAAGGCTTCTAGAATCCATCCCACCATCCTTGGGTTAATCTTTTTATGCAAAGCAAGGACAAAAACATAAGTGGGATGGTGGTAGGTGTGGTTCACTCAACGTGCAGAGTGGATCTAAGCCGCTTGGACTCTAGGCATTACAAATGGTATCAGAGTCGACCTTCACAGCCACGGGCGCGTGCGGGTTAGGGCCACAGACATGGGGCTTGTTGTGCAAGTAGGCCATGTGGGTTGCACAGCATGGCACATGTGCCGGTATTGGACGCACGGCCGCAAGTACTAAAAGGGAATGTTCCTAGTCATCATTTTCCCAGTTATGGGTGTGTTGGGTTGACGAGGTCATTGGGCCCTTTGAGGGGGTGTATGTGACATCTGGCCTAGTTTGGAATTTAGCCCATAGTGGCCCATGTGCATGTTTATGAGATATTGTGGGGCTTTAGTCCCACATTGGTTGTTAAAGGTGGGTTAAACCAACATATAAGGCTTCTAGAGTCCATCCCACCATTCCCGGGTTAATCCTTTTACGTGAAGCGAGGGCAAAAGCATAAGTGGGATGGTGGTAGGTGTGGTTCGCTTAGCAAGTAGAGTGGATCTGAGCTGCTTGGACTCTAGGGCATTCCAGTTAAGGTGGATTGATCCTTAACCTGCTTTGATACCAATTGAAGGACCAATAAAGGCAACCTAAGGGGGGTGAATTGGAGCCCATTCCAATTTTCTTCTGAATTCGGGCGAAGTCCCAAATCTGACCCCAAAAGTTTGAAAACTGCAAGAGGTGCTCAAACAAGTCAACTCATGACTAGATGAAGAATCCTAGACAATGCCAATAACATAGTGGAACACAACGGAACATAGCAAAAATGAGCCGGAGCAAAAAGAGTAGAAAACTGCACCATGCATTACACACCGAACTTGTCTGAGATGCACACCGGACTTGTTCGGTAAGCTGTCTGATCTACGCAATAGCACTACAGCCAACACCCATGAATATAATGGACTTGTTTGGTAGACACACCGTACTTGTCCGGTAGGTGAATAACAGCCCCGGTAAAAAAAAGCTCAAATCCCAAAATCAATCAAATCAACTCGGATGGAATTGAAGCTTTGCAGGGATGTTCAAGAGTGTCTGGGTCAACGCGCTTTTTAGTGAGTACCCAAAATGATAGTCCACTAGGGGTTATTAAGTTGGACACGTCTCTACATAGGTCATCTCGGTACATCTAGGATCACCAAAGAGAGAGAATACATCACCACCACGCTTAAGTTACAACATAGGTTCAACAAACTTCAGTTTACAATCCAAGGTTCGCAAACTTAGTTCAAGACACAAACCCACACATCACAAACTACATCGAAGTTTCTAGCGGAAGTCTTTCAAACATAAACAAGTTCATGATAACTGATATGCGATGGTGCCATTATCGCATATCTATGCAAGCAAGGTGCTTCACCACTCCTGATCAAAATAAGGCTTAGGAGCATAGATGAAACCTTGTATTGGCGCAATGTCTCCTACAAAACTCAAAATCATACAGGGTGAGTACTCGAATGTACTCCACAGGACTTACCCAATATAATAAACAAGGATTGTGCAATTTGGGTAGTAGCAAAGAGTACTTTGGTTTTGCAGAAAAGCCTTTGAATAATAAATAACAAAAGGTGATCTATAGACAGCAACTTCAAGTGTAGCATAGGTAAATAGGTAAAGTGGTTAGCAACTGGAACTTGATCCTCCACGAGTCTTGATTCCTTCCAAGCAACACTAGTTCGTATCTAGCAGTTTCAAACTTATAGCTTTCAAAAAGACACTCTATAGAGGGGTACACGTTAACCCCACCAAAAACAAGGGATATCGTCCATATGACTCGTTGGTACATATGGGATACCTCAATGTCTCAACCTTTCCCCAATTTAGCCAGGATGTTCACAAAAGGTTTGATTGGTTCCTGGGTAATGCTACCATGATCTACCCAGCGCAACCTTCGTTCTAGTTTCTTGAACAACTCGGTCGCAATCGGTTACTTGGCTTATCACCCCCATTTGTGACAAGTGGTTTGTACTATTTTGTGTTTAGAACTCGCTATTATCAATAAACGGTCCTTAATTGGTTAGCAAGTTATATCATTCAAGATTCTACCCTCTTGCCATGACCATACCCCTTGCCGACCATCACTCATCTCATATTCAAGATGGAACAAGTGTTGATCCCTTCCCTTTGATGTTGCTTAGTGGACAAACATGCCTATCATCGCACGAGTAATGAGAAACCCATCATCAACTCGACTCTAAGATCTAAGCATACTAAGCAATAATTAATAAAGGAAACAAGCAAGGTTGATTGGTGTGGCAATATGTGGATCATGGCTTGGAATAGGTAAACCCCCTGGTTCAACTAGTCATATAGGTAAACCCCCTGGTTCAACTAGTCATATAGTAACATAGCAATGCAATAGATAACCATAGTTCATAATGCAATCCGCAAAGCATAGGGATGAATAGGGTCTTGCCTTGAGCTACGATGCTCGGATTGACGATGCACTCCTCTTCCTGAGCAATCTCCTCGCCTTCTGCCTCCTTGAGAACTTCATCACCTATTCATGCATGATGCTTGATGACTACAATGCATGAATGTAAATGACATGCTATGCAATGCTTTGATGCTTGTCAATTAACTTTAGCTCTTAGGTATTAAGAGTTCAAGTGTTGTACTCAAAGGTTGTTAGAGTGAGTTATCGGATAGTCCGGTGTGTGAGCAGCGGACAGTATGGTGACTCAGGGACTTAATGAAACAGAATAGCTAAATTGATAGACCTTCCATGGTGATTCACGGACACTCCGGTGGTACTTGGTGGTTTTGGGAAACTTAAGTGATTAAACTATAAATCAATGCAACATTCCATTGAGGTGACGGACCATCTGTCAGGCTAGGTCTAGGTTTCATTAAATGACTAAGTGTTCTAGTTCCATCAGAATGTTCCACCAAAGGTGATAGAGCTTCCACCACTACAAGGCTATCTTTGGGTTTTTCTATGAAGTGAGTCTATAAATCAGCGGACACTTCAGTGTGATCCGTATACTCTCCTTTGTAACAAGTTTGTAGCCCTAGACTCTTTGGTTGGTTTATAATTCCATGGACACTCCGCCAGACACATGGACACTCTAGTGAATTATATTTAATAGACAAATGGCTGTGGTGATGGACACTCCGCTGGGTACGACGGACACTCTGTCAGTACACTGACAGTGAACCATACTTGCTACTTCAAAATGCAAATCTTCACCCCTAGCATTTCCATGGACAAAACATCACTAGGATAAGTTTCTAGTGTCCTATGGAGCATATCTAGCTAGTTGGTTCTAGCTCCAAAGTGTGCAAACTTTGATTTGGCGAAAAGGTGATATTTTATAGGGTTAGTGCTCATCAAAGTGAAAACTAGGGTTTTGGCTCAAATCAAAACATACCAAAGCTGCAAAAAAAACATAGAGGCAAGCTGCTCAAAGGTGGTGGAGAAGTTGGATCTAGCTTTAGTGACTTGGTTCTTGCTTCTTGCCTTCTCCTCCTAGCTCCAAATGGCAAGGGTGAGAGGGCTCCTCCCCCTTCAACCCTAACCTCTTGTGGTGCACGCCTCCTAGATGATCTCCATCTCCATCCTAGTAGCTCCAAGCTCCATTCCCCTTCTCCTTTCTCCTCCTTTCCTTCTTCTCCTTGCTTGAGTGTGGGAGAGAGTAGAGAGAGAGAGTGATGAACTAGAGAGAGGGAGTGTGAGAGTGAATGGGTGAGCTGTCTAGCCTATTGGTTTAGGTGCTCCATGAGATGGACAGGTGTGCTGGTGTGTGGGACCAAAGGAGCTAAGCAAGTGACACTTCAACTTTGTTGCATGGGCTGTGCTGATGGACCATCCGATGGTGTGACTGACTGTCCGGTAGGTGTCGGCAGAAACTGTCAGAAACATAACTCTGTCAGACGGTTTAAATGAGCTGACGGATCATCTGGTGAGTGAGGTGGATCATCCGTCAGTTCACCCAAGAGTAGACTAAAAGTAGATTTTAGCACAACTTGAATTTAGATTTTGATTTTGATGCAAAAGATGATCATGATGCTTATTCTCACAAACATGTCATGATCGGGTCATGACAAAACCTCCCCCTTGGAAGAATCATGTCCTGAGATTCTCCAAAAGTCGGTTTTATGCAATCAAGGAGTAAAATCAATAAAAATGGGTTTTTGTTCCCTTTTAAGCTACACTAAGGACTCAAATCCCTTCCCAAAACTAAAAACATCCTAAGCTGGGTACCTTGCACTACTATAGATTGATTTAGCACTATTGCCACTTTCACTGCCGTAGCGATAGAAGCGATGGTGTGATACCTCCACCGTCGGTTGACCGATAGCGAGGCCTCCTAAGGGAGGAAACCAGCAGTTGAAACTGCTACCACCAATGGCTTAACGGTAGATGCAACAGTGATATTGGGGTTGCATTTCCTTCATCACAAGAAAAGCTAGGCCGATCGGGATGCGCGTTTTGGCCGGCGGTCCAAAACTAGCCTTTGGTCAACCAGCGGGTAAAAATTCAGCGTGATTGTTGAATGCCCTCAACTTCCAAGGTAGTCAAATCACCATTACTTCCGCCGCCTAAAGCCAAAAAGGCATACCCACTACTCTACATATTCTTCAAGCCCAGTGCCCTCTGAAACCACCCTTCTTCTTCATCCATCATCCCCGTCTCTTCCAATCTGCAAAGAAAGTGTCAGACAGCCCCATCAAGTTTCTAAGCAGCCCGTCGTCCAGCGAGGATGACTTGCCAGCACACCAGTCCTTCGAGGAGGATGTCTCCTCCGATGATTGGAGGTCTTCTGATTATAGTCCTCCGTGGGGCTCCGAGAAGGAAGACCCAGAGGAGGAGGATGAGGAGGATGAGGACGACGCTGACGCCGATGCCGAAGACAACGACGATGACTCCGATGACTCTGACTCTAACTCCGACTTCGCCTCGCCTCCTCCCAAGCGAGCGAGGCGAGCATGATCCTCTCTACGAGAGGATCATATGTTTAGATTACAGTAGTTTATAGTTAGTATAAGTAGTTTAATAATTTAGGTTAGTTATTATGCTTCTGGCACGAGTACAATCATATACTCGTCCAAATTGTATCTATATGTTACATATATATAATGAATCAATGAAAAAAATTCTATTTGCACAGATTTGACCTCTTCAATGCCACCTTTTTATATGAAATGCAAAGCAAGTTCTTTCCAATACTACTTCCAAAATGCTAGTGCACAGATTTGATCTTTCGGCGAATGTTTTTTGTTTTTCTGTATATTTGTGAACAAAAAGGAAAAAAAACTATCATGTACAATTGCGGTTGTTTCTAGGAGAATCAAAAAGCGTTGGATTAGTGTGGCAATGGTCGGCTTAATACGGACACTGTTTAACTTATCCCGTGCCGTCTGTTCTCGCTGTTGATCAATCTGGACCGTTCGTTTGGCAACAAACCTAGAAGCACCCGACCCATTCCCAACTTCCCTCGGGTCCAGTCGGTGCCTTGGTGGTAGTTCAACCAACTAACAAACCCCAATACGAAACCATTAGTTCTCTCCATCCGTTGTTGCTTCATCTTCACTGTCCCCACCAGTTGCTTCATCTTCATTTTGACCCATCACCTATACTTGCCCTACCTCAAGCACCTTGCATTGTCATCGTGGACAACGACCCATGAAGGTTAGATGGATTCGATCACCCCACCCTATTTGCAATTGGTTCCAATTGGTTTTGGGTTCGGTATCAGTTTTGTGCATATTAGGAATTTCTTCATTGCAACAGATGTCTTACTTCAGAAGAAGCCATTTCAATGCGAGCAACCTTGTGTTTTGATGGCTAGGGGTGGCACCAGGGGTGGCACCAGGACCCCAGATGATGTTGTTTGCTACTTGGGGATGGAGCATTACTCGGACCGACTGTTGATTGTTGAAGCCACTGTCCATCACCTTCTTGGACCACAAAATTTGACAATAATTGTTCAAGACCCTGCTTATGGAGAGATTTTTATGCTTTGTAGGACTAGACAGGAAGTAGACATACTTTATAGATACAATGTGTCCGTAGACGGAGATGCTGTCATCTTCACTATGGTTCACTACCTCTTGCTTTTGGGACCGCATCAACCAATTGAGTACCTTAGCAACTGTCTACCCATCCGACATTAAGTCTTAGAATTTGTGAAACTTTTATGTTAATGAAGTTTATATGTACTGATGAAGCCTCTGGATTAGTATGTATGAGTACTGCATAATTGTTGAACTATTACTTCAGTTGAACTGTTAATTGAATTAGTTGGTCTTGATCGTGGTCCACGTGTACACCTCTATGTAAGCACAGAGGATCCAAAATAGGCCTTCTTCTATAGGCGAATAGTACACTAAACTGCCGGTGACACAACATTTCATCTAGGCAGGAGTGCGAGGGTTTTCTAGGACATTTTGGCACCTTGGTGGGAGGCAAAAGTGTAGACAATAAAAGACCTGGGCCGACCTCTTCACTCAGAGTGTGCAACACTTTGAACCCTAACTGCTCCATGGCTGTATCTAGCTCCAACTCCTCCCAGTGGTCGGCACCATCCCAGGGCGCTGTCGTGAGAAGAACACCGGCTTTCAGCGGAGGATGCTACAATGGGAGGGGGCGCCCATCCCGTGCCATTTCGAGAACCGCCCCTACGCATACCAGCCACCACTTTTGTGTCGCTGCGGCTTGAAGACGCCTCGGTGGATTTCATGGAGTGATGGAAACCCATGACATCGGTACCACAGATGTTGTAGGGCAAATAATGTAACTCAATTTCTTTATTGTTCATTCTGTTTTTGCAATGCAAATGCTGAAATCCTGTTGTACTTATGGTAATTTGGTTTTTTCGTAGCCCAACTTAGATTATGGGTTCCTTAAGTGGCACGATCCCCCATATAGAAAATTTTTGAGGACTTTGATTTTGGATTTACATAACAAGATTTGGGAGCTGAAGGCGGAGGCCAATGTTACAACAAATGAAGAACATCTACAGGAGGACGAAGAGATTATGCCACAGATTGAAGAAATGGCCAGGGTTCCAATCAAGATGATGGAAGATTTCATACCTTTGAGAAAGAAATGTGCTTCCTATTCTTCTTTCGCCTATTTTGTACTTACCTTAGTTCTTGGCATGTTCATTGGCAAGTTGCTTAGTTCACCGCAGTAGATTCAAGTACCAATTTATGATGTATCGGACTGAAATCTGTCACTTTTGTACAACTAATGTTAAACTAAATGCAAGGTGATTATCTAGGTGTTCAATTTATTGAAATGTAAATGCTAGTACATCGAAGTATCAATTGATGTGTTGGACTAAAATCTATCACTATTGTACAACTATTGTTGAACTAAATGCAAGGTGATTAACCAGGTGTTCATTTTATTGAACTATAAATGATAGTAGATCCAAGTATCAATTGATGTGTTGGAGGCATCCTACTTCCCTGGACACTGGGCCCTAGTACAGGGGCAACCAATTTATTGAACTGTATATACACTCCTACAATCCTACCACACCTTCCCTGGACACTGGTTCTTGCTTCTTGCCTTCTCCTCCTAGCTCCAAATGGCAAGGGTGAGAGGGCTCCTCCCCCTTCAACCCTAACCTCATGTGGTGCACGCCTCCTAGATGATCTCCATCTCCATCCTAGCAGCTCCAAGCTCCATTCCCCTTCACCTTTCCCCTCCTTTCCTTCTTCTTCTCCTTGCTTGAGTGTGGGAGAGAGTAGAGAGAGAGTGATGAACTAGAGAGAGGGAGTGTGAGTGAATGGGTGAGCTGCCTAGGCTGCTAGTTTGGGTGCTCCATGAGATGGACAGGTGTGCTGGTGTGTGGGACCAAAGGAGCTAAACAAGTGACACTTCAACTCTACTACATGGGTTGTGCTGACGGACCGTCCGATGGTGCGACTGACTATCCAGTAGGTACCGAAAGAAACTATCAGAAACATAACTCTGTTAGACGGTTTAAATGAGCTGACGGATCATCTGGTGAGTGAGGCAGATCATCCGTCAGTTCACCTAAGAGCAGACTGAAAGCATATTTCAGCACAACTTGAATTTAGATTTCGATTTCGATGCAAGAGATGATCATGATGCTTATGCTCACAAACATGTCATGATCGGGTCATGACAAAACCTCACCCTTGGAAGAATCACGTCCTGAGATTCTCCAAAAGTAGGTTTTATGTAATCAAGGAGCAAAATCAATAGAAATAGGTTTTTATTCCCTTCTAAGCTACACTAAGGACTCAAATCACTATAGATTGATTTATCGCTGTCGCCACTTTCACTACCGTAGTGATAGAAGCGACGGTGTGATACCTCCACCATCGGTTGACCGATAGCTAGGCCTCCTAAGGGACAAAACCGGTAGTTGAAACTGTTATCACCGACGGCTTAATGGTACATGCGGCAATGGTATTGGGGTTGCATTTCCTTCGTCGCATGAAAAGCCAGGGTGACTGGGATGCGTGTTTTGGCCGGCGGTCCAAAACTAGCGTTTGGTCAACCGGTGGTAAAAATTCAGCGTGATTGTTGAATGCCCTCAACTTCCAAGGCAGTCAAATCACCATTACTTCTGTCGCCTGAAGCCAAAAAGCCATATCCACTGCTCTACATATTCTTCAAGCCCAGTGCCCTCTGAGACCACCCCTCTTCTTCATCCATCATCCCCATCTCTTCCAATCTACAAAGAAAGTGTCAGACAGACCCATCAAGTTTCCAAGCAGCCCGTCATCCAGCGAGGATGACTTGCCAGCGCACCAGTCCTCTGAGGAGGACGTCTCCTCCGATGACTGGAGGTCTTCTGATTATAGTCCTCCGTGGATCAAAGTTGATGAGCTAAATAAAAGTGTACCAATGGATGTGGACAGGGTTGTAGTGGTCAAAGCTCAGGATGACATGGAGATTTACAACGATCCCGTGGAGGCCGACAACGATCTGCAGGATATTATGGAGATTCACAATGATCCCATGGAGGTCGACTAGGATCTACATGGAGAATGATTAATTATGAAATCAATGATGTACATATGAAGGTTTTTTAACTTTTGCATAGTGTTGGCCTAGTTAGTATCTGCATTTTAGCTTTCGACATGCTTGTTAGCTTTGTAGTGTCGATCTATTTATTCGGTATGAATGTATGGACCTCAAGTTAGATTCCTTTCAATCCGAGAGTACTGGCATTGTGCTTTCCTTATGTTTTGTAAGTGCACATTTTGGCTTTCTTTCAATGTAAATCTGTGTGTCTTATTATTCACCATCGAATTCAAGTTGGCTTCCTTTCCATCTGAGTACTAGAATTGTGCTTTTCTCAGTTTTCTAAGTGCGCAGTTTCATTTTATTTCAATGCCAAATGTTAAGATTGTGTGCCTTAGTGTTCACCACCATATCATATGGTAGTAATAGGACCAGCCACCGGTGATGGTACTGTGCACTCACCACCACTTAGTTGCAAAATTTCCAATCCCGCGTTTGAACCCTCCCGCACGAAACTGATGAAAGTTCGATTCCTGTGTGGCGTAAAAGTTACACAGAGAGCAAGCAACCCTAGCCCTAACATCCCCCCTAACTCTCCCCCCCCCCCATCACCACCCTCCCCTCTCCCCCACACACACATAGCTTTTCTTGTCCTCATTGCTGCTGTTCATCATCGCCGCTCCTGCTCATCACCACTGCTCAACTCTTGCTCCGCACCAGTGCACATCGCCGGCTTGCCCGCATAGATCCACCAGCGCATGAACTACTGTTGTCATCGGTGTTGCCACTCATGCTCACGACCACTAGATCTAAAGGCAAGTGTAATAAGTCCTTACTTGCATCGCCATCCCTTCTCAAAACTCATCTCCTTACTAATGTTTATTGATGCAATTCCATGGTAGGGCGGCCTCATCTCTTCGGCTGCTGGTGTCCTTCTAGATGAAGGAGTCCCACAACATGAGGAACGTAGTGGATAGCCTCTCAGACGATGTGCTTGCTGACATCTTCAGCTACCTCCCCGCCCAGTCCTTGTTCTGCTACAAGTGTGTCTATCGCTCCTAGAGGCGCGTCATCTCTGACTCCTATCAACGTAAGAAGCTTTCGCAAACTATCATCGACTTCTTCTATGGAAGCTGGTGGAAGGGCAATCACCACTTCACCAGCATCACTGGTGAATGGTCCTCCTTGTCCTTCGTGCCCTTCCCCTTTAAGAAAGTCCTAGTCTCAGATTGTTGCAGCGGCCTCGTCCTTTGCTGATGTACTAGGCCTGATGGATTACGTCGCTATGTTGTCTGCAATCCGATGACCCACAAATGGCATGTACTGTCGCGTAGCATCTGTTCTGTTGGTCAGGCTCACTTAGGTTTTGATCCAACATCCTTGCACTTCCATGTGATTGAATTTGTTGACGTGGAGGGTGCGTGCGTAGGTGTGGAGATCTACTCATCTAAAACTGCAGCACGGACCTTTAAGGAATCTGAATGGGGTGAGGGTAGTATTGTTCTATGTTCAAAATCGAGAAGTGTTTTTTAATGGTTTTATGCATATGCTTGAGTACTCTATTATAGTTGTTGTGGATATGGAGGGAAAGACATGGAGGACAATTCATAAACCAGGTGGTGCTAAAATGTCCATCCATCAAGCTTAGGGTCACCTATGTGTGTTGTGTTGATTTTCGCAATAGGTCTTGGCTTTTAGTGTGGATACTTGAACACTATGGTACTGATAACTAGAGTTTGAAGCATGTTGTGGACATAGAGGAACTATTTGGACGCATGAATATTAAAGTTGGTTCTGAGCTTTGTGATGAGGAGTACAGAGTGATTACAATTCACCCAGAATGGAATTTCATTTTCCTTGTTGGGAAGGATAGAACATTGATTGCATATGACATGGACCGTAGAAAGGTTCATGTCATCCATGCCCGTGTCATCCGCTTTTGTAGATCAAGAGGGTGTTTCCATAAGAACATGCCTTACTATCTTCCTTATATTCCCTTGTTTATGGAGTCTTTAGCAGAGTAGCAAAGGTGCATTTCCTGCATTTCATTGTCACGACAGTCTTTGTTCAGGTAGGGAGTTGTTTTCATTCTACCTATGTATAGGCCAATTTTGGCTTCTTAACTAAATGAATGGTATGTTCTATATTATTAATTCTGCTGCTTTGTTCAGGTTGTGGATCAGAGATGAATAAGAGGGGTTCCATGGTGCATTGGCTACCAATCCAAAGGATGCACTAATTATATTCATTTTGCCTTGCAAGCAGAAGTGTCACATAGAAGGAGCATAGCTACGTCGTTTCGTTATGTAAGTCTATATAGATGAGTACATTTAGTATGCTCTATGTACCGCTTGTGTTAGGACATCAGTTGAGAAAGATGTTATGGTAGCGTCCATTGTTATTGTAAAAAGTACTCCTGTTTGTGAACATGATTTATGGATGTAATGATTATATATCTGTATGCTTTGTGTTCATGAAGCTATTAAGGGTCCTATTGAATTAGTAACTATTGTGACACCGGATGAAATTCTATCACCGTCGCTATACGTATGATGCGGCATGGATCAAAAGTATATCACCGCTGAATCCTTTAGTAACCCTACACCGACTAAACGATCATCAAAGGCAGATCATGGTGCCAGGCAATGGTGACCATGACCTTTGTACTGGTGGATCATATGTTGAAGCGACGGTGGTGTTAACCTCTACACAGGCGTCTCGGTCGTCGAACCAACAGTGAACCCACACCACTGACAATCGGGTCTAAGTACAAGGTGATAGTGTTGGTGACCACTACACAGGTGGTTGATGTGCCCACACGACAGATTTGATAGCCTCGACACAATTGGATCATTTGCCAATGCGACGGTGTTAGTGTACATCCACAGTCGGATCGTGCTCCAATGCGACTGAAGTAAGGACCTAATCATGGACTGATCATAAGCCAATTGGCAGTGTTAGTGTACACCGTAGTTGGTCCTAGATGCTGACGATGAAGGTTGTGACCATCACTGTTGATAGCTTACTGCCGATGCCGAAATTGGACTGCGATGTGGGTTACGACGCGGTTGTGAAAGGTGCGAGTGTAGTAGTGTTGGTTCAAATAGGTGTGGGTAGTCCTTTCTTATCTTATCCTAAACCTCCCAAGTAGCTTCTTTGGTTGAGTGACGACTCCATTGCACTTTCACCATCTTGGTGGTTTTGGTTCTAGTCTTCCTTTTCGAAAAGTCAAGAATAGCAATTGGATGCTCTTTGTGACTTAAATTCTTGTTCAATCCAATTTCTTCCAATTTGACTTCTTTGGTGGGAATTTTCAAACATCTCTTGAGTTGTAATACGTGAAAAACATTGTACACTCCTAAAAGTGAATCCGGCAGTGCTAGTGCATAAGCAACTTCATCTCTCTTGGCATATATCTGAAATGGACCAATAAACCTTGGTGCTAGTTTCCTTTTCCTTTTCTCCGAAATACACATAGTCTCCAATTTGATACTCTACCTTCCTTCTATGTTCATTAGCATAGGCCTTATATCGCCCTTGTGTTGCTTCTAAGGCTATTTGAACTTGCTTGACCTTTTCTTCAGCTTCATTGACCTTCTTATTGCCATATAGGCGCCTTTCTCCAACTTTGGACCAATTAAGTGGAGTTCTACAATCTCGGCCATATAAAGCTTCATAGGGACTCATCTTGATGCTTGCTTGGTACCTATTATTGTATGCAAATTGAGCAAATGGCAAACAAGTGTCCTAGCTATTAGTATATACTAGAGCACAAGCTCTTAGCATATCCTCCAAAATTCTATTGACTCTCTCGGTTTGTCCTCCAGTTTGTGGATGATAAGCGGTACTAAATAGCAAAGTGGTTCCCATAGCTTTATGCATCTCTTCCCAAAGTTCAGTTATGAATTGCGGACCTCTATCCGACACTATGGTCTTCGGGATCCCATGCAAACAAACTATGTAAGTGAGGTACAACTCGACATATCTAGGAATAGTATAAGTGATTTTGACCAGAATGAAATGGGCTGATTTCGTAAGTCGGTCAACTATCACCCAAATAGAATCATATCCATTGGACGTCTTTGGTAAACCTAAAATAAAATCCATTGAGACATCTTCCCATTTTGAAGCTAGAATTGGCAATGGTTGAAGAGTATCGGCCTTTACTCTACAACAAACATCACACTTGGCCACAAATCTTACAATATCTTTCTTCAGGCCTTTCCACCAAAATCTTTTCCTCACATCATGGTACATCTTGTTGGTTCCAGGATGAATAGAAAAAAGTGACTCATGGGCTTCATTCAATATTTGCTTCTTCAGCTTTTCTTGATCGGGCACTACTAATCTTCTCCCAAACCATAAAGTATTGTAGCGAACCAAATGGAAACTCTTGTACTTTGGATCTTCTAGCTTCTCTTTGATCTTTGCTAGATCTTCATGTAAATGATGCCCTTCTTTAATATCTTGCAACAAGTGAGAGGTCACTTGAAGCATAGACAAGGAACCTTTGGGCACTTGGGATAAGTTCAACCTTTGCATATCCTAGCATAGTGAATCCATATTTCTTCCTACTAGAGCACAGTCTCAACTTGCTTTTCTACTCAAAGCATCGGCTACTACAATAGCCTTTCCCTAGTGGTATTGGATATTCAGATCATAGTCCTTGATTAACTCCAACCATCTCCTTTGCCTCATATTGAGATTAGATTGATTGAAGAAATATTTGAGGCCCTTATGGTCGGTGTAAATTGTGCATGGCTGTCCAAACAAATAATGCCTCCAAATCTTCAAAGCATGTACAATGGCTGCTAGCTCAAGATTGTGAGTAGGATAATTCATTTCATTCACCTTCAATTGCCTAGATGCATAGGCAATGATATGGCCTTCTTGCATAAGTACACAACCTAATCCTACATTGGATGTATCACAATAAACTTTGAAGGGTTTAGTGATGTCAGGTTGGACTAGCACTAGTGATGTAACTAATCTCTACTTGAGAGTCTGAAAAGCTTCCTCTCTAGCTAGCGTCAAAACAAACTTCTCATCCTTCTTTGTGAGCTCAGTCAATGGTTTGGCTATCTTGGAAAAATCTGGTATGAATCGACGATAATATACAGACAATCCGAGAAATGATCTAACCTGTTTCACAGTACTTGGTGTAACCCATTCTACTACATCCTTGATCTTGGTTGGATCTACCAAGATTCCATTATGAGAAAAACATGGACCAAAAAGGAAACCTCTGTGAGCCAAAACTCACACTTGTTGAACTTAGTGTTGGTATTTCTTAGCGTAAGCAGAAAAATCCGCAAGTGCATGGAAGTACCATTGTAGCACTTCACCCATTGGTAAGCAGTGTATCATATTTCCACGAGGAATGGTGGTGTTAGACGTCTCTTAACTAGTTCTCCCAGAAAGATAAGATGAAGAGTAGTGCGGGTAGTGAGGTTCTTTTAAGGATAGAAACCTTAAGTGAAGATAACTATGTTGTTATAGACTTGCTTTGGGCACCAGAGATCACTTGGTCTGCCAAGCGATGTCGGCATGTAGCTCTACGCCAAACGCGAACGTGGGGGATTACAGAGGATGAACAGGGCTATCACCACCTGCCGCCTACCCCTCAACCGTGGGGAGCGAGACAAATGAAGGTAACTTCTAGCTTAGACCCCACATCTACGCTATCGATTACTACTCTAGTGTTGGCCAGGAACTTCTGTCTTTATCAGGAGTCCTCTACTAGAGTGTTAGCCCTAGGGATGAATGATGAACCCGCAAGCTTATAACGAACAAAGATAACTTGCTTAAGAGATCAATACCAAAGTTGAACACAAACTTCTTACTCCAAGTAGTAAGATGATCGTAGAGGTACAAGTGGAGGAGTCGTTAGCTCCGGCACTCCTTTCGCTAAGTGCACCGAGTACACTAGTGGAGGTAGCCAACAACTTTGATACTTCTCCAACTCTTCTCTCTCACTTCCTAAGCTAAACTAGCTAGAAGCTAATGGAAAAGTGGAGCTTGCTCTTCTTCTTCTCTTTAAGTGTATGATTCTTTTGAAGAGAGGGTGGCCTCCTCCTTTTATAGCTCAAGTAGGACGGTTCTTGAGGCATTTCAAGCAAGCCCCACCGCAACCGACCTCAGGGGCATTGAATGCACCGCCACAAGGAGGATGGGCCTGGGCTGAGGCAGCAAGGGGGTGTGGCCGCACCTGGGCCTATGCACCTGGCCACCACCTTTGGCAGGTGGGTTGCTGGTTGGGCCTGGAGTGCTTCCCCGTGGGTTTTGTGCCCAAATTGATCAGGTAGATGAGCTTTTCTGTCTTTCTTCTTTGTTTTGTTTGGGCCAAATTGTATGATGAGTGTATTTCTTCTCCCTTTGGCCCATGTTGATGTGTTTTCATGTTTTATCCTACAAAATATTATAAACACCAAAACTTGTGGAAATGATTAGTTTCAAGTCCTATTTCTAAGGTTGGTGTTGTTTTTAGTGAATAGTATATAAATGTTGGTGGTATATGAAATGAGTTAAGCACCGCCAACACTTAGCATATAACTTGCTATCTCTCAGCCTTTCCAAAATTATTATCAGATGTTCGGTGTGCCCTTCTTCAGTCTTGGAAAATACCAATATATCATCAATGAAGATAATCACACATACATCCAACTCCTCAAAGAATATGGAGTTCATGAGGTACATGAAGTATGCTGGGGCATTAGTCAACCCAAAAGACATAACCGTGTACTCATATGATCCATACCACGTAGAAAACGTAGTCTTTAGTATATATCCTTCTATAATCTAGATTTGGTGATACCCCAATCTCAAATCATTCTTAGAAAAGAACTTGTTGGCTCAATTGAGCTGATCAAACAAAATATCAATTCTTGATGTGGATACTTATTCTTGATGGTTCTTGCATTGAGAGGTCAGTAATCTACCACCATCCTTAGGTTGTGATCTTTCTTTGTGACAAACATAGCTGGGCAACCCTATGGTGAAGGACTAGGTCTAATATAACCTTTCTCCAACAAACTTGTTAACTGCTTCTTCATCTCTTCCAACTCCGGTGGTGCCATCTTATAAGGCGGTTTGGATACTGGTGTGATTCTAGGTTCTAATTGGATTAGGAATTCTACACTCTTTCCGGTGGCATTCCCGTTAGCTCCTCTAGAAAAACATCAGGGAACTCGCACACAACTGGAATTAACTCGACACCTTTCGACACATTGGATTGGGATCTCAGGCTTTGTAGGGCAACTAGTTGGGATTGTGTGGCGTATAGGATAGCTGTCCTTCTAGAAGGGTGGTGCATTTCTACTGATTAAGGCACGCATCTAATGACACACTTTTGCTTGACCATCCAATTCATCCCCAAAATAGCATCTATGTCATCTCCCAACTTCAGCACAATGAAATGGGCTAAGAACTCCAAACCTGCTAACTCAACCTTAGCTTGACTAACTATTTTGTTAGACTCTTGGGTAATTCCAGGTGCTTGAATCTGAAATCCCCTTCCAAAATCCATAGTTGAAAACTCATTTTCCCGAACATATCTCTCATGCATAAATGAATGCGATGCTCTAGAATCAAATAATACTCTAGCTGAAATGGAATTGATGCATAACTTACCAACAATCATGCCAACATCCAAAGTGGCTTCCTCAACTATCACATGGTGCACTTGAGCAGTCTTCTTGGGTATGGGACCATGCTTTGCACCTTGCACATGTGGTGCTGCTGCCTGTGGCGGTTTCTGCTTCATGGGGCAGTTACGAGCAAAGTGACCAAAGCCACCACACTCGAAACATGCTCCAGGTGCTGCTGCCTGAACATTTCGCTGTAGCTATTGCTGACGAGGCTGGACCCAAATGGGTCGTGGTGCTACAAAGCCTGGGATTCTAGGCGGTGCATGCACAGCCTTCTATTTGGAAGATGAACCCTAACCTTGACCTTGATTAAAGGCTGCTCTCTTGTGACTCTCGCCATCTATTCGGTCAACGGCATTCTTCTTGGTTTCGGCTTTGATAGCTGCACTCGCCATCTCATTGAAATCGTCCATAGGGACATTGCATATCTTATCTTGCATCATAGGAGTGAGTCCATGCTCAAACATAATGTGCTTTTCCTCATCATTTGGAACTTCGTTGGGAGCATATTGGGCAAGCTCATTGAATTTTGGGCATACTCTACCACTGACATCCATCCCTGCACTAAGTTACGAAACTCGGTGGCCTTCAATGCCATGGCTCCCATGGGTATAAAGAATTTGCGAAAGGCAATCTTGAACTGCTACCTGGTAAGGTTCTGATTGGGCTACAAGCGAGCCTGATAATCATGCCACCAAGAACCTGCGACCTCCTACGATTGGTGAGCGGCGAAACTCACTTTCTCTTCTTTCGTACACTAGATGAGAGTGAACTTTTGCTCAATAGTTCTAAGCCAATGATCAGCTGCCATAGGGTCCTTCCCACTAGTGAAGATTGGTGGGTTGGTTTGCACAAAACCACGGTATCCACATGGTTGCTACATTCCAGGCTGGTTGGCATCCATCATCTCTATCACATTGACCATCCTTCCCATCATGTCGTTCTATGCCGTGCGATGGACTTCATCTCTATGGAACAACTCCTCCAAGGTAGGCATCCGACGCGGTGGTGTTGGAGGCGGTGGTGGGTGTTGCTGGTTGTCTCCACCCCCAGCTACTCTAGAAGTGGAACCCTAGTCCCAACCATCCTATCCAAGACACATCTCCCATTATATATGTGTTAGACAAAATGAAACAAATGGGTCAAGACAATGCATTCATGGAGGGATAAGAATTCAATATGCTCAACATGGATTATCATATTCCACACATAATGCATCATGACAAGGATTGACATAGGCCATAGTTTAAACACCAACTTAACATTACATCCCAGTCTTGACTTACGAACACACCACAAGGATACATGGAATGAGTGCAGTTGCATATGCTTCTACGCATACTAGGGACAAGCAATCGAAGCACAAGTAGTTTTAGTTTTTGCAACATACGCACTCTCTAGGGTCTAACAAACATTACATCAAACCAACATTACATAAAAGTTTTGAAGATAGGGCGAGTCGATCTCACAAGTACATAACCCCATAGCGTTCACGCTTCACTCTGATCTTTGGAGGAAGACAGGATCTCTGTTGGATTGGGTGAATCATATGGCAGCCTTCGGAATTTCACCGGGAAAAGGTTGGTTGGAAGCAAGTATGTCATTGGATCACCATCACATCCAGGGGCTTCAAGGTGAGTGAGACACACAGGTATCTCTCCAAGAAAATCTGCTGGTCTCCAAAGGGTATAGGCAATGCGCCTGACCAGCAATCCAACCAATATCCTAGAGGGTCACATTGGATTCTGAGGGACCTTGACTCCTTGACCATTTGGATAGCGGTAGGGATGCTCGGTTGTCTCGTACACCGTGGCATCGTCCGCCTATGGATAGTAGAGAATGGTGTAAGGCACCTTGGTCATCCTTACATATGGCTCCACTCATTGCTATAGATTGGTATATCTTGATCAGGTAGTCCAAAGCTCTGCCTCCAAACAATGGATCATGTGCACCTAGCACTTCACCAATTCAGTCATCCTCTTTTCGTACAGGGTGTTGGGTCCATCCTGCATTGAGAACTTGAAGACTCCATTCATCTCCATCCTTTCTAGGAAGGGTTGGAATGGTGACTCACTTAGGGCGATGAGTGACTCCCTCAACATGGCAATGGCATGATAAGACGCAACTTGAACTGCCATATCAATCAAGCTCCTCTCTCGGGTCACAAAGGAGACTCGGTATGTGGATCTTGCACGTGTAGTGAATCACTCCATGTCCAACTCCTAGGGCATACACTGCATACTCGGGCGGTAAGAGTAGTTGGCTCTCCACATGACCTCATTGAGCAAGGCCGGGAATCCTTCGATGTTCTTCCCACGAGTAGCCATCACCAAACACCCCAAGTTCATCTAAGTGAGGTAAGACAAGGTAAGTTAGAACAAGTTATCTTGTAAAACTCAACTCATGCAGAAGTGGGTAAGATTAGCTCTAAGATAGATAAGAGCTAATTAACAAATACAAGTGGCAACCTTAACACTCAAGTTCACCTTTGTTTCCAAAATGGTTCTTGTTTTAGTGACTCAAAGTTTTACTTTTCCTAATACGTCCCTAACTTAAAATACAGGTTGTATAGAATCTCAATCATCTCTTGCAATGCTCCGATACCCATCCGGCGCGGCTGTAAGGATCAACGCCCTTTTTAGCGAGTACCCAAAATCATAGTCCACTAGGGGCTATTAAGATGGACACATCTCTAAATAGGTCATCTCGGTACACACCCCATAAGATGTACTAAATGCCTACCTTCATCTAGGATCACCAGAGAGAGAAAGAGAATACATCACAACCACGCTTAAGTTACAACATAGGTTCAACAAACTTTAGTTTACAATCCAAGGTTCACAAACTTAGTTCATGACACAAATCCACACATCACAAACTACATCAAAGTTTCTAGCGGAAGTCTTTCAAACATAAACAAGTTCATGATAACTGATATGTGATGGTGCCATTATCGCATATCTACGCAAGCAAGGTGCTTAACCACTCCTAATCAGAAGAAGGGTCAGGAGCATAGAAGAAACTTGTATTGGCGCAACGTCTCCTGCAAAACTCAAAATCATACAGGGTGAGTACTTGAATGTATTCCATAGGATTTACCCAATATTATAAACAAGGATTATGCAATTTGGATAGTAGCAATGAGTACTTCAGTTTTACAGAAAAGCCTTTGAACAATAAATAACAAACGGTGATCTATAGACTTAGCAACTACAAGCATAGCATAGGTAAATAGGTAAAGCGGTTAGCAACTGGAACTCGATCCTCCACAAGTCCTAATTCCTTCTGTTGACACCGTTTTTTGCACATGTCAAAATGATCAAAATGGGCTAATCGGCAGGAGGAAAGTTACTGTATACGCTGACAGCCGATGAAAATCAGCTTGTAAAGATGGTTGCCGATGAATGGTGGTGATCGATGGAAAGGTTGATTTAGACTCGGGCGTTGCTGATAAGGTTGGAGATGTTATTGTCGATGCCGATGAAGGAAGGCTTGAAAACTACTGCCGATGAAACAGGAAGTATGCCGATGGAAAGGAGGTCGGTGAGAATTCAATCGTAATTGAGGCGGACAGGGAAATAGATAGGAGTTGATTTCCTTTTCTATATTTGTTAGAGTATGATTCATGTAAGAGTCACGTGTTTCCTTAGATATGGACTTGGTGTCCTAGTCGTATTTGGTTATGTCTCTTTAGATCAGGGTATAAATATAGATTGAGGGGCAATGTAATAGATATCAATCAATATCAAAACCAATTTTTACTCCTATTTGCATCTACTTACTTTTCGGCGACTTCGTCAATTTGCATATTTTTTCCTTTTTACGAGTTCTCATTGATTCGGCGAGTTGCATCGCTTCAGTGTGACCTTCAGCGATTCTCGAGTTCCACGTGAGTACCTCTTGGCCGTGACTTCCGGGCGTATCGCTGTTGTCAGGACCAAAGTGCTCGTATCTTCATCCTTGTTGATTAACAGGTCAAATCGACTGGCACGCTTTGGATATCGATTCGGGTATTAGCCCTTTGTGTTTGCAGATCCACTTTTGCATCAACACATCTTTTGGCACGCTCGATGGGACCAATCAATCCGATCAATATGATCAATCCCGAGATCGATTCAGGGAACATTATCGCGGTATCAGAAGAAGATCCTAAGGAAGAGCAGAGGCAGGCCATGGAAAAGGCTATAGAAGAATACAGGCAGCTTTATCTGAGATCGTTTAGCCTGAACAAGAGTGGACAAGTCATCCAGAAGCAAGATTTGTCGTTGCCTCGGCAGGTTACCTTTGACTCCAATCCTAGTAAACTTCAAGAGATGGTTAATTCTGCAGTAAATCATGCTTTGATTAATCATTCCAATGTGATGTCCAATACTGTTCATAATGCTGTGGTTCGAACTCTCAAAGAAGGACAAGCGTCACCGCATTACGTTGGGCCTGCCTATCACCAACCGGTGGCATCCGTCAATACTCCATCGGCTCCCTCGCCGTTGTGGGTACGAAGTTACTTCTCCTCCAATGATCGGTGAGGCTTACCTAATATTCAATCTACACCGATACGATCGATCCCGGTATTACCGGGATGAGTTCAACTTATCTACAGATCTATCGGCATCATCTATGTCGTGCCCCTGTGTCTCGAAATAGCCATTCACCGCTAATTGGTGGGGATATGGTATGCCTCCAGAGTCATCTGCTTTCAATCCTGGGTTACCTCAAGTGTTTGATGCAGTAGGAAAAGCTCCTATACCATCGGTTGTTTCGTCGATGGCTCAGGTGCCTCAATATGCCACAGCAACTACCGTGCAACCAACTCCAGGAGGTTTCTAGATGCCTTTGGTTCAAACACCCAATTCAAGTCCATCGGCAAGCTTCTCGCCGATGCAAAGAAAAAGCCACGCTATGAGTCAAACTAGGGTTCGATTCATGCCTCAAGTCTGGTTATAATTATCCAACAATGTCAGCAAATTACCAGCCATCGGTAAGTTTTGTACCGATGAGTTCTAATAATGGTTGGTCAGGACAGTTACCTGTTCAACATACAGTTCAGCAAAATCGGCAGGTTGCAAGGATTCAACAAGGTCATATGCAAGTTGGTTTCCAGAATCAAGCATCGGCAGCTCAGCCGATGAATCATTTCTAGCAGGTTAATGGACCACAAGTAACAGCAAATATGCCGATTGCTGGAGATCATGGGCCACAAAGATATGTGGAGGGATATCAGCAGGTACCTCCTGTAGAAATTCAGCCGATTAAATCGGAGAGGAGGTGATGCTTTTTGGGCCGATAAGATAGCAGAAATTATGAAGGATCAGTTTGGGATAAAGCCTAAGGTCAATACTTATTCTTATTGGACTCCATACCCTCTTGCATATGATTTAATTCCTCTCCCAAATCGGTACAAGGTACCAGATTTCACTAAATTCTCTGGGCAAGATGATACATCAACAATGGAACACGTCAATTGCTTCATTATTCAATGTGGAGAGGCAGCTAGCAGAGATAAATTAAGAGTTCGATTATTTTCATCATCTTTGTCTGGATCGGCATTTACATGGTTCATTTCATTACCACCAAATTCTATTATTACTTGGACTGATCTAGAAAAACAATTTCATAAGTATTTCTTTGCTGGAATCCATGAAAAGAAGCTTACCGATTTAGTAAAATTAAGACAGCGTAATGATGAATCGGTAGAAAGCTTTGTGCAAAGGCTACGAGATGTAAAAAATAAGTGCTACAGCCTGGTGCTGGATGATCGGTAGCTTGCCGATCTGGCTTTCCAAGGTTTATTGCCACATCTTAAAGATAGATATGCTTCTCGGGAGTTTGAAAGCCTCGGTCATCTTGTGCAAAGGATCTCTCGATCAAGATACTAGGGTTTTGAACCTAAAAAGAATTGGAGTAAAAAGTATCATTTGTTGAAGAAGTAGGAGATTACGATTACGATGAAGAACCGATTATCGGCTTAGCTGAGTGGGTTAAGAATAAAAAGTCGATATCTTGTCCCTTTGGTCAGAAAGAGCCAGAAAAGTTTACCTTTGATATCACCAAGGCCGACAAGATATTTGATCTTCTACGCTTCAAGAGGGCCAAATTAAGTCATCACCTAATCATGTGATCCCATCGGCGGAAAGAGTTGAAGAAGATCTTGTAACGCAAATGGCACAATGCAACTTCACACAAGTACAAATGAGTGCAAGGTGTTCAGCAACGATTACAATCGGCTATTGAATCTGGAGAATTAAGTTTGGTACTTCCAAGGCCCGAAGCCGATGAAAATTGATCAACACCCTTTTCCAAAGAAATATATTGGAGGCCAAAGGGAAGACCAAGGTATTGACGTCAGAGGCTGCTGAGAAAAACGCATCAGTGGATCCCCAACATCGGATAACTACCGATGATGCAAAAAGTAAGGGTTTGCTGGGAGAAAGCAGTAGTTCCAAAAACCCTCCTCGACCTGGCATTGTGATTACCCATCGAAGGCAGCAGGAGGGTTGGCGTCGGTAATGGGACCGATATCGACAACAGCAAGAAGAAGAGACGTCGGGAAGAATGGTATCGGCATAAAGATCATTGGAGGTGCCGTTTTTCATCCATTCTTTGGGAAGAAGGTATTAAATTGCCAATCTGCTGAAAATTGCCCAGAGTGCAATGGTTATTATGGGGTCAATCGGTCGAAAGGAGGTTTCAACACGCAATCGGGGTTTATTTATCAATGAGCCGATCGAGGCGTAATCGGTCGCATGATCGGTGGGGAGCGAACTTAGTGTACATGAGAGGCTTGGTAAACGCGCTGGATATTTTCCAAGGAATCAAGAGGAGCTTGAGAAGATGGCAAACGCAAGAGTTCCCGATGAAGAAATATTCTACAGGGACCCTAATATACGCCGTGTAGAATCAACTGGGACCTGTTATTAGCCGATTTGGAAAACCAAGTTTCCTCGATGGTGCCCGGAGGGTCTGACAAAGACACAGAAAAGGAGGATGCAACGTGAGCATCAGGAGGATTTATACCGAGAGGAAAATTCCTCCAATGAGAGATCTGGTCATCAGCAGTGGCAGGTAAAACACAAAAATAAGGGTCCATCGGTAGATGTTAATATGGTATTCATGTTGCCGATGGAGTTTTTGGCACTATCTGATAATGAGGAAGAAGTTGTTCTCTCTGATCAAGTAGCTCAGTTGACACTAGATCCAATGATGGCTGTTTTTGAGAAACCTACCAATGACGAGAGACAGCATCTTAAGGCTTTGTTTGTGAAAGGCAGAGTTGATGGGCAGCCTGTATCTAAGATACTTATCGACGGAGGGGCTGTGATTAATATTATGCCTTATGTGATGTATCGGAAACTTGGTAAGGGAGATCAAGACTTGACCAAAACCGATATGATGTTGAAGGATTTTGAAGGCAATGTGTCACCGGCTAAAGGGGCAGTATGCGTTGAATTGACCATCGGCAGTAAAACCTTGCCGATGACGTTCTTTGTTATTAATGGCAAGGGTGCATATAATCTGCTTCTAGGGAGGGATTGGATTCATGCTAATTGTTGTGTTCCTTCTACAATGCATCAATGCCTCGTACAGTGGATTGGGGATAAGATTGAGTTTGTCCCTGGTGATTCTTCTTATATCATCGCATCGGCAGAATCAGATACTTATGAGCAAACTAAATGCATATCAGGAGAAGTTTGGGAAAAAGAGTTCCTTAGAGTTGCTGATTATGAAATTCCACCGATCCAAGCAGTCGGTTCTGAAGAAGAGTTTTAATGGATAGGTTTGCCGATGATGGAAAATTAGGTCAAGGGTTTACATCGGTAGATGACTTAGTAGAAGTAGATATTGGTGATGGCGATAGGCCAAGACCTACTTTTATTAGTGCTAAGTTAGATTCCAAGTGTAAGCAGCAAATAACTGATTTGTTAAAAGAGTATAAAGATTGTTTTGCTTGGGATTATCTTGAGATGCTGGATTAGACCGATCGATAGTTGAACATCGGTTACCTATCAAATTTGATTTCGCCACATCATCGAGACCAACAGCACCGATGCAACCCTAATATACTTCCCGACATTAAGGCCGAAATAACTAAATTAATTGAGGCAAAGTTTATTTGGCGTTGTCGATATGCGAGTGGATCTCTAATGTGGTTCTGTTTATAAGAAAATGGAAAACTTCGTGTTTGTATTGATTTCAGAATCTCAACAAAGCCACACCGATGGATGGCTATCCAATGCCGATTGCTGATTTGTTGATTGATGCCAGCAACGAACATCAAATTATCGACTTCATGGATGGTAATGTAGGTTACAATCAAATATTCATGGCTGAAGAAGATATTCCCAAGACTGCTTTCAGATGTCCAGGTCATGTAGGGTTGTTTGAGTGGATAGTCATGACGTTTGGTTTGAAAAATGCCGGCGCTACTTATCAAAGAGCTATGAACTTTATTTTTCATGAATACATTGGCACATTAGTGGAGATCTACATTGATGATGTAGTGATTAAGTCCGGAGATATCACAAAACATCTAGCCGATCTCTGAAGATCTTTGGAGTGCACAAGGAAGCATGGATTGAAGATGAATCCTAATAAATGTGCATTTGGTGTATCGGCAGGTCAATTCTTGGGTTTTATGGTGCATCAGCGGGCATCGAAATCAGTAGGAAGTCTATTGATGCAATTAACAAGGTGGTTGCTCACCCAATAAAACTGAATTGCAATCTTTGATCGGTAAGATTAATTTCATTAGAAGATTCATATCTAATCTATCGGGTAAGATCAAGGCTTTCAGGTCCATTACTTAAATTGAAAGCCGATCGAGAATTTGTATGGGGAGTCGAGCGGCGATTTAGCCCTAGATGAAATTAAGAAATATTTAACAAATCCTCTAGTGCTAGTTCCACCTCAACACGGAAACCTTTCGGGTTGTATTTGTCAACCGATGATACCGTTATCGGTTTAGCTCTTATTCAAGAATTTGAAGGAAAGAAACGTGTTATTTATTATTTGAGCGTAAGATTAGTGGATCTTTGAGACAAGGTATTCGCCATCGAAAAATTATATACGTGTTTATACTTTTCTTGTGTCAAATTAAGACATTATTTGTTATCTCGCCGAATGTACGGTCATATGCAAAGACGACGTAGTCAAGTATATCTTGTCGATGCCGATATTAAGTGGTAGAATCGGCAAGTGGATTTTAGCATTATCGAAATTTGAACTACGTTATGAATCGACTAAAGGCGCTTATAAGGGGCAAGTTATGGCTGATTTTGTCACTCGGCATTGTAATCTGATGGACTCTCTGGGAGGTTGCTCCTTGGACACTTTTCTTCGATGGGTCCACATGTGGTGAAGGAGCACGTATCGGCATTGTGTTGATTTCACCTCAAGGAAGGAAGTATGAGTTTTCATTGCCGATTGTTGCTACATCGACAAACAATCGGTGAATACCAAGCCTTGATAAAAGGGTTAGAATTGCTTTGAAGGAGATACGTCTTGATCTTTGTTGAAATCTTTGGTGATTCTATGCTAGTTATAAATCAATTGGCTGGGATTTATGAATGCCAAGTGAAGTTTTAATTTCGTATTATGAAAGATGTTTGCAATTGTTGAAAGGGTTTAGAGATTTTCGTCTTGAACATATTTCTCGATTGCATAATGAGGAGGCTAATCGACTAGCTCAAAGATGCTTCGTGGTATCGACCTATTCAGGAAGTGCTAACATCGGCGATCGATACCGATGACCTGGAGAAAGGAGATTGTCGATTATTTAAAGGATCCATATAAAAGGTTGAAAGATGTATAAGGTTCCAAGCTACCAAGTATGTGCTCCTCGATGATGAATTATATTATCGAACTATAAATGGAGTTTTACTCGGATGTGTTAGCGATGATGAATCGAAAAGTTTGATGGGTGAAATTCATGAAGGAGTTTGTGGAGCGCATCAATCGGCTTTCAAGATGAAGTGGATGATCAGAAGGAATGGATACTATTGGCCGACTATTCTTGAAGATTGTTTTAAATATTTTAAAGGATGTCAGGGGTGTCAAAAGTTTGGTAATATTCAAAGAGTGCCTGCATCGGCTATGAACCCTATAATTAAACCTTGGCCGTTCCGGGGATGGGCTATCGATCTCATCGGTCAGATTTATCCGCCATCGAGCAAAGGACATAAATTTATTCTGGTTGCTACCGATTATTTCACAAAATGGGTTGAGGCAATTCCTTTAAAAAAGGTGACATCGGCTAATATGATCGATTTTGTGAAAGAGCATATTGTTTACCGATTTGGTATTCCTCAAACTATCACTACCGATCAGGGTACTATGTTTACATCGGGAGAATTTGATGAGTTTGCTGTAGGTATGGGAATTAAAGTTTTAAATTTTTCTCCATATTATGCTCAAGCTAATGGTCAGGCTGAGGCTTCTAACAAAGGGATCATCAAACTCATTAAGCGCAAAATTAAAGAAAATCCTAAGAGGTGGCATACAGTATTAAATGAAGCCTTGTGGTCATATCGGATGTCATGTCATGGTACAACCAAAGTGATGCCTTATCAGTTAGTATATGGACACGACGCAGTATTGCCTTGGGAAATTAAAAAAGCGGCTCTAAGCGAATCGTTCTCAAAAAATCGGTGACGGTAGATGATTATGATACTCTTATGAAGGATGAGTTGGAAGATGTGGTGGGTCATCGGTTAAGGGCTTTAGTTAGCATCGAAGAAAATAAGAAAAGAGTAGCGGATGGTATGACAAGAAGGTGAAGGTAAAGGAGTTTGCCGATGGAGATCTGGTCTGAAATTGATTTTACCGATTGGGACTAAAAGTTCAAAGTTTGGAAAGTGGTCTCCTAATTGGGAAGGTCCATATCGGATAAATCGATCATTCTCAGTAACACATATATTCTAGAAACCCTCGAAGGGGTTGTGTTTCCCGAGCATTAAATGGAAAATATTTAAAGAAATATTACCCTAGTATCTGGATGGATGCATAAAAGTAGAAGTGCCGATAACAAATTCTATCGGCTAAAATTATACAAGGATGTCAATGTCTCATAAAGTGCCAATGCAATAGACAAGATTTATAAGTTTGACAAGGATTGGATAGCCAATATCGCACGCAGGTGAATCTGGTCGGCTTCCTTCATTTCTTTGATGTCTTCATCGGCAGCACCCTCCACAGAGCTTGAGTTTTTTTCTTCATGGCCAAGGCTTTGTGAGCCTGGATGTCTCTTTCTTCTTTGAAGGGCCTTGATGGCATCGGTAGCTGGCTTTCTTCTTGTTGGGCATGAGTTAAGGCTGCCTTGACTTCTTTCAATTCAGCCAATAGAGCCATCCTCTTTGCCGATAGATCCAAGATTTTCTGCTTAAATTCAGCGCCCGAAGTCTGCAAGTTGCCGATGCCCTTGTGCTTCTCATCGGCAATCTGTTTCAGGTGTAGCATCTCTTCTTTGAATTGAGCCTGAGCTGCTCTATCGGTAATGCGTTGAGCAGCCCGTTGATATTGCAGTTGGCGGCTTTCTAAATGGGCTGCTGGGAAGAGTGCTTCTTCAACATCGGCAGGGACCTGGCCACGGATTGTTTTGAAAATTGCCTTTGTGGGGTCCGAGTCATCTACCGGTTAGGCGGTATCCTGCTTTGTAACAAGTCCAGAGAGCTTCCAACTTGGACTTAATTTCATCGATATTGTTCCCGAAGGCAAGGAAGAACTTGTTTCCTCTCCATCATCGTCGAAACGTCAATGGCAAAGGAAAATAGGCTGTTTGGGGAGTCTTGTTCTGAGAAAAAAAAAAAAGAGGTCGATTAGGATAAGTATGAATATTATAAATCGACTAGGTCAATCGGCTTACTGTTTCAAGGCAATTTCACATGCTTGGTTTGGAGGAAACAGCACTGGAGTATGCCGTGTGGAGGATCGACTGAGCTTGCCGATGGGATATCCTCTGTGGCCTCATCGGTGGTTGGCCCTTGGGGTATGATGACCAATGGTATGTCCTGTACAGGAGGATTAACTGCTTGCTCAGTTGCATCGACTGATTCTGGCCAGCTTGTAGATGTTGGGGCAGATGTGGGGATCGGCATGGACTTATGTCGTTTTGGTTGTGCCTCGACATCTGTTAAGGCTTTGCGCTTTGCTTGGGCCTCAGCAACGGTTGGCTGGCGGGCATCGGCACTTGTTGGTTGTGGAGCTTGAACATCTGGTACGCTTGCCGATGTACCCATTTGTTGCTGCAAAACAAGTGTAAGGTATGATATTTAACAGATAAAATGTAAAATCAAAGGAATACCTCTGAAGGTTTGTCAGAGGTAGTGGTGCTTGATGTCGGAGGAATTGCCGATGATGATCCACCAGCGGCTCTTACACCCTGATTATTAATGTTAATACAGTTTGTGATCGGCATGAGTAGAAATAAACAGGGTTGTTACCTTGAATGCCTTGATCAGGGTTGTAGCAGCAGCCAATGGAGTGGCCCTAGCTGTAGCCAATTTGGACTTGGAGGTGATGGTCTTGGCACGGGTCTTCTGGTGAGTCAAAGCAGCTAAGGTGGGGGCATTGTAGCCGATCGGTGATATCGGGGAAACAGGCCGAAGATCGAAGGGTTTCCCACTTTTGCTCATAGATGGTGCTGGGTTGTTAACCTATCACGAGAAAGTTAGTTACTGATATATGAAAGGAAAAAGCAGAAGGGAGTTAAAAGAAACTTACTGCATCATCGGGAATAGCGTATTCGAAATCGATCATGTGCCGATATGTGTGAGCAGATGCAAATAGTTGTTCCTCCACTCTCGCCACCATTGCTTATATGATTCGGTGATGAAAGATCTTTGGTGTCGGATGGATGATAGATCGACATCTGTAGTATCGACATCGGGGAGAGTCATACTACCTGCTCTCCAATCTGTTCCACGGTGATTGTTTCTCCGGGTTTGATCACATCGGCAAAACAAAGTTTGATTGGCGATTTGCCCAAAAGCCAATTGACGTGATACTACCGATGGATTGTAAAATTCATACGTGATATTGGTGTTTTTCCGCTCACCAATGTGTTCACCGGGGATTGCCACAGGAGTAATGATGGCCATCATGAGTTCATTATCCCGATTCGAGTGTCATCGGCAAAGTTGAAAGAAGGGGAATCTGTTTTCTTCGTCAAAATAAGGTACCCGGACCCTATGATCACGAGAAAGACCATTGTAGAAGCTTTGGAAGAATCATCGATCTGGTCTTCATTGGCCTCTGTTCGGGGAGGACAATTATGGCTTCACCAAAATTGAGGGTGGCGTGTTGTTGATTCCTCATCCCCAAGCACGTGGTCTTGACAATTTCTCGTGGGAATTGTTGGGCAAAGAAGTCCCATTGCAAGCGTTTGTGCATATGGGCATTCAACCACATGTTGATAAACCACCACGGGCCTCCTAAGTTGCCGATGGGTTCGCCAAGCAAAAGTTTACGAGACACTTGATGAAGAAGATGATAAGTGGAGCTCGGAAGGTATCGGCCAAGAGGAACCTTACACCATTGGCCAAGAGTTCACCCGCGGGGGGAGAAAGGCGTTGGTTGGTCCCTCTTGATCGACCACGAAGATAAATTTTTCTAACCACATATTCAAGAATGTGGCATGTTCCCTCTGGTTAATCTGTCCGGTCCTCGGCATTCTTGAATATATCCCGTCAACCATTGATATTGCGGGTATTCACCCTATATTCGGATTTTACGCCATAGATGGAGCCTTCATCGGCGGTTGAAATGTCCAAGCCGGTGAGCATGTAGACATCGGCAAGTGTGGGAGTAATGGGCCATGTCCAAACATAAAAGTGTTTGTTGTGTGCGACCCGAAGTAAGCAATTTGCAATCATCATTGACTCGTTCTTTTGCATATCGGCAATGGATAGCCTAATGCATTGGTCTAGCTTCCGTTACGCCCAAAGTGTACTTGCATCGACTGTTGACCCTCAAGTACCAATCTTTCCACCCTTTGGTGGTTTTGGGCCAAGATCGGAATGTATCTTTCCATAAATTCAGAGAGAAATTTTGGGTTCTAAAAGGGATTACATTAACCTCTGCATTAATCGGATCGAGTTGGATCTGGGTTGCCCATTGGTCCTAGGCATTGGAAATGCGGTGATCGGTTGGAATAACTAATTTGTTGCGAAGTTCCTAAGTTTAGAGGATCCGAAGAACAAAGAAAAGAGAAAATTACCAAGCTGTATGAACTCGCAAAAGACCGAGAGGAATCGAGGTAAAAAGTAATGAAAGTGGAACGAACCGCAGGGACGTCGAAGTTGATTGCCATTATCTTGAGGTAGATGGGGGCACGGCTGGAGACTCGAGGTTGATCTTTGGAGAAAAGTTCTTGTTGGTTGAGGTCACGCAGTTGTTCATCGGAGTCGCCGCCGGAAAGAGAGAATGCCAAAGATTGGAGTCTAAGGGTAGAAGACGAGCGTTCCGGAGAAATCTATTTATAAGCCGCTTGGAGTAGGGGTATTCTGGACTTATCTCTATGCCGCGCGCATGTGGGTCGAGGTGGTTCAGATGGATATGGTAACTGTTCACACGATAATCAAGGGATTGTACAGATGATTTGATGGCAAGTAATCATGACTTGGAAGAGATCTCGGTATAGGATATTTTAATTCTGAAAATGGCGGCATTATTATGTTAGGATCTTGCCGATGGATTATTGTTTTGGTATCTTAACCATAATTAGGGCAAGAGTGGTTGGAAATTGTGCGATATTTACTGAGGTGCGTGAATCAGGACTAGATTTGATTAGATTTGATAACAGATCAAGTTTTGGCTTGGAGGATGAGTTACGGTAATTGGGCGAAGGCAAATGTTATTTGGAGTAAATTTCGGAGCATTAATGGTTTTATACTCCAAAATTGGGGGGGCATGTGTTGACACCGTTTTTTGCACGTGTCAAAATGATCAGAATGGGCTAATCGGCAGGAGGAAAGTTACTGTATACGCTGACAGCCGATGAAAATCAGCTTGTAAAGATGGTTGCCAATGAATGGTGGTGATCGATGGAAAGGTTGATTTAGACTCGGGCGTTGCCGATAAGGTTGGAGATGTTATTGTCGATGCCGATGAAGGAAGGCTTGAAAACTACTACCGATGAAACAGGAAGTATGCCGATGGAAAGGAGGTCGGTGAGAATTCCATCGTAATTGAGGCGGACAGGGAAATAGATAGGAATTGATTTCCTTTTCTATATTTGTTAGAGTATGATTCATGTAAGAGTCACGTGTTTCCTTAGATATGGACTTGGTGTCCTAGTCGTATTTGGTTATGTCTCTTTAGATCAGGGTATAAATATAGATTGAGGGACAATGTAATAGATATCAATCAATATCAAAACCAATTTTTACTCCTATTTGCATCTACTTACTTTTCGGCGACTTCGTCAATTTGCATATTTTTTCCTTTTTACGAGTTCTCATTGATTCGGCGAGTTGCATCGCTTTAGTGCGACCTTCGGCGATTCTCGAGTTCCGCGTGAGTACCTCTTGGCCGTGACTTCCGGGCGTATCACTGTTGTCAGGACCAAAGTGCTCGTATCTTCATCCTTGTCGATTAACAAGTCAAATTGACTGGCATGCTTTGGATATCGATTCGGGTATTAGCCCTTTGTGTTTGTAGATCCACTTTTGCATCAACACCTTCCAAAAAACACTAGTCTATATCTAGAAGTTTAGAACTTATAGCTTTCAAAAAGACACTCTGCAGAGGAGTACACGTTAACCCCACCAAAAACAAGGGATATCGCCCATACGACCCGTCGGTACATAAGGGATACCTCGATGTCTCAACATTTCCCCAATTCAGCCAAGATGTTCACTAAAGGTTTGATTGGTTCCTGGGTAATGCTACCATGATCTACCCAGTGCCACCTTCATGCCAGTTTCTCGAACAACTCGGTCGCAATCGGTTACTTGGCTTGTCACCCCCATTTGTGACAAGTGGTTTGTACTATTTTGTGTTCAGAACTCACTATTATGGATGCACGGTCCTTAATCGGTTAGCACGCTATGTCATTCAAGATTCCGCCCTCTTGCCATGACCATACCCCTTGCCGACCATCACTCATCTCATATTCAAAGTGGAACAAGTGTTGATCCCTTCCCTTTGGTGTTGCTTAGTGGACAAACATGCCTATCATCATGCGAGTAATGAGAAATCCATCATCAACTCGACTCTAAGATCTAAGCATACTAAGCAAGAATTAATAAAGGAAACAAGCAAGGTTGATTGGTGTCGCAATATGTGGATCACGGCTTGGAATAGGTAAAACCCCCTGGTTCAACTAGTCATATAGTAACATAGCAATGCAATAGATAACCATAGTTCATAATGCAATTAGGAAAGCATAGGGATGCATACGGTCCTGCCTTGATCTACGATGCTCGGATCGATGACGCGCTCCTCTTCCTGAGCAATCTCCTCGCCTTGGACTTCCTCGAGAATTTCATCACCTATTCATTCATGATGCTTGATGAGTATAATGCATGAATGTAAATGACATGCTATGCAATGCTTTGATGCTTGTCGATTAACTTTAGCTCTTAGGTATTAAGTGTTCAAGTGTTGTACTAATAGGCTGTCGGAGTGAGTTATCGGATAGTCCGATGTATGAGCGGCGGACAGTCCGGTGACTCAGGGACTTAATGAAACCGAATAGCTAAATTGATGAACCCTCCGTGGTGATTCACGGACACTCCAGTGGTACTTGGTGGTTTTGGGAAACTTAAGTGATTACACTATAAATCAACGGAACATTCTATTGAGGTGACGGACCATCCGTCGGGCTAGGTCTAGGTTTCATTAAATGGCTAGTGTTTAGGTTCCATCGAAACGTTTCGCCAAAGGTGATAGAGCTTCCGCCACTAATTGGCTATCTTCGGGTTTTTATGTGAAGCAAGTCTATAAATCAGCAGACACTCCGGTGTGAACCGCAGACTCTCCTCTGTAACAAGTTTGTAGCCATAGACTCTCTAGTTGGTTTATAATTCCATGCACACTCCGGTGAATTATAAAGTGCTCTGCTTAAGTTAACAGACAAATGGCTATGGTGTCGGATGACAGTGAACCATACTTGCTACTTCGAAATGCAAATCTTCACATTAAGCATTTGCATGGCCAAAACATCACTAGGATAAGTTTCTAGTGTCCTATGGAGCATATCTAGCTAGTTCGTTCTAGCTCCAAAGTGTGCAAACTTGGATTTGGCCAAAAGGTGATATTTTCTAGGGTTAGTGCTCATGAAAGTGAAAACTAGGGTCTTGGCTCAAATCAAACCATACCAAAGCTGCAAAAAATAGAGGCAAGCTCCTCAAAGGTGGTGGAGAAGCTGGATCTAGCTTTCGTGACTTGGTTCTTGCTCCTTGCCTTCTCCTCCTAGCTCCAAATGGCAAGGGTGAGAGGGCTCCTCCCCCTTCAAACCTAACCTCTTGTGGTGCACGAGGATGATCTCCATCTCCATCCTAGCAGCTCCAAGCTCCAATCCCCTTCTCCTTTCTCCTCCTTTCCTTCTTCTTCTCCTTGCTTGAGTATGGGGAGGGTAGATAGAGAGAGTGATGAACTAGAGACAGAGGGAGTGTGAGAGTGATTGGGTGAGCTACCTAGGCTCCTGGTTTGGGTGCTCCACAAGATGGACAGGTGTGCTGGTTTGTGGGACCAAAGGAGCTAAGCAAGTGACACTTCAACTCTGCTGAATGGGTCATGCTGACGGACCATCTAGTGGTGCGACGGACTGTCCGGTAGGTGTCGACAGAAATTGTCAGAAACATAACTCTGTCAGACGGTTTAAATGAGCTGACGGATCGTCCGGTGAGTGAGGTGGATTATCTATCGGTTCACCTGAGAGCAAACTAAAAGCATATTTCAGCACAACTTGAATTTAGATTTCAATTTGGATGCAAAAGATGATCATGATGCTTATGCGTACAAACATGTCTTGATCGGGTTATGATAGAGAGGGTGCTCAGAGGATATCCTCATAGTATGACCTAGAACCTAGCAAAACTCCCACGAACTCAAAATCCATCAAAGAGGTTGGGGTTTTCTCAAATTTCCTCCAAAGGGTGGATTTTTGTGCTTGTGATGAATTTTCCCAAATCACTAGTAGACATGTTCTTCAAAGGTCCTAGCACGTATCCTAACCCTCGAAACAACCCCAAACTCGCTGGAACACAAAATCCATCAAAAGCATAAGAGAGGGAGACTGGGAGAGGGAAAAACCAAATCAACTCAAACTCAAGATCTTGGGACAATGATTTCAGAGGACAACTTTATTCCACAAAATCAACTTCAACAAGATTTGGGCTTATAGATTACACAGATAGTGGAATCACTCACTTCATCTGTAGATCTGTCTCAGCTGCAGGAAACTAGAACTGGAAACTACCTATAAACATAAGTAAAAACAATAGGAAGAGATGGAATGGTTAAGACAATCATCCTCTTATTTATAGAGCTATTACACAATCCCTAACATGCCCTTAAATATTTTGGCTGAACCACTTCACTCTTGGTGCAAAATGGTCCAACTTAAGATCCAAGCATCTAAGGGCCATGAGCTCTTCACGACTTTGCTTCGCATCGACGCAAGCTTTGCGATGACGCTGTAACGAAAATGGACCTCGGCCCATTTTAGTTTGGATTTTGGTGTTTGATGATCAACACAACCAAATTGGACTAATGAATTTGCGAGTGTTTGTTTTGTAGTCCACTAACGTGCAACTGTGACTTGGACGAAGGCGATGTGGTGATTCGGATGATCAACACCTCAAGCAAGACCTTACAATCATCATGGGAGACCTACAAGGCTAAGCAAAGTCCAAGGCACGAAGATGGAACCAATCCGGACGCAAGGATCGTAAAGAAACAGTGAAGAAGGGGTTCGGCGGAAGGACCGGACGCACTGACCGGACGCGTCCAGTAGGAAACCTTAGCAGTGAAGGCGTCAGTCCATGTACAGGACGCCGAGGGGACGGGCACCGAACGCAACCGTGTTACTGTTCACCAAGGCGGCTGAACTTCAGCGTGCATGGGACGCAGGCGGCAGGAGGACCGGACGATGTGGCATCAGCTTCCAATCAAATCCAGAGAGGTTCCAGAACGGCGCAGAAGCGACCGGACGCGTCTGGTGGCTTGTCGCACTCGACATCAGCGTCCAATGTGAGGAGTGCGCCAATGGTCGGCTAACGATCATTTCGACCGTTGTGAGAGACCAGACACATCCGGTGCTAACGCAACCAGCGTCCGGTGCAAGCAGAAAAGTTGGAACTCGGGACCAACGGCTAGTTCTCACATTTGGGGCTATAAATATACCACCCCAACCGGCCAAATAAAGTGAGGAAAAGCTATGGGAAGATGCTATAGTGTTGATACACCATATTAGAGTTCTCCATTTGCATAGAGCTTAATATATAGATCACAAGGTGATTAGCGTAGGTGCTTTACGAAGTGTTTAGTTTAGTTAGACCACGCTCATATGCGCTTGCTCTAGGTTTAGGTCTAGTGTTTAGTGAGGTTTGCACACCTCTTACCTCACGGTGTTTGCGCGCACCATTGTTGTACTCGACGGGGCTTGTAGTCTTACGAGACCACACCTACCGTGTTTGTGGTGTGGCCGTCACCGTGTACCGAAGCGAATAAGGCCCACGGTGGTTCGGCTGGAAGCTTGATAGTGAAGACGGCGGAGAGCGGTCCGGGAGAGGCACACCGAAGACCCACTTGCGCTTGGGGAATGTCCAAGGCTATCCACGGAGTTATCCGACCGGGAGCTTGGCCCTTGCGAGGGATTCCTTGCGAGGGGCTCCAACAAGGACTAGGAGGAAGCTTGAGCGCTTCTCGACATCTCAGTAAAAATACCAAAGTCGTCAATAGGAGTTTGCATTTCTATCGCTCTTTTACCTTCCGTATTTATATTGTAATCTTGGTTATGTGTTTTACTTTTCCTAGCTTAGTTGGTAGGCTAGTCCACACACATGGGCATATATCAACTATGCATGTGTTAGCAGTTTAATCATCTTGATGGGGGAGTGTTAGACTGTGGCTTGTATTACGTCTAAGTGTAATCCAATCGGACTGTATTCAATCGGCATAGTTTGCCTGTCATGGCCTTGTTGGTCTTTGTAACCTGCTAGATTACGAATTCTTGACCCCCTCCAAACTATATAACGAGAAGATGCAGCCCACCATTCAAAAGAAGAAAAAGATGCAGCCCCAAGAGGGTTAACCCTTCCACAATTCTTTCAAAACGAAGTATTTCTTCAGCTCACACACCTGGAGCCTGGAGGACTGTGCTTGAGCTGGACACGGGCCAAATAGAAGGCCGTACGCACGCAGGCTATCTTCAACAGTCTTGGGTAAGACCACAGGTCCTGATTGGAATTGCGAGCGAATCTTCAAGTGCGTGGACACGTGCGAGCGCCGAACGGCCACGTGGGCGGGGCCCTTGCCTTTGCAACTTGCACCGGGGCTCGAGGGGTACGATACGGGATTCCCCTGCTTTGCACGTGCGTGCGACTTTGACCGCGCTGTAAGAAAGAGCTACTCAGCCTCCTACGTGTCTCGAGGTGATTATATACTAATAAAAAGATTTTTTATCGGCTAGGGATACTGCATCTGTCTCCAAAAGGATTCAACATAGTATACGTGTCTGTTTAAACGCTTCACATTTGACTAAGTTTTTTTTAGTAAATAATACTCACATTTATGATTTTAAATTAATTTATTATAAAAATATATTTTGTAACTAATCTAACGATATTAATTTTAATTTGATATTATAATTATTTATATTTTTTATCTATAATTGATCAAACTTGATATACTAAAACATGACGTTTTTCTAAAATTGTATTCTTTTGAGACGGAGGAGTACTAATACTGCTACCCAATGCACAAGGTTGGTCTTACCGATAGGCCAATTTAGTTGAGACACTGGACATGCAACGCTAATGACATTATCAGGACAGCTAATTTACAGTTATCATAAATTAAATTATTGTAAGTTTGATTGTTTCAAAAAGATAAATCTTTTTCAAAAAGAATTTGAAGGGTTTTTTTTGTTTCGTAGTAGTAGAATTGCTAGAAAATAAAGAATTTCGTTGTAGAATCCTAAAATAAAGATAAAGTACTGCTTCTAGTTCGACTTTATGTAATCGAATACGAGTTTTTTCGAGTTGTTCAAGGGTCCCTCTACGCAATTCTTTCGAATAGTACTTAAGATCCTCTGTTTTTATGTTATAATGTAGCTAGTGATGCTCATTTCATATAGTAAACATGCACTTTTTAATAACTAAGGGAGTATTGGTTTAAGAGCACTTTTTTCTAAAAAAGATTATATGTCCGACAAGCAGCTCAATGCCTTGATTATAGTTTTATCATATTATCAAATAAATTCAATATAAACATGGTAATATAGTATACATGCATGTCTCTCCCTATATATATATCAGTTTGTTTTCCGTTACTATTCATTCAGTTCGTGCATCTCCTCGTCCCACTAAAATCTCTGCATACATTTGTATACCTTTTGGAACCACGTGCGATTATTGGAACAACAGCAGCATATACCAAATCTTACAAATGACGTAGACAAAGCACAACTAGAATTTTCAGCCAAAATGATATATGTAACACCAGCCAGGCCTTCTGCTGCCGACATCTTTTGCTTTGTACTCCATCGGTTCAAAATTATAAGTTATTTAGACTTTTTAGATAAATTATTTTCACTATGCACCTAGATATATATTACTCTTTCTGTTTCAAAATAAGTGATGTTTTTTTACTTTTAAACTTCTTATTTTTTGACTGTTCGTCTTATTCATTTTTTCAAATAATAAAACAAATAAATCATTATTTTGAAGTATCTTTAATGATAGAATAAGTTATAACAAAATAAATAATATGTATACAAAAATTTTAAATAAGACGACGATCAAACGAGAAACAAGAAGTTCAAAAGTCAAAAACATCACTTATTTTGAGACGGATGGAGTATATGCCTAGATTCATAATAAAGGTTTGTTTGAATCTCTACAACTAATAGCTAGCTACTAAAAATTAGTTGAGGACCTATTTAGATCCTCATTTAATGTCCGGCTAATGTCTTACTTATCATCCGGCTAACAATTATTTCTAGCTAACAACTAATGGTTTAGCTGCTAAAAAATGGCTGAGAATCTATTTGTATCCTCGTTTAATAAGTCCAGGTAATGTCTTACTTATCACCCACCTACTCCCTTCGTCCTATAATAAAGTGTATTTTAGCATTCAAATTTTGTCCTAAAATATAATGCATTCTAGAGGACAAAACCCAATTTTGCATTAAATATTTTCCATTTATCAACCAATCATCATTAATCATAACGTCTGATTAGAAAATAAAATGAGGATACATACGTCTTATGTGTTCTCTCTTAATTTGTCTTAAAAATTCTAAAATGCACTATATATTACATGACAGAGGGAATAAACCGTTACTTCAAGCTACAACTAATAGTTTAGCTGCTAAAAATTGGCTGAAGATCTATTTGATCCTCATTTAATAAATCCAGCTAATATTTTACCTATCACCCAGCTAACAATTAGTAGCTATTAGTTGGTTTCTCCTAGCTAACACAGCTAATAGTTAGAGCTAACATATATATACTCCTAACTACAGCACTAGTACTTGCTAATCATTTCTTGGTTCGTGTGCATGGATCGATATCTCGAGAACGATCCTGCAGAAATGGCTGAGTAATGACAGACAGATATGCGTTGATCCATCACAGTAGCAGGGCGTACGAGCTAGGGCTGTATACAATTCACCTAGCTATTGCAGCAATATTTTTCTGAGACCCAACAGCTGTGCTGCTGCAGGCGATCTGTTTGTTACGATCCTACGACATGGATGTGTGCACCTCACGAAATCTGCCCTCCCGGATTTGGTGCTGAATGTCATCTTGTCTCGGTCAGTGCAGCAGCAGCGGCTAGCCCTGTACAAGTGTAGATCGATTACAGTGCTAAACTGGCAATCATTTCATTCCTGTAGACTGTAGTGTTACCCTACATGCAAGGCAGACTAGTTTGACCGAAATTTTATCGTTATTTTCCAAGTTGATTTGTAAGACAATATATTCTTCTTACAGTGTTTTTCGAGTCCTCAGCAATAATTTTCGAATTGCGGTACTGCATATTATTTGTAAGACAATGGAAAGTTAATTTCAGTGTCTATGCATGGTCTCCTTTGAAATGTGGAAATTTTTCCGTTTCTTATATTTTTCTGTGAAAATAAGTTGAAATTTCTATATGATTCATGTGAAATTCCCGTGTTCCAAAATGTCCCTATATTGTTTACACCGGCATAGCTAAGTCCCTTTCACGAAGTATATATTGACATATACGAATACAAATCATAAGAACAATACCAACAATAATTGCATAGCCTATATGTATTATTACATATTTCATAGGTTTCTATCGCCTAAAATCTTAGAGTGCTTTCATGTGACGAGTTCGAGAGGGGATTGCCATTAGGAAGAGGTGGGAGGCTTAGAGAGGAAATTGTACGTTGGGCTACAAGTCAGCCAGGTGGAGGACACCACCGGCGGGGAGAAGAAGAAGACAACATACAAGAATGGCCCGGCGATAATGAGTTAGCACGAGAGGGGATTACCGTTCGGAAGAGGTAGGGGCTTATAGAGGAAATTGTACATTAGACTACAAGCCAGCCTGGCCGGTGGAGGACACCACCGGCAGCAGGAGAAGAGGAAGACAACAAAAGAGCTGAGAGACACAAGAATGGCCCAGCGATAACGAGTTAGCACAAGAGGAGATTGTCGTTCAGAAGAGGTGGAGGCTTATATAGGAAATGGTACGTTAGACTACAAGCCAGCCTAGTGGAGGACACCACCGGCTGCGGGAGAAGAGAAAGACAGCAAAAGAGCAGAGAGACACACAAGAATGGCGGAGTGATAACGAGTTAGCACAAGGGGGGGGAGAGGCGGGCAGTATAAACAACGCACACCCCCAATTTGGAGTTCTACGTTATTATTATTCATAGGGAAAAACTCGACAGCTCATAATAGATAATGTAATACAAACCAGGCTTGAAGTCATGCACATGTACACACACGTATCTGCTATCCAAACCCTTTGCAAAATGATTAATGCATACGGTGGCACCGTACCTAAGCACATCTTTAGCCTATTGGTAGCTAGCTAATGCATATGCATTGACCAAAATTGCAAATCACAACATTCATATATAAAATATCTTACGGCCACTTGGCCTGCAATCAGTTTACCAAGCAGATTGGCAACAATCGCACGCTCAGTACAGCGCACGGTGGCGCATATACTATATACAATTCATGTTATTATTACTTCAATGTCTCAATAATTCTGCTAAGCCTATAGGGCAATAACTGAGATCTAACCAACTACTTGTTAGTATATGGTAGTAGTACTATATTCTTCTTCTTTTCTGTGTTGATTTATGACATGTTTATTTGCCTCGGAAAAACGATATCTTGTTTATTATATTATGCTGTAGTCCATAAACAATTTCTGAAAAAATAGTTTGTATGATTATTGAATCATGATGAACAGATCTGGCTCTATTAATTTTTTTAGTTGGACAGTATGGCAGTATAAGAAAAAGACATTTCTATGGCTGAGGACATGGTTGTTGAGTGCATATACGTAGACGTACACAAGGAAAGCCTTTAACTTAAAGATTGAAAACAAAGATTTTTTTTAGAAAAAAATATGCATGATATTTAGTTCCCTAATGGCCGTCATGCATGGGTACAGTACAAATAATTGAACTATATATGATTCTCTAATCCTAAATGTCCATCTGAATTTACTGCAGTTCTTAATTAGGAGCAGTTATATATGTTTAGATTACTATATACCTGTCTCCAACAATGATACACATGCAAAGCACTTTATTTATCTCAACTATTGGCAGTTGAACAATAGTTATCCAATTCTGAATGCACATCTGAATGTATTGTAGTCTATGTTGAAATACTGTATATCTGTCGCAAGTAGTGGTACACCAGCCACTTTATTAATTTCAACTATCGGTACATATACACCAATGCAAGTTAACTTGAAAGTTCAGACTGAACTGACAGCACTACTTTACTGTAAATGGAAGTTTAGAGACTAATATTTGCTTATTATCCAGGGATTAAAGTTAATATTGTGATTCCAATCAAAACTGAAGATTGTAACACCAGTTTTTGTAGATCTAATGAAGAATAGCTTGTTCACTAAAACTGAACAGTTTATTAGGGGGTGTTTGGTTCTTTAGTCGCTCCTAAAATTCATGTCACATCGAATGTTTAGGTATTAATAAAGAACATTAAATATAGATTAATTACAAAACCAATTACATAGATGGAGGCTAATTTGCGAGATGATTTTTAATCCTAAGTAATATGTCATTAGCACATGTTTACTGTAGCACCACGTTGTTAAATCATGAACTAATTAGGCTTAAAAGATTCGTCTCGTAAATTAGTCGCAAGTTGTGTAACTAGTTTCGTAATTAGTCTATATTTAATACTCCATATATGTGTCTAAACATTTGATGTGACAAGAATTTTAGAAGACCCTGTTGAAACAAACAGGCCCTTGCTCCTACCAGTATAGGGTCCTTGTGGGTCTCCTACATATATTTTGGCTTTGTTTAGATTGCAAGTTTTTTCACTCTCTCTCCATCACATCAAATTTTGAGAGAAAAATGCATGGAGTATTTGGGCTGTTGAAACCAAAATAACTAATTATGAACAATCTGATTTTGTTCAAAAACTGAGAGGGTACAAGTTCCAATACAATGAGAAGTACTCTATAATGTGATATGCATGCTTCTTTTTATGTTGATTCTAGCCTAACCATAGGTAACAGGCGCAACTCAGCCCTTGTTTAGTTCGCAAAATTTGGATTTTGGGGCTAACCCCAATCTTTTTATTTGGCAAATAGTGTCCAAACATTGAAATTAGGCTAAAAGTTCAAATACAATGAACTGAATTAGTTTTTCTTTTCGTAACATTTAATATGCATGCATCTTTTTTCGATGTTGATTCTAGCCTAACCATTTTGGAAAAGGCACCAACTAAACACGGCGTCACTTTGGCTGTTTGGCATGTTTGATGGAAAAAAGGGGTCTCCTGCATTTTTGTAACTTTGAGGATGTTATTTATCCCGATCAAGATGCGTGATGCATTCTTTTTGCTATAACAGAGGTACGGTGCATGGTGCGAAGTGCTTCTTTATGGGCAAGGACAACGGTGGTTGCATTCTCATTGTTATTATCCAATCAAGCTAGGCGGCACAAAAACCCATGCAGATCACCTTTTCCGCAAATCTATGGTCTTTGCAGAATTACACACAGTACACATTTCATTTGTGGTTGCATTGTCCATGGCTCCACTGCTCACTCTACTCAACTACGATTTTGGGTTTTGGCGAATATTTCACCAATAGAACGTGATCACTACCGGAAACATCATATTTGCCGAGTGCATTCTATCAGGCACTCTGCAAAAAAAAAAACTGTTTGTCGAGTGCTACAAAAACCACACTCAGCAAAATAATAATCTCTTTGCCGAGTGCTTAAAAAAATCACTCGGCAAAAGAGAGACACTCGCAACAAACTACCATGTGGACATCCGTCAGTTAGTGTGCCGGCCGTTAAAGTTTGCCGAGTGTTCCGTTAGTGGCACTCGGTAAAGAAATAAGTTTGCCGAGTGTCAGGGCCGGGGCACTCGGCAAAAATGTCTGCTTTATCGAGTGTCAAATCTCGACACTCGGCAAACGCGCTGTGACCGTCTCCATGCCGTCACGTTCCTTTTTTTTTGCCAGCGCGCGGTTTCAGCTCTCGATAAAGTATTTGCCGAGTGCCCGATAAAAAAAACACTCGGCAAAGAGACGTTTGCCGGCACTATAGATACCGTGTGCTGTTTGCCGAGTGTTACACTCGGCAAATCCTACATGGCAAATCTACTATTTCGGATAGTGGATCCTTCTGCTTTCATACATGATACAACCCTTCCTCACTTACTCCACCCTCCCTCCCTCGTGAACATTTGACGATGCAACCACTAAGAGGACTTGAGGCATGTTTGGCTGCCAGCCACGGCCAGCTGTCGCGGCGCCGAAAATCCACGCCACAACTGTGGCGAAGTTTTGTGAAGAGAAAACATGTGGCAGCAACTGCTTTTTCTGCCACAAAACATCAGTTTTTTATTATACGGCGCGCCGCACCCCTTAGACGTGTGATATGTGGCTGGGAACCAAACACCCATTTAATCGCACAATTCTTGGCAATAACAATAATGGTTAACCTTTTTATTTCCAAAACTAGCTAGCCGGAGCTCTCCTAAATCAATTAAAAGAAAGAAATAATGTCACTATACCCCCAACCATTACGACAATCGGGAGGTCTAGGACATGTATAAGCACAATTATTGAAGACATCACATCACATGGTAAAATATGAGAAGCACAAGAGTGCGAAAAAATCAGTAGTCCTTAAAGAAAAGACTCAACGATCCTCTCCTTCGGCAATAATAAGTGATGAGAAATTTGATTGATATATAGATAACATTTCACTGGTTTGACGGAAATCTCATACCATTTAGTCTTTGAACAATTTTGTGTTTTCGAAATCCATGTGGTGCATCTACACATCCAACTGCGTGCAGTGGTCTACCTACACATGCTTACATTGCATTGCATTGTGCACAGCCAAAGCACAGCAAACCAGCGTGGCCATGAATAATGTGCATGAGTGTGGCAGAGAATAATGATTGAGGCAAGCTAGAGAAGAGAGAGATAGAGAGCAAGAATAAAAAGAAGTCGGCCCCATATATAAAAGAAATATACAATATACGTGTAGTAGTGAACATGGGGGGTGTTGTTGTAGTGCCCTTGTCCTCATTAGATGAGTACTATAGATAAGGTTATCAAACACATGACATGAGAGACCCTCTTCTAATCTAATAACCTCCTCCTCATAATTAAGAAGCCTAAACTCTTTCTAAATTCTACACCAAACTATACACAATATATAATTTCCTCTCTTTAACTTTGGCCTCTTTAGTTTTGCCCTCCAAGCAATGCAAGCAAATGAGCATGACCAACCCCAATGCAAGCAAAAATACCCACCCCATGGGTGTGGGGTCTGGGGTGGCTAGCTAGTAGCTACCTTGGGCATGCTGCAACCATGGCTGTCCCATGCCACTATATAACAAATGGTCTCCTCTCCCTGCATTGTGAGGCTGGACTGAGGAGACAGACGACTCAGGGCAGAGAGAGAAAAGCTAAGATCGAGACACACATAGCTAGCAATGGGCAACAGCCTTAGGTGCTGCCTGGCCTGCGTCCTCCCCTGCGGCGCGCTGGACCTGATCAGGATCGTCCACCTCAACGGCCGCGTCGAGGAGTACGGCCGGCCGGTGGCCGCCGGCGAGATCCTGGCCGCCAACCCGAACCACGTGCTCAGCAAGCCGTGCTCTCAGGGCGTCGCCGTGCGGAGGATCCTCATCGTGTCCCCGGACTCCGAGCTGGAGCGCGGCGAGATATACTTCCTCATCCCGGCGTCGTCGGTGCCGCCGGAGAAGAAGCCGCAGCCGCAGCAGCAGAAGACCGTCCTGCAGGCCGCTGGCTCGCACGGCGACCAGCTGGTGGTCAAGAAGGCGTCCTCTGCGGTGGTAGGCAAGACCGCTCATCATCCCAAGAGCAGTGGGCGCCGTGAGTTGGGTGACGCCTTGTCACAGAAGAGGTCGTCGCCGTCGTCATCGCACCGGCGACGACGCAGCGGCGGCTGCAGAACCGTCGTATGGAAGCCACACCTCGAGTGCATTGTTGAGGACACTTGAGCAGAAGTGGATCCATTTCTTTTCTTTTCTTTTCTTTTCTTTTCTTTATTTTTGGTTTTGTGAATCAAGGGGGGCTAATGCAATGTAACACCACCACCAGCATGGTGTTTTGCTCACTTTGTGTGGTTAACTAGTGAGTGCTTTTAATTTTTTGGGGGTAATTGTATATCCATGTAATGTTTTCCCCTTCCTACATATATATATGATGGAAATGGAGAGGGAGGGTTGTCACTTGTCAGATCTTTCTTGTTCTTGTTCGCTCTCTGCAATTGTCTTCCTGATTTTCAGGGTTTGTGCAGTGGTTGAGGAAGAGAGTAAATGATGAGGGGCTCAAAAATATTTCATCAAAATAAACAATAATACTCCTGCAATGCAAGTTGTTCTGTTTGAATACAGATTTCAAGATACCCAATGTTTAATATTAATCCCACTGATTACTGCACTTAATCCACCAAAGGCAAGCTATGTTCTCACATATCAAGATAGGGAGGATGATGTTACTAGGAGTAGAAATGAAGACTTAATCAATAGTATACTCTTTGTTGATTTTCCATCATACCTTAGTTTCTCAGCATCATTTGCTAACTAATAGTGGGAGACATGCATCATTTGACCAGGAATGATTAGAGGGTTGCTTTGCTAGATTTTATAAGGAGGTTGAGAAAAAAGACAACCGAGCAAGCAACGTTTTCAAGCAAAGACAGCTAAGAGGGTATATAGTTTATGTTTATAATATCTTTGTAGATGATGCTTTCCTCCATGAATTTGTCCTGTCCGTACTATTACACGATGAAGGCTCCCCCACAAATGCATTTAACTGGTCCAGAAGAAAGCTTACACAATTAGAGGACGATTGCAATTATTTAAATTGGCCAGGAAAAGAGAAAAATTCATGACCCTACCATTCATTTTGTATGGAAAAACATTTGCAGAATTTGAGCACTAGTGATGGCCACTGCTTTTCCCTTTACATAGAAAGATCGTCTAACGTTTATGAATCGTGTCATCTGTGCAGGCTTTGCCCCCTCTGTTTTCGCCTCTGAAAATTGGTTCCTGATTTTTATATATGTAACTGAGTGCCTCCATTAATAGCATTATGTTTTCCATTTCTAGACACAAACTCGGTTAGTCTTTGGTGGAGAACTTTGCACTCCAAACATTCCTAATACTATGTTATTGACTTGTGCAAACATATATTCAATACCGTTGAAAATGAAAAGTATCATTCTCATTACACAAAAAAGGAATTCTGATATTGATTCCAGAAACAAAAAGAACAGAACTACAATCAGTAATGTTGCCCATTGGCTAATAACCCAATACAAAATTTACATTAGAAAAGACAAACCACAGTAGTTCAGTAGTCATAGTAGTGAGGTCTTGTCATGTCAATCACCAATAATTGATATTGTGGTTGCAGAAACAGAAAACTGGACCTCTTGCTTGCCCTGTCCTGACAGAACACACGATCCATGCTCCAGAAATACTCTGGCGAAGATCTAAATCTTCAGTAGCTTATAACTTTACATAGTTCTGATCTCAAATTTCTACTGAAACTGACTGCTCAACAAAATATCTCAGTCCTCAACACAATAAGATACTAAATCCAAAGCTTGTAACTATTGTGTTGCTGCTGGCTTTTCTGAAATCTGAGACGTAATAGCAGTAAACTTTCAGTAGAAAATTCAGGTAACCTGCAAAATTTTCAGAAGGAAGTTTGCTTACAACCTGCATTTTGACAGCTTTGAGTTTGGTCATCAGCGACAAGGAACATGCATCAGTAGATGGGAGATAACACATATTTAGCAGTTTGCTTACATGGAACATGCAAGCTCTGAATTGAACTGAATAAACTGGCGTGAGCTCTTGGATCAGGCACCACAGCAAGCTACTCATTATCGGGCACAGAAAACAAACGCACACGCACACATGCTGCTGCACGAATTAAGCTGCGCACCAAATCACGCACGGATTCCCATGTCCTATCTTTTTAGTATTACCAATTTGATTCGTCTGTGTTTGTTTACGTCCAAAAGACAACTAATGATGCTTGGGGTTTCAGTATTAGTCAATGATTGAAGGCCTGCAACTGCAAGAGATTGAGTAGTAGAGGAGTAGTGTAGACCATTGGTGGTTTGCAGACTAGGATGTTCTTTTGTTCATTTATGGCTCATAATCATAGTTTTAAATCTCCTGCTATAGCGGCCGCTGTAGCCCGCTATAGCCTTTTGAGATAAGGTGCCGCTATTTGAGTTTATCTACAATTTAGTCGCTATATCCCGCTATAGCCCGATATAGCTCCGCTATTAGCTATTAGCTGTTTTAGAGATATGCCGCTAAACACCTTAACCGACTATTTAAAACATTGCTCATAATTGGGGTTAGGGCCGTGGTTAGAGTATGATGGTTTTGTTTGTAGTGGTGCTTTTGTTTTTTTCCTTTTGGAAACGAAGGGGTGTAGAATTCTCTTCTTGTCATGAGTTGCCCACCACATGTGCTGATGTGCCTTTTAAGTTAGTTTATTAAGGAGGAATGTGGCGGTCCTCACATTTCCCATGATATTCTTTCAGTGTAGGTGATATATTTGTCGACAACGAGACGTCTGTGGTAACTTTATTAATCTCGAGATTAGTCCTACCCAGTCTTTCCTAGGTGCATGCATGTATCTGAGCACATGTGTCTGTGTTTCACAAAAAAAAAGTGTTTTCCTTATTCATTCGTGAAGAGCCTTAATTTGCAAAAAGTTGACAAAATTTTACATTATTTTTTATTGCTTGGTTCGCATTTGATTTCTATAAACATGATTATTGTAGTTCTTCGGTCTAAGTGCATGACTTTTCCTTGCATGAGTGTATTTATTAGGATTCTGATATACATGGGCTCACCTTATGCTTCTTTGTTTGTTTTAGTTTAAAACTAGGAATCAATTTAATTTCATAGGAATGAATTTCATTTCGCAAGAAAAATGCAGGAATGGGGAAAATCATGTGTTCCTAACAAGGTCTAAAAGCCCTAAAAACATGGTTTTTGATCGCGAGAATGCCTTAAAACATATTTTCAACATAACTTTTATGTTTTAAACCTATTTTTGATGAAATTTGGGCTCACAAGTTTGGACCAATGAGTTTTTGCATTTTTGTATGCTTTTCATTTATTGTTGTCACTGTTTGTTGTATTGTTTTAAATTTGCAATGTTTTTTTCTCATATGTGCCTTTGCTTGATGGCATGCATGATGTATGGAAGGAGAGCAACATGAGGTTTTCTAGAACAATCTTTTGAAGTTTCTGAGCAAACACTAGGTTAATTTAAAACTTCGATGGAACAAACTCATACTCTGTTCCTAGCAGAAAACAGCATGTGCTTTGTTGGGAATTAATTAGCCTTCGACTTCCCCCACTCTTCTCAAGTTTGAAATTTATCTGTGGGTATTTTCTATAAGGTCCATCTTCGGCTAAGCGTGGTGAGTTTGATAAAAACTTTGCCAAGCTGCATATCTTCTCTAAAGCTATAATCTTAGTCTAATTTCTTTACCAAGTTTTAGGAGAACATATTGACAAATAAAAGTTCAAATAAATTTCATGTGGAATTTAATGAAAACAAATTTGTGATCTAGATGTTGATACATTTTTAAATCAATTTCAAAGTTAGAGAAGTATGACTTATGTAAATGTTAAATTGAGCTATAGTTTGGAATATATCTATATCTATATCTATATTTGTATCTGTATCGGTATCTGTATCTGTATATCTTATTTATATTTTCAATCCTCACTAACATTCTATGTCACCATACAAGTTGTCCACATCAACATCCACTAGCACATGCAATTATGTCTTCATTCAAGCTATTCATATTGTTAAGCAGCATCATTCACTAACATATATTTAGTTGTCCACTTCATAGTCTACATCATCCACTATCATGCATCATGATATTTCTCCATTCATATAAGTAAATACAAGTAGTATAATTTCATCTGTGATTCCCGCAGCAACGTGCGAGGTATCCTTCTAGTTGATTATATCGGAGATACGTGTTCGTGATTAATTGAATCTCCTTTATTATGTTAGAAAATAGAAAAAAGGTCAAGCAAACGATGCTCATCATGTAGGACTACAAAAACAAAATGGAGAGCCAATCCATACTTGAAAACTATAAGCTCACTATTGACTGTTATCATCTTTGTAGCCACATTGACCACACTCAATTCAATATGACTGATATGGCCATCCTTGGAATCACACCATCTGTTCTATCGACTATACACATAACACTCAGGATCTGTTGCATAAGAAGGCATTACATAGCTCACACAAGCTCTTCTAGTAAGAAAAGTAGTTAAGTTACAACGGATCTGGTTCAACACAGATTTAGTTAAACATTCAATCATCACAATGTAAGTCTGCAAGTACAGTAAGTTTGATATCTCTCATAGTCCATGCTACTCCTATGAGTTATGCCTCTTATGGGCAAACTAAGTACTAATGTGCAGTGGCAAACAGTTCAACATAAGAGGTGCCAGGCCTATCAGAGACTGTTAGAGCTTCATTTTAATAGACAGTCCACTAGAACACATAGTAGCCACAAAATTGAGTTGTCAAGCTGTTATCTCCCTTGGTCCCACATGTCAGCTAACGTGGTACCCTCAAAACACAAAGCACAACACCAGAATGACCCCTCTCACACACTCTCCTTCTCCTACTCTCATCCCTCCTTTTATTTCTCTAGTTCTTCCTCAAGAACACTTAGAGCCCTAGCACAAGGAAAAGAAAGAGTGTTGGGTTATAGCCCTTCACGCGTACCTTCACCCGGACGGACAAAGGTACCTTCACCAGGACGAAGGTACCTTCAACGGGGTCAAGGAAAAGCTAGGGAGCTAGTCCCACACATGAGAGTAGAGTGAGAAGAGAGAGTCTCTTCCCCCTTGCCCTTGGGTTCTATTTATATGGGAGGTGGGAGGATGCATCTTCCTCCCCACCCCATATAGTTCACGAATTTACATGAAGGTCCTCAGACCTACTAGGCACTAGGCCTTTTTACATGGAGGGGGGTAGGCATAGCCTCCCCTACCCCCAACAAAGAGGAAAGGAAGGAGGGGATGTCAAGGGGAAGGATCGGAGGATGGCCCAAGCATAAGCAACACAATGAATTAGCATCATTGCTAGGGAGAGAGCAAGGAGTGCTCTCATCCCCTTACATTGGTGGTGAAGCAAGAAGGAGGAGTCATGACATCCATCAAGATCAATCACCATATCCACCTCTTGGCTTAAGGTAGATGAATCTCACCCTCAACCACTCATGAAACCATAGAGATCAATGTAGATAGCTCCCACTTAGCAAAAACACCACTGGTCGACATAGATCGAGCTTCACTTAGGTGGGCATGGACTTCACAGTGCACCTTGCTTGATTAGCTCCAAAGGACCTTAGGAACATCATAGAGAAACCCCGTCACCAAACCCCAACTCAATCTATACTTGAAACCCTCCCCCCAATTTGGATTTGGAGTGCTCAAGGTCCACTGATGGACATTATTGTTTTTTTTTCAACCATCATGACGAGGTTTGCTCTTTCAACCCATTTACCTTTGTCTTGGATTCGATCTTTCCTAGCTATGTGCTTAATGCTACTATGTACCTCTACTTTATTCTTCTCTATTCTTCTTGTCTCTCCTCTTTCCAAAGGATAATACTCCCCATAAGGGTTGGATTGAATTGGGTTTTTTATAAAAAAATTTGTTGGATACAACTATATCACTTAGCCGTATTCACCTAATGTTGACAGTGGCTATTCTAACACACAAAATTGTTTGGCAGCCTAGGTTTTAACCCTATCTAGCATTAAAATTTCTAGAAAGCAAACTACAAAACACAAATAGAAGGTTAGGAAGACTCGATATTTTTCACAAGATATTGAAGTGATGATACTCTTCACTAGTTCTCGTTGGAGCACTTGAAGAATTTTTAATGAGCCCATAACATTTTTTTTATTGAGTATAACAATATTCCTAGTTCACCATGTTTATATAGCATAAAAAAATTCATGTTCACTTGGATGTCACAAAAATAAAATTGATTCTAGTCCAGGATAAATATATTATAACTTCATGAGAATAAACATTCCAGGTTCATGAAATTATTCTAGGGTTTCTAGCTTCAATAGAAAAAATGTTCAACCTTAATAAAATATAAAAAAATCCTTTACTTATTTACTATGCACTAATAAATAATATTATTGTTTATGTTATTTGAATCCAATTTCCCATTAGCATAATGTCCCATTGAGAGGATAGATACAAAATCGAGAAGAATGAAAACTAAAAAAAGAGAGAAATAAAAAGAAATAAAAAAATGTAAAAAGAAATGCGTGAAAATGGGCCCAAGAACGCCCGTGTGGATGCTTTCTCCTGGGCCGAACAACCCCGGACTGGGCTAAGGCCGTCCGCCCCCATCCGCCCTTCCGTTTGCCCTCGCGTGCATTCTTTTCTCTCTCTCCTCTCTCTCTCCGACGACTGGTGTGCTACCGCCGCCGCCGCCGCCGCCGCCGCCGCCGCCGCGTCCCTACACCAGGTGCCCAGGCCTTCGTCTGTCTCTTCGCCGGCGACTAGCACCCACCAGGTATTCCAACCACTTCTCTTCCCTTACTGCTGTGCGAACCGAGCACCCAAACCCTAACTTAAAGCTATTTGGCTATTTGATGACTTTCGCAATTTGGTGCATATTCAATTTTGTCCAAACAGCCTCCCCAATTTGTACGGTGGAGGCAGATATTTGATATTTCCCTCTATAGTAGTTTGGTTCATATTTCTGTCCGTTGTTGAGTTAATTGTATTGGTGCCTGATTGGTACGCATCAGTGTTGTTTCAGGATCTCCAGGGACCATGGATCAAGAACAAAAACTAGAAGTATCTAATGCCATGTATACTTACAAGCATCATTGTAGCATAGGAGTTGACGTCCACGAGATCTTTGTTAAGAGGAGCAGATTGCGGGTTGTTCTGTCATACATTGGCATTATTTTCCTTCTTGCGAATGTCTGCAAACCATTGCTGACAAAGGTACAATTCTCTTGTAATTGTTGGTGCGGAAAATGATCAGATACTTCCAGAAGAATCTTATTATAAGTGCTTCGTTCATGATCTTTGGTTAGTTCACTGAAATGTAGACAGACCTGGAGCCACCGAATTTCGTGTCTATGTAGAACAGTTTCACAGTTTGACATTACCTTCTTTTCACATATTTATTGATACGGAATTACGGAAATGAACTTACGAGAATCATCAAGTTGTATTAATCTTTTTAATAACGTCCTTACGATTATAGGTTCGCATATATGATAAAATGCATCATAGTTTTGTTTAACTTTGTATTTTCATGACTGGTATACATAGTGGAAATTGACCTGCTTCAACATCGCAGGAGAGCCTGTCTCTTGGATCAGTTTGGAATATTGCCTTTGCTGTTCTTGTCGCCAAATGTTTGCAGTACAAACCTGTGAAGAGAGGTGAGTCCTTCATCGTAGATGTGTTTGTATAACCTTTCTACATATTGATAGTAATAGGCCATAGTTAGTTTGACTGTCAGATGCTGCATACTTCAAAATTTAAAGTTCCCTTGCCTCCTTTATTTGTGCATGAAATTGAGATTGTATTTCGTGTTGCCTTTCCCTGTTTGTGTGTGCAGAATCAGTAGTGATAATGCCAGCTTTTGGGGTTCAGCTAGAGATACATTTTTGGAGGTATGCATATTCCTTACCTGAATAATAGATCATGCTCCATTTTAGTCCCTTACTGTCTGTCCCATTCTCTATCTTATTGTGTATATCCACGGTCCTTGATAATTGGAGAATGGCAGCTTACTGTACTTCTTGGAGTAGGGACTGTACCATGCCATGCATTAAATAGAATTCCACACAAAAATGAAGAGAGAAAGGAGGTAGCAAAAATAAAATGACCACTTTGTCTGTTGAATATTTTTACCGCCAATCATTCAAGTTGACTGTTGGAGTGCAATCTCTTTTTGAGGTCACTGCTAGTCTGCTACCCAGCAAAGTAGCAGATCAATGGTCTCATTTTCAGCAGCTCTGTGCTGAGTGCTGTATACGGACTCTTCAGTATCAGCTTACATGGGGGTGGGTCCGTTTTATTTTGGCCAAAACGAGATAGAGAGATGACAGTAATCCATTCTCTTTCACACACTGGCAGCTCAAGATCACTGATCATGCATGATAAATGATATGCATCAAGTAGCTATTATATGTTTTAGGCTGAACTTTCCTCTAGAACCATGCTGTTGAATGAAGCCCAGTCTTATGAGCAAAACTGACCCCATGCGAATATGGGATGCATAATCTGGACTCTGTGTATGATTAGCACTAAGTATCAAATTATTTAGTTAAATAGTTTCTGAAGTATGAGTTGGGCTCTGTCCGACAATTGCTAGATATTCCCTATAGCTTTAACACGATTGGTATACTGTACTGAATAGACATCATATAGGCAAGAGTATCAGATTTTCTTAACCATGCACTTTCTGACTTCGCGTTAGAGAGGCGTGGGATTTACAGCTATTTCTTTTTGCTTGGGAAGGATATAGGCTGCTTGAAGCTGGTTCCAATTGTCAACGTTTATATTAAGAATTTTAAATTGTGATTCTTAGTGGAAGAGTTGATCATCGTTTTGTGCCCATTGGCAAGATTCTGAAGCCACTGATAAATGAGTGCGTGACACCGGTGACCTGTTACTGGAGCTTGGCTCTGCTTTTGCGTGATGAAGAGGAACTCCTGCTAGTTTTCCAGGTAAAGCTCGCACTTGTTCTCATATCTTGGTTAATTGAAAACGAATTTCAGCAATCCAATAGCAAGCTTAATCATGCAGAGATCTCGTCCTCCTGTCAAAATGCTGGTTCCAGTATGGAAAGCTCTCTGCACGTTGACAAACTCTGAACACCCAAACACTTCTCAAATTTATAACCGGGACTCTTCAGGAACATGAGGCTTTGTATAGATGTATGTGGAGAGGCATCTGCAGTTATAGATTCAGATAGGAACTATTGATGTTGATGGTGTGTTGATGTCATCATACTCATAGGACGTAACCAGTGCTAGGGGCATTGATTGTTAGGAGTGATTTCGGCTGGAAGTGTATACGGATTAACACTAACCATTTATGATTCCATGGTCCTGACATACTGCTACTGAATACTCGCGTTCACTCTCATGCTCTATTTTTGTTGGATATCTGAATGAGATGCCAAATATAAGCAATTGAAGTGAAACTTTGTCATGTACGGAGAGATGCAAAGTTTTGTTAAACAATGGGCGCGTTCGCTGGTCGGGACCATCCAGACCAGTCGGCTGATCCCCCTCAACAAACACTATTCATCAACTAGCCGCTACAGTGTTCCTCTCTCACAAAACCAGCCAGTTTCAAACCAGCGAACGGGCCAATATCTTTTGCCTTTGTGCCACATAAATGAGAGGCTAGGAAAAGTATATGAAAATGAAATGTACATGAGACAAGCATGTGAGGTGTCTGTTCCATGCAGAGATCCAAATGCAGTCAAACATACATACACTATGTAGTGGAGTATTATATGCACATGCACTCCGATTCCTAACCCTGTGAGCTTGAGTTTCCGAAACAGAGCTTTTAACCACAATTAAATGCTTCGTTGACTTTATTACAAAAAAAAAAAAAACTGAATATTTGTGTACCGATGATCTTGTTACCAACTCACATGGATCGGTAATGAAATAAGATAGATTAATAATAATAAAAAATTAGAAGAAACAATGACACAGGGACGGCATGGTCCTGCAGTCTGTTCAGTTTATTAGCACTTAGGATCTGCATTGTTTTCCTTAGCACTGTAGAACCTGAGTTGTTTTAAGCTCAAATCCTGACATGGACGATGCATAATAAATGACAAACAAATCTTGCAAAACAAAAAGTGAACACAAGAAACATATTTACTCTGCCAGGAAAACCTTTTATTGCAATATTTTTCCACAAGAGGTCTACAGACAAAAAAGAGGCAAAAATACATTCTACCAGAAACGCAGCAACCACTTCTACCTCAATTATCAACCAAAGTAAGGAACATTCTCATTGGTGATGGAGCTGTAGTCCGTTGAGCTCGACGCGGCGGCGGCGGCGTACACCGCCGATGACGACGAGGAGGAGGCCGCAGGCCCCACGGCAGCTGCCGCCGCCGCCAAAGTTGCCGTTCTTGCCCCTACCGATGACCTGCTGCCGGCGTGCAGCCCGCGGCTGGTTGCCGAGGCCGCGAGGAGCTGGGAGGCGTGCGACGAGGGGAGCACCGTAGCCACCGCGGCCGCCGCCGGACGGCACCTGTGCCTGACGATCTCCGCCCTGACGGTGGCGAGCTCGGACTCCAGCGCTTGCACCTGCTGCTGCAGGGTGAGGATGGCGCCCATGCAGCCGTAGACAGGGTCCCGGAGCCGCAGGTTCGCCTCGTACACCAGGCTGTTCGCCGCGTCGGCGCGCTGGCTCTCGTGCACCTCCTGATGATGCAGCAGATGCAGGTGTGCATTGTCAGTCAGCAGCTCAGCATGCAGCAGTACACAGTGTGATTGACGGTGATACATAGATTATTGCTAAAGGATCTGAGGTTTAGTTGTCAACTAACTGCTGATGAGCAAAAGGGACTAGTGTGAGTCCCTGACGAAGTATTCATATATATGCCATGAACCAAGTGCTTGTTTTCAGATGAACATGGCGCCAGAAACATTTTGTATTGATTCAAGAAATTGAGATTGTTAGGTTGATTCATTTCCCTTTTGTCCAGAAACGTGATAATTTTTAACTTGCATAACATTTGAGTTGCTGCATATATATGCGGCGCAAGTCCAGATTTTTCTTGAGAGATAAAAATGGGATCCAGACTGAGGATATTTTCAATGTGTAACAATCTCACAAATCTTTGCGAAAGACAAATCATTTGTATGTTCAACATTCGAATCTTTGAGCTAGCGTACAGAAATAACAATATAAGGGGAAAATATTCAAAATCAGTACCCTAGGCTCTTTGAAACTTGAAAATGGTACCTTGACAATTTGACGTAAAACACAAGTACATGATAACGGCAGAAAAAAAACTGTAGTGGTCTACTACAAATTCCAAAGAGATGGAAAAGGGGATTTATAGGGTTATGAACGTACACAGGTCGTCTGTGATTAATAAAGCCTCAATATTTCATCAAAATTATATATTTTGTCAAGAACTACTCAGTTTGAATCACGACACTGCCAAAAAACGGGTGTACCTCTCAGAGTAACTAAAGCCCCCTTTGGCACGGCTCATCCAAAACGGCTTCACCGGTGAAGCCAAAGCCGGTGAAGCCAGAAAAACTGGCTTTTCCCGGCTTCTAGTTCATTTTAACTCCGGCTTACAAAACGACTTCACGCTACAATGTCTCGATTTGCGCAAAATAGATGAAGCCGAAGCTGGCATAAGCCGTGCCAAAGAGGCCCTAAGATTTAGATCCAAATAGTCCCCTCGAAGTAAAAACATTTTACTAAATTTCATGATTTAACTCCAAGAAGAAGTTGAGTATAGATCGGCCAAAACGCCATGGATCCATTTGGTGGACTTACCAGGAGCATCTTGGAGACGTTGCTGGCGCCGAAGACCTTGTGGACGGTGGCGAACTTGTGCGGCTCCAGCGGCGAGAAGTAGGGCAAGAAGGGGCACTCCTGCGCGCACCGTCGCCTGAGCAGCTTGCACGCCGCGCACGGCGTGATTGTGTTCAGCGCCGACCCTGGCCCGGCGCCTGCAACAGCACCTACCCCAGCCGGCGAGCTGCAGCTCCTCCGTGCCGCCGCCGTCATCCGCTCCGCCGCTGACTCCCTCTTGATCTTCTTCCCTAGCTCATCATAGTCAGGCCATTCACTGAACACAGCATGAGATCATAGTAAGGGTAGGGTTAGATACTAGTAGGGTTAGGGTCCTAGTAACTGCTTGATGGTTTTGATGCTGGATGCTTATTGCAGTAGCAGTAGCATGCTTCATGCTTGAAGATGGAAATGAATTGAGATTGAGGAGATAATTTTCTCTATATCGATGAATATATATAGTAGCTTTTATATTTGACTAGATGGAGTAGATGTTTTTGCGCAGAAATTGGTGTTTCTCGGATGGATCATACCCTACCTTGCACTTGCAGTGGACATGAAGAAGAAGATAGCTAGGGGAGACAGGAATGGGATTGAGGTGCTTTGGAAAAGGTGGCTTCTAGGTTTTCTGTGCTTGTGCCGCTTGAGAGTGTGCGCCTGACAGAGGAGGATTATTAAAATGCGTCGGTGTTGACAAGAGATTGTGCTGCAAGATATGTAGATGTAGGTGTTCTTGCACCATTTGGAAGCTAGCCTGAGCTGTGTTGATTTTCCAGTTATAGTCTGTCATGCGGCTAGCGAGACTGTATAGATGTGTGCGCGTGGAATGATGGAAGAATCTTCTGAATGTTTATTAACTGTCTTATATATGTTTGTTTTTTTATAACGAACCTTGGTCTTAGTGTTCGTTTTAATTTTTTTTATCTTGTTTTATCTCATTCCCTAAAAACATTATTATACATATTCTAATTTAGTATTAGCAAGAAAAAAATTCTTCAACGGTGTTACAAATTAGGTTAGATATATATGAGTACATAATTTGCTTCAAAATATCTGAAATATAGTTCTAATAACTAAAATTTGTATGTCATGAAGATATGATTAGTAAAGGGTACAAGATTGTTTGTTACTAGAACACATAACTTGTTACAATATAATTAGATTGCCAAATTTGGCTCTTGTTACATATGCCTTTTCATATAAGCTTATACTTCCTTCGTCCCAACATCAATCAACTTCTAGAGTTTTCTGAAGTTAAAAGTTTGACTAATAAATCTATAGAAATGGACGCGGAGATATTTATAACACAAAACTAGTATCATTAAATTAGATACACCAGAAAAATATTTTCATAGTGTATATACTTATATGATGCTATAGATGTTGGCATTTTTTTCTATAAACTTCAAACTTAAATAGTTTGACTTAAGGCAAATCGAAAAGTTGATTGATTTGAGAAATGATGGAGTATAATATATCGGCACAACGAGAAACTGGCCGGCCTCCTTTTATTTTCATTATTAAAATATAATTCAGAATAAGTAACAACTCATGTGTATATATTACTAGCTGTAGGCATTGTTAATTATTTTCATAGGAACAAGGCCCTAAATACTCTGCCCAACATCGGGCGCATCTTTAGGGTGTTGAAGTTATATATATATATATATATATATATGTGTGTGTGTGTGTGTGGAATCATCGCTTCATTGATTAGACAGCGTTATTACAATCAAATTGCAACACATGTTGCAAGAAGCTAGGTGGATTAGACCACACAAAAGAATCTAAACTAGAACAAGCATGTTGGGCACATAAGTGTGCTGCAAAATTCGACTCTCGTCTAGTGTGGAGGAGTTGAAAAGAACTAAAGTTGGAGGCCATCTCCTCAACGTCATCCAGGACTGCCTTGATCTCTGATCGGTGGTGCCTTTTGTTCCACAGGGAAACCAAATCCTGGCAATCCGTCTCTACTATAATCTGCTCCCTCATACCCTGCGGTAAAAGCCTGATGCCGTCACGAAGAGCTTCCGCTTCTGCTAATAATGCTGACCCCAATGAGGCCATCCAGCGAGCTGAAGCTGCTATCAAAGTACCCGCACTGCTGCGTATCACCACCCCCGTCGCTCCGGTGTTGGAGTCCTGGTTGTATGCTCCATCGACATTGATCTTCACCGATCCTTCCTCCGGCAAGTGCCAATGTGTTGCCTGCCTTGGTGCATTCTCGGATGTTGTCCGCAAGCCACTGGCTAGCTGGTAGCAGGTATCAATCGCCCAAGCCAAAGCCTTGGTTGGGTCTATAGGTACCTTTCCATGCCGACGATCATTTCTGCTTCTCCATAGAGACCACATGCCGCACATAATCACGCCCCTGTTGAGAGCTCTAGTTTGGTTTTAGTGAATTGATGAAACCCTAAGTGCTAACCTAGTTTATCAAAGTGATCATGAGATAGGTAACACTATTCCAAGTGATGGAGCAATGATGAAGATCATGATGATGGTGTGGTGACCATGATGATGGTGTGGTGACCATGATGATCAAGTGTTTGGACTTGGAAAAGAAGAAAGAGAAAAACAAAAAGCTCAAGGCAAATGTGAAACTTAATAGGAGCTTTTTGGTTTAGTGATCGAGACACTTAGCGAGTGTGATCACATTTAGGATATATGGTCGTACTATTAAGAGGGGAGCTCTTATTGGACAACTCGATCATCTAGTGCCACTAGGTGTTGAAATACTTGCATTGCATTTTAGGCCTAGTGCATATTCGGTGAGAAGTGATTAACCTTTGAAAAATATTTGTGAAAAATGCTAACACACTTGCACGTGATGGCGAAACACTTGGAGTGTTAGCACATTTGCAAAGATAGTGAAAAATGTGAAGAAAATAAGGCATAGTCGGGCTTGCGTTGCTGCCCCTAGGGCACCACCACCCTCTGTCCGGTGCACCGCCACCCCTGTGGTGGTGACCGGCTGAAGAGGCCGAGAGTGAGGTGTTCTGTTGGGGGCACCGCCACCCTATCCGGTGGAACTGCCACCCCAAGGGTGGTGCCCACCTAGACATGGTAGAGCAGGGCTGAGCTGAGGCTGGCAGCGGAAGGGGTGGTGTGCACCGCCACTACAGGACGGTGCACCGCCTGGTCACCGCCACTGGTAGGGCGGTGCCATCGCCATATTTTTTTAGAGAAGGGGGTTTTCGGGCAGTTGGCTGGTTGGTCACCGCCACCCTAAGGGCGGTGCCACCGCCACCCTGTCCGGTGCCCTAATGGCTAGTTTTTAGCCGTTGGAAAGTGATCATTGGGAGGGGCACCGCGTCCGGTGTCCTCGCAAAAAGCTGCTCCAAAGGGGTAACGGCTCTATTTGCTTGTGGGCTTATAAATAGAGCTAGTGGCCGGCCATGGCCATTCTCTTGGCACTTCTAATAACTGCATACACCCTTTGAGAGCTGAGCATACCACTCCACTCACTTGTACACTTGATTTCATCATCTTGAGTGAGATTGAAGAGCCTCTAGTGCATTGCTTAGTGCTCTAGCATCTTGTGGCACTAGTTGGGCGATTTGGGCTGGTGGAGTTCTTGTTACTCTTGGTGTTTGCCGACACCTAGACGGCCCGATGATTGGTGGATTGTTGAGCGGAGGAAGGTGATTATCTCTGGCTTCAATCATTGTGATTGTGAGGGGTTCTTGTGCCTTCCCCGGCAGAGCACCAAAGACAACTCTAGTGGATTGCTCGTGGCTTGTGTGATCCTCATCTTGTGTTGGTTGTGCGACACCCGGTTGCGGGTTTGGCGTGTGATGCCAATTAGCGCGTGAACCTCCAAGTGAGTGAATCGCCACAACGAGGACTAGCTTGCTGGCAAGCAAGTGAACCTCGGTAAAAAATCTTGTGTCACCTTGTCCGAGGTTTTCTTAGTATTCATTGATTTATTGTGATTGATTGGCTCCATCATATTGTGATTGGCTCTATCCTCGACACGGCGGTATAATCATCACATCCCCTACCTTGCATTTACATTTCTAGTGTTGCTTCGCTCTTTAGTGTAATTAGTTTTGAGAGCAAGCTTATGTCGGGTCTAGTGGTTAGTGTGGCTCTTTAGTTAGCCTTTGAGAGCACACTAACTTAGTGTAGTGACATAGCCATTGTGTGCTTAGAGATTATAGTCACTAGAATTATGGTAGGTGGCTTGCGTTTTTAGTAGGCTAGCGCAACACTCACTTTGCTGTTTAATTGTCTAACATCTTTGCTATGTGTTGTTGTAGAAATTGTCAATATGCTATTCACCCTCCCTCTAGCCATTAGGACCTTTCAAGTGGTATCGCAGTTGTGGTCATCGTGATTTGAGGCTTAACAACCTTCGGTATCAAAATGGCTCAAATCAACAACACCAAGAAGCCACCCCAATTTGATGACACAAATTATCCATATTGGAAGTCTAAGATGACTACACACATCAAGTCAATCAATAGAAAGGTGTGAAAGGTGGTGGAGGTCAAAATTGAGATAGCTGATCCAAAAAATCCCACCACGGTCGAAGATGTGCTTCTCCAAAACAATGACATCGCTCTTAGTGCCATTCATGATGCTATTGATGAGAGGACATTTGAGCAAATCAAGAACATTGAGATGGCTCATGAGGCTTGGAATAAGTTGGAGGAATTATTTGAGGGCACCAAGGCAATAAAGGGTGCAAAGGCATACATTCTCAAGGAGAAATTTGCTAGCTTCAAGATGAAGGAAGATGAGAGTGTGCTGGACATGTTCCATCGGATGGAGGTGCTTGTCAATGATCTCAAAGCACTTGGTGAGAAAGTGGAGGACAAGGACTTTTCTCATAAGTTCTTAAGATGCTTACCCGAAAGATTTGGCATGTTGGTCACCTTACTAGTGAGGACCGGTTTGGACACAATGACACCAAACCAAATCTTGTGAGATATCATGACCGATGATGCATATAGAGATGATGATGAGAAGAAAAAAAATAAGAAGATAAAAGATGAGAAGAAGGATGATAAGAAGAAGAGTGTGAATTCAAAGCCACATCATCCAAGGGCAAGGCCAAGCAAGACACATCAAGTGAAAATAAAGGTTCATTCTCTTGGGATGATGATGATGATGAGAAGATGACTCTCTTTGTGAAGAGATTTAGCAAGATCATGGTGAAGAAGGGCTATCGTGCTAGAAGGAAGAAATCTTCATCCAAGAACAAGGAAGAATTAAGAAGGTGCTTCAAGTATGGAAGCAAGGATCATCTTGTTGCTCAATGTCCATACAATAGTGACAATGATGATGATGACAAGAAGAGCAAGAAGAAGGAAAAGAAGGAAAAGAAAGAGAGGAAGGACAAGATGACCTTCAAGAAGAAGAAGAAGGGTAGTTCATATGTGGTCATTTGGGATAGTGATTCTTCCTCAAGTGATGATGATGATAGTGATGATGACAAGACCACCAAGAAGAAGGCTCTTGCAAGCATTGCTATCAATGAGAATCCTTCTCTCTTCGACACTCCATCATCCTTCATGGCTAAGGCCACTAAGGTACAAACTTGTGATGATGGATGTGATGAGGAACATGATAATGAAAGTGAAAGTGACAATGATGATGAACCCACTAAAGATGAATTAATTGACATGTTAGAAGATGCTAAAGAACATTTTGACATTAAGAGAAGGAAATGCAAAGACTTGCACAAGGAACTAAAAGCCCTTAAGCAAGCCTTTGATGAGCTCAATGCATCTCATGAGAGGCTAGAGAAAGCCCATGAGAAGCTTGGCAAGGCTCACAAGAAGCTTGAAAAAGCTCATTCCTCTTTACTTAATGAGCAAAATGAGAAGGAGCATGTTGTAATATGTGACAAAGGCTTAACTTGTGATGTAATTGATGAATCATTTTATAAGCCTATCATTGTTACTTCGACTAACCCTTCTTGTAGCACATCCACTTATACCTCATCTAGTAGTGATGGTTTCACTTGTGATGCCTCACTAATGGTTGAGAATGAGATACTCAAGAAGGAGGTAAAAGAGCTCAATCACACCTTGGCTAAGGCCTATGGTGGTGAGGACCACTTGCTTATGTGTTTGGGTAGCCAAAGAGCTTCTCTTTATAAAGAGAGATTGGGCTATACCCTCAAGAAAGGTAAGACAACCTTTGCTCCTCACAAGACTTGTTTTGTGAAGGACAATGATCGGTTTTGCACTAGTTGCAAGCAAGTTGGCCATGTAGAGAAAAAATGCATGAACAAGAAGTCTCAAGCCAATGTATCCTCAATTAAGCTTGATTCTTTCTATGTGCTTACCAAGGGTACAAATGGTGTGAAGGCTAAGTTCATTGGTGCACCATGGATGGGCTTAAGGAAGAAAACCATTTAGGTGCCAAAGAGCTTGATCATTAACCTTCAAGGACCCAAGCAAGTTTGGGTACCTAAAAAGAATTGATCTTCTTTTGTAGGTCAATTACAAAGCTAGAGGAAGGCATTGGGTTCTTGATAGTGGGTGCACTCAACACATGACCGGTGATGCAAGAATGTTCAACTCAATCAATACCAATGGCAATGATGGTTATGATAGTATCACATTTGATGACAATGGCAACGGTAAGGTCAAAAGGCTTGGTAAGATTACAATATCCAATGACATGAGCATTTCTAATGTGTTGTTAGTTGAGAGCTTGAACTTCAATTTGCTATCCATGGCTCAATTGTGTGATCTTGGATTCAAATGCATATTTGGGGTAGATGATATAGAGATCATAAGTGTAGATGGCTCTAACTTGATCTTTAAATGTTTTAGATATGAGAATCTATACTTGGTTGATTTCAATGCTAGTGTGCACAATTGTCAACATGCTTGTTCACTAAGTCTAGCATGGGTTGGTTATGGCATAGAAGGCTTGGTCATGTTGGAATGAAACAATTGAATAGATTGGTTAAGCATGACTTGGTTAGAGGCTTGAAAGATGTTGTATTTGAAAAGGATAATCTTTGTAGCTCTTGTCAAGCCGGCAAACAAGTTAGAAACACTCATCCTTAGAAGAGCATAATGAGCACTAGCAAGGCATTTGAGTTATTGCACATGGATTTGTTTGGGCCAACATAATACACTAGCATCGGTGAAAACAAATATGGCTTTGTGATAGTGGATGACTATACAAGATACACTTGGGTATTCTTTCTAGTGGACAAGAGTGACGTGTTTGCAACTTTCAAATCATTTGTCAAGGGCATTCACAATGAGTTTGAAACAACCATCAAGAGAGTTAGAAGTGACAATGGTAGTGAGTTTAAGAACACTAGAATTGATGAGTTATGTGATGAATTTAGAATTAGACATCAATTTTCGGCCAAGTACACTCCACAATCAAATGGCATTGTTGAGAGAAGAATAGAACACTCATTGATATGTCAAGGTCTATGCTTAGTGAGTATAATGTGAGTCAATCCTTTTGGGCTGAAGCAATCAACATGGCTTGCTATTGTAGCAACCGCCTATATTGTCACCCATTGAAAGAGAAGACACCATATGAGCTCTTGAATGGTAGAAAGCCAAACATTGTATATTTTTGGGTATTTGGTTGCAAATGCTATATCTTGAAGAAAGGCACTAGATTGAGCAAGTTTAAGAAGAAATGTGATGAAGGATTCTTACTTGGTTATTCCACTACAAACAAAGCATATAGAGTTTGGAATTTGGTAAGTGGTATTCTTGAGGAGGTACGTGATGTGGAATTTGATGAAACCAAGGTATTCAACTTTCAAATGCCATGAAGAACATGGATGTTGGTGAATTGAGGCCTAGGTATGTGATTGATGAAGAAGATGATCAAGTGCAAGTGCTCTCTAACTCAAATATGCAAGTTGACACTAATCAAGCTAGTACAAGTGGCTCTCATGACAATGAACAAGATCAAGTGGCTACTACATCATCTCAATCTAATGGGCAAGCAAGTGCAAGCAATCAAGTTCCAATACTCCAACCAACTCATATTGCAAGAGATCATCCATTGGACACTATAATTAGAGATATTTCTAGAGGTGTACAAATAGGATCAAGATTAGCATCATTTTATGAACACTTCTCATTTGTGTCATCCATTGAACCAAAGAAGATAGATGAAACATTGAAGGATGTTGATTGGGTGAATGCAATGCATGAAGAATTGAACAACTTCACAAGAAATCAAGTATGGGAATTAGTGGAGAGACTACATGGACACAATGTGATTGGAACCAAATGGGTCTATAGAAATAAGCAAGATCAAGATGGGATAGTAGTAAGGAACAAAGCAAGATTGGTAGCATAAGGCTATACATAAGTTGAAGGTCTTGACTTTGGAGAAACATATGCCCCAATTGCTAGATTGGAAGCAATTAGAATCTTGCTAGTCTATACATGTGCCCACAACATCAAGCTCTATCAAATGGATGTCAAGAGTGTATTTCTCAATGGCTACATTAATGAAGAAGTTTATGTTGAGCAACCTCCCGGTTTTGAAGATGACAAGAAGCCCGACCATGTGTACAAGTTGAAGAAGGCATTGTATGGCTTGAAGCAAGCACCTAGAGCATGGTATGAGAGGTTGAGGGACTTCCTACTCTCAAAAGGGTTTATGATGGGCAAGGTTGACACCACTCTTTTCACCAAGAAGATTGCCAAGGACTTGTTTGTGTTGCAAATTTATGTTGATGATATCATATTTGGATCAACCAATCAAGACTTTTGTAAAGAGTTTGGGAAGATGATGGTTAATGAGTTTGAGATGTCTATGATTGGAGAGTTGAGTTACTTCCTTGATCTTCAAATCAAGAAATTGAAGAATGGTACATTTGTGAGTCAAGGCAAGTACATCAAAGACATGCTCAAGAAATTTGGCATAAATGAAGCAAAGGCCATAAGTACACCAATGAGAACAAATGGCAATTTAGATAGTGATGCAAGTGGCAACATGGTGAATCAAAAGTTGTATCGGTCTATGATTGAAAGCCTACTCTATGTGACCGCATCAAGGCCGGATGTCATGTTTAGTGTGTGCATATGTGCAAGATTCCAAGCCTCACCAAGAGAAAGTCATTTGAAGGCTACAAAGAGAATATTGAGGTACTTGAAGCATACATAAAATATTGGTTTATGGTATCCCAAAGGAGCAAAGTTTGAGCTAGTTGGTTACTCCAACATGGATTATGCGGGATGCAAGGTTGAAAGGAAGAGCACCTTGGGCACTTGTCAATTGTTGGGAAGATCACTTGTTTCATGGTCATCAAAGAAGCAAAAATAGTATTGCATTATCAACCGTCGAAGCCAAATACATATCCGCCGGTAGTTATTATGCACAAGTACTTTGGATGAAGGCCACTTTGAGTGACTTTAGAATCAAGTTCAAGAAAGTGCTATTGCTATGTGACAATGAGAGTACAATCAAGTTGACCAATAATCCGGTTCAACATGCAAGAACAAAGCACATTGATGTCCACCACCATTTCATAAGAGATCACCAATAAAAATGGGACATTTGCATTGAGAGTGTAGGCACCAAAGATCAACTTGCCGATATATTCACCAAGCCATTGGATGAGAAACTTTTTGCAAGCTAAGGAATGAGTTGAACATATTGAATTTCTCAAATATGTGTTGATACACCCCCCACTTATATAACATGCCTCTCCTTTGAGCAAACCAAGGTAAAAGTTGATTGGCATGCATACATCCTTTGCTAAGGACATGTTTTGTGCATCTAATCATTCCTCTTGTCTTATAGGCTCATTCATGAAAATCAAATGAATTTGATGCTTGTATGGTACCACTATTGTTTCTATGCTTGACTTGAATCTAGTGGTAGCATATGACATATTTGTGGGCTCATGAACCTAGTGTTTGATCTAAAAAATGAGCTATAAGTATTTAACTCAACATGGTACAAGATAACCCTTGAAATGAGGTGTGAAGAAGCTTGTCCTTGGATCAAACCGAGTTAAATATCTTTAGCAAGTGATCTAGATTGAACCAAATTTAAAAAAATAATCCTCACCCCATTGATTGACATTGATAATCTTAACCTATCTAAAATTGAACCTTTGTGGTCATTGATGGCAAAGGAGGAGAAGTAATGCACAAAGATAGTGAAAAGATAACAAAGGGGAGAACTTTGATATAGGGGGAGTAATATGACAAAGGAAATGGATCAATTAAAATTTTAAGCACACAAGTAGGGGGAGCAAGCTTATAAACTTGATTGATGCATTTGAATGTGCATTTCATATATTTGCTTGCATGGCACAAGTTTTAAATTAAAATTCCATGCTTGTGTGGTGTATGCTAGTTGTAGGCTTGAATAATGAAATGAAAAACTAGCATGCATAGATTGAGTAACTAGACTTGTGTTTATATTATGAAAACTAGACCCTTTCTTCTAATGTTGATCTCATGGGGTATTCTAGCTTTTGTGAATGTCTAGTTACTAATGATGCTAAGGATGGTATATTGGTGCACTCTGATTGGTATCATGTTTCAAAGGTCCATCTCTTATACCTTAGCATCATTTGGTAGACATTGCCCTCCCACATTTACAATCCATGCATATATGCAAGCTTCAATCCAAACTCTTAGCACATATATAGGGGGAGCTAATGCTACCATTTGGGGTCCATGAAACTTGTCCATATCCTTTTACATATGGTAAATATGCTTGGGCAAGCAACATGAATTCAATTGAATATCAATTCATATCTTTGTGAAAGGGTTGTCAATAATTACCAAAAAGGGGGAGATTGAAAGCTCTAGTTTGATTTTGGTGAATTGATGAAACCCTAAGTGCTAACCTAGTTTATCAAAGTGATCATGAGATAGGTAGCACTATTCCAAGTGATGGAGCAATGGTGAAGATCATGATGATGGTGTGGTGACCATGATGATCAAGTGCTTGGACTTGGAAAAGAAGAAAGAGAAAAACAAAAAGCTCAAGGCAAGGTGAAACTTAATAGGAGCTTTTTGGTTTAGTGATCGAGACACTTAGCGAGTGTGATCACATTTAGAATAGATGGTCGTACTATTAAGAGGGGAGTTCTTATCGGACAACTCGATCATCTAGTGCCACTAGGTGTTGAAATACTTGCATTGCATTTTAGGCCTAGTGCACATTTGGTGAGAAGTGATTAACCTTTGAAAAATATTTATGAAAAATGCTAACACACTTGCACGTGATGGCGAAACACTTGGAGTGTTAGCACATTTGCAAAGGTGGTGAAAAAGGTGAAGAAAAGGAGGCGTAGCCAAGCTTGCGTTGCTGACCCGAGGGCACCACCACCCTCTGTTCGGTGCACCGCCACCCCTGTGGCGGTGACCGGCTGAGGAGGCCGAGAGTGAGGTGTTCGGTTGGGGGCACCGCCACCCTATCTGGTGGCACCACCACCCCTAGGGTGGTGCCCACCTGGACATGGCAGAGCAGGGCTGAGCTGAGGCTAGTAGCGGAAGGGGTGGTGTGCACCACCACTAGCAGGACGGTGCACCGCCTGGTCACCGCCACTCGTAGGGCGGTGCCACCGCCATATTTTTTTTCTAGAGAAGAGGGTTTTCGGGCAGCTAGCTGGTTGGTCACCTCCATCCTAAGGGCGGTTCCACCACCATCCTATCCGTGCCCCAACGGCTTAGTTTTTAGCCACTGGAAAGTAACAGTTGGGAGGGGCACCGCCATGTCCAGTGCAAGGCACCATCTTGTCCGGTGCCCTCGCAGAAAGTTGCTCCAAAGGGGTAACGGCTCTATTTGTTTGTGGGCTTATAAATAGAGCTAGTGGCTAGCCTTGGCCATTCTCTTGGCACTTCTAATAGCTGCATACACCCTTTGAGAGCTGAGCATACCACTCCACTCACTTGTACACTTGATTTCATCATCTTGAGTGAGATTGGAGAACCTCTAGTGCATTGCTTAGTGTTCTAGCATCTTGTAGCACTAGTTGAGCGATTTGGGCTAGTGGAGTTCTTGTTACTCTTGGTGTTTGCCGACACCTAGATGGCCTAGTGATTGGTGGATCGTCGAGCGGAGGAAGGTGATTATCTCTAGCTCCGATCATTGTGATTGTGAGGGGTTCTTGTGCCTTCCCAAATGGGCGCCAAAGGCAACTCTAGTGGATTGCTTGTGGCTTGTGTGATCCTGATCTTGTGTTGGTTGTGCAACACTCGGTTGCGGGTTTGGCTTGTGATGCCAATTAGCGCGTGAACCTCCAAGTGAGTAAATCGCCACAACGAGGACTAGCTTGCCGGCAAGCAAGTGAACCTCGGTAAAAAATCTTGTGTCACCTTGTCCGAGGTTTTCTTGGTATTCATTGATTTATTGTGATTGATTGGCTCCATCATATTATGATTGGATCTATCCTCGACATGGCGGTATAATCATCACATCCCCTACCTTGCATTTACATTTCTAGTGTTGCTTCACTCTTTAGTGTAATTAATTTTGAGAGCAAGCTTGTGTCGGGTCTAGTGATTAATGTGGCTCTTTAGTTAGCCTTTGAGAGCACACTAACTTTCTATAGTGATTTAGCCATTGTATGCTTAGAGATTATAGTCACTAGAATTCTGGTAGGTGGCTTGCATTTTTAGTAGGCTAGCGCAACACTTGCTTCGCCGTTTAATTATCTAACATCTTTGCTATGTGTTGTTGTAGAAATTTTCAATAGGTTATTCACCCTTCCTCTAGCCATTAGGACCTTTCAAGTGGTATCAGAGCCATGGTCACTGTGATTTGAGGCTTAACAACCTTCGGTGTTAAAATGGCTCAAATCAACAACACTAAGAAACCACCCCAATTTGATGGCACAAATTATCCATATTAGAAGTCTAAGATGACCACACACGTCAAGTCGATCAATAAAAAGGTGTGGAAGTTGGTGGAGACCAAAATTGAGATAGCCGATCCAAAAAATCCCACTGTGGCCGAAGAAGTGCTTCTCCAAAACAAAGACATCGCTCTTAGTGCCATTCATGATGTTATTGATGAGAGGACGTTTGAGCAAATCAAGAACATTGAGATGGCTCATGAGGCTTGGAAGAAGTTGGAGGAATCATTTGAGGGCACCAAGGTAATAAAGGGTGCAAAGGCATATATTTTCAAGGATAAGTTTGCTAGCTTCAAGATGAAGGAACATGGTAGGTGGCTTGTATTTTTAGTGGGCTAGCGCAACACTCGCTTCACCCGTTTAATTGTTTAACATCTTTGCTAAGTGTTGTTGTAAAAAATTTTAATTGGTTATTCACCCCCCTCTAGCCATTAGGACCTTTCACCTGTCCTCGTCACTACAAAAGGAGCTCTCTACCAGGTCCCTTGCCCATGTACTAGGACATAGTTTGGGCAAACTTTATACCTGTGAGCATTCTGAATTTCTCCCAAAATTCAGTCACAAAGGTACACTGTGTAAGTGCATGATATGTAGTCTCATCCTCCATACCACAAAAATCACATGTTTCGATTGGTTCGATGTGCTTGCGATGGAGGTTAGTGCAGCTAGGCAAAAAGTCATGCATGATTCTCCACTAGAAGACTCTGATCTTCGAGGGCACCTTACATTTCCATAGCTTTTGCCAATAAGGGTCATTTGGTGCTGTCGAGTTCGATGTTCTATCATCCCGGTGGTCACGCTCATGGGCCTCTCTCCACCATCATACGATAGGCCGATCTGGCGGTGTAGAGACCATGGCGCTCTCCCGACCAGGCCCAAAAGTCCCCCTGGCGCCGCCCCAGCGCAATTCTTTTAACCGCCTGTGCATCCATAGCTTGAAGATTGTCATTGAGCGCCGCATCATCCCAGCTGCTCCCATTTGCAGCCAACAGATCACTGACTCGCGTTGCCAAGGCGCCTGGTTTCGGGCAGATCGGTCTGCCCCCAATGGCGCCCGGTATCCAGCAATCATTCCAAATATTCGTCGATTCTCCATCTCCAATTCTTTGGATTAGGCCACAATCCAGAGCTTTGCGGCCTGCCAGTATTTCACGCGAAGTGTGTGAAGAATTTCTCTTATTGCGTGCTGTCACAAAATCTCCGTTTGGAAAATACTTTCCTTTCAAAACACGAGAACATAGCGTATCTGGGGAAGTCATAAGGCGCCAGCCTTGCTTTCCCAGCATCGCTAAGTTGAAGTGTTTGATATCCCCGAACCCCATGCCACTAGAACATTTCGGTAGTGTGAGTTCCGACCACCTTCTCTAGTGGATGGCTTTGTGAAAGGATCTAACAATGCCTAGAGGGGGGTGAATAGGCGTATCTAAAAATTTACTGCAAATGCTAAGTTCAATTCTGTCAGTCACAGTCGGAAGTCCCGACGTTTGGGACGGAACTTCCGACGTTGTCAGAAGTTCCGGCGCAAACGTCAGCAGTTCCGACGCCTACGAGAACTACAAAAGCTGTGTCAAATTTAACTTTGTGGATAAATAAACTTACAACCTCACTTCCTAGTGGTTTGGTGAAGATGTTAGGTCACTCCTTGACGCCGTAATGCCTCCAAACCGTAGATCGAGTCCAAACCCTAAAATGCAAGTTTGGGAGGGAAAGAGACAAACATATACAAATAATCTCTAGCAATCACAACAACAAGCACACGGGACACAAGGATTTATCCTGAGGTTTGACAACCCCACTAAGGAGCTCCTACGTCCTCGTTGTTGAGGTGACCACCAAGGTCGGAGTCTTTTCCACCTCCTTGCCTCTCTCAAAGCGACCACAAAGGTCACTTGAGCTTTCCACTAAGAAATCGAAGGGTGATACAAACTTCCCAAGGATCTTCCACAAGATGGAAGCTCTAGGGCAATGCCTAGCCGGCTAGGGGCAAAGCCCCAAGAGTAATAGACGCAAAATCAGCCGGCTTGACGAAGAAATCAAGTGCTCAAGCTTTCCAACGTGATGCTCTTACTAAATTCACTCTCCTTTCACTCAAACCCTAAGGGAATTGAAGATTCGAGCAAAGGGGGAAGGAGAGGGGTGCTTTGGTTGCTTGGGAGCTGTTGAGATCGAAGCTAGTCCGCTGTGAAATGAGTCGCCACAGGTTAGAAGTGAAGAGAGGAGTATTTATACTCCAAGTGAAAATCCAACCGTTCAGATCTACGTCGGAAGTTCCGACACAGATCTCGGGACTTCCGACTATAATAGAAAACACTGTACACAAAGAGTCGGAAGTCAGCGCGTGCAAGTCAGTGTCGGAACTCTCGGCAAACGTCGGGACTTCCGACGTGCGCATGTAAACCAAATAGCCAGCACTGCAGTTGCCGGGACTCCCGGCAAGGGTCAGGTCAGTGTCGGAACTCCCGGCGAACGTCGGGACTTCCGACGGTCGGAACTCCCGGCGAACATCGGGACTTCCGACGTGCACAGACAGCGAGCCAGTCAGAAGCACAGGTGTCGGGACTCCTGGCTTAAGTCGGGACTTCCGACCGTCGGGAGTTCCGACTTACGTCGGGACTTCCGACACCGAAAGTTACAGAAAATAATTCTATGTGCTCGTGAAGTGCTAGAGTGTCCCAATTTTTATTTAATTAATATGCTTGAGCACTCTATCTTCCTCAGACCAAATAATTTTGCATCCCTCTTTATAGTACGGCGGATCCTAAACTCAAAATCAAAATTAAAACCTTTGGAGAGCATTTTGAATTCGTCTGTCTTTTCAACTTCAAGAATTAAGGGATACCATTTCATCTTTATCAACTCTTTGAATCTTTCATGGGACTAATAGCTGCGACATATCTCATTAAGATCACATTAGTCCCTAATCTGGATGTCATCAATACACCAAAACCCACATAGGGGGCAAATGCACTTTCACTTTGCTATCCGCATTACCCCCCACCAGAAATTAGACGTGGCTGAAGTAATTTTCTTCCGAGTAGTTGATGACAACAGAAAACAGTTCATCGGATATGTGGCAATGGACTGCGCCACCAATTTAATGAGAACTTCTTTGGCAGCCCCACTGAGCAGCTTTTCACTCCAGCCACCTACCAGACCCTAGATCTTTGCCGGGATCGGTTCAAAGGCTTCAGTAGTGCTCTGCCCCACCGCTGTGGGTAGCCCCAAATACTTCTCACCCAAGGCCTCTATAGTGATGCCTGTTGTTTGTTTCATTTGTTCCTTTGTGTCTTGGTCACAGTTGTCGCTAAAGAAAATAGCCGACTTGGCCCGGTTCACCATCTGTCCCGATCCAGCCTGGTAGGAGCGCAGGATGTCCGCTAGACGTGCCCCCCCATTCGCCAGCCTGCGTGAACACCATGGAGTCATTGGCAAACAAGAGATGGGACACCCAGGGGCATGGGTACCCACTCTTACTCCTTTAGCTAAGAAATTTGGCCCCGAATATTTCAGCATATTAGATAAACCTTCGGCACATAGCAAAAAAAATATAGGGACAAGGGATCACCTTGCCTAATACCACGAGAGGGGAAGAAAGCATTCACCTATCGGAAACAGTGACTTTGTCGTGTGCCATTGGCACTCGGCAAAGACCAAAAAAACACTCGGCAAAGGCTCTCGGCAAAAAGCACATGGCATCTATAGTGTTGGCAAACAACAATTTGCCGAGTGTTTTTTATCGCGCACTCGGCAAATGGTTTGTCGAGTGTCAAATTTGACACTCGGTAAAAAAAAGTGGTTTGTCGAAAGTGTTTTCCAAAATACACTCGGCAAAGGATTATTGTTTACCGAGTGTTTTTGGAAATTACACTCGGCAAACCTATTTTCCAAAGAAAAAAATATTTTTTTTCTCAGCATGCCATTATTGTTTGCCAAGTGTTTTTGGGAATTACACTCGGCAAACTTATTTTCTAAAGAAAAAACTAATTTTTTTCTCAGCATATTTCAGTTTAATAGCATTTTCGATCCCAGCAGGAACTAAGAAGGCCAGCACATTGATATCCATAAAATAAGAAGGCTAGGTTGGTGGTTGGTGTTCGCTCACACTAGCAATTATAGGGATGTACTTGCTTGCATAGGTTCTATCAAGAGCAAAAGGAAAAGGTGAAGGACAAACAATCAATGTGTCAACTTATATAGAAAAAGAAGAAATATGAATTGATTGTATAACAAAAGTTGATAACAAAACACAATAGAGGTCCATTTGACAACAAATATACTCTCTTATAGTAAGTATCAGATCTAACTACATTAAATCTTAAAAGTTTGTGTTCCTAGAGACCAAATATAACATCTTACTTTGCACAGAACATCAAGAGCTCAATAGTTCAACTAACAATCTCAACTTGATAAGAACTTACGGATCCAGCAGACTCAAACGGCGACCACTCCAGCCTTTTGTTGGGCTAGATGCAATCAATGCAACGAGTATTGCTGCAGCAGCAAAACAAACAGCCCTGCAGGATTTTTGCTGTTAGATGTGTCAAGTGGATAGCTAGTAGTTCAGTGACCTAAACATGAACAACTGCTTCATTTTGACTCATGAGGAACAAATCTGTCTTTGCTCAAAATTATGAACCATTAAGAGATAACATTTTTGATCCCATAGCTTCTCCTTCCTCACCTGGAGCAAAAGAACTCGAGAAATGGCTCAGATTTACCCATTATCAGCATGACAACTGCAACTTAATTTCACCTATAGCTTAATTTAATTCTCTCTCTCTAATGGGAATTGAACTGGCCACAGAACTGGTTGCTTGTACTGGTACAAGCCATCCTAGTTAAGCAGTAAACAGAACAAATTATCCCAAGTACCAGCTCATAAGGTGCTAAAGTGCAGAAGTTCTTTAATGGAAACTTGATTCATCACAGCCGCTCAAGAGTAGTACAAAACAAAAAAAGTCACAAGGCATAGTTAGGGAAGGGGAGAGTAGCGCGGCACGAGATTGGGGTCCATATCATCTCAGCTCCGCAAATATCACATATCAAAATGATTGATCAGGTTGATATATGCAAGATATTCAAGATACTGTTTTCATATCATCTCACCTGACATCCAATGCACCAAATACCAGGTGATGTGTTCATATACCAAATTTAGGAAATATTAAATTCCTTTCAATTATGTGCAAGGTTAAAATGTAGCTTTGAAGTTATATGTATAACATCATCTAACCCTAAAAGCAACCAGGGTAACGAAACATACAAGGAAATTGTATTTTAACTTTACAGTAAAATCGTCTTATTACATTGCTCTCTCAAATTCAAATATAATGACATTATTTGAGTGGTCCATCCATGTATATTTCTTACATTACAGTATATTTTTCTTACATTAGTAGTCAGATTTAGAGGTTTTACCGATGAGTTCGCACAGCAAACTTTATTTAGTTGAGAACCAAAAAAATAGATTAGGGAGTTAATGTGCAAGGCATCCATAATGCCAACACTGGAAGTAGCAGATTAAACAGAATTTCCTATTTGCGCATTACATCTTCTGCAAAATGTAAGCTGATGTGTGCTTAGTTGTTTGCCTGGGCACTCCCATAGTCTGCTTAATTAAAAGAGTTAATGTAAAAAAATTAACAGAGTTAATGTAAAAGCAAATCAATAATGGATCGTAATGTAACATAGACAGCTCAATCCAAATCTAGGTCCGTGATTTCTTAACTTGAGGCCTCAACATCCAAAAGAACTAAAGAAGTATTTTTTACATGCCCGGTTCTTGCACACCATATAGGTATTTTTATCTTTGCAGCAATCCATCAAGACGCGCACATCCAAAGCAGCGGAATAAGAGACATAGGAATTGTGAGGGAGACCCCACCATGGACGTCCTTGGGAATGGGGCAGCGGTTCCTTAGTCACCATCGCCACAATCCGCAATCAGACAGGAGAGATCGAGCGAGAGAGGGGCACCACACCTTCACTGGAGCATGGAACGGCGGCCGGGTGGAGCGGCGACGTGGAGCGGTTGTGCTGGCCGGCGCCGAGTCCGCTGGGCTTCCATGAGAGGCACACGCGGCGACCTCGAGGAGAGCGGCAGCATAGCGGCGCCCCCTGCAGCATCATCGAGGGCAGCATCATGGCCCCCACCGCCACCGCCGCCACCAGGCCACCACCCTTGCCTCCCGCCACCGCCACGCCACGAAGCCCGCCGCCACTAGCACCACAACCACGCCACCACCGTCTCGTCGCCACCACCAAGCCCGCCGCCAGCACCACCACCACTGCTCGCCTTCTATGTCCGCCTCCCAGGCCACCTGCCACACGCGCTCGCCTAGGCTGCTGGTGAGGGAGGGGGCGGCGGATCCGGGGGAGGGGCGCCACCAGTGAGGGAGGGAGGGAGGGAGCGGCGGATTCGGGGGAGGGACGCCGCCGATAAGGGAGGGGAGGGGCGGGGCGGTGGATTCGGGGGAGGGGCGCCGCCCAAGGAGGGAGGGAAGGGAGGGGTCGGGGAAGAGAGGGATGGGAGGGGCCGGCCGCCGGCGGGAGGAGGGGAGGTGCCGGCCGCACACGGGAGAGGATGGGAGGGAGCGAGCTGGGAGGGAGGGGAGGGGGTGTGTGTGTCGTGAGGGAGGGGAGGGGCGGGTGGATGATTTTAGGGGCGGGTGGGTTTTTTTTCTTCATTTTTTTCTTTGTCGAGTGTTGTTTTTGGACACTCGTCAAACCTCTCTTTTTGTCGAGCGTTATTTTTACACTTGGTAAACCTCCTATTTACGGAGTGTTTTTTGTTTGACACTCGGCAAACCCCCTATTTTTTATTATTTATTTATTTTTCTCTTTTCATGGGAGGGGAAAAATAGCAAGCTCAGAAAGTTTGAGCTCAATCTAATGTATAGAAAAAGTTTCAAGGTCAAACGATGATTGAACCGCCACTTCACCTTCAAACCTGTTCTGTTCTCTCTCGATACCACGATTCTTCCTTAGAGATGCTTCGGTTTCTAAGCAATGTACGTTACAACTTTTTTGAAATCTTCTCAATTTTTTACCATAGCCTCTATGTATCATTTCACGATACAATGGCATGTCATATGTTTTTCAGACTTCGTTTGAATTTTTTATAATTAAAAAACCAATAAGCTACATGTCGATGGTCAAAGTGTTGGCACCCAGATGTTTCAAATTTCTTTTCATTTCTTCGGTAAGGACAAAAAATAGACTTGACACCATGAATATGATTTTTCTACCCATTTTATTCTATTATTTCATGCATTTATAGATCAAATTTGACGTAAATCAATTAAATTCCTAGAATGCATTTAATGAATTAAAACTAGCAAATAGATCCAAAAAATGCTAAATTTTAACATGGATTATGCTATGTTGTTTGTTGAGTACAAAAAAAGTTTCAAGGTCAAATGAGAAAAAATAAATAAATTGTTTGGACACGTGGCGCGATGTTTGCCGAGTGTCGTAATTTGCCGAGTGTTTTTCCATATTTGCCGAGTGCCGGAGTTTGTTGGTGTTTTTCGGTAGAATTACCGAGTGTCAGAATATTTGCCGAGTGCTTTTTAGTAAGGCACTCGACAAACAGAGAGTTTGCCGAGTGTCAGAATCTTTGCCGAGTGTTTTTAGTTTGACACTCGGCAAAGAGATGGTTTGCCGAGTGTCCGATAAAATACACTCGGCAAAGAATATGACACTCGGCAAAGCCTTGGATTCCGGTAGTGATTTGACAAATGCCCATTCACCCTTACTGAGAATCTGACCGTCTCCACACAAGTCATGATCAAATTCACCAGGCTCTCATGGAAACCCAGCTTGATCATGATGCTGCGGAGGTAGGCCCACTCAACTCGGTCATTCGCTTTTGCCATATCAAGTTTCACTGCACAAGCGCCTGTCTTGCCCTTTTTCTTTTTTAGATAATGGATGCTTTCATACGCCACCAGCACATTATCAGTGATAAGGCGCCCGGGTACAAAAGCGGACTGCTCTTCAGAAATTATATCATCAAGAACCAAACGCAAACGATTTGCAATGACCTTGGAACAAATCTTGTAAAGCACATTGCATAAGGCAATCGGCCAGTTCTTGTGGGTTCTTTACCTTCGGAATTAGCACCAAGGTCGTGTCATTAACCGCTGCAGGCATAGAACCTCCATTAAGAAATAAGTGCAGCGCAGCCCTGGTAATACCACCGCCCAACAAGTCCCAATGCCGCTGCTAAAAGCCGGCTGTAAACCCGTCTGGGCCGGGAGTTTTGCTTGGTTTCATCATAAACAAGGCCTTCCTGATCTCCACATCAGAAAAGGTGGTGAGCATAAAAGGTTATTTTGGGCCTCGGTTACCTTTGGCGGGACGAACCGTATCACCTCTTCTGGATTGGTATTTTGTTGTGCCGAGAAGAGGTTGAGGTAGAAACCCGCTGCCATGTTTTCCAACTCATTTTGATCCATGCACATTGAACCATCCTGCCGGCGAAGAGCAGTAATTTTATTTGTACGTGCTCGCTGCCGCGCTTTGGCATGAAAGAAAGCCGTGTTGCGATCACCCGCTTGCAGCCATTCGACGCGAGCTCGCTGCTTCTCCATGATTTCTTCTTCTCTTGCTAACAGTTCCGTCAGCCTGCACATGATCGCCCGCTCCTCCCTGGAGGGGCCAGAGTATAGTGTGTGTGCCCTGGTCTCCTCCAGCTTTCGGCGGAGCCTGGACAGTTCGTTCCGAACAGAACCGAAGTGATCCCGCTCCCAAGTCTTGAGCGAGCCCTGCATGAACTTCAGGTTTGCATGGACCGCCTCCAGAGACGTGCTACCCGGCACCCAAGCTGCCGAGACCGTTGCTGCATAAGTCTCGTGTCATTGCCACATATTCTCATACCTGAATGGGTCTCTCTCGTCTCTATCCTTGCAGCCATCCACTCCGCTGCATCCTGATCAGCAGAGCGCAGTGGTCACTTTCCGCCATCCCATCTGCACGTGTTCCACCGCTGTGTCCCCCATCAAATCAAGCATTTTCTCGTCTGCTAGCACTCGGCCGAGGCGGACCTTAACATTGTGGCGCCCATCTCGCCGATTGTCCCAGGTGTATGGAAGGCCACTGAAACCCAGGTCCGTGAACCCCGCGTAGGAGATCACATCGCGGAAGCCCTCCATCAAATTGCTCATGATCATACAAGACTTCATTAAAATCCCCTGCGCACAACCAAGGGAGATCAGTTTCGTTACGCAAAAACCGCAGCATCCTCCACGATTCTTTCCTGCGTGCACGAACTGGGTCTCCGTAGAAGCCTGTAAAACGCCATGTCACAGGGACTGAGTTAGTCTCCGATATCTATCCATCTATGTGATATTTCTAGAAAGATTTGATATCCAGCGAAACGTCATGATTCCACATCAAAACCAAGCCTCCACTGAGGCCTGTACAGCTAACACCAAAAGCATTTTGGTTTCCGAGAGAAAGAGCACCATGGGCTTGTATTTATCCGCGATCTCGCGGATTTCACGAACTGCCTCGGACCGCCCACAGCCCCAGCAGTTCAAACAAAGGAGACTCATTGTGCCCAGCGGGGGTCGCTGTCCGCGACCGCCGCCGATCTTGCACGTTGGGTAGTGTAGGTTTTCTGCTTCTTTTGTACCTCAGAGGCATCCTCAGCATGGCTAAAGGTGGAGCCAAGCTGAGCAATCCTGTCATGCACCAAGCCGTTTGGTACCTCCCCCGCTTCAATAGCCGGCAAATTAAGATCCGGCGTCCCAGCACCCGGCTTCCTTTTCCTTTGAGCTCGGTCCTTGAATAAGGACCTGTTAACTCTTCCTCCCTCATCTCTGACGTCCTTCTTTTTTCCACCCATATCATCTTTGATAGGTGAATTCACTTCTTCGTCATCCCTTGTCTCTGTCTCCCGAGACCCTCGAGGAGGGCGTTTCTCAGAGCTGTTTCGGGAAGATGAAGTCCTCCTCGAACCCAAGGTTTTTTTTATCGGCCAAAATTCACGGAAATTTCCGAAATTTTCTTTCTATCCACAGGGTCCGATAAAATTTGGCATCGGCCAAATTTTTCCCTTCTTTCCTGCTTCCACACAGACAACCCAAATTCAACCGTGTGACAATCCCATACTATAATGTTTTATTCTTGTTTTTATCTGTGAACAAGTGATGTTTAATAGCTTAGGAATAGTTTCAAGTCAAATTCTACGGAATTTTTTCAAAACAATTTGAATTTTTTTTGAATTTGGTCCGATATTTCCGATATATCTTGCTTATCCTATTTATCCATGACCTCCGATAAATTTTTATTTTCGATAATGAAAACCTTGCTCGAACCTGCCGAGCTGACAAACGATTCCTCAGTTGCTTGCCCGAAGCTTTGGATCTTCCTCCTCCTGTCTTCTGGCGCCCTCAGCCTCAGATCATACGGCAACTTTCCTAGTGCGTTTCTTGGGGCTGGTGTAGGGCAATCCAGCTCCGTGTGGCCCAATATGCCACACGAGAAACAATAAAACGGCAATTTCTCGAATTGGATTTCAAACCACTCCGGCTTCGAATTCTTGTCTGGTTTCAGCATAACACCACGCCGGAGCGGCTTATCCACCTCCACAGCCACACGAGCTCGCAGAAACGGCCCGCTGGCTTCTCCATCACCATCAACATCGAGCCGAATCACTTCTCCAATGAAGCCAGCCGCCCTAGAGCCTCTCCTCTCATTCATCCATCCAAAGGGGAGGTTAAGAATCCTCACCCACAACTCCATTTTTGCGAAACTCACATCAGAGGGTTTGAGAGCTTCATCATACTCCTGCAGCACTACCGCGTGCTTGCCCACCATCCATGGCGATCCTTCAAGCGCCTTCTTCTTGTCAACAGCAGCACCAAAATCCGCAATGAACAGGTTCTCTGTCTTGTCCCCGACCGAGCGGAGTTTGAGTCCGAGTGGGTTGCCCCACGCTGGCTTCATCACATTGCGGATGGTTGTGACGTGGATAATTGACGGCGAGAGGACTTTGCCAATCACTGCCCACTTCACCACATCCTCTTCGCCATCTTCATCGTCACTAAGTTCTGCTACTTCGCCTTCATCCGGGGTGAGGTTGAGGCGGTCCAAGAGGTCAGCGACATCCTTGTTAGACATAATCTGCTCCTCTCCATTCTCTTGGTTGGAGACTGGTCGGCTCGGCCGACCACTCTTTGTTGAGAGTTGGGAACTGATCGGCTCTGTCGACCAGTTCCTCAGCTGTAGCAGTATTGAAATAGGCCACCTCTAGTATATTAGTTTGTAGTTATTACATCAACTATATCTTGGTAGTGCGCTGAGGTAAGCTTTGTACTACTAGAAGTAGTTGATATACTCTGTACCTTAGGAGTAGGTAGTTAGTGTACCCTGTACCTTAGGAGTAGGTAGTTGGTGTACTCTTATACTCAGGAGTACGTAGTTGGCCAACAACTATGTACCTGATAAGATACAGCTAGAGTTATATATATTATATTCAAAGGGCAATGAAATACTTAGTTCAGTTGCCACAAACCAAAGGACATGGCTTCGGTCAATGCTGGTGCTTGTGCTGAGTGTGTATGCGCTGTTCTCAATCCCTTCTTCTACCTCTAGCCATAGTGAGTGAGTGTGTGTGCTGGTAAGCTAGTTGCTTACCTATGCAGGGCAGCCAGGGATCAAAAAGTGGTATCAAATCCGTACGAGCACCGTCGCCAGACTAACCGCTGGCGATGACGGACGGTTTGGAGATGGGCGACAGCAGCGGCGCTGCTGTGGCTGCTCAGCTACGACAGGAGGTCGTTGTGCGCACGGTGCGGGAGGTCAGCGGCACCTGTTGGCCGACGCTAACTCGCACCAACTATGGCGAATGGGCGGTGACCATGAAGGTCAAGCTCAGAGCCCTATGGCTCTGGAATGCCATTAACAAGGGCACCATCAACGAAGAAGATGACATGTCAGCGCTGAAAGCCATCCTCGCTGCTATGCCAGTGGAGTAAAGGGAGCCGTTGGGGGCGAAGAGCTCTACTAAGGAGACGTGGGAGGCCATTGCCGTGATGCATGTTGGTTCCGATCGTGCAAAGAAGGCGACGACTCAGCTGTTGAACCAGGAGTACGTCAACCTTAAGTTCAAGGATGGTGAATCGGTGGAGGACTTCTCCCTCCGCTTGCAGACGCCCATCAGCAAGCTAAGGAGCCACGACGTCACCATCGACGAAGAAGAGGCGGTCTCCAAGTACCTCCACTCCGTGCCGATGAAGTACATCCAGATTGTTCTCTTCATAGAGACGATGCTGGACTTGTCCACTCTCACCATTGAGGATGTGATAGGTCATCACTGGGTGGTGGACGAGCGCATAGAGCAGGCCACAGCAACGACGGACAGCGTCAAGCTGCTGCTGACAGAAGAGGAGTGGGCTGCCCAGATGAAGGAGAAGAAGTCCAGGGAAGCCTCCTCCAGCCGCGGTGGCGATGGCAAGCGCCGCGGCAAGGCTTCAAAGAAGAAGAAGAAGAAGAAGAAGGTCAACCCCAACACCTGCCGGCGCTACGGGAAGACAGGCCATTGGGCAAAGGAGTGCCAAAATCTTAAGTAGGAGAAGAAGGCTGAGGCTCATCTAGTGCAGGATGATGATGATGAGGCCACTCTCCTAATGGTGACGTTTTGTGCACTGCACGATATTGAGGCCAAGGAGAAGGGAGAGGGGATGGAGGTGGAAGGGCATAGGAAGGCTCTGAAGGCTGTCAACCTCGATGAATCGCGCGCCCAAGTCCACCTCGGATGTGTGGGCGGCCAGCAAGAGCAGCGGTGGTACCTGGACTCCGACGCCAGCAACCACATGATGGGGTCTAAGGCAGCCTTCGCCGAGCTCAATGACGATGTGACCAGCACGGTGAAGTTCGATGATAGCTCAAGGGTGGCAATCTTTAGGGATGTGGTGTTTGATGAGAAGGCGGCCTAGGACTGGGACAGTCCGAGCATGGGGGAAGCTGGCGGCTTCATCAGCACCTTCGTCGTCGAGCGCATGGTCATTCATGATGATGGAGACGCTGGAGAGGAGGTGCCGACCACTCCAGCAACAGAGCCGAGCACTCCTAGGGCAGTGCTGAGCACTCCGAGAGGAGTGCCGAGCACTCTAGAGGGGGTGCGAAACACTTCAGCAGCAGTGCAGAGGGCTCTAGCAGTAGAGTCGACCACTCCAGGAGTGGTGCCACCGTTCTAGCAGTGGATCCGACCACTCTGGCAATGATGTCGAGCGGTCCAGCAGCGATGCCAACCACTCCGGGAGTGGTGCCGAGCGGTCCAGCAGCGATGTCAACCACTCCGGCAGAACAGGGAAGCCAGGGACCACCGATCGAGCTCACCTCCCCTCTGAGCGACATCAGCGAGTTCGTGGATTCCTTCCACGACGGCGAGGAGGTCCGGTTCCGTAGGCTAGACAACATCATCGGCCATGCAAGGGCCATAGGCCTGGCGAGTCGGCTGCTCGACGATCCAGAGCTGCTCCTTATTAGTGCTGAGGAGCCACCGACATTCGTAGTGGCTGAACGCGTCGCCAATTGGTGACGGGCGATGTTGGAAGAGATGAAGGCCATAGAGGACAATGGCACATGGGAGCTGGTAGACCCACCAGTAGGCTACAGGCCGATCGGCTTGAAGTGGGTCTACAAGGTGAAGCGGAACGAACACAGCGCCATTGTCAAGTACAAGGCTCAGCTCGTAGCCCGTGGCTTCGTGCAGCGTGAGGGTATCAACTTCGAGGAAGTCTTTGCTCTGGTGGTGTGAATGGAGTCCGTTCGCTTGATGTTGGCTATGGCGGCAGCGAAGGATTGGCGTGTCCACCACCTCGATGTCAAGTCTACGTTCCTCAACGGCGAGCTCGTGGAGACGGTCTTTGTCAAGCAAGCTTTGGGCTTCACCGTCAAGGGCGCTGACCACATGGTGCTCAAGCTACGCAAGGCGCTCTACGGGCTGCGGTAGGCCCCTCGGGCATGGAACACCAAGCCCAATGCCACCTTGGGTGAGCTTGGGTTCACTCGCTGCGCTACAGAGCACGCGCTCTACACGCAGCGACGGGAGGAGGAGCTCATCGTCGGCGTGTACATGGATGACTTAATCGTCACCGAAGCGTGAGCGGAGGACATCGACGGTTTCAAGCATGATATGGCGGCTCATTTCAAGATGAGCGATCTCAGCGCGCTCTCCTACTACCTCGTCATCGAGATGAGGCAAGAAAAATAGAGCATCTCCCTAGGTCAGCGTGCCTACGTGGAGAAGCTGCTGGAGCACGGCAGCATGGCGGAGTGCAAGTCGTGTGCGACTCCGATGGAGGAGCGGCTGAAGCTAAGCAAGCACAGCACTGCTGCAAAGGTGGATGCGATGCACTACTGGAGTATCGTCAGCGGGCTACGCTACCTCACTCATACCTGGCCGGACATTGTGTTCGCGGTTGGGTACATCAGCCGTTTCATGGAGGACCCGCACGAAGATCACTGGTCGGCAGTGAAAAGATTGCTATGCTATGTCAAAGAGATGCTCGATCAAACGATCATCTTCCCCAAGAGTGGCGGCAAGGGAGGGTTGCGGCTCATGGTGTTCAGTGAGAGACACCACCCAAGGCAAAGGAAGGTGAGCCAGAGCTCACTGTTTTCAGCGATGTGGATATGGCGGACGACATTGATGGGCGACGGAGCACCTCCGGCGTGCTCGTCTTCTTTGGAGCGGCCCCATTGCTTGGCAGTCGCTGAAGCAAAAGATCGTGGCGCTATCAATGTGTGAGGCGGAGTACGTCGCAGCGGCAACGGCGGCGTGCCAAGCTATCTGACTGCGCCGGCTGCTGGGCGAGCTGATCGGCGAGGAAGCTCACCTGCTAGCTCTGATGGTGGACAACCAGCCCACCATCGCGCTCGCCAAGAACCCTGTCCTCCACGACTGGAGCAAGCACATCGACATCAAGTTCCACTTCCTCCGGGACTGCATCGATGGAGGGCAGATCATTATCGAGTTTGTCGAGACCGGCAGATAGCTCGCTGACATCCTCACCAAGTCACTCGAACGCCTACGGTTCTTGGAGCTGAGAAAGATGATTGGCATGGATGAGGTCAAGGCATCGGGCTAGCAGCAGGATTAGGGGAAGAATTGTTAGACATAATCTCATGTTCTCCATTCTCTCCTTGGTTGGAGACTGGTCGGCTCGGCCAACCACTCCCTGTTGGGAGTTGGGGACTGATCGGCTCTGCCAACCAGTTCCTATAGCTGTAGCAGTATTGAAATAGGCCACCTCTAGTATATTAGTTGGTAGCTATTACATCAACCATGTCTTGGTAGTGGGCTGAGGTAAGCTTTGTACTGTTAGGAGTAGTTAGTATACTCTGTACTTTAGGAGTAGGTAGTTGGTGTACCCTGTATCTTTGGAGTAGGTAGTTGGTGTACTCTTGTACCTATGAGTAGGTAGTTGGCCAATAACTATATACCTGGTAAAGATACAGCTAGAGTTGTATATATTACATCCAAAGGGCAATGAAATACTTAGTTCAGTTGCCACAAACCAAAGGGCAAGGCTTCGGCCAACGCTGGTGCTTGTGCTGAGTGTGTGTACGTTGTTTTCAATCTCTTCTTCTACCTCTAGCCATAGTGAGTGAGTGTGTGTGCTGATAAGCTAGTTGCTTACCTGTGCAAGGCAGCCAGGGATCAAAAATCCTCTCGTTCCTCCTGTTCCTCAGACACCCCCGGGCGAGATCCACTGCCACCCATCGCCGCCATAGCCATGCGCTGTGGGGGAAGGAAAATGGCATTGATCACCACGGCAATCAGCCAAACGCAAGATCCCAGGCAGGGTCCTAAGCGGCACGCTCTAGCCCAGCGGGAAAGCTATTTGTGGACGATGGCGCGGAACAGGCTAACTGACGTTATGCAGTTGGCCGGCGGCGGCTAGAAGCCGTCGGCGTGGCGTGGGCGTTGTAGACGGGATCGTCCACAACGGCATTGAGGTCCCGCAAGAGGATGGCCGGGAACTCTAGATCGGGATCAGGCGTGTGCGGTGATCGCCAGTCTGGGGTCGATCCGGTAATCACTGGTCAATTATATATATAAGCAAGAATAAGAAAGTATCTTCGATTCCTCTTCCTCATAACTAGGTCTACATGTGTTTTTATTCTGTTTTCCATGTTTGCTTGGCATCAGCTGTAGTCTGTAGATGCCATGTCGGCGTGCCTCTACACATCTAAGATCCCATCTAGAAGAAAACAATATATATAACCTGAACTAGAGTAATCATTTTGAATATAGTCTCAACATGTCAGTGAAGTGCTTACCTATAGGCTGTCACCAAGTTATGAACTTGACACTTCCATTTCCAATGCCCAACTCCATTACCATTATAATAGATGCCTGCTGAGGATGTATTTTTTTAAAAAAAATTGATACACTTTTTCATGGATATTACAAAAATATATCATATTACTGCTAATTTTCAAAAATAGTTTGATGTCATCAGTAAATGAAATGACTTCCAATAATTGTCTGCCGGGAAAATGACTTTTCTCAAAATTGTCCACCTGAAAATGATTTTACTAAAAATATGTTTTTTTAATAAAATCGTCTTATGGATGAACAAAAACTCATGTCAATCTTTCACAACGTGACTTCTCAAAATGAACCGTGCTTGATTTTTCGCATCTATTTAAAATTACAAGATTTGTGGAGGTCATGCAAATCTTTTGAATGTTATCAAAAGAAAAACAGCATATGAGATTTGAGTGATTCTAAATACTCATATTATTGTAATTAAGTTCTGGAGTAGCCTACTATTATGCACGAATATCCTAGCTAGGAACAGCCCCAAATAAAAGCAGTGAGTCACTATGTATCATGACCTACCAACAATACCTAGCATACAGGCACATTGGCCATTAATACATTCGATTCCTTTATAACATTAAGTTACTATGCAATGTGCAGTCTGCAGAAATCCTTGACTAGAACCTGTGTCAAGGTCAACTCATCCAAATCAATTGATCAATTGTACCCAACTCATAATAACTCTTCAGTGCATCTAACACCTATTGTTGCTTAAGTCAGAACCACATATCTTCTTCTAATTTGTCAGACAGTTAAGGCCTCCTTTGGTTCACATGAATTTCATGGGAAAAATAGAGGATTCCCTTTCCCATAGGATTTAACACTGTAGTACCTTTTGGCTCATATGATTGAACCATAGGAAATATAAAAGAAACATTCCTTCACAGATCACAGCTCATTTCATAGGAAAAGTACAGGAAAAAAAACATCCGCTCCTACTTCTTTGTTTTTGTGTCTTGCGTAGGAACGAGACAAATCAAGAGCCAAATCATTGGTATCACAGAGAAATGAAGAGCTACAGGACAAGCATCACATCACATCGTGGGAGATTATACAATTTCTATTCCTATGAATTTCCTATAGCCATTCAAACACCTACCTAAATAGTTTTCATATGTTTTTGGATCCTATGTTTTGCAATTGCATTTCTGTAAAGTTCCTATATTTTTCCTATTCCTATGTTTTTGCACTCCGGTGTTCCAAAGGGGGCCTAAATATTATTACAAGTGCCTGATTAGAGATCAAAGGTGATATCAAGATGGTTGTATATATGAACTCGATGTGATGACCTTGAATTCAACTAAAACTTCCTTTATCTACAAAACACCCTTTAGCCTAGTGTATAACTTATATCACTCCCTCCATTTTGAGTTATAAGACATTTTGACTTTTCTAGATACATTTCTTTTGCTATGTTCTAGACACATGGTGTATATATAAATGCATAGCAAAAACTATACATCTACAAAAGCCAAAACGTCTTATAATTTGGAACGAATGGAGTACTTTTCTAAAGTTTACTCCTTTCATTAATGATGATATGTTAACCCTAGTGTGTGAGATGTTGTACCTTAATAAGTGTGGTGGTGAAAGAATGAAGCTTTGGCTGTGGCTCAACGTGTCATCTGTGCAGTGTAGGGGTCCAATTCTTTGGAGCCACATGAGTGTGGAGACCGGAGATGATTCGTGATTGTGCTTGGGCTTGCGTCGTTGCGCCCACTCAGCAGTCTAAGGTCACTGGTGTCCATATGCATGGTGACCACGCAGCTTCTTAGTGTTCTGACTTTCGAGCTCGCACACAACTTGCAATGCTCGTAGCAGCCCAAATGCGGGTTAGGCGTTCAAGGCAAGGAGAGTTTGGGGTTTGCTCACTGTAGGGCATGAAGGTGGTGCACAGATGGGGTGACACAGGACGGCTTGTGCAGTGCTACAACACTGGGTCATTGGCTCGGTGTGGTCAAGGGAGGTCTTGAGAAAGAATTAGCCTTGGAGAACTGCTAGTTGTGGCCGACATTGCTCGACCTCCTTGCTCCTTGGCTCCTCCCTCTTGCTATCTGGTGTGGAAGAAGAGGAAAAGGAAGAGGGCAAGCCCATACGGTGGTGGAAAAGGAACTCGACTCGAGGGCTAGCCCATGTCGTTGTAAATTTTTGCAGCCAGCAAGGTGGTTGGCTATAGTTGCATAGATCTTTAGGAAAATATTACTAGGTGTGGATGACAAGAAATCAAGAACCATAGAAAGAACTCTGGTAATATTTTAGCATGCAATACCTATCCTTTAGCTCCAAGTAAATTATGGCATGGACTTAAATTAATGGTGCCTACCTTAGATGAACACTTCGCCAACCATGTTTTCAAAAAAAAAAGTTCAATTTTTTTCAAGAGTTTGATTAACTTGGGGCGGTTTGTTGATAAAAACTGCATAGTACCATGTGTGTGAGGGAGGAAGAGAGTTGGTGTCCCTAGTGACGTTGCAAGTGAAGTGCGTGGCTTGCAAGGAGATGCATTCCCCTGCAGGCCTGCACGCTGATCCTTGTTTCAGTTGTTTGACCCGCACATCGTGCCGGCAACGTCGTTGCTCTGTTCTTTGACCACAAACTTGTCCGCCTTTGTGTAACTAATACTAAAAGTGCACGTGACTAATCGAGTCTCGAAACGCGTGTGTTTTATCTGAGGGTCTGTTTAACAGAGCTCTGACACGGTAGAGGAGACAAATGAGCTGCACCAAATATCCCAAAAGGAGGAATCGTTTTTTCTATATAGAAGAAGAGTAGCAAATGCCATTTTTTGTACGAAGTAGGAGCTGCAGTTTATTGCTCCTTAGACTATCTCCAACAATGACACCCAAAATATAAAACTCATTTCATATTTGGGTAGCACTACAGGCAAATGTTTCAATACCTATTTTTTTTATCTTCTCCAACAACAAGACTCAAAAGAGAACCCTTTCTACAAATGGGTCTCTAGGAGAGAGGATACTCAGATTTAGATTTAGGTTATGCCTCTTTTGCCACCTAAAATGGGTCTCCTGTATGGGTTCTCTGTTGGAAGCTGATACAGTACTGGCTGAGACCCATTTTGAATTTGGGTGCCCCAAATGGTCACCTGTTGGAGACGGTCTTACTCCGGCTCCTAAGGAGGAGCACCGGAAAGCGGAGCGGTGCCAAATAAAACCTAACATTTAAACCACTGCAAGTGAAAATAAAAAAAATACTGCCAATAAAAACTCTTTTATACTATTGGGTACTTTAGTGTTTTGTTCACAATGATATGTGTGGGTAACTTATATTTTAATTAGGATCTTACTTTATGTTATTATGAATAACGAAGCACCTTTGATAACTTTGTAAATTTGAGATGCCTCTAGTCTCAGTCTTTTAATTTGGAGATGATCATAGGGATTTGGTATGGAGACCCCTTTGGTATGTGCGTGCATTTATAGGGGTGATGCTCGCATTCATAGGGGTGAGTGTCGATTCGTAAAAAAAGGGAAGGCGGGTATACGTTGACTTAAGTTTTCCATAATTTAATAGTAGCAAAAGTGCTTAATTCACAAGTATATGTAGGGAGTAGTTTGGGTTATTTTTCATAATGGTATATATAATTTAGATTGAATTTATGAGTTTACTTTATGTTAATATTAATTACAATAGGTGTCAGTGTAAATCATTTGTAAATAATGGTAAAAGTGGGTAATTTAGTAGGGAGATAATTTCTATATCTTAGAATGGCATATGTGGGTAATAGATGGAGAATTAGATTGTTACTTTAGGTTAATTAGGATAGAGGTGAGTAATTAGAGGTGTTAGATTAAGTGGCTATTGTTACCAATAAAACGGAGGTTACAAAGTCAGTGGTCATATGGTTTGCTACTTTATTTGCTTTCCTATGGTAATTTCTAGAATTTATCTTTTTTTTTAAATACATCTCATGAGGTTTAACATAGAGGCTACAAAAATAATGTGAATACTTAAAAGTAGATCTTAGGCCTCTCTATCTCTTTGCACACATAAGATTTAGGATGTACTTATTGTTGGAAAACTACACCATGTATTTTTCAAGTGATGGACGTTGTTAGCATATTTATTTGAATTCAAGTTTAACAATTAATAAATATGTTATAAAAATGTATGGTACTAAATTAGCACATATGTGGATGCAAGTGGGTACAGTACACAATAGTGTGTTTTCTTTGACCGAGACAACAATTTTAGTTTACTTCTTCCCTTAAATTAATTACATTTTTTTGGCTGGCTAAATAAATTAATTAATTATATGGTATGGAATTTTAATTTTAATCGATCCATTAACCCGAAACATGTGGAAATTGCATGTGTCCGCCCATACATATATGCATGAAAACTGAATTTAGTTTGGCATAACTAGTACTAGTAAATATTTAAGAGAGACACGTCTGGGTCTAGAAGAGATAGTCAGTCACCTTGTGGCAAAACCAAAGGCGACACTAGCTTTTTTTTTTTTTTGGAGCAGAAAAGGAGACACTAGCTGTGAGATTGAACAAAAGCGTGGATTACTGGCGAAAGGCCCAGATCACACAGACGTTGGTTGGTCCCTGGGCCAGAAGAGAGAAGGCATATATACTGTGGGCTATATATGTCATGTAGATTTTGCAGTGGTCGATCGTGTTATGTGGCCCACAGTCCAAAACGTAATGTTGCAGCGCGGTCGCTGCTGATTCACGCCTCGATATTTCAGACCATGTACCCTATTCGCCTATTCGCTTGATCTTATTAGTCATGATACAGTATTTTTCTCTCACAATAAAATAGTATAAACCGACTTATAAACCACAGAAACGATCGAGCAACACAACAGTATAAGCCGGCTTATAAACCATAGAAACGAAGTGAGGAGGGTTATCATCAGGTGGGGGTGAGTGAGTGGCTGAGTGGTTCATCCGCGTGCGGAGCGAGTGGCCAATAATTGCGGTGTGGCTGACCCAGCGGATCGATCGATCCTCAGATGCATGCATGCATGCATCTAAAGATATGATTCGTTGTGGCCAGCTCGCGCAGCCAGCACGTCCACGTCGCCGGCTTTTCGTGGCCGTTCGATCGGCCGCGCGGACGGCCCAGATCGGGCGAGCCGCGGTCATTTTTCGAAAAAACCCTTCTACTTTTCGGAAATCAACCCATGGTCCAGAGTCCCTCTCAGGATATTTTATAAGAAACTCAGATTTTTTTGAAATCAACCCGCAGTCCAAAACGGATGCCCTCCGGGTTTTTTGCAAAAAAACCCTTATCTTTTCCGAAAATCGACCCGTGCTCCACAAACCCTCTCACCATTTTTTGCGAAAACCTCCTCAGATTTTTCTCAAATCACCATACAGTCCAACTTTGATTATATCTTTTTTTCCCAAAAAAAAACGTTTGGCCAGTGCACCGCACGCATGGGCGCGCCCGAAAGACTAGTACTCCATCGATTCATGCAGCCATGGAAGTGGGAAGTGGAGCTCTATTCATCGTTCATGCATGACGCACAAGGCAGGCATCAGCTCACTCATCGTCCAGTCGACCTAGCTGCTTCACCGCCACTCGCCAACCACTACACATAGCATGCACCGACGGAACGCATAATAATGCCCGTATCTCATCTCACGCGCCCACTAGTTTGCTCAACTAGTATGTATGGTAGCTAGCTGCATGCGTCGTCGTTGTTGGACGACCTGAGCATCGCATGTTCATTAGGTAGCCGCAGCCGTAGTACGTACATGGTTTAACATGTTTATTTATATTATATATATATATATATATATATATAATGGCACTGACAATTCATTTTAAATGATACTAAAATCTTATAATTAATTAATTAATTTACTCTTTCTCCATCCAAAACAAATGCAATTTTCATTTTCCTAGGAGTCAAACAATAATTTCAACTTTGATCGGCATATACAAAAAAAAAGGTACTAACATCTTTTTTATATCAAATAAAAGTGCCATTATGATTATGAGATATGTTTTCATAGTAAATCTATATATTTTGAGATATAAATATTTATATTTTTTCCTATAAAATAGATTAATTTTGAAAAGGTTTGACTAGTCTCAAATTTAGAATTACATCATTTTTAGATCCGAGGGAGTAAGTTTTAAATTTAGATAAGTTTATATTTTCAATCCGCAAAATTATGCGTCTCGTTAGTCCTAAAAAAATGGCAGTGACACCGAATACATAGAGAGTAATTAATAAATCTACCATAACTAGATAGAGATTATGAGGTATCTAAATGTATAGGAGTACTTAGTTAGGAAATGAATAGAGATAAACATTAAAGATAATCCATTTTAATTATTTGTACATACTAAATTTATCCAGAAATTTAATACTTATATTATATATATAAAGGATCCTAGGCTGTGTTGTAGCACGGATTGATGGACTAGAATAAATAAATGATGCTATATATTTGTGAAAACAATGGTTAGTCTCTAATTTTAAAGACTGGATCCTTTGGAAATGTTTGTGCTTAATGAGAAGTTAATTAGCTTTTGCTCACCAATTTATCGTACTCACTTAGGTAGCATTTGGTTTGGAGATAGGATAGGATGTCCCTAATTTTTAGATGGGACCATCCCACTTTAGCATTTGGTTGAGGGATCAGAGCTATACTAGTTCTCTGTTTGGTTGAGTGGATTGAAGAGCAAGGATGATACTACTTGTTGACACCGCTAAATAGAAGTCATATGTGAAATACACTTGTCATCCTCATAGTTATTTCTCTTTTTCCGTCAACTTTACCTTTTTCATGACATCCCTCTCCCTAGCCACCCATCTAAACACCTCCCTAGCGCCTCCTCCCCACCCACCCGCCTAGGAACCCCCTCCTTGGTGTACCTCCACCTAGCCCCTTCTCCCTAGCCACCACCTTCACAACCGTCCATGCCCAGCCGCCCCTCTCTGATGACTCACTCCTGTCCGACGCTACCTCCATGGCATGCCCCGCCAGATGGCCCCGTCCTAGCGCACCCCTGTTTCAGTGCCTCCTCCTCAGTGTGTGTCACTTCTCATCGCACCCCCGCTTGGCACCCCACATCCGGTGCCCCATCCCCAGTTGTGCGGTTCAACCCTCCATGGCGCGATGGTGTGCCTGCCTAGCACATCACAACTTGAAAGATGAGAGGAGGGGAAGACATAGGAGAACAACGTCACGAAAGGATGTCTTGGTACCTTATTTTTTCGATGATGGGATGTTCTGAAACTGGAGAGAATGTTCTCTTTTGGGGATGACTCAGTCCCATTTATCATTGAACCAAGCGTTGGAACAAAGTGAGATATCCCACTTGTTTCTGTCCAGCCCTCACACCGAACACATTCTTAAAAGCTGGAGATGCTAGACGCCACCACTACTACATAAATCGTTTTCGCCAACACCATTTTCATCACCGCTTTTTCGAAACCATTGGTGAAAATGATTTTTACCGCCAGTTCATTTTTACAAATGGTTTGTATTACGAACCAGTAGTGAAATCATCACCAACAATTTAAAAAACGACGGTGGAAGTGGTGTTGGTGAAAATGTGCCACGGTAATAACTTTATTCTGGTCAAAATGAAAATGCTTGACGCCCATGAATGCACGACCACTGGATTCGGCACACTTACACGAATAGCGCAGCCCAACTAAGGACCCTAAAACATGAATGAATCGTGACCGTACCGTTAATCTAAGATGGACGAAAGGATCAACCAGAAGCAAAACAACTGATATATAAGCTCGCTCGAAATCCTAACCCTGAACAGTCAGTCTTTCTTCTCCCTCACCCTCTCCTCTGTGCAGCGCGAGGGCGGCCCCTATCCCCTGGCTGCATGGGTGTGTCCCTTGTCCACTTGAGGCGTGGCTCCCCTCCCTCCCTGCCGGCCACCCATCGTGTGGGCGCGGGCCCATGGTTGTGGCAATGGAGGACGATGTGCTATAGATCTCTTTCCTCTCCTCGATGTGCAAAGATTTGGCTATTCTCTCCTTGGTGTGCAAAGATTTGACTCTCCTCTCCTCGATCTGCTTTGCAGGCATTCCATTGCAGCTGAATCATGTGGGTTCGATGGTCGGCGGACGAGCTCTAGGCAGTGGAGCCTATCCCCCACTAACGAATCTGACGAGGGCGGTGCCATCGACAGCATATATAGGACGGCTACTGCTGCTTAATGGGATTTGGGACTTTTTTGTTTTTTTATTATCACCACAGTATAACCAACAGACAGTGATAATAATTCTCACTGCCTGTCTGAACCAGCAGTGATAATCAAGGTTAACACTAGGGCAAAAACCAGCGATGATGGGCACTTTAGAGCCGACTGTGATGTCATAGATGAAACAGTGTACTACCCCTAAAGGCTGGAAGTTGGATGTTGCCTTTTTCCTGTGACTACTAGCCATGGCCATCTCCATTGCAAGGAAGAAGGTTCGCCATGTTCGAGAAAGAAAGTCAGGACAGTGTCCTTGCCGGCCGGTGAATGCGAGGCGGAGGCCTGGCAAGTGTTGGCGGTGGTTAATGTCTTGTTTGCATACATTGAGGTTGATATATCCGAATCTCAGATGTTAGTGGCGAATCTGTTAAGAGCTACTTATTCTCCTTATTTTCTGCATTTATCTTTTCCTTCTAAGGTTCAATGGCTATAAATTGCAATGGAGGCTTAGACCAATCTCAATGGAAATTTTATAGAGTTTTATGGACATTAAATATACTAACATGACACTATATTGATGAAGAGATACGATAAAAGTTTCATAGGAGTAGTTTTCAAAAATATGAGTGCATTGAAAATCGAGCCATGAAATCTCCACCTACGCTTGCCTTAGGAAGGTCTTCGAGCGGCACTAGCGGGGGCTTGAGCCCTTGTCGCCCCGGTTCTGGATCCCATCCGCCACATGCATCCCGTTTTTTTTTTTGGTAAATTCATGTCTACTTATTAATTACTGTACTGCAGTAGGTACCTCAGATAATTTCGTCATGTTCGTTTCTCTTATAATCCGTCTTTTTTAGCTTATTTTTCAGTCAGAACGGTATTTTTCTCTCACAACAAATCAGTCGGAACAGTATTTTATCTTGTTTTTTTTACGAAGCGAACGGAGCCTTTAATTACTCTTATCCATTTGGGTATTTGACCAAATGTCGACCGTGATTCGCTCAACCAGATCTATCCTGTAGCGGAAGGTAAGCGACGCCAAATCGAGCACCGACACTAGCTAGGTAGATGTATCCGACACTTGGTTTTGGGCCAGCCAGCCCATCCACTCCATGTACGAGTACGCTCGGTGCTCGCTCGCTTTGGGACCGCCGGCCGGCCGGCCGGACGGACCCTCGTCGCCTCCGTGGCTCCGTGTGGAAATAGAGCGAGCAGCATGTGCGGCGTGGCAGGCAGGAGTCACATACACGAACGCTCCGAATTTTTTTTTAGCCTCTTTTTTTAAGTTTTTCACAAATATGTCTCTGGACGAAAGATTTTAGAATCTGGACCCTTAGTTCGACGCCATCGATGCTGACGCTGAGCTAACATGTCTCGGCGTCAGCGTCCCTGACACCAAGCTCTTGGGCTCGAGACCCACGTGGAGGTGACATGGCAGGGAGCCTGGCGCCGAGCTCGGCGCCGTAGATCAGTGAATGGCGCCGAGCTTGTGTTAAAACCCCGGCCCCAACCTTCCTGCCCGAGTCTTCTTCCTCTTCTTTCTCCTCTCTTTCGGGTTTTTTCTCTCCCCACTTCGCTCTACCTCACGAATCGGCATATTGGACATTGGAAACTTTGATTTGATCCGTAGATCTTCGAGAGCAAGGTATCCTCGCTCTCTTCCTAGTTTTTTTCGCATCGATTCGATATATATTAGTCGAATTTTTTTAAACTAAGAATCGTCATTACTTAGCGTTTCATTCTATTCCTCAATATTTATATTATACAACCGTAGGTTGATGCAAAGGCGTGAAAAAACTAGCAAACCTAGGCACATGTAGTTATGTTATGGGTTTTTTGTTGTGCATCAAATGGGAAACCCTAGGTTTTGGGTTTAATGTTAATTGCTTTCGGTTCTTAGAACAAAATTGGTTGTATTGTAGTTATGGTTCTCATTGATATTTATTTGTGATGTTTTGATTTATGTTTGTTAAATTACATCCGTTTTGTTAGATGCAAGAAATATTTCAGGAGGAGTTTTGGCGAAAATGGGTCATCCTCGAGAATTATACCCCGACGCATCTAGCAAAGATATCCCCGTCCCTCCTGACCTCCCTGTCTCTAACTGTGACTATGGTTTCCCGGCCCATGTTTTTCAATCGAAACATCCGGATACAGCGGCGCAGTGCTTCTACACATGTAATCGTTTTAATGTAAGAAATTGTTTTCACTATCTTTTTCCTTTATTTGTGTAAGTATGCTACTAATATTTTGTTGAAATCTCATTGTGTAGGACCATAAGAGATATTTTTTCTTTCAGTAGATCGACGATGCAGACAAATTTGATCCTAGCTACCTCCTTTTCGACGATTGGTTTAGAGGGAGACATCCACGTGAGCACTTCAAGCGATGGGTTCCACCCCCCTAACCCTCCGCCAATAACGGCTAAGGAGAAGCACCTAGCCGCAGTTAGACGACTCGAGGAACCTCCTCTGTGCGATTACGGAGATCGAGCTATGATAAACCCTGAGAATGCGTTGGAGTTTGTGTCCAAACAAGCATGAAGTAAGTGCAAAGTGTATATGTTGAAATCTTGAGCTATATGTGTTCATGTACTAATGTCACCTTATTTAGGTGTTTGCAATGGCGAAGTGTCGTTTTAAGGAGTGGTTGTTTGGTCCTAAGAACCAATGGCTGGAAGAACAACGAAAGGTTAAGAAAAAGAAGAAAGAAAGGATAATTTACAAAGCACCTCCTGTCATGTGCGAATGTGGTGTTAAATTCAACTATGGTCTAGTCCCTTTGGAGCTTGGAATAGGCCATTATTGCGGCCATATGATTGAGTATGATGAGGTTGGTTATTTTTGTGGTAAACATGAAATCGTATTTTGTTTCCTTTGCTAAGACATATATGATATAATATTTCTTTTGAACAGAGCACTAGGAAATGCAGGTGGGAATGTTATGATGGTCAAGTTAAGTTCTTGGTTGAACTGAAGGGGAGGCAAGTAATTGCACGGAAGATGGGATATGGATCTGACTACGTCAACCTATTCGTTAAACATCACAAAGAAAAGATACGTGAGTTTGCTAGACAGCGCGGTATTTGTAACCCGATCGATGTTGGGCTTAACAAATGGGGATTGGAGAGGCGGATGACGTTAGAGGAGAAGAGGGCAAGGAACGAGGCACATACTTCTAGTATTATTATGTTGTTTAATGTGGCATAGTATTGGACTTTTCATTACGTGGTTGTTTTTATTATTTATGGTCTTAATATTCTGATTAATATTACGGACGTATTGAAAATGCATTTGTGCCTTTTTAGTAGTGTAGTATGATTAATGATTCACGGAAAAAAATTGCAAGAGTTTCTCTTGCTTCAGGAGCATCCACAGTTACAAATAGAGACACCATTATATATTCCAAACATTTAATCATCCAAGGAGCAAAATGCAACCACAACGAACATCACAACCAACATAACATGTCCTACACAGTTAAATAGTCCACAATGTTCATACAGTCCAAAATAGTTACAGAAAAGTAAATACAAAATCCTCTCATTGCTCAATGTAGGACTGGTGGTGCTTCTCCCAGTCAAAAATCTTTCTGTTCTTCTGACGATCCAACCTGCACGTATGTCATCGTTACTTGAATCCATGTATATGTCACCATATTAATAGAAATGGACCATTACGAGACATTTGAAATAGCAAAAGCTTGCTTGTGTAAGTCAACGCCAGTCGAGAACGGAGCCGTAGGCGAAAGCTGTCTCACTCCAAATTGACGTGCAACTCTATCTGGCAGGTGGAACTCAACAGCATAGAAGCATATTAGAGGGCACCTCATCCTATAGAAGTAGTCATCGAACCCACAAACGTTGGTCAACTGAAAAGGAAGTGCCCCCTCTCCATCGTACGGCCCCCACTCCACCTGCAACATGTCCAAACAAGATGTTAGATGGTATACTAATCCATTTCAAACCAGCACAGGAAATAAAATTTACTTACACTAGACGCCATCAGCATGTCTAGCTTGTTCGTGAACTCAATGTACGCCCGCTCTAACCTCACATATGGAATCCTGACCTGGTCCCAAAGGTACGCCCACATCGGCTGTCGACTTGGAGGCTGACCTTGGAACCACTCACGACGAGCTAGAACCTCTAGACGGCCAACCGAAAGACGAGCCCACATCCACAGCTGTAACAGGTACACGCATCCACCAAGTGACGTGTTGGACGAAGTCCGACGACACCCCTCGCACAGCTGTCGGTATAGAAAACCGAAGACTACAGAGCCCCAGCTATAGTGACCCGCCTGGTCCTAGTCACTGAGGCAGTGGACCCACATACAATACATAGTGTCACCCATGGCGTCGGGGAAGAGAACATAGGCAAACAGGTGTAGGATCCATACCCTGCTGCAGTACCCAACTGTCTCCTCATCTGCCTCCTCGGGGCACTGTGCGAACTCTTGTCGGAGCTAGGAGATGAGAACTCCAGAAGTGCGAGCCCCTTGCTCACCAAGCTCACGCCCAAGGAAGGCCTCCACTTGTGCTCTCCAGCCTTCTGACCTACACTGCCCGGTGACTGGGTTGCCGTGAATCCTCAGGCCTAGCATCTTCTGACAGTCCTAGAGCATGACTGTCATCTCCCCGAAAGGTAGGTGAAAGTTGTGAGTCTCCGACCGCCATCTATATTTTAGACAAATCAATATTACATGTCAAAAAGGCAAGCGCATGAACAAATGGCCATGAATGGAGGCAATGATTGAATATAATACCTGTCAACCAACACAGTTATGGCCGCTGAGTTGAACTTGGGCAACCCACGATGAACCTGAAAAAAGATGACATCCAGGCCAGCTCTTTGCAGGAAAGGAGTGTACCTGTCGTCGTACCACATGTCCAAGAACCCACTGTGGGTTGTAGGACGAAGGAGCAGAAGGTCCTGCATGGAATAAAACATAGTCTCCTGTTACTTCATGAACACATGTACGCTCACCAAAATTTGAACAAAACATATAGATTATTACCTACCCCTGCGCTATGAGACGTCCTCGGTGGGTCTCCTCGTACGTTGGGTCGAGCAGGTGGAATTGCACCATCCTACAAAAAAGTCAATGAATTAGAAATTCAATATGCAATGAAACATGAACTTAGAAATGTACAAGTAATTGACACAATTACATGCATAATTAATTAAATGAATACGACAAATATTAAGTAATATAATCAACCAATAATCGCACCTCACTAATCTGCCAATGGTAACTTCGTGAATTATGGCCAAGTCTACCACACTTGCCGCACTCGTACTGCTCGAGGTCAATAACAAATGGGGTTCCTCTCTCATGCCTCGTTCTTCCGGGTATCTGATCCATAACCATCTTGTGCCTCGTCCTCTTTCTTGATCCACGCTTGTTCCAATGGTAAGCTAGATCCGCAATGTACTTCGGCCCATCATATGGAGGCCACTCTCTAGGGTCCTGGAAAGGCACGAAGCAGGGGCTCCATGTGCGCACAAGTGTGTCGACACTGAACTCGTGAGGTATCTTGCTCTCAATATTATAGTTGCGACGCCTAGCTGCTGCCACCAAATGGGAACAAATAAAGTGGTATTGCCTTGGTTTACCACAAGTGCATTTGAAATCTTGGAGGACAACCGCATGCATCCTCGACTCTCGGACCTCGCCATCGGACGTTGTACCGCCCCTATGCTCGACCTGATAAGTCACTGTGGCGTGATCAAAGCATGTAACCTCATGTGTGCCAGCCCTTTCATTTGCCTTCTCTAGGTGTGCCTTCAGTTTTGGAGCCCATATCTCTCCATCACTCCGTAACTTCAATGCATAGGCGTGTCTATCGTTGAACCAGGCCACAAGCTTATAGAAGGTGAATTGAACGATTGCATTCATGGGCATACCACGTATCCCCAATAGCAACTTATTGAATGACTCCTCCATGTTGCTGCACTGAAACTCGTACCTCCATCCACCAGCGTCGTGAGCTCTCGTCCATTTCTCCAAATCCCTCATCAAACTAGTGAGCCATTGTCTACCTTCTACATTTGATGCGGTTCTGACCTGCTCCAACTTTTTCTGAAAGTACTTGTCCTCAAGCTATCGAGCAACCTCCTGGAACAGATCAAAGTTACCTTTCACACCATCCTTCCGGAGTAGATTCTCGGCAAGGTGCTGAGTACACCAACGATGGTGCAAAGGTGCATACCCCTCTATCTGCTCTCGCATGGCATTAAGTATGCCCTGGTGCCTATCAGATATGATGCCAACCTCCATACCAGGCCCAACCACGTGTATCCAAACTATCCTCAAGAACCATCCCCAACTGTCATTGTTCTCCTTCTCAACCAAAGCAAATGTCAAAGAAACCAACTTGTTGTTCGCATCACAAGATATGGCTATAAGAAGTGTGCCCTGATATTTGCCAATCAGGAATGTACCATCAATGGAGAAGACGGGACGACAGTGTCTAAAGGCCTCGACACACTGAGGGAAGCACCAGAACGCACGGAAGAATATCTGCCTCCCACCCTTCCATACATTTGGTTTTGGGATGTACTCATAATGCATGCCTGGATTCATCGCTTTGATTGCATTGAAAAGTACTAGCAGCTGCTCGTACCTATCCTCCCAGTCCCCATATATCATCTTCCATGCTCGCTGCTTAGCCCTCCAAGCTTTACCATTAGTTATCACATAACCTCCATACAACGCCTCAACGGTCCTGATAATTGTCCTCACCTTCATGTTGGGTTCTCCCTGCAATATTCCCATCAACCGCTTGGCAATGAGGGCAGATGTCAACTGTCGATGCCTTAGTGTCAGCTCATGGTCAGCACAATTGTGTGGCCCAACAACTTTTGTGATCTTCCACTTTCCGGTGACCATTTGCTTCCTTGCATAAACCCTCCATAGGCAGCATTCCTTGTCACACACAACTGTGTAACGGTGCTCCGCATATGAATGCAAGCCCTTGTAAGGTCTCTTTCGTATCACTGCAAACGCCTGTAACCACCTCTTTAATGCAGGGAGGTCATTGAACACCCTCCCATTCTCAATTATCATGTTAGGGCCAGCCTCAGGAGCTTCTAGGAGCTCATCATCACGTCCTTCTACACATGCCTGATTGGAATGAGTAAGATCGTTGAACTCGTGAACTCTTGGATCATGGCGACCGAGAAAGATACGCCTTAGCATCTCAACATCACTCTCTGTCAGCTCTCCAACAGGACGATCATCATCAGAATCAAGAGCCCTTGCCATCTCATATGGCTTCGAATCATGCATAATTTCAACAATATTGGAGCCACGGAATCCATCTTCAAAGTGCACTTGCGCAGCAACAGGGGGCACATCCACATTCTCAGGAATGTCTCCTACAACATAAGTAAAGAAATGAGGAAAGAATAAAAAAATAGATGTAAGGAAGGGGGTAAGCTCCCAATAAACATGCGGTTAAGACACTTACTCAGATGATTCTATGTCAAAGGGATCTCATGAGAAGGATCTGCCACAACAACATGAGTCTGACAAGCATCTCCAACTACCATATTGGGGGCAGATTGAGCATCGGGAACCGTAGGTGCAACCTCCATATTCATATCAGGTTCTAGGACGGGAGGGTCAATGTGTGCCTGCTAACCCATTGGTGAGAAAACCCCATGAGGGATGGGATCAACTAACACCCGACGCACAACCACGTTTAAACATTGTAGCTGGCTCTTCATAGCCGATCTCACATAGTTCTCCCACTGATCCGCACAACCAATTGGGATCATTCGCCTAAGAATGTTGGGAGGAGAACCTAGGTGCAATACACCATCAACTACAATGCCATCATCTCCAAGGCAATGCAGCTCCTCCCGAGCCCGTGCAAGCATCTCACTAAATGAAGGCCTATCATTGAATAGCACAAGCACGCTTTGCATGTCAACAAACTCAACATATCCATAGCTATCGTATTCAACGGTGCCTTCATGATATATGGTCACTAAGTTGTCCATCTAATTGAAACACATAACGAAACACATGTCCTTTAGTCCAAATTAGATGCTAAATAGTACCTAACAAGTACTTTCTAACTACAAACTAAGTAAATAAGATAACAACTACATACATAGATACAGTGTACTAACTAAATAGCTAGGTCTTATTTAGTTAACTAAATATGTAACTACCTATCTAAGTAGCTATCTAACTATATCTATGTACCTATATATCTATGTTTCTATCTATCTACGCATATATCTCACTATATCACTAACTAAATCAACTACCTAAATCATCACATTAACTAGTAAATAACAAATGCCAACTAAGTAGGTACATTGCATATTCCTAATTTTTACCTTTGCAACGACTGATCCGCGGACGTTGGCACGGGCAGCCAATTAGGCGAGGCCGGGCGTGATGGCACGGCACGACCTGACCACGCAGCATAAAAGCGGACGCGGCATGGTGGCACGGGTCGGCAGCGAGCGCAGGCGCGTGGTCCCACAAAGGCGAGGGCGCGAGGGCCGGCCCGCCTGGTCACGCCCATGCATGGCCGAGGAAGCGGGGAAGGGTGGCTGACGCGAAGCGCTGCCTGCCTGGGGGCCACAGGCATTTAGGCAGCACACGGCTGGCTCGGCCTGCACCCTCGATGGCGGCGCAGCCTTGAGGGCGAGGCTGCTGGCTCGGGCAATGGCCGAGCGGCGCTCCAGGCGCGGCGTGGCGGCGGCGGCTCAAAGCTCTGCTACTTCGGCTCGGGCGAGGGAGATGCGAGAGAGAGAGAGGGGGGGGAGAGGAAGAGAGAAAAAATTGGGGCCCATACGTAATAAAGGCTCGGCTCCATTCGCCCTGGCGCCGAGCTCGGCGCCAAGATCTACGGCGCCGAGCTCCTGCCATGTCACCTCCACGTGGGTCTCGAGCCCAAGAGCTCGGCGCCAGGGACGCTGGCGCCCAGCATCGATGACGCTTAGTTAAGTGTCCAGATTTTGAAATCTTTCCTCCAGAGGTGTATTTATGAAAAACTTAAAAAAAAGGCTAAAAAATAAAAAAAAAATTCGGCAAGAACGCCACAGCAGCCGTCATGATAGCATGTGTCGCCGATGTTGCCCCTAGTCAAGGAGTAGGCGGTTTGGGAACCGGCTAACCGCCCATCATTCCATCCATTCTTCACACTTGACACACAACCACAGCAGTGCGCTTTCGTTCACTTGTCTTTCTTCCTTTCCTTCGTTCCTTCCCACCTGGGTCCTTTCCAGATCTCACGGCATGGGCATGGCGCCATGCTGCTGCTCGATCCCACTGCAGGCGCGCGCTCGCGCACACACCGACTGCGATGAGTGATGACGGAACAGAAGCTGCCGAAACGCAAGAATATCATATGCCTTTCGCCCCTTGTTGCATTGGAACCTGCAGATACTGCATCACACACAGTCACCCCTACTACGCCGTGCCGCGCTCCAGGCTCCAGAGCCTTCTTCCAATTGCAAAGGTGGCATGCATCATGACCATGTACTACCTGCAGCGCGCACCGTGTGTACGCGCGTAGTAGTACCAATACCACCTGCTGCATCATGCCTACATGTCTTGGGAAAAATATACGTGCAGCAATAACTATCTCTGCAGCGCATTTTTTTAAGGGAAAACATGAGGGGTTGCCCCTACCGATCTTTATTAAAATTTAATAACAGAGTTTTCCAAGTACAAGCTTCAATTCAGGAAACAACAAAGAAGGAAACAAAGAAAATAAGCAAGGTCTAGCCATAATTGTAACTGCAAACGAAGATCACTTTTAGGTCTAAGCATAACCCGAGCTAATCTTGCTTGAAAACAACTTTGCAAGCCTGCAAAGAGTGCTGCCGATTCCTGAAGATGGCATCATTCCTAGCAGACCAAATACCCCAAAACATTGCTACAATAATTTCCATGAAGAAAGGTCTTTGAATTTGTGCTTTGAACAGATTAAGAGTGTCAAAAATACTCCCCTGGATTACATGTGCCAGCCCCAACAAATTCCAACAAGACATGGCAAACGGACAGTCCAAGAAAAGATGATGCAAGGACTCCTCTATGTCCAAATGACAGAGAACACAGTTATACCTTTGTAGGTCCATATTTTTCCTTCTCAAAATCTCCCGGGTACTTTTATTTACTGGTTTGTGGCTGCAGATCAATCGGCAAACGCACAGTAAGTTGCATTGCACATCCATAAGAATTTACAACAAGTTCAACAGTAGTGAATGCATTAGGAAAAAAAAACATATAAAGAAAGATGAGGCGAACAAGTTGTTGAATAATCTGTGATTTGACACTGGAATGATTTACATCGATCGGTCTGCAGGAAAATAAATGTATCCTTACACAAGATGGGCTTTCTACGTAACAACTACACGGAAGGTCGTAGTTTAAAGATCCTTCTTGTCATAATTTCGTCAGAGGGCATGCATGCTTCCTAGTGAAATATGAACCACATTTTTCAGAAGGAAGAAAAAAAGAGAGCTTTTTCACAGTATATGCTTTGACCTAACCACTACATGTCTACATGCATGGGAGGTTGCAGTTTAAAGAACCTTACTCATTCTGGAAGCTCCACGGTTTCACATCAGTATCAACTGTCAAACAGTGGACAAAAGACCAACAACTCCTCCCCTCCAATCCTTTACAAAAGGAATTTGTTGCTGGCCTTGCATTGCATTGCGACTGTAACATCAGGGGACAATGATAAAATGGGAACAGTGCCCCTATATACGTCTATGCCATCTCTTCTCACTTTACAGGCCAATGCATGCAGATTTTGCATGGCGGCATGTTGTTGGTGATGTTTATATAGCTTCCATGATTATTGTTGTCAGTTTAGTAGAAACTTAGTAGATCCAGATGAATTCTGAACCTTAACATGCCTTGCCTTCTCGTCTCTGATCTCAAACTCTGCTGCCAAGTTAGTAGGATGATGACCTGCACTACAGTCAGCATACACAAAAGCCACTGAATTCTGGTTATGTGCCAGCTGAACTTTCATGTATACTGTTCATTAGGAGTACTAGGTACGTGCTAAAAGCAAGCAAGATTCTTTTCTTCTACCCTGCAAAAGATGCAACAATTGTTTGGTTGGTGATCAACGACTTTCTTCTTCCCATGCATGGTGCCAAGATGTATCATTCAGATAGTAGCTGGTGATCAACGGCTTTTATCGTTTTTCCTTTTGGGCATGAGCATTATTCACGTAGAAAACAGTTTTGCAGCTACGAGGTGCCAATCTGAACTTTTATCATTTGGCATTACACTGTGGTTAGCGCACACACATCAGCTGCTGATGATCCATGTCTTTGTTTGAGATTCTGATTCATGCTGTACTCTGAACTATCGGTTTCTTACACTGTCCTGCTGTCCTGCAACGGAAAAGGAAGCAACGTCCACAGTGTGTATGCCCTGTGCGCCCCGTACAAATTAAAGTAACATGTACTTTCGTTTCAAAAAAAAAAAAGTAACATGTGCTGGTATGCTGCATCAATAAGTTTGTCGTTCAGACTACTACTTGTCGGTGCAAGTTTCCTGTGCAGATCTCTATTGCTATGATCTGTAATCAATTAACAGCTAAGGGTTAGGTTAAGAATCACACTAATTTATGACAGATAGTCAGGAATAGGATCATGCGGCACACCTAATCCATTTGACAGCGTCTTGCGAAGAGGCTGGCTAGATGACGATGTTCCTCCGGTCCATCCTCCAGAAAGACAGAAAGGATAGGCCGAGGATAAAATGGACTGCTCGAATGGTTGCAGTGGAGATCTTTGCTGAGCATACATGGTTGTCTTCTTATGTATAGTGCTTATTGCGTTAAAAAAAATAGACTTTCAGTACTTAGCTGCTGTTGGATTTTAATTTTTAGCTTTACGTGGGCTTGCCATTTTATAGCCGGAGGCGCGCTGGAACTGTAATAAGGATTGGTTCAGTGTGTAACTCATCATACAGAAACCGGAATGAAAATTTCTTTTTTTTAAAAAAAAAAGAAAAGAAAAGTGCGGCTACTTGTTCTAGGTAAACCTAAAGTCCAGACTACAACGACCTGTTGACCCACAGGATCACCAGTTTAGGTGAGTGAACCACTCACCAGTCTGGCCGAGCACCCGCTAGTGTTGCCGAGCACCCACTAGTCGTGCCGACCACGAACAAACGTTGTCCGTCCCCACACACTATGGCTAGAGAAAGAAGAAGAAAGAACAGAGCATGCACACATAGTACAAGACACCAGCGTTGGCCGAAACCCTGTCTGAGAGATGGCAAATCTGAACTATCTTTACAGAGTTGCCGTGGTAGTCTATTTATACAACTCTATCCATCTAGTCTTAATACAACGTACATGCTGTAGAAATGATAACTAGATAACATACGAGGCTAACTCGTCGGTCGGCTCTCGCATGTGGCTACAATCTTCTTGCAGTGTGAGCCGTCGGGCCTTTTGACTGCTGAACGGCTACTGATATCACAAATAGGGGGCCTTTCGACGCCGCATTCCCTTGCTGTGTTCACACAAGGTAGCAGTAGATTATCTAACAATCTTTCTCTAATCCTACTACTGACCCTTATACCCCCTCCATGCCGATCATCTCCTTTAGCTCCGTGAGTCGAAGACGTCCGAGCGGCTTGGTGAGGACGTCCGTGAGTTGCCGACCAGTTTCGACGAACTCGATGACGATCTGCCCTCTATCGACACAGTCCATGAGGAAGTGGAACTTCACGTCGATGTGTTTGCTCCGGTCGTGCAGAACCGGATCCTTCGCGAGGGCGATGACGGGCTGGTTGTCCACCATCAGTACTGGTGGGTGAGCTTCCACGCCGGTCAGCTCGCCCAGCAGCCGGCGTAGCCACACAACTTGGCATGCCGATGTGGCCGCCGCTACGTACTCTGCCCCACACGTAGATAGCGCCACCACCTTCTGTTCCAGCGACAATCATGAAATTGGGGCCGACCTGAGAAAGACGAGCACGCCAGAGGTGCTCCGTCGCCCGTCGATGTCCCCCGTCATGTCTGGATCGCTGAACACAGTGAGCTGCAGCCTACTCCCGCTGGTCTTGGGAAAGATGATCTCTTGATCTACCGTCCCCTTGACATAGCGCAGTAGCCGCTTCACTGCAGTCCAGTGATCCTCTCTGGGATCCTCCATGAAGCGACTAACGTAGCCTACGGCGAACGCAATGTCCGGCCTCGTGTGGACTTGTTAGCGCAGACCGCCGACGATGCTCTGGTAGAGTGTCGTATCCACCTTCGCCGCGGTACTGGCCTACTGAAAGGTCCTAATATGGCTAGAGGGGGGTGAATAGTCTACTTAAAAATCTACAAATCAACTAGAGCAATTTGATTAGTATAATAAATAGCGTAATGCAAACTTGCTCTAGCTCTACAAGGGTTGCAAGCCACCTATCCAACAATTCTAGTTGCAATGATTACTTAGGCACACAAACTTGCTATGTAATTACCCACTAAGAGCTCTCAATCTTGTTACTCTAAAGAGCTCAACTAGATGAATGTAAATAATAAAGCAAGCTCTCAATTCTAATTACACTAAAGAGCTTGTATCAACTAGTTTGTAAAAATGTAAATAAGTGAGTAGGGTGATTATACTGACGTGTAGGGGATGAACCAATCACAAGATGAATATATAGCCAATCACCGGGAGAATGCCAAAGACAAGAGACAATCTATTTTCTCTCGAGGTTCACGTGCTTGCCAACACGCTACGTCCCCGTTGTGTCGACCAACACTTGGTGGTTCGACGGCTAATAGGTGTTTCACAAACCTCGTCCACACGATAGGACACCGCAAGAACCGACCCACAAGTGAGGTAACTCCCCTTACAATCACCGGAGATGGCCACGAACAATCACCAACTCGTGTCAATCCTCCACCGCTGCTCCAACCGTCTAGGTGGTGGCAACCACCAAGAGAAACAAGCGAAATCCGCAGCGCAACACGAATACCAAGTGCCTCTAGATGCAATCACTCAAGCAACACACTTGGATTCTCTCCCAATCTCACAATGATGATGGATCAATGATGGAGATGAGTGGGAGGACTTTGGCTAAGCTCACAAGGTTGCAATGTCAATGAAAATGTGCAAGGGTTTTTGCTAGAGCCGGCCATGGGGCTATAAATAAAGCCCCAAACAAATAGAGCCGTTATACCCCTTCACTGGGCAAATGTCGGGACGACCAGACGCTCCGGTCTGATCGACCGGACGCTGGACCTCAGCGTCCGATCGTGCGATGCACGCCACGTGTCCCCTCCTTCAAACGCTGTTCACTGGATCTCAACGGTCATCTGTCGACCGGACGCTCCGGTAAAACTGACCGGACGCTGAAGCCCCAGCGTCCGGTCGTTTCCAGTAAGCTCCCCGAGGCGTATTTCTTCGACCGGACACGTTCGGTCCACCTTGACCGGACGCAGACCAGTGTCCGGTGCAGTACCCTCGGTAATATGCAGACCCGTCAATTTGACCGGACGCACGCTGCCAGGGTCCGGTGCTTTCAGACCCAGCGTCCGGTCAGTTGACCGACGCCAGCGTCTTCGCGATCAACTCATTTTCACCTCTAACTTCTTCACCCTTGCTCCAATGTGCCAACCACAAGAATTTGCATCCGGCGCAATAGAAAATAGGCATTCCATTTTCCCGAAAGCGCCGAATCCCTGCAAACCTATCTCAACCCTGCAAACACCACCTCCTTTATAAATGTGCCAACACTACCAAGTGTATCACCTTGTGCACAAGTGTTAGCATATTTTCACAAACATTTTCAAGGGTGTTAGCACTCCACTAGATCCTAAATGCATATGCAATGAGTTAGAGCATCTAGTGGCACTTTGATAACCGCATTCCGATACGAGTTACACCCCTCTTAATAGTACGGCTATCAATCCTAAATATGATCACACTCTCTAAGTGTCTTGATCACCAAAACAAAATAGCTCCTATGGTTTATACCTTTGCCTTGAGCTTTTTGTTTTTCTCTTTCTTCTTTCCAAGTCCAAGCACTTGATCATCATCATGGTATCATCATCATCATGCTATGATCTTCATTTGCTTCATCACTTGGAGTGTGCTACCTATCTCATGATCACTTGATAAACTAGGTTAGCACTTAGGGTTTTATCAATTCACCAAAACCAAACTAGAGCTTTCACCTACGTCAGCTTCAGCCGCTCCTCCATCGGAGTTACGCATGGCTTGCACTCAGCCATGCCGCTCCGCTCCAACAGCTTGGAGGCATACACGCTCTGACCGAGCGTGAGTTCCTCGTTCCCCTATCTCACCTCAATGACGAGGTAGTAGGAGAGTGCGCCGAGATCGCTCATTCAAAAATGAGCCGTCATCTCGCACTTGAAGCTGTTGATGTCCTCCGTGCGCGTGCCGGTGATGATCAAGTCGTCCACATACACGCCGATGACGAGCTCCTCCTTGCCCTGTTGCCGCGTGTAGAGCGCATGCTCGGTTGCGCACCATTGAAACCCAAGCTCGCCTAGCGTGGCGTCAAGCTTGGCGTTCTATGCTCGTGGGGCTTGCCGTAGCTCGTAGAGTGCCTTGTGCAGTCGGAGCACCCTGTGCTCCTCTCCCTTGACGGCAAAACCTAGAGGTTGTCTGACAAAGACCGTCTTCGCTAGCTCGCCGTTGAGGAAGGCCGATTTAACGTCTAAGTGATGGACGCGCCAGTCCTTTGCTGCTACCAAAGCAAGTAGCAAACGGACCGACTCCATGCGCGCTACTGGCGCAAAGACCTCCTCGAAGTCTATGCCCTCGCGCTGAACAAAGCCTCGGGCGATGAGGCGCGCCTTGTGCTTGACAATGGCGCCGCTTGACCTTGTACACCCACTTCAGGCTGATCGGACGGCATCCTGGAGGTGGATCGACGAGCTGCCATGTCTCATTTTCCTCGATCGCCTTCATCTCCTCCAGCATCGCCCACCGCCAGTTTCTGTCTCGCTCGGCCAGCGCGAACGTGGGTGGTTCCTCTGTACTGACGAGCAGCAGCTCTGCGTCATTGAGCAGCCGACCAGCCAGGCCTGAGGGCCCTGTGCCACCGACGATGTCGTCTAGCCTATGGAACCGCACCTCCTCACCTTTGTGTTAGGCGTCCACGAACTCAGTGATGTCACTTGGAGGTGAGGCGAACTCGATCAGCGTCGATGGAGTTCCCTGTTCCGCCAGAGTGCTCGGCATAGCACCTAGAGTGCTCGGCACCCTGGTTGTAGTGCTCGGCACTATTTTTGGACAGCTCATAACTCCTGCAGTGTTTGGCCACACTGTAGGAGTGCCCAGCCTCAGTCTTGGAGTGGTCGGCACCACTGCAAGACGTCTTGGCTCCGCCACGGGAGTGCTCGGCACCCGTCGTGGAGTAGTCGCCACCACTACAGAACCTCCTGGCACCACTCCTGGCATGCTCGGCATCCCTCCAGGAGTGCTCGGCACTCCTCCCGGAGTGCTCGGCACCTCTTTCCCAGCGTCTCCACCACCGTGGATGACCAAGTGCTCGACGACGAAGGTGCTGGTGAAGCGACCAGCTTCCCCCATGCTCGGACTGCTCTAGTCCCAAGCCGCCTCCTTATCGAACATGACATCGCGCGAGACAAGCACCTTGTCTCCGCATGGGTCATAGAGCTAGTACGCCTTAGTACCCTCCGCGTAGCCTAGGAACACCATGGGTGTGCTCCTATCCTCTAGCTTGGTGAGGTTCGGCTTCATCTTCCTGACATGGCCAATACAGCTGAATGTCCGAAGGAAGGACACGCTCGGCTTGCACCCATACCAAGCTTTAAACGGCTTCTTGCCCGTCAGGGCCTTGATCGGAGCGCGGTTGAGGATGAATACCGCCGTGGTCACCGCCTCCCCCCAGAACCTCGTCGGCATGCCTTTGGCCTTCATCATGGATCGGGCCATGCCGACCACCATCTAGTTCCGTTGCTCCACCACGCCATTCTGTTGTGGCGAGTACGGCACGGTGTGGTGTCACTCCACACCTTGATCCGCGTAGTACGCATCAAACGCCACCGAAGTGAATTCGCCACCACGATCAGTCCTCAGCACGCGGAGCTTCTTGCTGCTCTCGACCTCCGCGCGCATCCTGAACTTCTTGATCGCCGCCGCCGCTTCGTCCTTGCTCGTCAGGAGTTGCAGCCACATGTAGCGACTGCAATCATCCACGAGCAGGAGGAAGTACCGCCGACCACCGTTTGTAGCAGGCGTGATCGACCCACAGAGGTCGCCGTGGATGAGCTCGATAGCGTCCTTCGCACGATACTTGGCCGCCTTTGGGAAAGGTAGCTTCCTCTGCTTCTCGGCCAGGCAGCTGTCACACAGCTTGCCTCCATGATTGATGTGGGGTAGCCCTCGGACCATATTCTCTAGCCGACCAAGCGCATTGAAGCTGAGATGTCCAAACCGGGCATGCCACATCCACGGTTCCTCAGAGTGCCTTGCCGCCAGGCACACCGGCTGCTCTACCTTCAGGTCGAGTAGGTACAACCGATTTAGGGACCCCTTCACCTTGGCGAGAAGTCGCTGCTCCCGGTCCCTGATCCTAAGGACCCCGTCGTTGATCAGTACCTCGCTACCGCGCTCATCCAGCTGACTAATGCTGATGATGCTGGACCGTAGCTGCGGGATAAAATATATATCCGTTAGCGTGTGGTGCTCCCCGTTTTGGCATCTGAAGATAATGGTGCCGCGTCCTTGGATAGCCACCCTTGAGCCGTCACCAAACTTCACCGTACCGGTAACATCGTCGTCGAGCTCGGAGAATGATGCCTTAGAGCCCGTCATGTGGTTGCTGGCACCAGAGTCCAGATACCACCGCTGCTTCTGGTCGGCGCCCACACGTCCGAGGTGGACTTGGGTGCGTGGTTCATTGAGGTTGACAGTCTTCAGGGCCTTCCCAGGTCCTTCCACCGTCGTCGCCTCTTCCTTCTCCTCAGCCTCGACGTCGTGCAGTGTACAGAACGTCGCCATTAGGATAGTGGTCTCATCCTCGTCACCAGCTTGCGCCAGATGAGCTTCAGCCTTCTTCTCCTGCTTGCGATTTAGGCACTCTCGTGCCCAATGGCCCTATCTTCCCACAGCGCTAGCAGGCGTTGGGGTCGACTTGCTTCTTCTTCTCCGAAGAAGCCCTGTCGCGGCACTTGCCATTGCCACCGTGGCTGGAGGAGGCTGCCTTCTCGGAGTTCCTCTGAGTAGCCCACTCCTCTTCCGTCAGCAGGAGTTTCCCGCTGTCCTTCATTGCTGTCGCCTGCTCCAGGCGCTCGTCCACCACCCGCAGACGGTCTGTCACATCCTTAATGGTGAGGGTGGACAAGTCCAGCATCGTCTCTATGGAGAGAGCGATCTGGATGTACTTTGCCGGCACGGAGTTGAGGTACTTGGAGACCGCCTTCTCTTCGCCGATGGTGACGCCGTAGCTCTTCAGCTTGCTGATGAGCATCTATAGGCAGAGGGCTCCACCGTTTCACCATCCTTGAACTTGAGGTTGGCGTACTCCTGCTTCAGAAGCTGGGCCGTCGTCTTCTTTGCGCGGTCAAAACCGACGCGCATCGCCGCAATAGCCTCCCACACCTGCTTAGCCGAGCTCTTCGCCCCCAACGGCTTCCTGTACTCTGCCGGTACAGCAGCGAGGATAGCCTCCAATGCTGACATGTCATCCTCCTCATTGTCGGTGCCCTTGTCAACAGTATTTCAGAGCCGTTGGGCTCTGAGCTTGACCTTCATGGTCACCGACCACTCTCTATAGTTGGTGTAAGTCAGCGTCGGCCAACTGGTGCCGCTGACCTCCCGCACCGTACAAACAACGACCTCCGGTTGTGGCTAGACAGCCACAGCAGTGCCACTGCTGTCGCCCATCTCCGAATCGCCCGTCATCGCCAGCGGTTAGTCTGGCGACGGCGCTTGTACGGCTCTGATACCACTTGTTGGCCCACAGGATCACCGGCTCAGATGAGTGAACCACTCACCAGTCTTGCCGAGCACCCGCTAGTATTGCCGAGCACCCACTAGCCGTGCCGACCACGAACAAGTATTGTCCGTCCCCACACACTATGGTTAGAGTTAGAAGAAGAAATGAAGAACAGAGCATGCACACACAGTATAAGACACCAACATTGGCCGAAGCCCTGTCTGAGAGATGACAAATCTGAACTCTCTTTACTGAGTTGTTGTGATAGTCTATTTATACAACTATATCCATCTAGTTCTAGTACAGCGCATATGCTGTAACAGTAATCAGATAACATATAGGGCTGACTCTGCGCCGGCCTCTGCATGGTGGCTACAGTGCTGCAGGTGAGCCGTGCGGCGCCTGCACCTGTAGCGGCTACAGTATCACAATAGGAGGCCTTTCGACACCGCTTTCCCTTGCTGTGTTCACACAAGGTTGTAGCAGATTATCTAACATGACCTACATGCCTGTACTCTGTACATGATCAGAAGGATAATGAATTTGTGATTTGAAAGGTATCTCGCAGCGTTGCTTATCACTCAGGGCATCGTTGACCTGTCTTAAGCTCTAAATGAACGATTCCTAGCACATCAGTTGTCTGTTATATGTATGCATCAATGTGAAATTGCACCTAATTTTTCTGCCCTCACACATCGGTCGCCATTCATTTCGTGGGAACTCAAGTTACCAAAAGTTGTGACAAGTGAAGTATAGGATGCCTGCTAGCAAACAATTAAACATAGTCATTTGCCTAAAACAGCCTGGACAGCAAGCTGAATTCATCCTCCAGCTAAACCTATCACCACAAGCAGTGAGTAAAACATGGGTCCATCTCTGCACCAGTATGCTGTTTTTTTTACAAAAATAAAATCAGCACTTGATGAGATGAGGTGGTCCAGCAAGTGCAATAACTTCAGTGTCTTCTTCCCTGCTGTGACAGCCTGTGAGTGCTTCAACTACTTGGTGCCCCTCATATGGGGCAAGGCAAGCCTCTGCATCAATGGCCATCCACAGCAATGTGCAGCAGCAGCAGAGATGGAGCCCCCCCCCCCAGCCAGGGCTGGTAGCTGGCTAGCCAGTTGCCCTGATGCCCTTGCCTTTACTGAGCACCTCATTCTGGTCAGGAAGTTTGGCCAACAGACACCTCTCCGGTTCTTCTCAAGGGATGAAGAGGGCAATGCAGGAATTCAGTTCTGCAGGATGATTGAATTGCTAGTACATTTGTAGTAATGGTGTAACTGAACTTTCATGTCCTGGGATTCTCAGTACAAATGGCATGAATTGTTGTGAATTAATTTAGGATAACATCAGGTGAGTCATTTTGATAAGAGATAATTTCAGTGTGTCATCAGACAGTGACACTGCATGGATAAACTTGAACCTGATGGAGGTCAAAAAGATGAACTGAGATCATTTAAACCATAACTGTCTAGAGAGACACTTGATGCAGCAACTTTCATGCATTCATGATATGTAGATGACGATAATAAATTGTTTTAAAATTCATAGTCCACAATCCACATCACACCAAGGCCTGAACACGATAGTTTCTTCTCTTTTTCAGAGTTGGAAATTCTAAAGCAACATCAGAGCTTAACCACTACTGTCTTCTTCTTGGTAGCAGCATCCAGGAACCTTGGACTGGGTAAACAAGATTTAATCCTTTTAATCTTCTCATGACAATGAGAGAGGATTAAACAAAGTTTGAGACAGTGATTAATGGTGGTCAAGCAAGAGAGTCAAGAACAATGTCCAAGGGTGCAAATCCATGCATGGCCTCTCAAGAACCTTAAACTAACTGCATGCCACAATTAAAATATTTCAGCTAAGTTCAGAACTCCATGTTACTAAATGGTAGTATATTGCAATTCAAATTGGTGTAAGTTGGAGAAAACAATTGCAGGCAGATTTGTGACAGATATATGGATCATGAGGGTGGCAAGACAGGGGATCAGTCCCTAGATTTGTGCTTAATTTTCTCTGAAGCTTCATGAAAGACTGACTCCATTGGGTCTCATAAACTATTTTAATTACTACTTGGGAGTTGGGACAAGCTAGCTAGGTAGATGATCCAAATGACATACTGGATGGAATTCAGGGAGGTTATTTGTCCGGAAGTATTAGGCAGTTCGTGTTTGCTTTGCTGTTAGATTTTATTCATGTAGTTTGATCTTGGATACTTTTATAGGAAACTTTTGCTTTTACAGCCCCAAAGGGGATAATGCCAACTAGTTGAAACATGCCAAATATCCAAAATAAACATATATGATTATTTGGAAACAAAAAGTACTCTAATCAAATGTGGGATGACGTACGCCTCAATATATAGAAAATTTTCAACTATACTTTCTTTAGGCGAATTGTACAGAAACTGAAGCAAAGTACTGAAAATATGACTTCCAAGATTTATTGAGAAGTAAAAATACAAAAAAGGAGTAAATACAAAAAAGGGTATTGTGAGTAGCATCTTGTAGATAGATCTACCACCCCGATCACCAGCGTTTCTGTGGTGAATACACTCAACAACTTGGGACAAGCACAAATATTTGCAGGACCAGAGAGTACACAGGACCGTATATATATTGCACGTCAAGTTTTACTACAGCACATAGATTACATTACACATGCTGCGGCAAAATGCAAAGCACACCCTGAGCTTTATGCATATTCATATCAATCAAGAAGCCTCTCTATGCTGCGGCGCTGGTAGTGGCAGCTCGCCGTCCGGGCTTGCCGCCGACGACCGTGGCCAGCGCATTCCTGACGGCTACCGCGACGCCGCACCCCTTCACCACCCGCTTCTCGCAGCACTCGCGCTCCGACCAGAAGCACCGCGGCGTGGCCTCTTCCGCGTCGTCGTCGACGCCGCCGGCCGAGAACGCGCGCCTGTGGTGGCCACGGGAAGCCCCGCCCTGCACGGTGAACACGGGCGACATGGTGGCCGACGTGTTGGAACTGGAGGACGACCAGGAGGAGGAGGACCAGGACGAGCACGCCGCCGGCGTCGTCCGGCTGCCGCCGCCGCCGGGCCTCCTCCGGAGGAGGGTGATCCTGGGGAGGATGGCGCCGAGGAGGCCGCCGCCGGGCCGGCGGGTCCTAGAGCGGCCGCCGGCGCCGCCCCGGCCTCCCGCGGTGTAGTAGGACGGCGGCGGGGTGAGCGGCGGGAGCGCGACCGCGGAGGGCGAGTCGTTCTTGGGCGTGCCCGGCTGCGACTCCCACAGGAACGGCACCGCGCCCGCCGACGCCACGGGGTAGTACACCCGGAACGACGTCTCCGCCAGCTGCGCCGCCGCCTCCTTGGAGAGCATCTTGGCGTGGAGCTTGCTCCCCTGCTTCACCAACAGTCCGGGCTCCTCCTTGCCGCCGGCGCTTGCCATGGCGAACATGCACTGTCTGTGCACTGCACACTCACCGACACTGCTCTGCTTGGCAGAGAGAGAGAGAGAGAGAGAGAGGCTGCAAGGAGGGAAGCAGTGAAGAAGTAGGTGGCGCTTGAGAGTTGAGAATGAGAAGGTGCGTGGCAACTATAGCAAGTGATTTTTATATATCCATGGATCAGCAGTTTGCAGTGCAGGGACTTGCAGACATGGGAGAAGAAGGCTGTCTACTTGCTGCTCATCTCTGATCTCTCTCACCTCCACCGGCGCCCTTTATCTGCTCTCTCTCTCTCTCTCTCTCTCTCTCTCTCTCTCTCTCTCTCTCTCTCCTCTCTCCTCTGATCTCCGATCCTTAGCTGACTTTTGCCGACGACCAACGAGCATGTGACACGGCAACATTAGTGGACATAATCAAAAGATGTTGTCTTGTGAGTGATGAGAGCAGAGAGACACAGAATGCGGCTTGCTGGTGTAAGCATATGAAGAAACGGTGGTAGAAAAAAATGCAACTGGGATTGCCCGGCCCCTCTGCTAGGAAAAGGAGAATTGAGATATTATTCTCTCTCTGGTTTGTCAACTTGATCGCCCAAAGTAAACAATACATTGAATCTGTGTTACTGTAAAACTGTGTACGTAATGGTTTGTGTCACACCGTTTAATTTACCGCCATCGTATATAAGTGGTAGTTGAAAAGTGCAATACAACCAGCATTTTAGAAATCAAAAGTTTATATAATCTTCTTTTTAATGAACCATACAGGAGAGTTACTACATATATTAAAAAAACAGATCGGATAAAATAATAGCAGAGATAACAACTAAAAATAACAATTGCGCCAAGGTTTGGATTGAGACACCGACATAGCTCGTACAACAAAGATGCACCACAAAACCACCACACAGATGATAAAGTATCAATTCGACACACCATCACTGCTTGTGTAAAGGTGATGTCCCACACCGAGCAAGCCACGGCTGTGCAAGGCAAGCCGCTGCAAGTTATGTACATATATCGTGGCATCATTTTTGCTTGTGTCGCCTACCAACGTTGTCCTACACCACACTAACCACTGCCATGCAAGGATAGCCAACGTTGTCCTACGCCACACTAACCACTGCCATGCAAGGATAGCCAACGTTGTCCTACGCCACACTAACCACTGTCATGCAAGGATAGCCACCAAAGTCTGCTAGAAGCCATGAAGACGCCACTGAAACAATTGCCTCTAGTTGCCTTGACTATAGAGATCCAATCAACCCAACAACCTTGTCCAAAAAACAACACATCAGAATAGATGCTTCCATCAGTCAATCTGAAGGTCTCTACACAAACCAAAGCAACAGTGCACTTTTGTTAGCCCACCTTGTGCTACACCGGCCTCTAACTAACTTTGCAGGAACCTCCAGCGCATGGCGCTGCTTTGTCGTCGCCTAACAACTGCCACACGGAAGCTTTCCAATCCTACGGATACCCCTCGTCAAGGCCGCCTCCTGTCTCCACTGACGCCCACTCTCTTAGCTTGGTTGCTACAACATCAACACTCACCGGGCTCAGCATCGAATTGTGAACACCACCGCGCGTTGCCCCTTACATGAGACCAACTGGACAATCACAGTTAGCCTCCATGCACGGCCTCGCCTACGATTGCCAACTCGCTCCACCATGAACCTTGGGTAAAACAAATCGTTGCCTGCACAGTTGGGTCGCGCTGCGCCTCGACAACATCACCCCTGCATTCAGATCTGCCCATCAGAGAGATGGACTCAACCAATGGGACAGAAGATCCATAAATGGACTTTGCACCAGCAAAAATAGAAGGCATGTCGCCTGCACGGGAGCCCGCCACTCGAGCAAGAGGACCCGCTGCCACCAAGCTCGCCAACCTCTCTTCCAGCCATCCCAATAGCGCCTTCGAATCAGTCCACGCGAAGCCACACATGGCTAGAGCAGCCACACCATCACCGCCTCGACCTCCACCGCCCCAGGTGCAGATTATATGTTTGATAACTACTCTTTCCATCTCACATATCGAGGAGTCAAGCTTTTTTAAATTTGATTACATATATAGAAGATAGCATTAATGCTTATCTCTAAAAAAGTTTGTTTGTTATCTGTCGACATATTTTATATGATTAAATCTATTAGATTTTTTTTATAAATGCGACCCAGTAGACAGTTGTAGCACAAATCTTAAAGCACAATCCAATGTATAGAAATTTGACAGATTTAGTATAAAAAAATCTGTCAACAGATAAATAGCAAAAGTCTAAAATTATTGTCCATAATTAATCTAACTATAGGTATTACGTATCATAAATATTAGTGTTTTTTTTTGTATATATTTGGTCAAACTTACAAAAGTTTAACTTCTCAGTAAGTGAGAGGTATATTTATTTTGGAACGGAGGGAGTATGTTGTAACAAAATATTGCCAATAAAACCATAAAAAGTTGTATTTTGAAGATAGACCATGCATTGTTAAACACGTTACTCATGACGGGAGGAAGTAAGCATTTGTTTCCTGTCTCGGCAATGACTAGGCATTAAGGTCGTGACAATAAAACCATAAAAAGTTGTGTTTTGACTGTCAATTTGGCCACGGAACAATGGGGTCAGACACCACAATTTGGTAAACTATATAACTGGCGCTTCACAATAATAACCATCCAATGCAAGCATCATGTGTACGTTCCTCTCCTCTGGATATGTTTCTCAATGATGCATAATTAAGGTTATAATTAATTAGTTACCGTCGCCGCCACATGAAAACGACCCGATCGACCAGGATCCCCCGCCGCTTCCTTACATTTTATTTTTGTTCGCCGAGCGTGTCATGCATCTCACACACATCTGCATGCGCAACGTGTCTTAATCTAATGCTAGTTTTGCTGTGACATGCATGTGTACATTATTTGTAAACAGAAACAATCGACTGAATGAATTTCGTGTTTGCCGCAGCTGAGTTTTGATTGAGTGCGGCCCGATGACAAGTACAGTGGGTTTATGCAACGAGGAGGACGAGATTGCTGCTTCTCGCAATTGTTGCCTGACGGATCAGCGATGGGGAAGTAGTGTAGGACCAGAGGCCGGGTATGCTTGGCAATTTTTTTCCACTTTGGTCTGAAGAGTGAAGACTTCACCATACATAGCTAACAACTGAACAAGAGCCTCCCTTTGCAAAACAAAAAAGGATTTGCTAAATTTCAGGTGTGTAGATTTTAGTTTTTCTTTCCGGCGATGGTTATTGCATATATTTTATACTAAAATTACAGTTTTAGTTCATTATAATTTATATAGACACAATCTGCAATTTCTGTTCTGAGAATAAAAAACCCATTAGACAAAACCATTGTCGGTGTTTTCGGACCACCGACGAGTAAATTTGTATTTGCGCATCTGGCTCGGATGGTGTGCTCGGAGGATACAAGGGTTTATACTGGTTCGGGCGGAACGTCCCTACGTCCAGTTTGCTGCTACTCTTGTTACCGACACTTGGTTTGCAGTAGGGGTTACAAACAGGCGAGAGAGAGAAATGATCTCAAGTCTCTGGTGGAAGAAGTGAACGGGTGCTGAGAGCTCGATCGCTGCTTAGCCCTATTTTCGTGTCGTGCTCTCGTGTTTTTATCTCGTGGTTCGGTTTTGTGCGGCTCTGGATCGATCCGACCCCCCCTCCCCTTCATGGGGCGCCATGCTTTCTCTTTTATAGGGCAAGGAAAAGCGCGGGTTATAGCGGAGGAAAAGAAGAAGAAACGAGAGAGAGGAAGTGCCGGGTTCATAAACCCGGGGTCCCACACAAACCGGTTTCCCAACAAAGGCTCGGCCCAAGCAGACAGCGCGCAACTCATGGGCCGGCCCAAGTATCTGAACGACAGGCCAGAAGGGCGGTCCAGTCACCAACCGAAAGGTCTGGCTGAGGAGGAGCAGCACCCGTTTTTTCGTACTCCGGCCTACCTCTCCGACCGGAAGGCTTGGCAAAACACTACCTCTGACTCCGACCCCACGTCTCCAACCGGGGTACGCCGAAACCCTACCCGCTGCTCTTCTACGACTAGCGCAGCTCGAGCCGACTGGGACCAACTGACCGGGGACGCCCGCTCAGAAGGGACCAGGAAAACAAACGAAGAAAGCGAGGTAAGGCGCACAAGTCAAAACCATGATGCCAGGGACCGTACCCTGTTCACCTACAGGAACAATGCTCCGTAACTGCCCTGACACAAATACTGTTGTAGGCGCCGATATTTTTCCTACAGTATTGTCGGCGTCATTAAAACTCCCATACGGTAAGGCCCCCCACATGCCTCTGGGCATCGATAGAGTTGTGGGCGCTGGCTTTTACCATACCGAGAACATGGTAAAACACCTTGCGTGCCTCCAGGAATCAACAGTATGGCGGGCGCCGACATCTGCCGCGCTCAAAGAAGAAGACACAAACCTCCCACATGCATCTGACTTTCAATAGTGACGTCAACAGTGTTGTGGGCGTCTACAGTCGTCCTGTACCCGCCGTCGTAGACAGCAAGACTTAGAAACGTACGAACTATCTCCCTTTCACTTGTAAGGCCATCCCCTTCATCTATAAAAGGGGATACGCTCTCTCCCAATAGACTCGGTTAACCCAAGTTGATCCAAGTTGATCAAAGTCATTTCATTTTCACTAGATCGATCAAGTTCACTAGTTCACAACCACAGGACCGCTAGGTTCGGACCTCAAGCACACGCTTGAACACTTAGCTCATAGCCGAGCTCCTATCCCGAAGAAGGCCTCGCGGATGAATCCAGCACGCCTCCCCCTTCGGCGGAAGCCGCCCCTTCTCAGGCAAAAACGGCTAGCACCACCCCAGGCAGCCTCCAGCTCAACATCACACTCTGGATTCACGAAAGAATCTGTAAGTCCTCCCCTCGCTCACCCCCTCTCTCACTTAGGAACCGCCGTGGCATACAGGCACTCTCGGTGAGGAAGAAGGAGGAGGAGAGACAATAGTTGAAGAACAGGCAAAGGACTACGACGGAGAGCCCTCTCCCTCCCCCTATTTAAGGAAGGAACACGACAGCCGAAGAGGGGCAAAAAATCAGAGCAAAAACTCTCTCCCTTCCCCCATTCAATGCGGATGGGAAACGATGGGACACACCCTGACCGATGGAACGCACGCTGGCCAACGGAACGACGCCGGGTCAGACGGAACGTCGCCTGGTGAGACGAAACATGGCCTGGGTATGGCCCACCACTATCACACGACCAGGCGCGAAAACCGAAGCGTCACCACACGCAGGCAGCTCTCCGCATCCCCAGGCGGGACTTAGAAAAACCCAAAACAGGATCTCCACCGGGAGAGACCATCGGGCTTCCTAAGTCGATCGTATGGCTCAGAAAAACACACCAAGAGACAGGTAGGAAGCGAAGGGACGCCCCATGTAGGCCATGCCGACTTCGTCACGAACGACGAGCATGGGTCCCGGTCGAACGTTTTCAACTGAAGCTCTCCAAACCCCATCACTCAAGTCATCAAGGTAAACACTACCAACCCCCTCTATTTCTTTATAATCATTTCATACATCCATACGCGCATTCATTCCATACGCCCATGCCTCCTGGACAATTCAGGCCCTGAACCACCCAGGGGCTCGAGAACTAAGCATCGCACATGCAGCGAAATGCATCACAACGCTCCATGTTGCGTCATGAAGCGGCAGTTGCCTCATTCGACATGAGAAACAACAGAGCCAGGGGAGAAAAACGCAGATGAGCCTTGTGCGGCCCTCGCCCAGTCTGGCAGATAGGGTCATCTCAACCTTCTCGTTCGATCCTGAACCTCTTGCCAAGCCCACAGAATCTCCATCGAGGGGAGGCCGTTAGGCCACCCGGGTCAGTCTCCGGAACGACCCAGGCATCTGCCGGGTTGTAGGTAAAGGAGCAGTGGAATGTCACAAGAGGGCTATGTTGACCCCGTCATGAATGACGGACCCGAATTCCACTCGATCATACCCATTAGCGAACTCACCGAGCACGTAACTCGAGCCCAAGCGATCGGGACAAGCGACAAAACTTAGCCCCTCCGGTTGTTAGGAACCGAGGATGGGGTAACGCACACAACTCACACCTACCCCTACTAAGGCCCAACAAGGCTCGGGGGCTCAAGACACAAAAAGCCTAGGCCTGCGACCCCGAACTCGCCCCTTCCGACTGCGCTCCAAACACCTAGGTCTGCGACCCCCGATCTCACCCCATCCGGCTAAGCTTCGACTGCGCTCCAAAACTACCTGGGTCTGTGACCCCGATCTCGCCCCATCTGGCTACGCTTCAACTACACACCAAACGCCTAGGTCCATGACCCCGAACTCGCCCCACCAAGATCCACGACTCCGACTTGCCCGATCCCACGGTGCGCACCGACGCCAGGATCAGTGAGCTCCATCTCGTCCAATCCCTTGACTAACTACCTCGCCCGATCCCATGGCGCGCAACGACGTTAGGATCAGTGAGCTCTGTTTCATCCGATCCCTTGACTAACTGTCTCACCCGATCCCACGGCACGCACCGACGCCAGGATCAGTAAGCTCTGTTTCATCCGATCCCTTGACTAACTGCCTTACCCGATCCACGGCGCGCACCGACGCCAGGATCAGCGAGCTCTGTCTTAAACTGAAAAACACGCACACACGCCTGATAAACAAACACCCCCAGATGGTTCCGCCCTAACCGCCCGGGGGCTCGGGGGCTACACCCACGAGTGCGCTCGCGCGCACCCGCCGACAAAACAAAAACCTCCTTCGCTGGCAACACAAAAAAACCTCCAGACGATTCTGCCTGAACCTCCAGGGGGCTCAGGGGCTACACCCGTGGGTGCGCTTGCGCGCACCCGTCGTCAAGGCAAAACCCCCCAGACGATTCTGCTCGAATCGCCCGGGGGCTCGGGGGCTCCTGTCAGGTTCATAAACCCGGGGTCCCACGCAAATCGGTTCCCCAACAAAAGCTCGGCCCAAGCAGACAGCGCGCAACTCATGGGCCAGCCCAAGTATCTGAACGACAGGCCAGAAGGGCGGTCCAGTCACCAACCGAAAGGTCTGGCCGAGGAGGAGCAGCACCCATTTTTTCGTACTCTAGCCCACCTCTCCGACAGAAGCGCTCGCTCCGATTCCAGCCGCCTCCGAACGGCCTCTCCGACCGAAAGGCCTGGCAAAACACTACCTCTGACTCTAATCCCACGTCTCCAACCAGGGTATGCCAAAACCCTACCCACTGCTCTTCTACGACTAGCGCAGCCGGAGCCGACTGGGACCAACCAACCGGGGACGCCCGCTCGGAAGGGACCAGGAAAACAAACGGAGAAAGCGAGGTAAGGCGCACAAGTCAAAACCACGATGCCAGGGACCGTACCCTGTCCACCTGTAGGAACAGTGCTCTGCAACCGCCCTGACACAAATAGTATTGTAGGTGTCGACATTTTTCCTACAGTATTGTGGGCGCCATTAAAACTCCCATATGGTAAGGCCCCCCATATGCCTCTAGGCATCGACAGTGTTGTGGGCGTCGGCTTTTACCATACCGGGAACATGGTAAAACCCCTTGCATGCCTCCAGGAATCAACAGTATGGCGGGCGCCGACGTCTACCGCGCCCAAAGAAGATGACACAAACCTCCCACATGCATCTGACTTTCAACAGTGACGTCAACAGTGTTGTGGGCGTCTACAGTCGTCCTGTACCCGTCGTCATAGGCAGCAAGACTTAGAAACATACGAACTCTCTCCCTTTCACTTGTAAGGCCACCCCCTTCATCTATAAAAGGGGATGCGCTCTCTCCCAATAGACTTGGTTAACCCAAGTTGATCAAAGTCATTCCATTTTTACTAGATCGATCAAGTTCACTAGTTCACAACCATAGGACCGCCAGGTTCAGACCTCAAGCACACGCTTGAACACTTAGCTCATAGTCGAGCTCCTGTCGCTCTCGGCCCTTCCGACCGGAGCCGACCGGACCTCTTGTACCCCTCCCCCCATCTTTCTTCTTCTCGTTTGTAACCCCACTGCAAACTTCGAGCACCTGGGCTCAGGAATAAAGTTACCGACCGACTCAAACTGGACGTAGAGCACGTTGCCTAAACCAGTATAAATCCTTGTGTCATTGAGTTCTAGGCCACCTCCGATCACAACGTACGGCAAAACTACAAATATTTACTTGTTGGTCACTTTCTGCACCGACAGGAAGGCTTTCAGGATCGCCGGGTCTTTCTTCTCCTTCATGCGGGTCCCACCGATCCTGTAGATGTCAACAGGGACGGCTCCACGTCGTGGCTTTGTTCGTCACTGGCGCCATGCGCAGGCGTCATCTGCCGGTCATGACGTCACATTCCGTCCCGGCGGACGTCGTGGTGAACTGACGTGTCTGTCAGCGTTCGTATGAGGGTTAGGCAGAACAGCACCGGCATGCCCGACGCTGTTCTTGATGTGAATCCTCAGGTATGGCCCTTCATGGCCACGGGTTACATTGGGACGTGCCGGTCTCTTCCTTGTGTCAGAGTTTTGACCCAGGCCCATACGCTTGGACCTGGAGTGGTTGGCGGCGGTATGGGTCAGGCGAGACGGAGCACAAACCCTCGAGGTCGGGCGAGGTGGAGCCCGTGGCCTTGGGGTCAGACGAGGCGGAGCCCGCGGCCTCGGGGTCGGACGAGATGGAGCCCCCGCCCCTAGAGGTCGGGCGAGGCAGGGCCCCCGACCCAGAGGTCAAGTGAGGCGGAGCCCGTCCCCAAAGGTCGGGCGAGGCGGAGCCCGCACACTTGGGGAATGCTTGGAGCTGTAGTCGCGCTCTTGACTGCTCGGATGAATCAATGTTGATGACCATTAGCTTCTCCTCTTCGGGTACCATAGTATTGGTCCCTGACAACCACAAAGCTGACAAAAATCTGATATGTGTTGGCACAAAGATAACTTAACAATTTATAATTATTTCTATAGTCAGACAATGACAAAAATTTAATATATGTTACATGAGGACAAATAACAAATCACAAAATGGATAATTTACTTGTTCTAATTTGTGTATATGAGTATTGCCTGAAACTATCTTAAAACTCAGGAAACTGAAATATAGGACTGGCGAAAAAAAATAAGAACAAGAGCGCCTGATCCGCGGTGCTGCCATGCATGCCAAGGCTCGACGGAACATCTGCCGCGTCTTGGTGCAGGTAACGCTCGAACTCCGATCCCGTTGTCCTGACGCAAACGCAAGACGACACGCACAGTCAGGCCCCGTTTAGATGTGAATTTTTTTTGCTTTTGGTTACTGTAGCACTTTCGTTTGTATTTGATAAAAATTATCCAATTATGGACTATTTAGGCTTAAAAGATTCGTCTCGCCAATTACGGGCAAACTATATAATTAGTTATTCTTTTTACCTATATTTAATGCTCCATGCATATGCCATAAGATTTAATGTGACGGGAAATCTTGAAAATTTTTGGATTTTGAGTGAGATCTAAACAGGGCTTCAGTCACACAGATGTGTGCCGCCGAGTCGCCGCCGCCGACCGTTGTGTGCAGCAAGAGCAAGGTTTTGTCCCTGATGAACCCCTGCTGCTTGGAAATTCGTGCCGCCGACAGCTTCAGCGTAGTACAACCGGGCCCGGATCTACGGATCTACTACTACTACAGCGTGCACGGCACTAAAAACGGCCCACCAACACAACACTTGACACGCAGCAAATCCTATCACGCATGTTAAGGAAAGCATGACGATCAACTGCAGTTATTGATTACTACTAACAAGCTTGGTACCGACTCCTTTGTCTCTTGTTTGCATTGTTTTGGATCGACAACGCCCTGGAAGCATGTCTATAGCAACAGTGGCAAAGCTAAAGTAAATTAGAGAAAGTACACTTATCTGGTGGGTACATAGACTTATGTCTTAGGGGTACATATATATGGTGGAAATTTAGCTAAATTCACTGTTTTTCATTTGTTAGGAGGTGCATTTGCACCCCTAGATATCATAAAGCTTCGCCCCCTATAGCAATCATTACTATTCCAATCTCCGTGGCTTGGCTATTCGCAAAGCAATGCTATTTTAGGCTGGGTTCAGTCAAACATATTTTGAATTTATTTTTAAGCCCATTTATTTAGATGGCACGCTTCTACATTTTTTCTACAAAACGTTCCAAATATTACTGCTCACCATATTTTGCAAACATCTATTATATTACCTACTATATACAATAGCTTAAAAAGGGCCATCAAGTTCACCCAGAGGGCTAAGAAATTGCAAGAAGATTAACCATGAAAAAAGAGAAGAACCTACACAATTAGATTTTATAATTATCTAATGACTCGGATTAAACAAAAGAGTACATGACTAAAAAAGTACTAAATAGCAAGTACTTCAAAACAACAAATTAAATAAAAAGTAACAATTTTATTTCGAAACGAGTTGGGAAGAAAAATACATAAATTAGGAGTCTAGGAGAAAGACACTTGATAAAGGCAAAATTTTAATAAACACTATAAAAACTAATAGTTTGGTCTCCAAATAGTCCATATAAATTATAATTACTAAACAACTAAATTCAAAATTAAGAATTACTAAAAATGATAATTTGTTTTCCATGTGACGTAAAAAAACAACTAGGCTAAACACTACTACATTAATTGTATACAAATCTAGATCTATGAAAAAGATATATGAAAATAAATAAATAAAGACTCCAAAACAAACAAAACATGTACGGAAAAGATATGGTAGTATTGAGGTCCAGTTTATTTGCAAAAAATTTTGCAAAATTTTTCAAGATTCCCCGTCACATCGAATCTTTGGACGCATGCATGAAGCATTAAATATAAATAAAAAATAAAACTAATTACACAGTTTAGACGAAATCCACGAGACAAATCTTTTAAGCCTAATTAGACTATGATTGGACACTAATTGTCAAATAACAACGAAAACTGCTACGGTATCATTTTGCCAAAATTTTTGACATCTAAACAAGGCCTGAATCCACTGAACCAAACACTTTGGATCCCCCTATGTCAATAATGTATGCGATCCATCTAGCTGTCTTGTCAGCGCCCATCCAACTAGACGGTGGTGGTGTTCCGCCTTTCCTTCCCAGTTGCCGGTAGCAATAGCCAATTGCTCGCGGCTGGGGCAGCAGCACAGCGATAGCGGATCCGTGTCCCTGTCCCCATGCGGCGGGAGCCGGACGGGCGCGCGTCACGGTTCACAGCTTGGCTGGCAAGCACGCGCGCAGCCTGCCCCGGGCTCCGCGAATTCATTCCTCGAATTTATTCGGTCCAGGAAAGTTTGGTTAACGGGCCGGCGCGTGGGCTGAGACGTAATCATGGGTCATGCATCCAACTCGGCTGCCTGACTATCTGTCTGTCTGACACGTGATGCATGGATCCATATCCACCCGCTTGGTTGCTCGCTGTCGCATCGACGGCCGCATGCCGCACCTCAGCTCCACGGAGAACGAAGGATTGGGGATGGATCGAGTGGTACGGTTGGCGGACGGATGGGCGGCGGAGGACTACCTACTTATTGCCGCGTGTATTATGTATGTATAGGATAGGAGTGCTCTCCATGACTGCCAGCCGAGTGAGAGAGATGGTCGATCCACCTCCCACCACCACGTGCGTGCACGGACGTCTGCATAATCCATCCCGGTTTCTCCACGGACTCCCTCCGTCTCAAAATAAGGCATCTTGTTTCATTCAAATTTTTTGCAAAGTTATAAAATAAATAAATCATTATTAAAGTATCTCTAATGATAAAATAAGTCATAATAAAATAAATATATTTATATTAAAATTTTAAATAAGGAGAACCGTCAAACAAGATGTCTATAAATAAAAAAAAACGTCACTTATTTTGAGACGGAGGGAGTACGTATACATACGTGTACATCTATTAGTACTGTATTATTAACAAAGGAAGAATTGATTCCAAAAAAAACAAAGGAAGAATTTATATACATATAATTTGAAATATGGTATTTTTTTCAAACGAACAGTCCAAGGTGCTATATCTTTGACTCTTCGATAATGATTAGACCCTAGCGTCCGGACTGACCAACCCGCTTGCCGCTCCGCCCCACTCTGCCTCGCTGCTCCTTCCACCAGATCCACTGTGCGCGCGAGAGATCCGGTGGTGGTGGCGACTGCGGCGCCGGCTCCGGGAGCTGCGGGGGGCTGCGTGTCCTGCCTGGAGCCCACGATACCGGCGGCCACGAAGGGGTCCCCATCGTAGGCGGAGTCGATCCGGTCAATGGTGGCGATGACGTGACTGCCTCCAGTGAACTCCACACGCCGGTGAGCCACCATTTCGTAAGCAGCAAGTAAATGTTGTGCTTAGAAGCGCATGTTGCAACCTTCTGTTTCAAGTGTTGCAGATGTTTCAGAGGTATGTTGCAAGTGTGTTTATATGGATGTTGCAAAAATAGATGGGGATGTTGTATATGTTGCAATGGTTATACACGTATGTTCCAAACGTCTGTTCCCAATGTTTCATCTTTTTCAGGCGTATGCTACAACAGTGTTTAATTGGATGTTGCATTTGGTTCACACATATGCAAATATTTTATCTGGATGTTGCGTGTGTTTACAATGGTTTCAAGTGTTTTTAGGTGTTTTTGCAAATTTTTCAGACGCATGTTTTGTTTTATCTATCTTCATATGTATGTTGCAAGTGTTGCACCTAAATGTTTTAAAAGTACATTGGGTGTTGCATCCCCCTCCTCATCTCTTTGCTGCCTTGCCTCAATGTCTCCTCCTCGTCTTCCGCTGCCTTGCATCCTTCTTAGATTGTGGAAGGGGGCGTGGCGTGGGGGGGGGGGGGGGCGTCGGGGGATGGCGGTGCGGACGTGAGCGCACGGTCTCCCCTTCTATGTTACACGGGCAGCGCAGGGATACCGCTTCGTTGTTCTATTACTACGAGTAGCCTGAGAGCGGACTTCCGTTGGTGGGCCGCGACGCCAGCCCTCGGTTGGTGAAATCGTTTAACAGTTAGCTGGTGGGAACTGCATTGGACACGTTCTAGGCACCGGACGTCTGGACACAGGCATCTCTGTTGCCTCTTTCCTTGTTTTCTTCTGCCTCCTCACAAGCATAATAAACTATATAAACAAACTGTCACTAGGATCATTTTGGTCAAACTTTTTTTTTTAATATGGCTTCAGCTTCATAGAAGCTGCTCCATAAGAGAAGCTGCCACTGGACCAAAGTTTAGCGTTTTCGTGAGTAACGTCATACCTCACATACCACGTCCTCTGTAAAAAGCAGCAGAACCTACGCTTGTTTATCCATGTCTAGCATCCAAGAAGCCTATGAATGAATATATGATGATGCAATATATGCAAAAAGGACACATTTATCTGCCTAAACTAATGGTATTTTCACCTCGAATGACTCTAGAACCAGACGCCTTGCCTCATCGACTCTCAAAATCATTTAAACTATGTTCCTTCCTCAATTAGAAGTGGTTTCCAAGTTGATTTATTTCATTTTTCTTAGTTTTTTAAAAATGCCGTAAATACCCAATAAGGTTTTAAAAACAAGAAAAATGTCCCTAAACTTCTAAAAATTATGAAAAAAAAATCTAGGAGATATAATGTGACACGACAAACCCAAGACAAATATTTAAAATTCATGAAAGTATCTCTAAAAGCTTTGAAAAATTAGATTTAGTTCTAAAATAGGAAACATATCTAGGAAAATCTAGAGAATTCCTAAAACATTCCAATAGATGTCTAGACACGTTTTAGAAACATTTTTACAATAAAAACATGAGAAACCACATGAATACATCAACGTTAAATCAATTGGAATGTAATGAAAATTTTCATATTTTTCTAGAGTTGCTTTCCTGTTTTTTTGAGCTAAATCTATGTTTTGGAAGCTTCTAGAGATATTTTCATAAGTCAAATATTTTATTTGGATTTTTCATGTCCAAAGCCATCTTTAAAATTTTCTCGTAAATTGTAAAAGTTTAAAGATATTTTTTGTGATTTAAAAACCTTACCATTTATAGTTACCATATTCTTTCAACTGAAAAATAAAACTACATTGAATACCACTTTTGACCCCTGCAAGGAGGTCATTTAAACGGTTTTGGAGTCGAGGGGTTAAGGTGTCCGATTTTAGAATTCAGGGAGAAAAAAAATTAGACAGCAATAGTTCAATCGAAGAGTTGAAAGAGATTTTTTTTCTCGATTTGTACGGGCCAGCGAGAGATCTTGGGCCGGACCAAAGACGGCCGAGCCCACTAACTAAAATTTTCTTCTTTGGCGGACAGAACTCGGGAGAAAAGACTTGTCATTCCTACTAGAGGCCAAAACGGTAAAAAGTGGCAGCTTACATGTAACAAAAGTGAAATGGAGGCGCGCAAGTTCACTCGTCCGAATTCCTCATCCTCAAGGTTGCTCGATATTAGAACAAGTGTTCAACATATAAATCACTCCAGATAAAACCTGTCGAAATGACTAGGGACCATCGTAGTCGATATGTCCGAGTGGTTAAGGAGACAGACTTGAAATCTGTTGGGCTTCGCCCGCGCAGGTTCGAACCCTGCTGTCGACGGATCTTTCATTTTTTCCAACATTTCTTTTGGGTCTAGATCAGTCATCTGTTGGGCTCCCCGTCCTGACGCTCGGCTCGGTCGCCTCCACCTTCATGCGTCGGTGAAGCCATTCAAGGTACCAAAAACACCCGTACCGGCCGCCTGGCCGCCTCTCCCGTCCCTCCCGAGCGATTCGCCGATTCCCCCCTGTTCCCCATTCGCGATTCCTCGACAGAGAATACCGGCTCCGGCGCGGCTAACCTTCAGGCGGAGGCGGGCGGCGGGCCGGGGAGTCGGCAGGCCGGCAGGGGGCGGTGGCAGACTCGCAGAGAGAGAGAGAGAGAGAGAGAGAGAGAGAGAGAGAGAGAGAGAGCATTTGGAGCAGAGCAAAGCAATTGCAGTGGTCTGATTCTCAGATTTGGGTGAGGATTCACTTCAATCTTCAGTGAATAGAAGTATTTGCTAGTTGCTATTGCTATTGAATTCTACCTAATAGTGTGTATATATGTTTTCCATAGATTTGTTTTGCTTTGCAAAATGAAGAACAAATCAGTTAATTTGAAGACTTTGTGGGATAGAGCAGCAAAGGCAAGAAAGGTAGAATCAGCCTCCCCATCAGTGTCGCAACCAGATACTGTCGAGAGTGACGCTCAGGCTTAGAATCCATTTGTTGTTCCAGTTACTATCGAGAGTCAAGTTCATATTCATAATGAAAGCACTCCATCTGTTGAGAATGAGATAGCAATGAGAGAAGTGGCAGGACCTGAGATAGGTAGCAATGGACCTGATATAGCAGCAACCACAGAAGTGGGTGAAGAACAGCAGCAGAACCTTCTACTTGGTCCCCTATCAGAGATGGTGATGACTCAGTATAAATCAAGTGATGAAGCTATCTATGACATTGGCCTTCTCTCTCATGATCCCGGAAAGAGGATTCCAATCAAAAGATATGATGTTAATGAATGGAATTCTGTGATCAGGGCATACATTGCATTAGGGCCTTGTCAGCAACGGAGTCACAATTTTCCTATAAGGAGCATTGGAGGTAAGCCTCGGCGCTTCATGGCAACTTGGTTTGATGATTTTAAATGTCTTGCATATAGTGTTGAGAAGGTTGCCGCATTTTGTTTTGTTTGCTATTTGTTCAAGCATAAAATTAATAGTTCTGGTGGAGATGCTTTTGTGAAAGGGGGGTTTAGAAATTGGCACATGAGAAAGAGGATTGCTAAACATTGTGGAGCTATGACTAGTTTTCACAATATGGCTCAAGAGAGATATAATTCCTTCATTTCACCTAAATCAACAATTGTTGAAAAGTTTGATGCAGTAAATGATAAGGAAAAGGCTCTTTATATGTCCCGTTTGTCATATTCTGTTCAATGTGGAAGTGGGAATACCTAAGTTTTAAATCCTGGCTCTGCCACTAATATGATGCTAATTAACCCTGTTTAGCTTTGGGCTTTGGCGTCTCACCTAGCCGCCGCACACTTGGCCCTGCGAAGGCTCTGCGTGTGTTCTGTCGCTGCCCTTGCGTGCAGAGGTGCAAGCCTAAGAAACTAAGAACAGCTTCTTTTTATTGGAGCTTGTCGCACATTTCGATAGAGCAACTAGCAGGCTTTCTACTTAGGCCCCGTTCGTTTTCCCGGGAATCACCCCCAGAAAGAATTCCCGGCCGGAATCGTTAGTCAATTTGTATAAGTTTTTGTTAGCTAGAATGATTTCGGGTGTCATTTTGCTGAAAACGAACGAGCCCTTAAGATGTGTTTGGATCCGTTTCTACAAAGAATCGGCAGAAACGGTTCCAAATGGGTCTACAACACAAAGAATCAGAGCGAATCCTTTCCCCTTTCCTTCGTTAAGACTCGAAACGACAATTGCCTAGATTCACATCGATTCGCTCTGCCTCCCTTATCCGTTCAACCGAGCCCTCACGCTCCGAGGGATGGACACTGTGCTCTAGGCACCCGACGTTGCTGACACCAGGAGGCACCGCGCGCCTCCTCTGCGCCCCCTCCCCCGATCTCCTCCCTCGACGACGACCGCGCGCTGCGACAACCTCTACGCTCCCTCCCTCCGGTGGCCCCCTTCTTTGACGGTGACTGTTATTCAAATGTTATTAAGATATTACGCCTGTTATTCAAGTGTTAACTCAAACACGACGCACGACGAACGCCCGCTCACCTGCCAAACTGCCAAACTTTGCATGAACAAACATACTATCCTGCGCTCACCAAGCGCGTTTCTCAGACCTTGTCGAGCGGCATGACCGCGACACAAGACATGTACATGATCCACTCAGAAACAAACTTAATAAAAGTAAATTAACCAAAGTAGAATGTGACTTTTGAGCAGGACATAGCCTAGACAAGCTAGATCAACACTGACATCTCACTAATGTTTCTGTTGTTTGTGATCAGCAGGGTCTGAAAGTACCAGTCTGCTATCACCGAGCTTCCATCAACTAGACAAAATAACCAAGCAAACGGACTTCTCAGCTCGCAACTTCTTAAACATTACATACAAATAATGACAAAATCTAGGACAAGACCCACAATGCAAATGGTTCCCAAGCTTTCCTCACAAACAAATTAAATAATACGTATTGCTCCCTAATTTGAATAGTAAAAGTAATTGTTCCTTTCCTCAGTGGCATAGCTCTGAAAATGTTTCTTTGATTGTGATGACTTTAGCATAAACATCCTTCATTGTTGGCCGGTCTTTTGGTGTCTCTACAGAGCATGAGATACCAAGCTTAATAAGATTCATGATGCTTCTTGTTATTTCATCCATTGTATGATTATCACCATCTTCCGTAACCGGAATTATAGAAGGATCTAGAATCTCAGGAATCTTTTGAGGAAATGCTTCTACCACAAATTTGTGAAGGGTCAAACCCTTAGAAAACATCTCATCTGTTGGACGCTTCCCTGTGAGCATTTCTAAGATGGTAATTCCATAGCTATAGACATCGCCCTCTGTTGAGAGTTTGCTCCCGAAGCCATACTCTGCAATATTGTAATTTATCAAACATTGTACCCTCATGATATTGTTAATCATAAAAGCATATTCTCTTTTTTAGGGAAATAAAAGCATATTCTCAGAGTAGGAAACTGAGACATACATATGAAGGAAAAATGCTCACCTGGTGCAATATATCCGATTGATCCTCTTGGTCCAATTAAGCTTGTAGAACTATGATTGCTTGAATAGCTATAAGTGTGAAGAACCTTAGCCAATCCAAAGTCACCAAGATGTGCAACCATGGCATCATCAAGAAGTACATTGCTGGGTTTCAAATCACAATGGACCATAGGCAACGCAATGATTATGGAGATAATCCAAAGCAGAAGCTATGTCCATTGCTATTACCATTCTGGAGCCCAAACTCAATGGTTTTTTAATTCCATACTTGTTCAGTTTTGGATAGAGCCAGTTCTCGAGGCTACCATTAGACATGTATTCAAGAATAACAGCCTTGAACTCATGTCCTGCTGAATCAATAGTTGAGCATACAGTGATCACCTTCACAAGATTACGGTGTCTAGTATTCCTCAGGGCCTCACATTCAGCAAGGAAGCTGTTTGGTGCTCCAAGTTGATCAAGTTTGAATACTTGATGGCAACTGTATGTTCCTCACTCCAAAATCTTCTTTTATACACTAATCCACGTTTTCCTGAGCCAACCAAGTTGTCTGAGGAGAAACCGTTCGTTGCTTTGACTAGATCGGCATATGTGAAATTCTTCAAATCCATGCTGGATGGATGATCTACTTGTTGAACTTTCTTTCTCTTCTTTAAAAGAACGACAGCAAAGCATAATAGTAGCAAGACTAATGAAAGAGAAGTAATTCCATCTAACTTCAGAATATCGCAGGTGTGTCTATGTCGTTTAGATATATCTGTATGGCAAAGTGGCAGTTGTAGCAACGGGGTACTGGCACATAGGTTCTTGTTCCCTTGAACGAACACATCACGTGCATCCTGAAATATCCCACCTGTTGGTACTGGTCCCTCAAAGTTGTTGAAGGACAAATTGAGAAGCTTCATAGAGCTAAAAGATTCAAAGAACACTGGGATTTCACCGGACAAGTTGTTCCGAGAAATGTCCCTCTCAATGAGGCCTCGTAAAGCAATGAAAGATTCTGGGATCCTCCCATCAAGAAGGTTCCCCTCCATGTGGAGGGACTCCAAATGAACACACCCACCTAGAGTGGAGGGTATTTGCCCAGTCAATATGTTATTCGAAATATTCAACAGTCCAAGGTTGATGAAGCTGCCAATCTCTAGTGGTATTTGTCTGGAGAGTTGGTTGTGAGACAAGTCGAAACCATTATAAAGGCAAGAAAGAGTAAATAGCTCCTTTGGTATGCTACCATCAAAGCTGTTATGAGAGAGGTTCAGCTTATGTAAGTTAAAGCGCCTGGTATCGGGCCACTCAAGTTATTTTCTTCTAATTAGAGCTCACTAAGTTGACTCAGGTTACCGAGAGAGAGTGGAATTTGTCCTGAAAGTTTGTTCTGTGATAAGCTAAGGGAAAACAGGTTTGAAAGATGGCCCAGGGAGTAAGTAAGATTTCCAGTAAGGAGGTTCCTGTCCATATAAAGAAGCTTGAGGTTCCTGAGATGTTCTATCTCATTCGGAATGGTACCAGATATTTCATTTGCACTTAAAAACAATTCCTCTAATGTACTGGACAGGCTCCCTATGGATTTCGGCAAGACTCCTTGAAGGGTGTTTCTATCCAGGTACAAATTCACCAATTGCCTGCAATTTGTCAGCGACGATAAGAAAGACCAGTCCCCAGCTTCAAGCCGGTTCATGGTTAGATCCAGTTCGATTAAGTTGGGCAGGGTTCCAAACAAAGGAATATTACCATGAAATGCATTATCCCCGAGATTAATGATCTGGAGATTGGTGGTGTTGGCTAGCGAAACAGGGATTTGGCCAGTGAACTTGTTTAGAGCCATAATCAAATTTACAATTCTTGGAATATTATACCCAATATTAGCTGGAATTTCCCCAGTGAGATTATTCATACCCATGCCAAGGTGTGTGAGTGCCGACATGTTGTAAATCGAGGCTGGAACAGTCCCTGACAAACCATTGTTAGTCATGTCTAGTACTTGCAGGTTTGCAATTTTACCTATACTCATCGGGATGCTACCATGAAAACTGTTACCACCAAACATGAGCCAGAGAAGGGAAGTAAAATTCCCCAAAGTGGAAGGTATGGTTCCTGTAAGATCATTCAATTGCAATATAAGATACTGCAAGGGTGAGTCAATATTTGAGAGAACAGGTATGGATCCAACAAAGTTGTTCTCCGCAAGCACTAACATCTGAAGTGATGTGCTCTTAAACAGTGACGGAGGAAGCTCTCCACTGAGATGATTGTTTCTTAAGCCCAATAGTTGAAGCGACCAACTGTTAGCTAGTAGCAATGGTACAGGTCCTGTGAGACTATTGTTGTTGAGAATAACAGAGACAAGAGAAGAGCTGCTTCCAAGAGAAATAGGAATGTTGCCCGTCAGATAATTACCAGAAAGACGTAAAACAGAAAGGTTGCTGAGGCTCCCCAAACCTTCTGGGATACTTCCGCTGAGGGAATTGCTTGAAAGATCAATGACCTGCAAGCCAAAGCATGATGATAGAGACTCTGGGATCCTGCCACTAATAAAATTGTTGGAGCTGAGGTTAAGGTATCGCAGCCTATTTAATTGGCCAAGTTCAGCTGGGATCTGACTATGCAGCTGATTATTTGGCAAGTGGATCCTTTGAGGAAAGTTAGGTTACCAATGCAAGGAGGTATTTGGCCATGGAGGCCGAGTGACTCAAGGTCCAGTGCAACAACACGAGATGACTGTTGCTTGCTGCATGTAACACCGGACCAACTGCAGAACTGCATGGAATCATTCTTCCATGATGGTAGGAGTCCGGTAGGGTCTGAGACTGCGAGATGGTGCTTAAGGCAGAGCAGTGCTTCCATGTCGTCGTTAGGTTCACAACGAAGAGGTGTAGCACCTAGTGAAGGTGTAGCTAGTGCTAGATGAGAAGCTAAGAGAATGATCAACGGCAGTGAGGAGCTGAGAGTGCCTACAGGGGCCATATGTGTTGTGTGAGACATTGTTATTTTGCAGTGGACGTTTGCTTTTGCCTTCAGTGATTTTCTGTAGTGGTGGATATGCTGCATTTATAGAAGGCAGGTCGGCTGCAGCCAGCTTGCTGTAACAATTGTGTGGAACGGCTGAGCCCTTTTAGGCTGCCAGCTTCTTTATAGATGGCTGGTATAATTACAGGATGAGGACTCTAGGTCCGTGTACAGGATAGCACAAAACAGACCTATACAGACTTGTAATACAAAGAGACAACCTGATATATTACGCATATCCTTCGTTATCCCTCAATCACAGCTTGCACAAGTTGAATTGTTCCTAAGCTTTTGAAAACTTACAGTTGATCATCACAAGAAACAATTTTAATGTTCAAAAGGTTTGAGCAACCTGTTCTGTCAAAAAATGATAATTTCATTTTAATTTGTTCAGTTCTGACATGGAACACTGAATTTGCAGACACCGAAGAATAGGAACTTTTGACTTATATTTGTTCAGTTCTGAAAACTCATAGTTCACCTTGAAGCGTCTGTATCCTAATAATATCCACAATTGCATTAGCAAGTGACTTATATTTTGCTTCAGTGCTAGACCTAAAAAAAGTTACTTATTTTCTAGCACTCCTTGCTATAAGATTTGATCCCAGAAACATAAGGAATCCCCGTGTAGATCTTCTATCATTTGAACAACCTACAGTCAGCATTTAAGAAAGCAATCACCAGAAGTGGCTTTGATTTAGCCATACATATAGGCTGTTCGCTCGGTCGTAAATGATCGTAAATTTCCAGCCAGAACAGTATTTTTCTCTCACACCAAACCAGCCAGTAGTAATAATCCACGATCATATACGATTGTTTCAGCCTCCCAGCCGAACAGGCTCATAGTCAATTGTACTTGTACCGGTCACATATCTTGAATTCTTTTGAACGCGATAAGGCCCCGTTCGGCTTATCCCATATTCGGCTTGTTCGGTTTGTTTTTTCAGCCGGAACAGTATTTTAATCTCATAACAATTCAGCCAGAACAGTATTTTCCTGTCAGTTTCGGCCAAGATTCATCGGCCACAATGAACCGACGTAGTAGAGCGAAATACTGACAAACTTATGTCTGGCCTAGTCAATGTTCAATATAGTAACGCAAGCCACCAAAAATACTTATGTAGCTTGTGGCCCTTTTAATTAGGCTGCCGGCCAGCTTTATTATATACACACACGGGGTTGGTAAAGGACCAAGTCAAGTTCTGTTACAACAGGAGTCATAGATAAGTAAACTCTAGCAGGAAAGAGACCTATACGGACTTCCAATAACAATACAAAAGAGATATAGAACCTGATACATTACGTATTTGTATTGAGTCTGTCTACTGTACAACCATGTGTTTTATATAATTTCAACATATGGATTTTTTTTCACCATAAGATTAAGATCCAACAACCTTCATCCTTCTTCTACCTATAGCCTTCTTTTACCTTCAAACAATCACAAGATTACAGATCCACATATCAAAAATCATATATCACATAAAACAATTTTTTTTTCTATGGAAGGACAAAATACAGAGGGTCATGGGTCGTCGCGTCGTGGTCCCCTGGCCGGTGCTGCTGCTGGTTGCTGGTGCACTGCTGGTGTCGCGTCATGGGTCGTCGCGTCGCGTCATGAGTCGTTCGTCATAAGAAAGCGCACTGCCTGACGGACGCAGATCTGACGGACACAGATAAACCAAGGCAACGATCCGGTGGACTAAAATCCATGTGTTTTTTTGTTGCTAAAACACACGTGTGTTGTATAGCATTTCTGATTTATATTTGCATGCTTGCGTTTTTGCTTTTTTTTGACCTATATATAAGGGTGAAAACAGTATGGACGGGCAAAGAAAAGTATAGTTGAAACATCACTTTTGCATCCTTCTTTTTTCAGAAAGTCAATTTCCAAACTTCTTTAGTCCTTTGTATACTTTATTATAATACATGGGATCAGATTTCTGACATCTAACTCTGGTCCGCAAACCAAACAGTACCTTAGATACTCGCCAATTCCATGCATGGTTCCACCTATTCCCCAGTCGTGGTTTGGTTGCAGCTGCTGCCTTCTGCCAACGGCTATTAATAGGCGCCGGTAGCATTGTAATTTTAGCAAGGCCTTGTGTAGATTAGGGTTAGCAATCAGTATTTGTCACTGTAGCACTTTCGTTTGTATTTGATAATTATTGTCTAATCATGGTCTAACTAGACTCAAAAGATTCGTCTCGTAATTTATAATTAGTTATTTTTTTATCTACATTTAATACTCCATGCATGTGTTTAAAGATTTGATGTGATGGAGAGAGAGTGAAAAAACTTGGAATCTAAACAAGGCCCTAGCAACAATCATCTCTCATGCTAACCAGCAAAGATGCCAACAAACGGCTGCGATTTCCTGACTCGGTTGCTTCTTGTTATCTTGGTCATGTTACTAATGCTTCACGCCAGATGTACATCAGCAAAGAATCCAAAGATTCATAATCAAGTACCGGGTGGTAAGTAGCTCATGTTTCATCATTTATATGAGTGATCAGCGTGTTCAACTGCTCTGTGCTGTGCCTTCTGTATATATGTTCATGGCCTGATACTCATGTTTTCAATCGCAGATCCTCCGGTACAGGGAGGTACTAATTGCTGTCCTATTAGGGGCTGCTGTGTATAATATACACTCTTTTTCTGCCCCCATGCATCATCCTGCAGAGCAGTGAGCATGGACAGTGTTGTGGATGACCGTCGAGCTACCCTCTAGTCTTTTATTTCTACTTTTATTTATTTAACTTCGTAGTACAAGTTAATGCCAGCCGAACAAGCTCAGGGTCCGACCATCGGACGCTGAAACAGCCCCGATTTTTCCCGCCCGCCCGCACCGCGCCAATTCCCGCCCGCGCTTTAGCTTCCGCGTCCCGCCTGTCGGCAGTTAATCCCGCCAATTCCGCGCTAATTAATTTCCGCTCGCAGCTTTCCCGCGCGCAGGGTCCGCACGTAGCCCACGCGAGGAGACGGTGCAGCAGCCCACCCACGTCAGCTCTGACGTATGCACACAATGACTTTCAACCAAAAAAAAAAAAGTCATAACTACTAAACCAAACATCCAAATTAAGTTTCGATTACAATATCGGGTTTCTTGTAATAAATCCTTCAAAACAAGATCCCACGTGGATATATTTAGACAAAATTTTAATAACAAACATTTATCTTATGAAGATAAAACATTTTTGTATTGAGCAAAGACGATATTCTAAGTTTATAGGACAATGTTTCATCTTCGTAAGAAAATGTTCTCAGTTTAGAAGAGCCTGGTATTATAATATACATAAAAATAAATAAATAAATACATAATATAAATAAAATAATAAAATCTAGAGCAAAACGTAAGGGAAAAAAATAAAAACACGTAAAAGAGAAAAATTTAAAAGAACATCACATTGATACTTTTCAGATATTCTAAAATACACTCTAGAACATCACATGTATACTTAGTGAACATCACTAAATATACCATAGAACAACACTTAAATATATTATAGAACATCATAGAACAACACATGTATACTACGAGAACATCACATGTATACTACATGAACATCACAAAAAATATCATAGGACATCATTGTATACTACGTGAACATCACATCTATACTACATGAGCATCACAAAATACATTTATAGAACATCACATGTAAACATAAAAAAAACATCACAAAACATCACATGTATAACACGTGAACATCAAAATAAAACATAGAACATCATGAAAAACATCATAAAACATGACATTATATACCACATGAACATCGTAAAATACATCATAAAACATCATATCTATACTATATAAACATAGCATCTCATAGAATATAGAAAATAAAAAAATAAACATGAAAACATAATTATGTAAGATCAAATAGAAAAATAGAAAATAAAGAATCTATAGAAAACATAAAGAGAAAAGAGAAAAGGAAAAAGAAATAAATACAAAAAGAATAAAATATAAAAAAAACAAACATAATAATTAATTATAGTAAAAACAAAAAAGCAAGAAATAATTAAAATATATAAAATGAAAGAATAATGAAAAATCACATGAAACGAAAAATAAAAGAAAAATAAAAAAATTGAAGAAAGGAAATAGAAAAATAGAAAAAGGAAAGAAAAGGAAAAAGAAATAAAACAAACATAAAAATGAAAAAATTAAAAGAATAATAAAAATCGCATAAACAAAAAAGGAATATAAAAAATGAAGCACGAAAAGAAAAAGAAGAAAAGAAAAGAAAAGGAAAGAAAAGAAAAGAAAAGAAAAGAAAAAGAAAATAAAATAAAAACAAAACGCTGGGGAAATCGCGTGCACGTGGGCTGCGGCGGCTCCGGTCTGCGCAAACGCTGGGGAAATCGCGTGCATGTGGGCCGTGGCGGCTTCCATCCACAACAACCATTGCGCAGGAATCATCGGCGGACGGTTCCCATCCGAGCATTCGGACGGGAAGAATTCCGGTGCGGAACGGGAGACCAACACATGATCTGCAACACGTGAAAAAAGCCAACATGTGTGTGAGGAAAGGGTCAGCTGGTTTTCTCGGATTCATTTTTCTCTCCCTTTCCATGTAATCCTACTATTACTAGTGTATTATATTTGAGAAAGAGGTCAGCAGCCAATGGTCCATATTTTTTTCCCAATCATAATAAACTTACATATATATTACTCCCTCAATCCCAAAAATTATGATGTTATGAAATTTTTTCCAGACAGATTAGTGGAGAAAAGAAAGTCTCTAATACCCTTGGTTTGTTACACATGAATACATGATTCCTTCAAAAGAAGGGATGTCGCATGGTTTCGTTTCCTGATTAAGACATGTTGCATGCAAACATGCAGAGACCGCAGGAGGCAACCAAAATTAGCACATATCAATTCGTAATTTGGCGTCTGAGTTTTTGTATTACAAAATTTACATTTTACACGCGAAATGTTGCCATCACTAACGCGACTACCGCCATCTACAAAGTCCGAAATTGAATCTCCGATCACTATTTCCAGATGAGAACATGAGAGATAGGTCAGACAATGAAGATTTCATTTTAAAGGTTCTGGGTATGAGTTAGGGTACCAGCTGACCACGTCAGCGAGTTATTTCATTCATGGTCGTTTACTCGTTATGTACACCTGTATATTTTTCAAATAAATAAAAGGGAACTGTTGGTGTGAGGTGTGTTTTTGGCGTACCCAATACTTCTTAGAAAGGTTCTAAAACCATTTTTTGGACATAATTTTCTATGTATTGTTGGATAAATGGATATGCTCCAAGGGTTAAGGGTGGGAAAAAAACTTGAAACCCAAACACGACAAGTACTGCTTATAATACCCTTTTTAGCAACTACTGCTTATAATAATACCTGAAACCTAGTCTTGGTACCTATTTTTTCCAAACGGCAGTGCTAGTGCCCGGATGTCCGGATGGATGCGCGTGTCCACTGCCGTGTCAGCTAACGCCCGCACCTAGTGTCTGCTACACGGACAGGCGGGGGACTTCCCCGCCTGCTCCCCGTGCTTCTTGCTTGCCACGCCCCCTCCTTGCCACTCCAACCTCTCCCCTGCTGCTCCCCTACTTCCCCCACACACGTGGGGACATCCTGCGCCCCGCATCTCCCTCCGCTTTCCGCGTCTGCCGTCAAGCAGCGTTCCATCCCTCTCGCTCCCCACACGCATGCACGACACCCTAGCACTGTAGCAGGAGGTTGTGGCAGGTGGAACACATTACAACATGTGTTGCATCATCCTAATCTACTTTTAAAACATCTAGACGAAACACTTACAACATATGTCCGAAACAGGTGAAACACTTGCAACATACGTCTGAAACACTTGAAAACACATGTGTAGCTATTGCAAAACATACGGAACATCTAGATGAAGCACTTGCAACATACGTATGAAAACACTTGAAACACTTGAAACAAACGTTTATGCAACATCCAGATCTACTTATACAACATTCAGATGAAACACTTGAAACATACGTCTGAAACATTTGAAACACTCGAAACATACGCTTGCAACATGCGTACATTGTCATTGCAACATATGCAACATCCTAGATCTACTTCTGCAACAAACAGATGACACACTTGAAATATCTATCTGAAACGTCTGAAACACTTAAAACACGACGTCGCCAGCAGCCATGACCTACCTGGTAAGGAACTACAGTAGCCAGTAAGCTCGAGTCAGGGGGACGTCGGGAACAATGGTCCAATGTACACCTAGGCGTAGGCGCACGTAGACGACCGTCAATGGCATGCTCCTCCGGCTGTCCGACCTTGCTGTCCGGCGACTCCAGCGATGACCGACGGGATGTCTCCTCAGCCAGCTCGACACGGTCTTTCGATAACTAGGCGTCTCCTCTGGCCTGGCTGGCTCGGCGTGGTTGCCCTGCAACTTGGCATCTCCTCCGGTGATAGAGCACGACATGCGTTCACCCTTCGGTAGCCCAGGCATGTGCGATGAAGCATCGGGCATTAAAGGGCATAGCTGTGCTCCCTGTGCTCTCCTCTTGTAGATGAGTTGTGGATGGTGGACCTCGTACAGCATGGCAAGCGGACGCTATGACGGAAATAGCTAGCTCTATGTAGATGTGGGGTTGGACCAAGTCAGCACCCAAAGACATCTCTCCTCTCATGATTCTGTGGCTTCATGATGAGGCGTGGGTTTGGGGTGGGCACAGCGCGGGATGGGGGCACAGCGGAGGATGGCCGTGGCGGCGAGACAGAGTAAGTGCGGGCGAAGGGACTTTTTACATCAAAATTTGGGAAGGAGAATGTGCAAACTCGAAGCTTCTAGGATTGTATTATCAAGGAATCGATTACGTAAGGTTCGATATTAGCTGATTCAGGTGCGGTATTGGGATCGGCTCTTTTTGGATGACATCTGCAGATAACATCAATGGACTATGTACGGATGGTGTCGGGGAAAAAATATGTTGGACTCTACAAAAAGGAAAAAATTAGGGTCCAAATTATTTTTAAGTTAGGAATGTTTTCTTTTATTTCAAGATTTGTAATGAGTCGTATTTGAGTAGGATTCATGTTTATGTTCTCGGTATAAATATTGGACCCCGGTTATTGTACAAAGAACGAACAATCAATCAATACAATTACTTTTTCAGCTTCACGCCAACCCTTAGGAGTAGGAGTACTGTAGAAACTCGGTGAGTTCTTCAACAAGTAGGGCTGCATCGACTGATCGACCTCCGACTTGTCTTTGAGTACCGTCACGACTTGTATTTTGCTTGTAAAGCTGCATCAGCTGAGTGATCTTTTATGAGCCATAATATAAACTAGTTAGCGATCTAGTATCGTAGTCTGTAAGGCTGCATCAGTTGATTGATCTCTTACGAACCATAATATAGATCAAAGTTATCAATCTTGTGTTAAATAACTTGTTGTTTCATACTATATCACCAGTTATCAAATCTGCTAAGATTAGTGAAGTTTTCCCAGCTGTTTTTGGTTGATTCATCAGTTATCGATCTTGTTATAATTAATGTTTTATTAATTATAACAAATCATCTGATTGATATAGAGATAGAATCGGTATCACATCATCTTAATTGGTCGTCTTCTAGTCCGGTCATACTTTGAATCTTATAATTCACGACTAAACTCCGCTAGATCGGCTGTTTTATCTCTATTCTAATCGAACATAGTATGCATCCAAAGACATGTTCCAATTTTGAATAAACTGATATAATCTAATGACACTACCATAGCTGTATCAATCCGGTCGAACCTCACTGGTAAGACTTTGGATTAGAGAGTGTAGATTGGTACTGCTTATAATACCCTTTTAGCAACTATTGCTTATAATAATACCTGAAACCTAGTCTTGGTACCTATGTTTTCCAAACGGCAGTGCTAGTGCCCGTATGTCCAAACGGATGCGCGCGTCCACGCCCGTGTCAGCTAACGCCCGCACCTAGCGCCTGCTACACGGATAGGCAGGGGACTGCCCACCCTACTCCCTATGCTTCCTGCTTGCCACGCCCCCCTTGCCACTCCAACCTCTCCCCGCTGCTCCCCTACTTCCCCCACACACGTGGGGACATCCTGCGCCCCGCATCTCCCTCCGCTTTCCGCGCCTGCCGTCAAGCAGCGTTCCATCCCTCCGCTCCCCACACGCATGCACGACACCCCAGCAACTATAGCAGGAGGTTGTGGTAGGTGGAGCACATTACAACATGTGTAGCATCATCCTAATCTACTTTTAAAACATCCAGACGAAACACTTACAACATATGTCCAAAAAAGCTGAAACACTTGCAACATACGTTTGAAACACTTGCAAAATACCTGAAACACTTGAAAACACATGTGTAGATATTGCAAAACATATGGAATATCTAGATGAAACACTTGCAACATACATATGTAAACACTTGAAACAAACGTTTATGCAACTTCCAGATCTACTTATGCAACATTCAGATGAAACACTTGAAACATACGTCTGAAATACCTAAAACTATCGAAACATACTCTTGCAACATGTGTACATTGTCATTACAACATATGCAACATCCTAGATCTACTTCTGCAACATATAGATGACACACTTGAAATATCTATCTGAAACACTTAAAACACGACGTCGCCAGTAGCCACCTACCTGGTGAGGAACTATAGTAGCCAGCGAAGCTCGAGTCAGGGGGACGTCGAGAACAATGGTCCAGTGTACACCTAGGTGTAGGCGCACGTAGACGACCGTCAATGGCATGCTCCTTCGGCTGTCCGGCCTTACTGTCTGGTGACTCCAGCGATGACCGACGGGGTGTCTCCTCAGCCAGCTCGACATGGTCGTTTGACAACTGGGCATCTCCTCTGGCCTGGCTAGCTTGGCATGGTTGCCCGGCAACTTGGCATCTCCTCCGGTGATAGAGCATGACGTGCGTTCACCCTTCAATAGCCCAGGCATTTGCGATGAAGCATCGGGCGTTAACGGTCACAGATGTGCTCCCTGTGCTCTCCTCTTGTAGATGAGTTGTGGATTGTGGACCTCGTATAGCACGACAAGCGGACGCTACGACGGAAATAGCTAGCTCTATGTAGATGTGGGGTTGGACCAAGCCAGCACCCAAAGACGTCTCTCCTCTCGTGATTCTGTGGCTTCATGATGAGGCGTGGGATAGGGGTGGGCATAGCGCGGGATGGGGCACAGCAGAGGATGGCCGTGGTGGCGAGACAGAGTCGGTGCGGGCGAAGGGACTGTTTACACCAAAATTTGGGAAGGAGAACGTGGGAACTCGAAGCTTACATGATTATGTCATCAAGGAATCGATTACGTAAGGTTCGATATTAGCTGATTCAGGTGCGGTATTGGGATCGGCTCTTTTTGGATGACATCAGCAGATAACATCAATGGACTACGTACGGATGGTGTCGGGAAAAATATGTTGGACTTTACAAAAAGGAAAAGATTAGGGTCCAATTTATTTTTAAGTTAGGAATGTTTTCTTTTATTCCAAGATTTGTAATGAGTCGTATTTGAGTAGAATTTATGTTTAGGTTCCGGGTATAAATATTGGACCCCGGTTATTGTACAAAGAACGAACAATCAATCAATACAATTACTTTTCCAGCTTCACGCCAACCCTTAGGAGTAGGAGTACTGTAGAAACTCGGTGAGTTCTTCAACAAGCATGGCTGCATCGACTGATTGACCTCCGGCTTGTCTTTGAGTACCATCACGACTTGTATTATGCTTGTAAAGCTGCATCAGCTGAGTGATCTTTTATGAGCCATAATATAAGCTAGTTATCGATCTGTATCGTAGTCTATAAGGCCGCATTAGCTAATTGATCTCTTACGAACCATAATATAGATCAAAGTTATCGATCTTGTGTTAAATAACTTGTTGTTTAATACAATATCACCAGTTATCGAATCTGCTAAGATTAGTAAGGTTTTCCCTGCTGTTTTTGGTTGATTCATCAGTTATCGATCTTGTTATAATTAGTGTTTTATTAATTATAACAAATCACCTGATTGAGATAGATATAGAATCGGTATCACATCATCTTAATTGATCATCTTCTAGTTTGGTCATACTTTGAATCTTATAATTGACGACTTAACTCCGCTAGATCGGCTATTTTATCTCTATTCCAATCAAACATAGTATGCATCCAAATACATGTTCCAATCTTGAATAAACTCACTAGTTAATGAGATCTTATCTAATGACACTATCATTGCTGTATCGATCTGGTCGAACCTCACTGGTTAGACTTTGGATTAGAGATTGTAGATTGGTGGTTTTGTTCATGATCGAGACATGTACTCTGTTTGTTTGTTATGCATGCATCGACTATTTTAGCCGATTCGCCTATGTTGTCACACATCTAGCATGTTTTTTATGAACCTATTGATATATAGATGATTTTATAGATTCTTTGGCTTTAGTTTGTTATTATTATCATAGCTATATCGATTCGTTGGAACCTCACTATTGATGGTAACAAATTAGATTCAAACCGTTTGTATATTCATTTGTACTAGACAGTCGATTTGTTCACATGTTATATCTTTTTTCGTTAAACTTATCGGCTCAATGCTTTACACTGGTTATATCCATCTAGCTGATGAAGTTTCTTTATATTACTTATATTTGGGTGTATTGTACTTGTTCTGTTTGGATTAATCAATCATAATAAAATCGCTATGATCCATGATTATCGGTTATTTTGAATTCATACCATCATCATTGATATTAGCCGATAATCTTCAATTCAACGATCTTTGTTTTACTGATATGTTGGATATCGACTATTTAGTCGATAGCCCATTGAATTGGTTGTTTAGCCGTATATTTGGAACTGCCTGGAGCAACACCGACATGTTCCGCCTTAAACTACTGATAAGACTTTCTCTCCTTGTCAATTGCAGGTCAAATTAACTGGCATGCTGTTGAATTTCAGAATCGACTGGTCCTGTGTTGGAGCCAAGTAGATCTCTAATCTCATTCTGTTCAGATCATTTGGCTTGTTGTGTGTTGATTGTATCACCATATTTTTGCACCAACACACTTTTTGTCACACCTAGTGGGACACACAATCGTCATGATAGCTCACAACAACAAGAACATTCTTATGGTGCCTTATGATGACTTACCTGATGAGGATAAAGATGTTATTAGTAAAGCTATAAAGGAGTTTCAAAATAAGTGTTTGTTGTCTTACACCAAGACACATGACAATAAAGTTGTTCAGAAATATCCACTACCAAGAGTTTTGATACATGGGCAGTCAGATACAGATCAAGCTGATGATAGCCGTTTCTTTGTAGATGTTATCAACAAATCTATTCATGATGCCATGTTGAATCATAATACAGCTTTCTTGAACACATTTCATAATATCATAAAGGAGGTGTTTCATGGATATCCAATTGATCAGATTTGACCGGCTTATTACAATATTCCACATCCATCGACTCAGGGGACTAATCAAGCCGGTACTAGCCATCAAGTAGCAGCACTAGCTAGCAATGATGATATCCAGGCAGTTCAGAGCTCATCTGAGTAAGTTCAGGGTACTACTACTAATCAAATACAGTATAATCCTAGAACATCAGTGCTACATGTGCCATAGCCGACGGGTCAAGTTCAGAATCAAATGGTTAATTTTGGGACATCAGGTCAAATACCTCCATCGGCTCAAAAAATAGCACCATCAGTTCAAAGGATTCGTAGAGATACAGATCCCAACATTTACAATCAGAGACTTCAAGCAGCAAATTAGTAAAAGACTCAACAGATAGAGATTCCACAAGGATATCATTATAGCATAGATTATAATACCCTTCACATGATTCCAAATCCAGGGTATCAAGGTACCCAAAAATTTAATCCGTAGATGGGTCAGTAATTGCAAAGAAATCCAAATCAAATGCTGATGAGTTGTTGCTCAAAGTAACTAGAATGATGAAGAATCAGTTCAGTTTAAAACCAAAAGGGCAGACCTTTTCATACAAATGTCCATATACAGAGTGGTATAATTTGGTTGCTCTTCCTACAAATTACAGGCTTCCAGAATTTGTTAAGTTCACCGGTCAAGATAGTACGAGTACAATAGAACATGCCAGTCGGTATCTTACTCAGTTGGGTGAAGCATCCATTAAAGAAGCTCATCGAGTTTGTTTCTTCTCTTTGTCCCTGTCAGGACCAGCTTTCACCTGGTTTTCATCGTTACCAATTAATTCTATTGCCAATTGGACTGATCTGGAGAAGAAATTTCATACATATTTCTATACTGGGATAGGAGAAAGGAAAATCATAGATTTGACGACCGTAAGGCAAAGAACTAATGAATTGGGTGTTGAGTTTCTTTAGAGGTTCCGAGAAATAAGAAATTTGTGCTTTTCATTGAATCTGACTGATGATCAGCTAGCTGCTTTGGCTGTTTAAGGAATGTTGCCAACATAGAGAGAAAAACTGCTTAAGCAAGAGTTTGACAATTTAGGTCAGTTGGCTCAATGGGTGGCAGCACTTAATAGCCAATTCCAGAATATGCGAAGTGATACTCGATTTCAGAAGAATGCCACAATTGCTGAAGCTTATAATCCATATTTAGTTGATGATGATAGTGAGGATGATGAAGAAGAGGAGATTGCTGTAGCTGAATGGAATTGAGGTAAGAGGATAGTGATGGTTCCAAATCCTTGGGGAAAAGGAGTTGAAGAAAGTTATGATTTTGACGTCACAAAATCAGACAAGCTCTTTGATTTCTTGCTTGAGAAAGGACAGATCAAATTGCCCGCTAATCATGTTATATTACCTCCTGATCAGTTGAAGAATAAGAAGTTCTATAGATTTCATAACGCTACTTCTCATTCTACTAATGAGTGAAGAATTTTCCGACAACATATACAGAGGGCTATTCAGCAAGGGAAGCTTAAATTTGATACACCTTGGAAGATGAAAGTTGATGATAATCCTTTCCTAAAAGATCAGAATATGGTTGATGCTAAGTTGCTCAAAGGGAAGACTAAACTTCTAACGCCAATTAGGGCAAAGGAAACTAGAACAGTTGATCTAGAAATGTAAATATCGACTGATGAATATAGAGAAATTAAAAAGCATCGTGACCGATAGAAGAGCCGATATGAGCATGGAGAAACATCAAGAAATGGGGCGATGAGGCCGCGTGTTACATCTCGAATTTTGTTGAATAAATGACAACGATAGAAAGAAAATGATTATCAGCGTTGGTTAGAAGAGAAAGAATATCAGTGTCAAAAAGAAAAGGAGAGGTATGAAAGAGAACAAGCTAAATCACATTGGAATTCTCCATTTTTCAGACATTGTTGGAATGAAGGTTTGAAATTGCCTACTAGAAATAATTGTCCAGAGTATAGTGAACAATATTGGGAGTTTTGGCAATCTCAAGCCAACCGCCGGTCTATCCATATTCAAATTGAGTATCATCATGATAATATGGATCGGTGCTTAAAAAATAGAAGTGTTCATGATCGGCTTGGGAAGCGAGTTGTTGATCAAAATTGGGTTGATTATGAAGAAGAAGGTGATGAGGAAGAATATGTTTGGTAGGAAGGGCATTGATGTCCAGGAGGTTTAACAAAAAGTCAGAAAAGAAGGGTACAACACCTAAGGAATAGAGAGCTAGAACAGGCTCAGAAATCTGGTAAACCTCAAGTATGGCGTGTTAAACAAACAGACGATAAGGGTCAACTATCGGCTAATATTCAAATGGCTTTTCTTTTGTCATCAAAATTTAGAGCTCCAGCAGATCAAGAAGTCTATTTAGATTTTGATGAATCAGAATATGAGGAGATGGTTGCCAAATTGACAGTGATACAACAAGCTATATTTGATAAGCCAGTCAAGCATCGGCACTTGAAGGCTTTATATGTGAAAGGTTTTGTTGATGTGAAGCCGATGAGCAAAATGTTGGTGGATGGAGGTGCTTCTGTTAATCTTATGCCTTATACTATTTTTCACAAGCTTGGTAAGGGACTAGGAGATTTGATTGAGACTAACCTGATGCTTAAGGATTTTGGGGTAATGCATCTAAGACCAGGGGGACAATAAACGTTGAATTGACAATTGGAAGTAAGACTTTACTCACTACATTCTTTGTCATTGATGGAAAGGGTTCATACAGTTTACTCCTTGGTCGTGATTAGATTCATGCAAATTGTTGTGTACCATCGACTATGCATCAATGCTTGATTCAGTGGCATGGAGATGATGTTGAGCTGGTTCATACTAATGACTCTATGAGTATAGCAACAGCTAATCCAATGTATTGGGAACTAGAAGATTTTGAGTGTTTTTCTAGCAAGCGATGGGAAGGAGGCTTCATTAAGATCAATGATGAAAGCCAACAATCGATCCAAGCAGTCGGCTCTTTTAATGGATAATCTAATAGATGGTACAGATGGTAAAGTAGGACATGTCTTTACATCGGCTGATGAATTAGAGGAGATAGATATTGGTCCTAGAGATAGGCCTAGGCCGACGTATGTAAGTGCTAAGTTGGATCTTGAGTATAAGCGAGAGTTGATAGATTTATTAAAGGAATTTATAAATTATTTTGCTTAGGAACATTATGAAATGCCTGGTCTAGATCAATCAATTGTTGAACATCGGTTGCCAATCAAACCTGGATATCGACCATTTAAACAAGCTCCGAGGAGATTTAACTCAAATGTTCTTGATGATATCAAAAAGAAGACTAAAAGATTACTAGAAGCAAAATTTATCCGACCGTGCTGCGTTATGCAGAGTGGATATCAAGTGTTGTTCCTATGTATAAGAAAAATGGGAAGTTAAGAGTTTGCGTTGATTTTAGAGATCTGAACAATGCTACACCCATGGATGGTTATCCGATGCCAATAGCCAATATGTTGGTATATGCAACAGTCGGGCATAAGATTATTAGTTTTATGGACGGTAATGCAGGATATAATCAAATTTTTATGGCTGAGGAAGACATAGCAAAAACAGCTTTTAGGTGCCCTGGCACAATGGGCTTATTTGAATGGGTTGTGATGACCTTTGGTTTGAAGAATGCTGGTGCAACTTATCAGAGGGCAATGAATTTTATTTTTCATAAGTTGATCGGCAGGATTGTTGAAATCTACATTGATGATGTGGTGGTGAAATCCAAAGGGTACAAAGAACATCTAGCTGATTTGTGGGAGACTTTAGAGTGCACAAGAAAATATGGTTTAAAGATGAATCCTAATAAGTGTGCCTTTGGAGTATCATTCGGATAATTTTTGGGTTTTCTGGTCCACGAGAGAGGAATTGAAATTGGTCAAAAAAGTATGAAAGCAATTGATGAGGCAATACCCCCGACTACTAAAATAGAGTTACAATTTTTGCTTGGTAAGATTAATTTTATCAGAAGGTTTATTTCAAATTTGTCAGAAAGGGTTTTGCCATTTTCTCCTTTGTTGAAGTTGAAAGGTGATCAAGAATTTAAATGGGGTGATGTACAACAAAACACATTTGAGCAGATAAAAGAATACATGAAGTGTCCACCTGTGCTAGTCCCTCCTCAGCAAAGTAAGCCTTTTAAGTTGTACGTGTCGGTCGATAGCCAAACAATTGGGTCAGCCTTAATACAAGAGTTTGAAGGAGAAGAACGAGTTATTTTCTATTTAAGTAGAAGGATTTTGGATCCAGAAACAAGATATTCTCCTATTAAAAAGTTATGCTATGCTTATATTTCTCTTGCACTATGTTGCGACATTACTTGTTATCGGCTGAGTGTATAGTTGTGTCTAAGGCTGATGTGATCAAACACATGTTATCAATGCAAATATTAAATGGGAGAATGGGAAAGTGGATTCTTGCATTATTAGAATTTGACTTGAGGTATGAATCAGCTAAAGCAGTCAAGGGGCAAGTAATAGCCGATTTTATTACTCAACATCATAAACCAAGTATTGGCTATGTAGAAATGGTACCTTGGACATTGTTCTTTGATGGATCATCGTGCAAGCAAGGTGGTGGCATTGGTATTGTTATTGTTTCACCTTAGGGGGCAAGTTTTGAGTTTGCTTTTCCATTTAAACCAATGACTACCAACAATTAAGGAGAATACGAAGCTATTCTTAAGGGACTTCAACTTCTTCATGAAGTAAAGGCTGAGTCAATTGAAGTATTTGGAGATTCATAGTTAGTTACTAATCAGTTGATCGGCCTATATGAATGTAAAGATGATATTCTGAGGGGATACTATGATGAATGCAGAGGTTACTCAAGGAGTTTCCCCATATTTCTTTGCAACATATTCCAAGAGCATAGAATTAAGAGGCTAATAGGTTAGCTCAGAGTGCATCAGGTTATCGAGTGTTTCAAGAGATCTTAAGCAGTGAAAACCTTGACTAATGATTGGAGAGTTGAAATAGCCGATTACCTTAAGAATCCATCACAGAAGGTTACCAGGAAACTAAAGTATAAATCGAATAAGTATGTTTTGTTAGATGATCAGTTATATTACAAGATAGTCAATGGGGTGTTGCTTAAATGTTTAAATCAAGAAGAAGCTAAAGTGTTGATGGGTGAAGTGCATGAAGGGATATGTGGAGCTCATCAATCGGCTTATAAGATGAAATGGATTATTCGCAGGTCTGTATATTTCTAGCCAACAATACTAGAAGATTGTTTTGAATATTACAAGGGGTGTCAGGATTGTCAACGTTTTGGTAATATTCATAAATCGCCTGCATCGGCTATGAATCCAATAATTAAACCATGGCCATTTTGAGGTTGGGGAATTGATTTAATTGGCTAGATTTTTTCACCTTCAAGTAAAGGACATAAGTTTATATTGGTAGCAACAGATTACTTTACTAAGTGGGTTGAGGCAATTCCTTTGAAGACGGTAACCTTAAAGAACATGGTTGATTTTGTCAAGGAACATATTGTGTATCGTTTTGGAATTCCTCAAACTATTACTACTGATCTGGGGACAATCTTCACATCAGAAGAGTTCAGAGATTTTGCTGCCAGTATGAGAATTAAGTTATTAAATTCTTCTCCTTACTATGCTCAGGCTAATGGCCAGGCAGAGGCGTCTAATCAAATTATGATTAAATTGATTAAGAAGAAAATTGAGGAGCAACCAAAGAAGTTGTACTTAACACTCAATGAGGTATTGTGGGCATACAGGATGGCTTGCCATGTATCGATTAAATCATCACCTTATGAGTTAGTATATGGGCATAATGCATTTCTTCCTTGGGAAATCCAGACTGGATCAAGACGTGTTACATTACAGAATGATTTGACAACCGAAGTCTACAAGAATCTAGTGATGGATGATTTAGAGGACTTAAGTTGTCATCGGCTGCGTGCTCTTAAGAATATTGAAGCCAATAAGTTAAGGGTTGCAAGGCATTATAACAAAAAGGTCAATAATAAGCAATTTGGTGAAAGAGAATTAGTCTAGAAAGTAAAATTGCTGATTGGATCTAAGGACAACAAGTTTGACAAATGGTCACCTAATTGGGAAGGTCCTTATTGGATTAGTCGTTGTGTGCCTGGCAATGCTTACATTTTGGAAATGCTAAAAGGGAGAGAAGAATTTGGTAGAGCGATCAATGGAAAATATCTAAAGAAGTATTATCCTAGCACCTGGGTTAATTCTTGATAGCGGAATTATTAGTCGTCGGCTCTAATAGCCGGTACCAGAAAGGTATCGCCTTTAGTTCAAAAATTAACCCAAAGGGGTGAAAGCCGAAACAATATGTATCACCTATAGAGCAAAAACAAGCACAAAGACAATCCTCATAACATTATGGTAGTCTCAAAGACGAGTTCATGAAGAAGGCAGGACTTTATTCATAGTTTGTTCCTAGTACAAATTACTCAAATACTTTATTTATAACGTCCTAGGCTGAGGTGATGTCCATGATGGCCGCTGCGTCATCGTCGAAGTCCTCGATCAAGTCGGGATCATCGGCCATCGAGAAGCTCGGCTCCATGGTACGAAGGTCATGCCCGGTTTGGACTTGCGTCGTGGCTAGGGCCACCGCTGCGCCGCAGCGAATGTCGTGGAGGGCGATTTCCTGGACGCGCGCTGGAACGTCATTTAGGCAGTTGTTGAGGAGAGGGCCCTGGGTGTTGACGGCCGCCGTAGCTGCGTTCACCGCCAGTTGGAGGTTATCCAACTGCATCGTCAGGGCTGGCAATCACAAAAACAAAGGGGCTATCAAGACAAAGACAGTGAAAATTGAAATAAGGGTTTTCTTGAAGATCATCTTACCCACCGCCGTGGCATCTGATTTGGCCAACTGCGCTCGAACGACGTTGGCCTCTTTCTCGATGGTGAGGAGGGTGGCTTGTGAGGCCTCGAGGCGGCTCTCAAACTGACCGTTCTCCCGAGTTGCCTCGGAGTAACGGTCCTTGGCCACCCTCCACTCCCGGAGGAAACACCGGGTGTCGTCGCCATTGTAGGAGTCAGAGGAGTCTGATGACGAGTCCAGCGCGATAGCTGTAGATGTGGCGGTACAAGGCTTGTCGACCCTGGGAGGAAGTGGCTAGAGGCTGTCATTTAAGATGAACCTATAAACAAGTTGGAAAAATTCATTGCCATGAGCAAAAGATGTCGATCTTACCTCATATGGCAGAGGTGCTGGCTCATTGGCAGGTTCTCCTCCGGGACCTCCTCCGCCGCATGCTTGCCCCGGTTGTCCTCGCCAGCCATAAGGTTTGGTTAGATCTAAAAGAGGAGAAAAGGGAACCGCTACTGGTTTTGTGAAGATGGAAAGATTGCAAGAGAATGGAAGCAGTTGCAAGTGTAGATGTGTTGGAGGTCGAAGCCTTTGGGTGGTATTTATAGCCACGAAGCGAGGTAGTAGATATCTCGGGATGTGCAAAAGGCAACCGCAATTAATAGAAGGTGAAGCGCCACCCCACTAATGCCAAAGAGAATGCGGCGTTGATAACTGAGGATGGAAGATTGAGGAGTTTTCTTAGTGGAGGCCATGTTTTCAGACTTAATTGGATTAAATTCAGAGGTCTGGAATCGACTATTTTTAAATCGGCTCTTTAGCCAAGATAAGAGATACAATAGATCAGCAGAAAATATGGTTATCATTGGTTCCACACAAAATATATGTTACAAATGTTGGTATGCAGATTACAAGTTTAGAACATATTGGATTACTTTCAATGTTTTTAGCCGGATAGCATCAACTTCTGTGATTTGTTGCTTGTCTTCTTCGGCTGATCTAGGGATGTTCTTGAGGTTGCTGTGGATGGCTTTACCTTCTTTGACCTTGGTTAGCATTTCCTGTTTCTTCTGTTTAATGGCATTGGGTATTTGAGTCAGATTGGACTCATGGCGATCGATGGCAGCCTTCACATTCTCTAGTTCCTTCTCGAGTTCTGCATGCTTGGCTTTTAGTTGGTTCAGTTCTAGTTCGATCCTGAGGGAGGAATTCTTCAAGTTATCGATCAGCTGTGCCAGCTCTTTGACCTCTTGTTTGTTGGAGTTCTTCTTGGCCAATAAAGCTTCGTGATCAACTAGGTTTCTCTGAGCCCTTTTCACTCTTGGAGCTTGATCCTCAATGTTGGACAAAGGTGTTAGAACCTTAGCAAGATTCGAAGGCAAGTTATCCTTAATGGCTAAGAAAGTTCTTTCGACCATCTGGACCAAATCGACTATATTCTTTTTGAACATTGGCAACATGTCTTTTAGCTGATTTTTTATCTCCTCTGACAAAGTTTCTTTGGAGGAGATGGCTGATGAGTTGATTTCATCATCATCTATATACTCTTCAAAATTGAAAGAGTAGCTCAGAGCTGGTGAGTTAAGTGCCTGCAGGTGGGTAAGGAAGGATTTTGTTAAGAAATAACAAGTTGTTTGAAAATAAGAAGAATAAGGAGATACAATACCTTTTTTGGGGTAGTTTCTATCTGAGGAGAAAGAATAGCTGATGATGCACCAATGGTATATGGTTAAATCAACTCTAAACTTTCAACACTGGTATCTACAAACATCAAGGAAATTTTTTTAATTCATGTTTGTTGTAGAAGGATAAAATAAATATATGATTTTCTTATCATCGATTGTTTGCTAAACTGGGAATTGATAGTCTAGGTGTCAACATCAATAGGGTCACCTTCGACTAATGGACTAATGTCAATAGGGTCGCCTTCTAATAAGGTGAGATGGATAGGGAGAGATGAAAATTGAATGAAAAATCAAGAATTTTGAGGAGATACCTTGGCAGCATCAGGAGGTGAAGTGGAAGGATTCTCATTTCTACTGTTTTGGAAGCATCGGTTGTTTCAATCGTAATCGGCTCCTTTGGGAGGTCAGCCGATGAAGGTCTGGTGGTGCTGATCCAAACACCTGGACAACAGTTCAACACCCAGAGCAGATTGGGATGCAATGGTTGATAACTGTGAGGAAAGAATCGGAATTAGAAATTGAATATCATTTTGGGAAGAGGATGAATTGTTTTACCTAAGCAGTTGATGGTCTCGTTCTACAAAGTCTTTTCCTAGTAATGATTTTTGGGTTACCCCTTGGGCTGCTTTGTGTTTTGAAGATTGATATGTTACAATTGTAGGGGCATCTTGGGTTTTCATTACTTTCTTCAGTGTGGGTGCAGTTGATCCCATTCTTGAGATTGAAACTGGTGGATAATATTCTATGGCATGCCCTTTTCTGTCCACATTTGGGGGATTGAATTCAGCATCCTGCAAGGGAGTTCTATTAGATGAGTTGACAGAGGGACTTTAGTAGATGATCTTTATGGAAGAAAAGAGTTAATTAGTTACTTCACTGTCAGAAGTGAAATCTGCAGCTAGAGCTATGCAGTTAGGATGGACTGGCCTACAGAAGAGATGGGAGTGCCATTCTTGCCATCAGGAATCATATAAATTTAAAGTGAAGGTGGCTTTGGTCCATTCATGCAGATAAAGGGAAGGAAGATTTGATCCTAACTAGAAGACTTTCAAAGCTTCCATTGCCTCACTGATGCCTTCTCTTGGTTTCAGTATATCTTTGAAAAATAGCCGGGGGCAGTTGACCAAGACCAAATTGACGAGCTACGAAAGAAGGGTTGTAAAACTCATAGGTTGGAAGGTTGCCTCGAAGAAAAGAACTTGTGGATATTTTGTCGCCGCCATGATGAAATTCGGCTGGTAGAACACAAAGTTTGATGAAAGAATTGAAGATTGCAGCTGCCGTTTTGTCTGAGCAGGCTGATTCAAATTGAAATTTAAATGGTAAGACCAACTCATTGTCTTTATCTTCATCATAGGGTAGCCAGATCAGAATATCTGCATCAAACCCTCTATAAAACTTCCTGAAGAGGTGGCCCACATTGACAGCAATTGTTATGGCCGATGCAGCTTCACCTTAGTTCATACACTGGCGAGTTTTTCCTTCTTTGCCTTTGTATTCCTCATCAAAGTTGGAGGAGGGAAAACTCAAATTTTGGAGATTTGGCTTCACAATCCTGTGCATATACAGATTTAACCACATTTGTATTAACCACCAAGGGCCGCTGATGGTGTGCACTGCTTCATTCTTCAGCAGTTGGGCAGTCACCTGGTGCATCAAGTGGTAAGCTGATCCTAACAAATATTTTCCTAGAGGGATATCAACGCCTACTGCTAGATGTTTTGCCAAGAGTTTGTGGTTGTAAGTCGGAACCACAAGATGACCCATAGAATATGAATCTTTCTAACTACATGTTCAGAAAAGTCACATGTTCTTTTTCGCTAACAGTTGATTCATTCCCATTGTGGTTCTGGATATAGCTTGCCTGTCCAGTGCAGTCTGATATTTTAGCTAGCTTCTTCGACCCAGCACCTAAGAGTTCATCTGGCTGCATTGGTCCTGTTATTCTAAGGCCAATCAACATATGAACATTGGCCAAGATAACAGTCATCGGACCCTGACCAAAGATGAAAGCGTTCAAGGTGTTGGACTAGAAGTAAGAAGCGACAATTAGGAGTGAATCATTCTGTTCCATCCCGGACAGTGAAAGTGTTAGGCATTGGCTTAAATCGTAAACTTCCCAATCTCTGCCTTTTTTGTCTAACACTCTTCGGGACCCGTCTCTCTATCCCTTGGGCATTTTGGGCCAATTCCTGAAGGGAATTTTGGTGTTCCAAGAAGATAAATCTACCAAGGACTGTCTGAAGGGAATTTGATTGGTTTCTTGATTAATAAAATCCGAAGGATTAGTATCTCCCATGGGCCCAAGGTAATAAGCATTCGGGATGACATATAAAGGAATCAAAATTTCATTTTTTATTTCCTAGAAAGTCAAATGAGATGAACTGAAGGAAAAGGAAATACAGAGCAACAGCTGATAGTTGAGAAGTAGAAATTTTGAGACATACCTCAAGGATGTAGTCGCTGGTCGCCATTGTAGTTGGGATAGATCTGAATCTAAGAAAGGGTTGCAGAGGAGTGACTTGAAAAGCAGCCCGAGCAGAAGGGAGAAACTGCTAGCGTTGGAGCTCTAGTGGCGGTGGCTTTGGTTGATAGGGCTTGTTCGAAGAAGGGGAAGTAAATCGGTCGGGTGGATTGAAGATGATATTGTTGGGATGTTATATAGAGTTTGGCCCAAAAAGTCAGGTGTCATGCGTTTGTTTCAAATAAGTGGTTGCAACGCGGTGAACAGATGAATGAAATTTTAGAATAAAATCATTTTTATCCCAAAATCGGGGGGCATGTGTTTACACCAAAATTTGGGAAGGAGAAACTCAAAGCTTCCATGATTGTGTCATCAAGGAATCAATTGCATAAGGTTCGATATTAGCTGATTCAGGTGCGGTACTGGGATTGGCTCTTTTTGGATGACATCAACAGATAACGTCAATGTACTATGTATGGATGGTGTCGGGGAAAAAATATGTCGGACTCTACAAAAAGAAAAATATTTTTAAGTTAGGAATGTTTTGTTTTATTCCAAGAATTGTAATGAGTCGTATTTGAGTATGATTCATATTTAGGTTTCGGGTATAAATATTGGACCCCGGTTATTGTACATAGAACAAACAATCAATCAATATAATTACTTTTCTAGCTTCACGCCAACCCTTAGGAGTGGGAGTACTGTAGAAACTCAGTGAGTTCTTCAACAAGCAGGGCTGTATCGACTGATCGACCTCTGGCTTATCTGTGAGTACCGTCACGACTTGTATTATGCTTGTAAAGCTGCATCAGCTGAGTGATCTTTTAGGAGCCATAATATACGCTAGTTATCAATCTGTATCATAGTCTGTAAGGCTGCATCAGCTAATTGATCTCTTACGAACCATAATATAGATCAAAGTTATCAATCTTATGTTAAATAACTTGTTGTTTAATACAATATCACCAGTTATCGAATCTGCTAAGATTAGTAAGGTTTTCCCTGCTGTTTTTGGTTGATTCATCAGTTATCGATCTTGTTATAATTAATGTTTTATTAATTATAACAAATCACCTGATTGAGATAGAGATAGAATCGGTATCACATCATCTTAATTGGTCGTCTTCTAGTCTGGTCATACTTTGAGTCTTATAATTGATGACTTAACTCCGCTAGATCGGCTGTTTTATCTCTGTTCCAAATCAAACATAGTATGCATCCCAAGATATGTTCCAATCTTGAATAAACTAATCTAATCTAATGACACTAACATAGCTGTATCAATCCAGTTGAACCTCACTGGTGAGACTTTGGATTAGAGATTGTAGATTGGTATTGCTTATAATACCCTTTTTTAGCAACTACTGCTTATAATAATACCTGAAACTTAGTCTTGGTACCTATTTTTTCCAAACGGCAGTGCTAGTGCCTGGATGTCCGAACGGATGCACTCGTCCACGCCCATGTCAGCTAACGGCCGCACCTAGCGCCTGCTACATGGATAGGCGGGGGACTGCCCGCCCTGCTCCCCGTGCTTCCTACTTGCCGCGCCCCCCTCCTTGCCACTCCAACCACTCCCCCACACACGTGGGGACATCCTATGCCCCGCATCTCCCTCTGCTTTCCGCGCCTGCCGTCAAGCAGCGTTCCATCCCTCCGCTCCCCACACGCATGCACGACACCCCAGCAACTGTAGCAGGAGGTTGTGGTAGGTGGAGCACATTACAACATGTGCAACATCATCCTAATCTACTTTTGAAACATCCAGATGAAACACTTACAACATATGTCCGAAACAACTGAAACACTTGCAACATACGTCTGAAACACTTGCAAAATACCTAAAACGCTTGAAAACACATGTGGAGCTATTGCAAAACATATGGAACATCTAGATGAAGCACTTGCAACATACGTATGAAAACACTTGAAACACCTGAAACAAAGGTTTATGCAACATCTAGATCTACTTATGCAACATTCAGATGAAACACTTGAAACATACGTCTAAAACACTTGAAACACTCGAAACATACGCTTGCAACATGCGTACATTGTCATTGCAACATATGCAACATCCTAGATCTACTTCTGCAACATACAGAGGACACACTTGAAATATCTATCTGAAACACTTAAAACACGACGTCGCCAGCAGCCATGACCTACCTGGTGAGGAACTACAATAGCCAGGAAGCTCGAGTCAGGGGGACATCGAGAACAACGGTCCAGTGTATACCTAGGCGTAGGCACACATAGACGACCATCAATGGCATGCTCCTCCCTGTCCAGCCTTGCTATCTGGCGACTCTAGTGACGACCGATGGGGTGTCTCCTCAGCTAGCTCGACATGGTTGTTCGACAACTGGGCATCTCCTCCGGCCTGGCTAGCTTAGCGTGGTTGCCCGGCAACTTGGCATCTCCTCCGGTGATAGAGCACGACGTGCGTTCACCCTTCGGTAGCCCAGGCGTGTGCGATGAAGCATCAGGCATTAAAGGGCACAACTGTGCTCCCTGTGCTCTCCTCTTGTAGATGAGTTATGGATGGTGGACCTCGTACAGCACGGCAAGCGGATGCTATGACGGAAATAGCTAGCTCTATGTAGATGTAGGGTTGGACCAAGCTAGCACCCAAAGACGTCTCTCCTCTCGTGATTCCGCGGCTTCATGATGAGGCGCGAGATTGGTGTGGGCACAGCGCGGGATGGGGCACACAGTGGAGGATGGCCGTGGCGGCGAGACAGAGTAGGTGCGGGCGGAGGGACTATTTACACCAAAATTTGGGAAGGAGAATGTGGGAACTCGAAGCTTCTAGGATTGTGTCATCAAGGAATCAATTACGTAAGGTTTGATATTAGTTGATTCAGGTGCGGTAATGGGATCGGCTCTTTTTGGATGACATCAGCAGATAACATCAATGGATTACGTACAGATGGTGTTGGGGAAAAATATGTTGGACTCTACAAAAAGGAAAAGATTAGGGTCCAAGTTATTTTTAAGTTAGGAATGTTTTCTTTTATTCCAAGATTTGTAATGAGTCATATTTGAGTAGGATTCATGTTTAGGTTCCGGGTATAAATATTGGACCCCGGTTATTGTACAAAGAACGAATGATCAATCAATACAATTACTTTTCTAGTTTCACGCCAACCCTTAGGAGTAGGAGTACTGTAGAAACTCGGTGAGTTCTTCAACAAGCAGGGCTGCATCGATTGATCGACCTTTGGCTTGTCTTTGAGTACCGTCACGACTTGTATTATGCTTGTAAAGCTGCATCAGTTGAGTGATCTTTTATGAGCCATAATATAAGCTAGTTATCGATCTGTATCGTAGTCTATAAGGCTGCATTAGCTAATTGATCTCTTACGAACCATAATATAGATCAAAGTTATCGATCTTGTGTTAAATAACTTGTTGTTTAATACAATATCACCAGTTATCGAATCTGCTAAGATTAGTAAGGTTTTCCCTGCTATTTTTGGTTGATTCATCAGTTATCGATCTTGTTATAATTAGTGTTTTATTAATTATAACAAATCACCTGATTGAGATAGATATAGAATCGGTATCACATCATCTTAATTGATCATCTGATCATCTTCTAGTTTAGTCATACTTTGAATCTTATAATTGATGACTTAACTCCGCTAGATCAGGCTATTTTATCTCTATTCCAATCAAACATAGTATGCATCCAAATACATGTTCCAATCTTGAATAAACTCACTAGTTAATGAGATCTTATCTAATGACACTATCATTGTTGTATTGATCCGGTCGAACCTCACTGGTTAGACTTTGGATTAGAGATTGTAGATTGGTGGTTTTATTCATGATCGAGACATGTACTCTGTTTGTTTGTTATGCATGCATCGGCTATTTTAGCCGATTCACCTATGTTTTCACACATATAGCATGTTTTTCATGAACCTGTTGATATATAGATGATTTTATAGATTCTTTGGCTTTAGTTTGTTATTATTATCATAGTTGTATCGATCTGTTGGAACCTCACTATTGATGGTAACAAATTAGATTCAGAGCGTTTGTAGATTCATTTGTACTAGACAGTCGATTTGTCCGCATGTTATATCTTTTCTCGTTAAACTTATCAGCTCAATGCTTTACAATGGTTATATCTATCTAGTTGATGAAGTTGCTTTATATTACTTATATTTGGGTGTATTGTACTTGTTCTATCTGGATTAATCAATCATAATAAAATCGCTATGACCCAAGAGTATCGGTTATTTTGAATTCGTACCATCATCATTGATATTAGCCGATAATCTTCAATTCAGCGATCTTTGTTTTACTGATATGTTGGATATCGACTATTTAGTCGATAGCCCATCGAATCAGCTGTTTAGCCGCATATTTAGAACTGTCTGGAGCAATACCGACATGTTTCGCCTTAAACTACTGATAAGACTTTCTCTCCTTGTCAATTGCAGGTCAAATTGACTGGCATGCTGTTGAATTTCAGAATCGACTGGTCCTGTATTGAAGCGAAGTAGATCTCCAATCTTATTCTATTCAGATCATCTGGCTTGTTGTGTGTTGATCGCATCGCCACATTTTTGCACCAACAGGGACGCACGCTATCATTATCGTTTTCCAAATAGCATGACTTGCAATTGAAGGCCCAGAATTGAGATGGCCCAGAATTTAGCTTGTAGCAATGATTGTAGTATGTCTGACAAATGAAAAATTGTTACATAACCAACAATAGCCTTACAACCGCTCACACAGACAATCTTTTGAATGAGTTTACATGTTTATGCCTATTCGTAGCCCATTGATGATGGCAGAATGAGATGCGCATGTTGTTCATGTTATTTTCATCATTGAAGGTTGTATTATATCCTACAGGTTATAATGGAACTTGGCACTGTCCTAAAGTTTTTTGGACTATTATAAACTAGAAGAATTCCTCGTGCGTTGCAGCGGGTATCCAAGAGAAAATACTGATGAATTTGGTTAGATGCTAGCTTCATTATGGAAGTGGAGTAGAGGAGTTGGAAGGACATGAGAGTTTGATGCTGGACGGAGTCATCATGGAGATGGTGCAGAGTGAAAATTTGTAATGGCTTGGACGCATAGTTGAATTGGTGGCTTGGTGCATTAAAGGAACCAAGTGGAGAACAATACGGTGTCTTTTGATGGCACTACTAGGAATATCCACTTCTATGACGAAAATTTTAATGACGAATCCAAAACCGTCATAAAAAATCACTTTTTATGACAAAAATTTTGGTTTCATCATAGATCACCATGACGAACCTCGAACCCCCTCTTATCTATGATGAAACTAAGTATCATCACAAAAAATGTCATAGAACAGCTCATCATTTTGTCATAGATCACTCACGTGATTGTTCCTGCTCGTCTGTGATGATCTTATTTAGAACTATGATGAACAGGGCTTTGTCATTGAATTAATTACTGATCTATGATGAACAATATTCGATCTGTAATAATGGTACTTCATCATAGATCTCCACACGGTACCTTCTCCATCCGACGTGTACCTGTGGGACCTATAGTTACTCTTCCTTGACGCTTGCAGTTCGTCATAAGTCTCCACTTGATCCCTTCTCCATGCGACATGTACCTGTGGGATCCTTTCTCCATCCGAGTTGTGGGACCCAAACCTGTGGGGCCTATCTACTTGTACATCTAACCTGTGAGACCTGATGGATTGCGTGTTACTTGTGCATGTGGACCCTTCTCCATCTGACTTGTGGGACCTGATCTCTATCTCCATTCGACCTGTGGGACCCGATGGTTTGCGTGTCATGTGTACCTATGGGAGCATCCGACCTTTGGGACCCGATGGCTTATGTGTCACGTGTACCTATGGGACCTTTCTCCATCTCCATATGGCCAGTGGGACCCGATGGCTTGCGTGTCACTTGTTGCCGCTGGGGTTTAATAAATTACAACTCAAAAAAACCATGAGACCTGGGAGTCGAACCCGGGACACAGAGCAAGGAATAGACCATCTTTACCATTGTGCTAGACATCCGTTGTGTTGACATGTCTTTGGAGTAGTATATATTCTCTGTGCGGACAAGTTGACTTATATATTGGATATATCCCTATCCCCTGCAAGTATAAACAAATCTATGCCCATTGGACTTGCGATGGTGGTGCCGGTGGTGGTGGTGGCAACGAAGGATCCCTAGTGTACTGTGGTGGCTTAGGCTTCCTTTTGGCGGCATTGGTGTCCATGTCCGACGTGTGCCACGGCAGAGGCGACAGATCCGATCCATAGGTCTCCTTTCTCGCCTTTTCCTATTCGCTTCACTATTTTGATCCTTGCTTGAACATGAGGTATACAAGAAAACATTGTAGCATTTCAAATCTGGTTAGGCCAATGATGATAAAAAAACTAGGAGGTGGCACTAGTTGGTTTTCTACTGGTGTGTGTCACTTGTAGATCTATTTAGGCAATGAAACAGCCCTTTGCTTCTGCCTTAAACTATTTTTTTGTCCAGTGCTTGCTTGATTCTACATTTCTGTTTTGTATGCTCTAGTGGCACTAGTGAGTCCTTATGGTATTTTGATCTTATAACAGATCTAAGGCCACATTTCTGTGCCAATGATGTCTACATGGCTATTGGATGTATTAGGATGTAGCTCATATATTTGCTTTCTGTCTTCTCCTTGTTGACAACCAAGTTATCCATTTGGTTCCAAACAAGATGAAGGCATCGAAAGCAAATCAATGCTTTGTGTCCATCATTCACATGACTGAGGTCACTAATTAATGTCTAAGCTGCATATGTTGCTACTGATGCCAATGATGCTCACTACCACTTGTTCACTGACATTCTACTTGTGAAAACTGAGGAAGCCTGTTCGGGTTGTGTAGATTTGAGATGAGACATCCCTGCTATGTTGTGTTTGATGGCCATGAGCCATGAGTTTACTACAATTGGCCTGACTACCATAGACAAATTTATAGGTTTCATGGTGCTTGTTATAAAAAGTACAACTCCTATGAAGAAGGAATTGCTGCCTTCAAGTCAAGAACCAACTCAAATCTAGCCTTAGCTCATGATGATGACTTCTATCTTCAAAACCCAACGGCTGCTCCACCCTCTTCATCCTTCAAAACTATTGTAATTGTAGTCCTCTTAATCTTTGTCTGTCTCCTATGGAAGGAGCTCTAAGCTCATGTGCTGATTGTAAGTGTGATGGTTAGACTTGATTTAGCTAGAATTGTAATGGTTATAGCTCCATTAACTGCTACTCTAGTTTGAGTTATATATATCTATGTGGTGCTACTCTAAATTTAGATGAGGTCGTACCATGAAAATTGTTAATGGTTGTTAAAGTTGCACTTTGGTATGAGTTGTGGACTTCACTGATGGATCTTTGTTGGATTATTTTCCTCCTCAGTGATCTCATTACTGAGCAAGCTCTCATCCTATTGCATGCACACGACGAAATGGAGGAGGCCCCCAACAAGAGGAACGCACTGGCCAGCCTCATGGATGATGTCTTTATCGAGATCCTCCACCGCCTCCTCACCCACTCCTTGTTTCTGCTGCAAATGTGTCTGTCGCTCCTAGAGATGCCTCATCTCAGACAACCATAAGTTGATGCTCCAGACTGTGGCTGACTTCTTCTATGATGGAATCTATGACCAAAGAAACTTCACCAGCATCACTGATGTTTACCCCTCCTTGTCCTTGCCCTTCACCATGAACAATGTAGCTATCTCAGATTGCTGCAATGGCCTCATCCTATGCTGGTGCCGTAGGGCTGATGGATACCACTATGTCATCTGCAATCTAGCAACCTAGGAGTTGAAGGTACTGCCGCCTAGAATCCATTCTGTTGGTGAGGCTCAATTGGGGTTTGATCCGACAGCCTCCTCGCACTTCCATGTGTTTGAATATATGGAGGAGGATGGTCAGTGCATGGGTGTGGACATCTACTCATCTAAAACTGCAGCATGGATCTTTAAGGAATCTAATTGGGGCGAGGAGACTGAATGGACATTGTCAAAATCAGCAACTATTTTTCTTAATAGTGTCTGCACTATATTAGGTCCTGCGAGGGTTACCGTCGTATACTTGCTGTGGATATGGAGGGAAAGGCATGGAGGAAAATTCCTAACTGTCCACGTGGTTTTTCACGCTCCATCCATTAAGCTCAGGGTCACTTGTGTCAATGTACTATTGGTGGATGCAATATGTCCAAGCTTTCAATCTGGATCCTTGAAGACTATGGTACTAATAATAAATGGACATTGAAGCATACTATCAGATGTGTAATTTGTTTGGAAAGACTAAGAAACAAATGGGTTACTTTGATTTTGTGTCATGCTACACAGCGGTTAGAGTTCACCTAGAATGGAATTTGGTTTCCTTTGTTGGGGTTGGGGTGGAAAGAGCTATCATCACATATAACTTGGATAGCAAAAAGTTCATGCCATCCCTACACATTTGATTCCATATGGTAGATGTGACATCCTGCCAGAAATCATCGACAAACCATACTATCTTCCCTATGTTCCCTTGTTCTCGGAGTTGGAGTCATTAACAAAGTAGTAAATAAAGCTGCATTTGATGTATCTCTTTGTCATGACATGTTTAAATGGATCAATGTTGTTTGATTGTCTATGGACATGTTAATTTCTCTTGGATGGATGTTGTCATTATTTTGCAACGCAACTTTAACTTGTTTGTAATGTAAGCTAAGGTCTGTGTAGTGTGTCAGATGCGTTTCAACACCAATGGCTTTTGCGTGTGCAGTAACATTTCAACACCAATGGCTCCTCTTTGTTCCCCCAAAAACACCAATGGCTCCTCTATAGTAGTGATATGTTAACCGACGCGATCTCTTCCGCAACTCCGCTTGTTTTCCTTCCTTCCCCGAGCCCTTCCATTCCCACTATAGATCTAAAATCACCAGGAACGTGCGGTTGCCTTCTCCAAACCTACTTCACTGTTAGCCACCGCCATGGTGAAGGGCGAGCCTTCTACAAAGCGCGCACGAGAGGGGGATGACATCGTGCCCGTGGTGAAGGAGGATGACGCCATGCCCATGGTGAATCAAGATGAAGCTCTGGTGGATCCCTTTGGAGATAGAGATAATTGGGCCATTGGCATCATGAGTAAGGTTTTCTTGAAGATCAGACATGTTCTATAGAACACCCGGGTGGGCTCCCTCAACCCGCCTCGGGAGGAAAAGGTGAGCAGTTACGTCTTCATTTTCACCAACTTACCAATGTCCTGGAAGAACTGCTAGCCTACCTGAACAAGAATCATGAGAACAACGTGGAGTACATCCTCACATGCTACCGGAGCTAGATAGATGGCTTCGACACTAGCATCATGACGCAGGGAATCAGCATCACCCACAACACCAAGAAGCACTGGCGCAACCTAGTTCATGCTAATGCTGAGCAGGTGGCCAACCGCATCACCGCTAACGAGCAAAAGGGCCTCATGGCTATAGAGGAGGACGACGACAACGTTGATACCAACGACAAGGATGAGGACGAGGATAGTGATACCGACGATAAGTAGACGAGTAAATAAAGTTCCATTTGATGTATCTCACGTTGCATTTGATGTATCTTCCTTATGTTGGGAGTACGGATGGAGTACATGTTACTGTTTCCTTATGTTGTTATTCTTCCTTATGTATCTTCCATTGCATTTTATGTCAGACACATTCAAATGTATAGAGGTTTTGATTTGTGAAGTCTGATTTGCATATCTGTGTTTACTTTTGTTGAACTTTGTATTAGGTGGGTTAAACTCTGTTGAACATGGTGTAGATCAGGTCCTTTGGTCAATTGGTAGCCGATTTCTAGCCCCTGTTGGTTGGTTTTGCCTGCAGGTTTCTTTCTAGTACTTTTTTTGATCTGTAGTATGGTAAACATGCATAACGGAATTCATCCGATCAAGTCTCACATTGATGTAATGCCTGACGGAGGAGCCACTTAGCTATTCAAATTTTATAGCACACGCAAGAAAGTTCGAGCATCGTAAATCCGATATTATATAGGGAAACCTATTTTGTATGAATACATTCGTTGAATCCCTAAAGGAAACAAATAAAATTGAAACTAGTTACATGTCTGGCCTGTTCAAATTTATGCTACTCGGACCATCAGGCGAGCAAGCGGTTTATAAGAAATAGGTAAACATCATTTCATCGAATATACTAGAGGGACGTGGTCGGGGGAAAAGTTATGATCGTTTGTTGTAGAGCACTCATCCGTGGTATGGTAACTAGTTGCCATCTATAAGCATGATTTTGGTTAGTGTCAATCGATGGAAGGGGAAAGCCACTCATGATTGCTACTACAAATACAAATGTTGTGATCGAGTGCACTCCGTAAGCAATAGTTTTACTCAGAGCTCTGTACTGTATAGTGTTCAACGAGATCAAATGTGCCGCATTCGAACTTTCTTGCAAGCGCAATAAAATATGAGAATGAAGCGAATGCGGCAGGAAAGCTAGACATAAGAAGTGAATCGAGAAAAAGAGCTTTTGACCACCATGACACGCTTGAGACTTGAATGCCTGGTGTAGTAGTGATAGGTATTTTCTATACTTATTTCACTCCGATCTAAGCAGTCACGGTAGTCGAGGGGTAGACTGATTGCTATGACACTCTACTGTCCTACGAGATCAAATACGCAGCGGCGGACTTTCTTGCATTCGTAGTAAAAGTCAACAACTTTGGCTCCTTCATTTTGCATTAGATCGAGGTGAGACTTGTTTAGATGAACTCCTTGCTGCATGGTTCTTTCAAGTTCAACAAATTTTATCAAAGACATGAGTTGGCATTAACAAAGATCAAAGGCACTCATGAATGTTTAGCAAATTAAGTTTCGGATCAAAGACAACCAGTACTACTAGTACTACTAGTATGTCCCATAGATCAAACCTAGTCAAGACTACTAGTACTACTGGTACATCCCACAGATTAATGGTTGAGGTGGGCGTGCAGGATCTCATCCACGTTGACCTTTGCTAAGATGACGTTGGTGGCCAGCTCAAAACTCTCGACCAGATCGACGATGTCATCGTCCATCGATTCACGTGGAAAACCCTACTTTGCCACCCGAACGTTAATCGCTGCGTCAATCTGAAGCTGGATAGCAGCCAGCACAGCGGACAGCCCCCTGGCGAATAGCTTCAGTCACCATGGCTCTAAGACAGGCCGGTAGGGCTCGAAACGACTCCTCTACGGTGAACAGATTATCCATTGCTCACACGGGGAAGCCTGAGTTAATGGCAGCTTGCACGCATAGGACGAGGGTCTCGACCCGCGTCCTCAGATCTATAAGAAGGTTCATCATGTTTTGGCCCTGCTCCAGGTGGATCTCTGTTGATAGTAGTTAACAACCATTATAAACCATCAATAAAACATGAATAAGGTTATGAAAGCAATCACCAACAATGGTCTAGGGATCTAAACTAATAAATTCCACGTGTTTTGGTGAATCTGTGATTTCTACAGGGTTTATTCAGAAAACCATCAAGGTAGACCTATATGTCAGAATTAATTGAGCTTATCTACCGTGAAACAGACACTATAAGGTTCCAGAGGACACCACGCTGAGGCAGACCACGAGTGGTTGCCAAGTGGGGCCGGCTGTAACACCCTTAGTGTTACCCCGTTAATCATCTACTAAAATATGTTATGAGCATCATACTTGTGTGCTAATGCATGTGGTGAAGTGTGTAGATCAATTTCTATAACTCAAAATGATCAATAAAAATGCTAAACGAAAGTTGGTTCGATGGTTCATGCATATCAAGTTGGGTTTAAAACCAATTTTTATTAAGCAAAAATACTATAGAACATGTGTGCGATACTTAAATAAACTTAAAAGTGCAAGCTTTATAGATGACAATGAAATACTTGCTGTTGAGAAAGAATATTGCTAAGTATTATTTTTAGTAGCTTAGAAATGCAATATGAAATTAAGATTAGCTCAAACGCTTTGAAAATTTCTAAGTTTGTGGACAGCTAGATGCTGCTATGTTTAGCAATTTATTTGGAGAGATTGGGTTAAGGAGTAGTGTAGTGCTATGATTTGATTTAGTAGTTCCATATGCCATCTTGAGTGTAGTGAAGCCGGTTTAGGTTTAGGAGCAACGGTTTGGTCGTGATCAGCGCTTTAAAATTCATGCACGTGATAGCTTTGTGCTGTCTGGCGCCGTGCGCGTGGTCACCATGCATGGCCGACCTGTGTCGTCGCACAGTTGTGCCATGCACGCGTGTGACCATGCACCAGCTGGCCGTGGCCACCGTGGCCTTGCCACGGCTTGGCCGCTCTGGCCACACCGCTAGGTCGTCGGTCCGCTCTACGCCTAACCACCCCTACCACTGTGGCTGTCGCTGGTGTTGTTGTTGTCTCTACACCCATGCCATGATGATGCCACTGCCACCACCATCGCATCACCATGCTACACTCCTGCAGCTACGCTGTGTCGCTGGCCCGCCTTGATGCTAGCGCGCACGTGGCCGTGTCGCCGTCGCGTTGCCATTGATGGCACTACGGCGCGCGGGCCATGCCGGTCGCAAGTGTGTGTGTCTATCGGCTAGTGCCTGGCCGTGGGTTGCACCAACCGCATCCTACTAAGGCATGCCTTTGCCAAGTCACTGGCTGCCCCTCCCCCACTTCTCCCTCGCTCTCTCTCTCTCTTCTCGTCTCCCTGTCGTCCGTCGAATCGCACCGGCACCGTAGCTACAAGGGGTCACCTCTCATCAATCCCTCTTGTCCGTGCCTCCGCCCTCACATCCCCTCTCTAGTCACCCCCACCCCTCTTTGATTGTGGCTCAGCCGAGCCTCAATTTTGGAGCTTCATCCTGCCACCGCGTCCGTTCAGACCCATCACCGCCCATGCCATGGCCAGCCTCCACCACTTTACCCCGCGCAAATTTGTCTACAACACTAGCTCACCTTGTCTCCCTCTCCACCATGTGCACGCCAGTGGGAGCGCTACCACCTCCCCGCCGCTACTGATGCAGCCATGTCCACCGCGGCTCGTCGCCATGCTCGTTGCACGCACGTGCCTAGCCTTGCTCAGGTAGTCGTCGGCCAAACCACCACTTTGGTTGGGTTCACGGTGTGCCCCTAGTGCTTATCTCCTATCTCTACCATCTTGTTAGTGTTGTAGCTCACCGGGATGACCGCGGCGCCATCATGGGTGACCGTGTGTGGTGGCAGCTCGCTCTCAGTGCGCCCTGTTGCTCCGTATCACCGCTTAGGGTAGGCGTTACGGTCGTAGATGGGGTTCAGCTCGCTAGTTGGGTTGGCGTGAGCCTCGAGCGACCGGTGTACCACCTAGTGCCACCGTCCACCGACACCGGGTGAGCACGGGGCGTCTCGGGGACCTCTCTAGTGCAAAGGTGAAAAGATACGAGGGCTCCGTTGCAAAGTCGTTGTGTATAGAAATAGTACATGTAGTGTTCGCGCAATTGTCTGATAACGCGAGGGCATTTTTGCAAGAGTGCTAGCATGCAAGCGGGTTCCCCACCGTGGGTTGCCTCAGCGCGTGGGCCATGCCCCGCGTGGGTTGCGTTGGGCCAAAATCGATTTATTTTTTTTCGTGGAAAATAGAAATAGCTTTTCATTTTAATTCTGAGCTAAACTTTGGTAATTAATTTAAAATAATGTAGATATCCAAAAATTATGAAACTAATTTTGTTAGGTTCCCAAAAACATTGTCTACCAATTAGTATAGTTAGTTCATACATATCTGTGTGGTTGCTAAGGAGCATTAAAATAGTTGAGATGCTTAGTATTATTTCGTTTAATAATTGTAAGAATTTTTGAGGTGATTGGTGATAGCTAAAACCCTATAAATTTTATAGTAGCTTCATTGTATTATTATGTGCTCACTGTAGTTTTTGTAGCCCTAGAATAGACTACTTAGTATGGTAGCTAAATACCCATTAAGGCTAAAGGAATAATGTCATGATATTGGTTTATAAAAGTTAAGCACTTGTAGGGTGAGCTTGAAATCTATTTGGTAGAGATAGTGATTAGCTTAGTATGTTAGTCATTAGAGCTAGCTTAGTAGCTTAGCATGTGTATTATTATTTTAAGAGTTGTTGTTGCCAAAATACTAAGTGTTGCATCATCATTGCATGCATGTAGGGAACGAATTGGTGGAGTTCGTGACCGCCAGAGAGTAGGAGTACGAGGAGGTGATCGAGGAGTATGAGGAGGAGGTTCTCGTATAGGGGGAAGCCCCACAGCCATCGACGACTGACATAGCTAACAATCGGCCTGCCCAAGGCAAGCCCCGGTGCATAACCCATATTTTGAATAATCACTGGATATATATATGTGATGTGCATTTACGTTATAGGATTTATATTGAAACTACATGCATAGATAAACCTATGTCTAAGTCCTACTAGAATAGGTCGAGTAGCTGCTATGCTTAGGCTATCGATAGCGTGAGTAACCTACCGTTACTCTCATGATAAAATGGTGAAAGGAAATGGAGACCGAGCAGGGATATGGTACGTGTATTGGTGGGTGTAATAGGTTGTGTCCCACGGCCAACGGGGCATAGCTTGGTTACACTATTTTCCTTATTTGTGTCGGTTAAGGACCGTCCATTGTTGTGGATGGTAGTCAGGTCACAGACTTATTATACTGAGCGCATACTTGCTTATGGGAGCGGGAAGGCTCGTTGCTCTCTTGTTGTGGGTTTTGGCTCTTTCCAAACCGACTGATTGGAGGTGAGGATGGTGGAGGTCTAAGCACCACACTGAGTCTAGGACTCAAGAGTGGGGTCTTAGAGTCCAAGTTTGGACAGGGACCTAGACCCCTTGATAGGAGAGTGGTGGGTTGGTCCTGCTTGTGCCTGGGGTACAGGCGGGGCATGTGTTTTGGGGGTACCCAGCTAGGGATACATTGGTTTGCAAATCGTCATGTGATACGGTACGACTTGGCTATAGTCTAGTACTATAGTAAGAACTAGAAGATGAAAGGGGATGAATGGATCTGATTGCTCAACTCTTGCTTGAAAGTAGAACATGTGCTTACATAGAATGGTTAGCTAATGAACTAATTATGACTGCTAATAAAACACATACATAAGGATTCACTACTAGTAATGCTTTTCTCAAAAAGGAAAGCCAGCAAACCATAAAGCTTATCATATCCTTTGGAGTCGGAAAATTATTCCCACTAGTTAGGTAAGTCTTGCGAGTACATTGTGTACTCAGGGTTTATTTACCCCTATTGCAGGTGTAGCTTGAGGAGTGGCTATTGTGTGGATGATTCTTCTAGTGGGCACAGAAGGATCCTTGTATCTTATCGTTAGATGTTTATTTCAATTCCGTTGTTTAAATTCTGCACTCTGAACTTGGTATTATAATAATGTATTTCCGAGAACTCTTGTTGTATGAAATGGACTAAGTATTGTAAACTCGTTCTCATTATTGGATTCTGGATGAAAAACATGGATTGTTCGAGTTCTCCCTTAGGGTGTGCTCAACGGAACGCCTGGTGTAGCTTACTTTCACGGAGCTTAGTCTCTAGTGGAAGACAAGCACCTCCGAAGGTGTGTTATTTCGGGTGGTTCTGCCACACCGACCGGCTCTACCTGTAGGCCGGCTGACCCCTAGGGCCCACACGACAGTCCCCCCACGCTACGTCGATACCCCACCACCTTAAGGATTGCATCTACACCATTTATTCATGTCAATTTGATCCGAGGGCTCGGGATTGATTCTCCAGCCTATATATACCAGCCCCTGCCACCCCCCTAAGGCATCCTCAGTCATCAAGTCATTTGAGAAGACAGAATCCCTAATCATCCTCAGAGCTCCATCAATTCTAGGGCATAGCTAGTTAGGCTAGGTCTAGAGGGAGTCAAGCAGGCTTCGCTTGGATTCCTGGTCGTGTCAAGAGCGTGGTATGGTATAATCTTTGTACCCCCTCTCTTTTGTATCTCTCATTTCTTTTATATGTTTGCTACAATTGTTATGACATTTTTATTCATATCGTTCATGTTCCTAGTTATAATATTGATTGTCTACTTTGATTATATACTTAGTATAGTTGGATTATCATCATGTTCATGCATAAGTTCATATAGCGCTCACTCTAAGAATCCATGGGTGGGTGGTTGACATTGTGTAAGCGTGGTGCTTATATGTTGTTTACCTGCGGATACACCCTATATTCCGGGTCATGTGGTAGATCGCGGATGTGACACTCCCGTTGAGTCCTTTGTAGTCCACTCCCTGAATATAGGTATGCACGTAGGATGCGGTTACGAAGGAAGACAAGCTCTGTTCTTAATCTTCCTTAGTAATATCCCTTATGTGTAGATATGACGATGGTCTTAGCAATGACTACTAGGTATAATTGCACTAATCAATGTATACTTTGACTTGTAATTAAGAATGACTTAGGAATTATTCCTCTAATATTCTACCTAACCATGCTAATGCCATAGAAAGGAGTACTTTGAATGATTTAATTCATTATCATTCATCAATACTTATCATATATATATCTTATCCTATGACTTACCCCTGTTATGAGTAGCACATTGGTTATGGTTTACTTCTCCATCAATAGTATATGTTATCAATACATGTCCATGCTAGACCTTTCCTGTGGTAAAAATATAAATAACGATACCTAGAATACTCTCGGGTGAAGTGCTACAATAGTATATTATATGTGCGCTTGCAGATTCCTTTTCATTCATATATATATATATATATATATTCTTTCTAGTCACATGAAATAATAAAGAACTACTTAGTATCATTCTAGTAGTAATACTAGGTAAAACCAACAAGCATCTCTAGCACCATCATTAGGGATGTCAACCTAGTACAAGTAATACTAAGAGATGTAGGCATATCATAGGTGGCTACTTAAAATAAGTGACAAGTTAATAAATACCAACAAGCATTTCTGGCGCCGTTATCGGGGAAGGTAGCTAGGCAAAGGAAGTATTGATAAACTTATACTTATTGATGTGATCCAGATAACCATTGACCTCTGCTCAAACAGGCTTACCCTTGTTTTGTCTACTTGTGTATCTTATGCAGGGTAATGTATGACTGGTTTTGACTTTCCGACAAACTACGTTGACGATCCAGAACTAAGGCTAAACTCAAGAAAGTCTCAGCCTTAGAGTCAGAAGACAACCAAATAAGGCGAAGCTTAACACCAAAATTTGAAGCCATGGCTGATAAGACTCCCTGTGAATTCTCTACTCCAACTATGGCCAACATTCGTACTAGACCGGTGGTCAATGTTGGAGATAATGGATTTGAGCTCAAACCAGCTCTCATCAACATGGTGCAAGCTAGCCAATTTTGTGGAAAGGCACATGAAGATGCGAGTACACATCTCCAACACATACTGGAGATCTGTAGCACTTCATCATCAAAGGAGTGACCAGAGATACCATACTACTTCGCCTCTTCCCATTCTCACTTTTGTAGAAGGCGAAGCAATGGTTCTACGCCAACAAAGATAGAAACACTACATAGGACAACTGCTCCACTACCTTCCTAGCAAAGTTCTTTTCCACAGGCAAGACCAATGCTCTGCATGGAACAATTTCAAGCTTTCAATAGCAACATGATGAATCTGTCCCTGAGGTGTGGGAACGCTTTCAAGATTACATATCAGAATATCCTCATCATGGGATGGAGAATTGGCTGCTCATGTAGACTTTCTACCACAGGTTGACCAACAGTACCCGTGAGACTATGGATGCTGCTGTTGGAGGTGCTTTCCTGTCACTCACATCCCAAGCTACAATAGCTCTCGGAGGTATGCACCAACTCAAGGAGGTGGACATGCTGTCTGCCAAGATGGACCTACTAATGAAGAAGCTCGAAGACCGAGCCAATGAGAAGCAAGAAATCATGCACATTCATGATTCCCACATGACATGTGAAGAGTATGGAAACACTGGGCAATTAGGGAACAACTGTCCTAAAACCCATGAGGATGTGAACTTTGTCAGCAATAACTACTTTTGCCCTCAACAGAATCAAGGTTGGAATTAGCAACAGAGGCCAAACTACCAAGGTAACCCTCAAGGTAATAATTTCAATAATTTCAATCAACCACCCTTGAGAGAATTGATTTTTGGCCAATCTAAAATTATGGAGAACTTATCTAGAAAACTACCTTCCAATGATAGAATATTAGAAAACATGAGTAATAAAAGGGATAACCTCTCCTCTACCATTAAAAACCAGCATAGCTTTAATAAAATGATAGAATCGCAAATAGCTCAGCTGGCAGCCGTTGTTCCTCCGATCGACAAAGGTAAGATTCTGGGGCAATTGGAAGAGCTAGAAACTATAAATCTTGTCGATATTCACAATGTAGTATATTACTATATACAACCATTGATGGGAAGGTGGATAGATTATTCCTTACCTGAGAAGAAGAGCGATCTAGGGAGGCCTATCATCCCCATCGCTATTGGACCTCACATTTTCCAAGAAGCTGTCTGTGACTTCAGAACAAGTGTCAACATCATGCCTAAGGTAATCTATAATAAAATTAATGGAGATATTTTGTTGTACACAAATATGCGTTTGCAGCTTGTAGATCAGTCATTCTGCTACCCCAAGGGAGTTCTAGAAGATGCCATTATTCGAGTGGGACAATCATATGTTCTAGTAGACTTTGTGGTTTTGGAAACAGGTGGAGATGAAAGGGCACCCATCATCTTGGGTCGACCTTTCCTAAGCACCGTGAAAGCCATCATCTACGCGGACAGTGCCAATATCTGCTTCACAATCAAGGATAGAAAGGAGAAGTTTTCTTTCAAGAATCGTATCTTGCAATCTCCCGAACATCCACAAACGTTGTACTAGCCCGAAGATACAACAGTGACCAAGAAGAAAAAAACAACAGGAGAAGGAGGAAGAACAAGGCTAGGCAGCCACAAGAAGAATTAGTCAACATGATCAACACACTCCGATTAGAGTATGACCACCTCCTCGCTTCACCATTCCTTGCTAAGAAGGATGATCCAGGCGTACCCACGATTGAGTGTACCATTGGACAAAGAATATTCTATAAGAACTTATGTGATATTGGATCGGGTGTCAATATAATGTCTAAGGTAACGTATGAATATTTATTTGGTTATGAACCTTTGTTCCCTATATATATGCAACTGCAAATGGCGAATCAATCAATCCAATTTCCGAAGGGAATAGCGAAAGATGTCATGGTAAGAATACACGACCAGTTTGCCCCTGCCGACTTCATGGTTCTAGACATGGGTGAAGAAGAAGACGATACACCCATTATTCTTGGAAGACCATTCATCAACACCACCAACGCGATCATCTACATCGGATCTGGATAAGTCCATTTCTAATTCCCTGGAGAAAAGGTATGCTGTTATTTCAATAGCTATACCACTTATGAACAACCAAAGAAGACTTGCTCTAGGAGGAGACGTCGATCGTCATAACGCCGGAAGAATCAATCTCAAAAGAATGGTTGGGAAGAAGATGAAGAACCTGTGAAAGATGAACCTACTCCTCCGCCAAAGTCAAGTCCACAGACCAAGCAAGTATGGAAGGAAAAGGTGACGTCATCTGTGTCAACATCACAAGAGATGCAACCATCAAGGTCTCCATCTCTGGGACCAACAGATACACCCAAGGAATGAACAAGACTCCAGTAAAGTCCAGTCCGAAGGACTTAAAAATCCAAACCCTTGCCATGAGGTAATATCAGTAGTTATCCATATTTACTTCTCCGCATTGCATAAATTATTTTTCACTTTAGCATATTTACTTCTCTGCATTAGCATTGCATTAGTAAAAGAAAATAAAAATTGCATCATTGGATCATAAAAGCCTAAAGCCCCATATGAGTAATTTTCACGGTATGAAAGCCTCAGGGAATATTCACTGTGGTGGCACAAAAAAAATACCATGCATACATTTAGTTATGTTTTATTTTCTGCATATACATAAAAAAGAAGGGATTAAATAAACATCCTATTAAAAAAACTACCAAAATAGAAATATTTCTAAACCTCAAAAAACAACTAATCTCTGGACGGCTGACTGCTAACCCCTTATCCTAATCCGTTCCACGAGTTTTGGTGTTCTTGTTAGTATTTTGCAGGATGAAATACATGTGATCAAGAACAAGTTCACCTGGTCAACTTCATCTCGTTCCACCGAGAGTGCACCCTCTGAGAGAAACCCAACTTCTTGATGGACGAGAAAGACATCTACTAGCAAATCTGCTCTAAGAAGGATCACTCAACTTCAACATTTGACCATGCCAACATCCAGGTTGGGGGAGGAGCATCCCCATGTATCTAGCTAAGTATTTCTTTCTGTTTGCTATTTTTAAGTTTGCTATATAGTTGCTAAAAATAATAACTAAAAACAAAATAAAAATTTATCTTAGCTAGCTATATATGTTAGTAGTAATGTGTGATCTGAGAAAAAAATCAAAAAACAAAATAAAAAGTGTGTGTCTAGATTTTTAAGAGTTAAATAAATGGACCTAGAGGATAATCTCTTACGATAAAAATGATGAATAGTTGCTCTGTTATAATTCCTTTCAAGTACCTAGTTTTTAGCCTTGAATTCTCTCGAGTTTTGGATACGACTATTTTGATATAAGAATTTACTCTGAACTTGAAACTCGTGGGTAGCATATGTTTGATCTCAGTCTAGGTAATTGACGAATATGATATGAGAAGGTTTGAGCTGTTGTTTATCTTGTTCCAAGTAATACTAGAGTTCCAGAGAATTATCTTTTGAAAAACATAAAAAATGCTTCATGATGCACTCCAGTATGACAAAGCTTGAATTCCTACCAGAGCCATATATGTTATTTAGACTAGAAAAACTTCCACATATATGCTGCTTGTTTTGCATTGAGTTTAGTCAAGCTTTGTTGACCCTTATGAGAGGTTTGTCATACTCTTAAAATCAAGATCACATACACACCACCCATATATGCACTACTCCTATACTGGGGGTAGGCGCAAAAACAAGCCATTCCATCTAGATCTACCAAAAAAATATTTTAATCCTACACTGGGAGTGAACACCAAAAATATGCCCTATAGGATATCCATCAAATAAATGTTCCAAGTTCTTGTTGCTATCTCTCAAAAGTTTTGTTATAGAAAAGAAACATGCGGCTATGCAAAAGTTATTCATAAAAAAAAGAAGAAAAAAAGAGAGAAGAAAAAAAATGGTCAAGTGTTCGATAGATATCTAAAACAATGGGTACTCAGATGCCCGCCTGAAAGAAAAAGAAAAAGATGAATAAGATAGCCCATGTTCTCTTGCAAAGTTGTTTCCAAGTTTCAAAAGAGAGGTATGTTTTCAAGGAGCATAGTAGAATTAGGTTAGCCACCATATATATCCACCATATACATCCACACACATGCACATCTTGATTTGATTGTATGACTCAACTCTCTTTGTATCCAAGGTTTGACTTTACAATATATGTATTACAAGTATGCTCTTTCATGCTATTTCCACTCCTATGAGCTCCACATAAGCCTTAGTTATAGGAAGAGAAAGCCATAACATCATTATTACCTTGGTAAGGACCCACAAATACCACATACATTGAGAGATTTGAGTGTCATACAATGGAAGCTCTGAGTTTTATTTTAAAAATCTGTAAAAACTCTAGAATAATGGTTGAGCAAAGAACTTGAGACATAGTACTTGACTTAATCATTCTGTCTTTCAATTTCTCAATACTCAAGTGAATGCTATGAAGCCCCTTGGTTGAAGGTAATATGAGTAAGTTTGAAAGTCAGATCAGTTTATTCTAATCTGAAGGAGAATTCTTGTTTGAACGCATGTGTACTTTGAGGAGTGAAAGCATTGTAGCAACTCCAGATCTATTTTGCTGAGTTTAGCTTTGCTAAGGGACTAGCAAAGGTTAAGCTTGGGGGAGCTTGTTGATGGTAGTTAACAACCATTATAAACCATCAATAAAACATGAATAAGGGCATGAAAGCAATCACCAACAAAGGTCTAGGGGTCTAAACTAATAAATTCCATGAGTTTTGGTGAATCTATTATTTCTACAGGGTTTATTCAAAAAACCGTCAAGGTGGACCTACATGTCGGAATTAGTCAAGCTTATCCACCACAAAACAGACACTAGAAGTTTCCAGAGGACACCGCACCACGACAGACCGGCCCCACCTGTAGGTCGGCCGGCTTCTAGGGCCCACATGTCAGACCAGCCTCACTACGTCGGTTTCCCACCGCCTTAAGGATTGCATCTTCACTATTTATTCAAGTCGGTTTGATCCGAGGGCTCGAGATTGATGCTCCGGCCTATATATACCAGCCCCTGCCACCCCCTTGAGGCATCCCTAGTCATCAAGTCATTTGAGAAGACAAAAACCCTAATCATCCTTAGAGCTCCATCAATTCTAGGGCATAGCTAGTTAGGCTAGGTCTAGAGGGAGGCAAGCAAGGTTCTCTTGGATTCCTGATCGTGTCAAGAGCGTGGTTTGGTATAATCTTTGTACCCCCTCTCTTTTGTATCTCTCATTACTTTTATATATTTGCTACAATTGTTATGACATTGTTATTCATATCATTCATATTCCTAGTTATAATGTTCATCATCTACTTTGATTATATGCTTAGTATTGTTGGATTATCATCATGTTCATGCATAAGTTCGTATAGCGCTCACTCTAAGGATCCATGGGTGGGTGATCGACATTGTGTAAGCGTGGTGCTTATACGTTGTTTACCTGTGGATACACCCTATATTCCGGGTCATGTGGTAGATCACGTATGTGACACACCCATTGAGTCCTTTGTAGTCCACTCCCCAAAAATAGGTATGCACGTAGGATGCGGTTACGAAGGAAGACAAGCTATGTTCTTAATCTTCCTTAGTAATATCCCTTATGTGTAGATATGACGATGGTCTAGGTATAATTGCACTAATCAATGTATAGTTTGACTTGTAATTAAGAATGACTTAGGAATTATTCGTCTAATATTCTACCTGACCATGCTAATGCCATATAAAGGAGTACTCTGAGTGATTTATCATTATCATTCATCAATACTTATCTCTCTCTCTCTCTCTCACACACACACACACACATATATATATATATTCCTATGAGTTACCCCTGTTATGAGTAGAACATTGGTTATGGTTTACTTCTCCATCAATAGTATAAGTTATCAATACATATCTATGCTAGACCTTCCCTGTGGTAAAAATATAAATAACGATACCTAGAACACTCTCGGGTGAAGTGCTACAATGGTATTGTTGATAGAATATCATCGATAGTCCTTCGAGGGGTATCCCATGAAGGTAGATTAATCGGCAGAGGTGCGCGTAATCAAGAACAAGAAGGCAACAGAGACACAAGAGTTAGACAGGTTCGAGCCATCTGCAAGACGTAATACCCTACTCCTGTGGTCTGTTGATTTGTATTGGCTATCGTATGATATTGTGTGTGTTCAGATCTACCGTCAAGGGGACCCCTGCCCCTCCTTATATACTCTGGAGGGGTAGGGGTATAAGGAAAATATCCTATTTGGTATTACAATATCTTATTGTAGCCTTGCGGTGCGCAGCCGACAAGTGCCGTGCGCCGCACGCCCTGATCTTATGCGCTGGGCCACCTCTGATGGTGTGGCTTATGTCTTGTCTTGTGGGTACCAGGGGCCATACCCCCACAGCTAGTCCCCGAGCGCCTTGTATCCTTTGAGCAGCGTCGTCTTGAACAAGTTTAACTAGGTTGATGTGAAGCTGACCAGTTTAACTGGTGATCCGAGCAGTGGAAGTCAAAGCCGACCAGTTTAACTGATGACCTGGGCGGTGAAAATCAAAGCCGGCCAGTTTAACTGGTGACCTGGGCGGTGAAAATCAAAGCCGACCAGTTTAACTGGTGACCTAGGCGGTGAAAGTCAATGCCGACCAGTTTAACTGGTTAGGAGACCTCGGACTTAGCCAAGTAAGGCTTGCTAGAAGGATGTAAGGGCTCAAAATAAAATTTCAAAATTCTTCCACTTAGGAGAAGTGTAGCCACTTAGACTCCATCAATAAGGAGGATAAATCAAGAAATAAGTACTACATTCACCATCAGGTGAAGTGTAGCCACTAAGTCCCCGAGCCTACTGGAAGTTGAAGAAATAAATCTTGTAGCAGGGTCAAAGAAAAGAAGTATGAAAGCTTGCTGATGTCATCTAACATGCGCGTATCAAGACCCCAGACGTGCTGCCCAAGATTAGCACCTTGATCCAAACAACATGGAGCAGCTTGATAGCACACCGATGAGACGTAGCAAGACCCGGCCGCCAAGGGAGTCCCCAGCTTAGTTGGTGACTCTTGCACGAAGAATCCGAAAGCCAAGGAGTCCTAGTGTAGCTGGTGAGCCCCCAGTGTAGCTGACGATGAAGCACATGCGATGAGCAATCCAACCAACTGGTCGATGGCGAAGTGAATGTCGAGCAGGAGTGAGTGCCGAGCAGTCCGACCAGTTGGTTGGCGGTGAAGTCCGTCCGATAGGTGGTCCGACCACCCAGACAATGGTCATCTCGTCTAGTCCCTGAGCATAAGCTTGTTGACCAAGCCGTGCCCCTATGAAACAAACATGTAGAATAAGTAGTATATGATGTAAAAATAAAATATATGAACTCCGGAGAAGAATCAGCAATGGTGATGAAATAACATATGCAGCTCGGCGATCAGTTGGTGTGAACACATAGTGTTATTCTAAAAATGTGTTTATATTTAATATAAACCATTTGACCAGTTAGTGTGTAGCTGAGTCTCTAGCCCTAGCTAGCCTATTAACCATAACGTAGAGCACGGAGCCCCTGTGCGTGTAGGAAGTGTAGGGCGTCGCTAAGGAGGCATTGTCGACCACCCCAAACGCAGAGGGCAGGCACTCGTGCACGTGTAGGGAGAAGCCGGAGACAGGGCCGTCTCTAGGAACACCGAAGCATCAACATGACTGTTCGGGGATTTGCCTTAGGCTTAACTATATGTCATCTTTAAGATGGTATACATGAAAGAAAATCGTTTAGAGAACAAACATGGAGAAAACAGTTCGGAGAAACATTGCAGCGATATATGAAATATTTAGAAAAATAATAAAGCATGACTTAGCTTTAGATAGAATGCCTGGTCGGTGGTGTATGGCATTATCTGGTCGCTGAATTTGTCCCTTAGGGCATCCTGATGGATGGTGGCCGTATCCCCTGGAGTTTCCCGTTCGGCTTCCGATAGATCGGAACCGGAAGGTGGTCGGCGCCGAACCAGAGTGGTCAGATCCGATTCCATGAGGGAAAGGCAGTCGGTGAGCTTCTGGCCGACCTGATCAATGGATGCGATCAGATTGTCATTGCTGACCTGCTTCCTCAAGTAGCGGGGCAGCAGGCGGTGAGTTGTTGGTGAAGACGACCTTGGAGGCGGTTCCAAGATCGGATCTGCCGTTGCAGGTGTTGGTGTGGTTGGTGCAGAATCGATCTGCACTGGCTTGAAGATCTTTCTGTCTTCGTCAGCATTGATGACCCAAGAGATCGATCCGACCATAAAGATCTGGCCAGGCTCTGGAGAGGATGAAGAGCTTGAAAAGTGTACCATCTTGTTCGTCATGGAAACAGCACGCACACCCCTACCTGGTGCGCCAACTGTCGATAGAATATCATCGACAGTCCTCTAAGGTGTATGCCACGAAGGTAGATTGATCGACAGAGGTGTGCGTTCTCAAGAACTAGAAGGCAATAGAGACACAAGAGTTAGACAGGTTCGGGCCGTCTGCACGACATAATACCCTACTCCTGTGGTCTATTGGTTTGTATTGGCTATCGTATGATATTGCATGTGTTTAGATCTGCCATCTAGGGGACCCCTACCCCTCCTTATATACTCTGGAGGGATAGGGTTACAAGGAAAATTTCCTATTTGGTATTACAATATCTTATTGTAGCCTTACGGTGCACGTCGACCAGTGCATAGCACCGCATGCCCTGATCTTATGGACTGGGCCACCTTTGATGGTGTGGCCCATGTCTTGTCTTGTGGGTACCGGGGGTCATACCCCAATAGGTATATTATCTACATGCTTGCAGATTCCTTTTGATTCATATCTATATATATATTCTTTCTAGTCATATGAAATAATAAAGAACTATTTAGTATCATTCTACTAGTAATACTAGGTAAAACCAACAAGCATCTCTAGCACCATCATTAGGGATGACAACCTAGTACAAGTAATGTTAAGAGATGTAGGCATATCATAGGTGGCTACTTAAAACAACTAACAAGTTAATAAATACCAACAATCTCCCGGTCGACTCGTGCCTTGGAGACCTTGGTCATGGAAAAATAAAGTGCATCGTGCGCGACGTCCACCTCAGCGCTCAGCATCTCGGCGTTTAGCCTGGTCGATGAAAAATCCACTTGGGCCTCGCGGTAATCCTTCAATAATTGATGGTACTCTATGTCATCTGAGGATTCACGCTCTTCTGGTGATTCACCCACTTTAGAACCAGAGGTTGTGCGGGGACAGATGGGCTCAACGGCGGCAAGTGATGACGGGATGACTCTCTGGCACCACCGGGGAAAGCCCCACGACCGGGGATGGCGCTGCCATGGAGGAAGCGCTGCACAATGCAAGCCAAGTTCAAGCCCATATAGGATAAGGGGGAGAGTGATCTGATTGAGAAGGCAAACAACTTTTACCGAACTGACCGGCGCAGCATGGCATGAAATTGCGAGCGGCTGCTTCCATCGATGGATGCCTCGTGGGGCCACTTTCTAAGCGAGACCGCGAACAAAGAACCGGGCTCTAGGTCCAATGAGGCTCGGGATGTCGTCACGCCCACGTCCTCCTATTGAGATAGTAGAAAATTTCCAAATACTAGTTAAATTAAACAGCATGAACACAAATACTAGTGTGAGCATTGCTCGCATATACTCTAGTTAAATAAAGATAAACAACATGAATAGTGGTATGGTGATGATCCACCTCCAAAGGGGGAACTGGCGGGTGAGAGACCACGCCGATGAGAGGTCCATCTGTCGGTGGAGGATTGCTGGCGTGGAAGGCCTCTAGGGCCTCCCCATCGACAGATGACCTCGTTGGCTCCACCATGGTCCTAGCCGGAGGCATCGGCGGTGCAGTAGGGTGGAAGGCAAAAGCTTTGGGATGGAATCGGGAGCTCTAGAGAGAGAAGGCAGCATGTGTATAACCTTCCCTCTCACCCCTTGTCTCTGCTGCTACAGTTTGGGCGCCAACCACCCCACAGCCGAGACGTTTGCGTGGGTGGGCGGTGGGGCTTTGCCCCATCATGTCAATGTGACGGGCCCAAAGCGATGTCTCCTGCTGTAATAGGCTGCTGATGCCACCCACGCATGCACGCCTGCACGGGAATGCAGGAGCACATCGTCCGGGTAGTCAAGATTTCAGACGGCCAGACCTTGTGTGATCTTGTGAAGTATAAAAAATTTGAATAAAAATCATCTTTGATGCATGGTTCTTGCAAGTTCAACAAATCTTATCAAATACACAAAAATAAGATGAGTTGGGTTCAACACAGATCAAAGCCACTCATGACTAGTACTACAACTGATACAAATTAACCGAGTGCACTCCGTAGGCAATAGTTTTACTCACGGATCTGTATTGTATTATGTCCGATGAGATGAAATGTGCCGCATTGGACTTTCTTATGAGTGCAGTAAAATATTAGAGTGAAACAAATGTGGCAGGAAAGCTGGACACAAGAAGTGAATCGAGAAAAAGAGCTTCTAACACGCTTGATACTTGAATGCATGGTGCAGTTGTGATAGGTCTTTTCTGTACTTATTTGATTCCAATCCAAGCAGTCATAGCAGTCGAGGGGTAGACTAAAGAGTGAAGAGTGAGATGTGCCTGGCTCAGTCAAATTTGGTCTATCGACTCGGTCATATTTGGTCTATCGGCGGTAAAGTCACCGCTTGCATCACCATTAATTGCACTTCTCCATCTTTGGCTGGCCTATTTAACCCAGGTCTAGATGCACTTATTGGGCTCAATCCACACACTCTTGAATCCACACACTCGTGAGGCAATCATCTTTCTTCATCGCCTAGAGGTGCTTTGTCTTCCGCCTTGCACCTCTCATGGTCTTGAGCCCATGAGAGGTTCAAGATGGAGATAAAGCACCTCATAGGGAAGCTAGTGTTTGGAGAAGGCCTTCAAGATTGGGTACTTTAGATTCCATAATCTTGTTGCATTTGAGCATCGAGATGCAGATCTGCATCCCTCGATCCTCAGAAGTAGCAAGATTATGGAATATAAAGCACCTCACTGAGATGCTGGTGCAAGTTTTGAGAGGTGCTCCTTCTCCATCCTTTGCGAGGTGGTGCCATTGAATAGGAGCTTAACCTTGATGATTGCAGATCTTCTTGCAGATCTTGTGTTAACAGAAGATCTGTAATAATTTGGTTCTCTCCTGTTCTGGGGCTCCATACTCGATTGGGGGTGCTTCAAGTTTGCTAGGTGCTCGTTCTTCAAGATTGGGTGCTTAGAGTATCCCCAAGAGTACCCAATATTTTCTTCCCAAAAACATAAAGTTTTACAACTCCTAATAAAGTATTGGAAGGAATAAAGAAGGCAATCTCCAAGAGTTTATAAAAAATAGCCAATTAGTTGTGTTATTAGTCCATATATGTTTGTATGGTAGACGTAGCGTCCTGCCATAGTTCATCAGCAAACCTTACTACCTTCCCTATGTTCCCTTGTTCTTGGAAAATTAGCAGAGGAGTAAACAATGTCCATTTGATGTATGTTATGTTGCATGGTGCACTAATGTCTGGCCCATTTTATTTCTTAGCGGCCAAACAATCCTGCGTGACCCAAATTTAAAAACAGGGTCCAAACTTAAAATTGTAAACGACACAATAACAAGCATCACAGGAAAACGAGAAAAAACAAGACTTGCTCGTATGAACTCTACAGAAAGAAATATGCAACAAAAAGCAACCAACAGGGGCTAGACCATGCTCAATAGAGTTTAACCCACCTAATACTTAAGTGCAGCAAAAGTTCACACAGACATGCAAATAAGAGTTCGCATATTTGCAATGGCGTCCCACGGATCAAACCTAGTCATGACTACTAGTACTACTGATATGTCCCATAGATCAAGGGTCGAGGTGGGCGTGCAGGAGCTGCTCCATGTTCAGCTTCGCTAAGATGCCGTTGGCGGCTGGCCGGAGGCTCTCGATGAGATCATCGATCTCATTATCGTCCGATCCTAGCAGAAAACCCTACTCCACCACCCGGACGTTCACTGCCTTACCAAACTGAAGCTGGGCAGCGGCTAGCACTGTGGCAGTTGCTTGATGAACGTCTTTGGACACCACATCCGCCTTGTCTTCTCGTGCCTGGGCGGCTTCTTGCAGGGCCACAACAAGTGCGGCGCGCATGGCCACTAGGTCACCGTGCATCATGTTAGCATGCCAATGACAAAGCAAAGCTAGGGAACACGGAGAAAGAGGTACCCAAATTCCTTTTATGATATGTGCTCTACTATAGTGGCTGAACCAAGGATATGTAGATAGCGATGGGGTTACATATTTCCTATAGTTGAGTGTAGCTGACATGTACTTTATTAGATTAATGACTTCCATATAAGCTATAGTTACTAGGTAGGCACTTATTTGCATACTCTTGCTCTGTTGTGTTGACATTCCGTAGAAGCTTTAGTTAATAAATGCCTTTGTAATCTAGTTGAACAGCCACTAACTTCTTATGAACGAGCATGGGATGCACAAATCGCAAGGAATCATAGAAAGATGAAAGAACTTGGAATACAACATGTGGGCCCAAAACCTATGTCTCCAAAGGCAAAAAAAAAAGTCAAGCACAAAGGGTAGACACAGTGAAGATTTGGAATATATCCTTGAACCAGGAGAGGTAGTTGAGGGATTTGATGAAATAGATTTAGATTTAGAAAATGAGTCAGTGCCCCTATCAATTGATGAGGTGCTTGTTCTATCTTGTATTTAGTTCGGAGGGGGGGGGGCGAGGGGGGGTAGGTAGCCATGTAATACTTTACTATTTGGATATCAATGGAATTTGTATATGCTTGCTGCTTAAGTTTGTATCTCTAATTTCAGTGTCTGGGTCAAAGAAGTCATAGAGGAGGCTCTACCAGTAGGACAAAAGGCAGCGCTGCCATGAGTCCTGGATGAAGGCTCTCCAAGCAAGTGAGGTCAACACCACCAGAAGAGGCTGGTCATGGATTTTGTACTCAGAGGTCTTCCGCTGGCAAAATGGTGGAGGTAGCAGCAGTAGGTGAACATAATTCTCCATCATGACCGACACCTAGACCCAGGGATCATTTCCAAGTTCATCAATTGACTGGAGACATTAGTTAGGATGGCACCCTACCTAGCCCTGAGAGGGGCTCCTCATGGCTAGATGATGATAGCCCTACTGAAGAGGAGCCCTCATAGCAAACTCCTATCTCCTCCACCCACAGAACGATGAAAGTTGCCTAGGTTGGTATTACCTTATAGATGTCTATCAATTAATTTACACTAGCTATTTGATATCCATGTAACTTTTTTAACAATCTAAATGTATGAAAACTGTGTAGTACCATTGCTTGGAAGAGCGAGGAAGCCGAGGCCTCAAACTCATGGAATTATGCTTGACAAACTGAGCAAATCACTAGGAGGAGCGAGGATGCGCATCTCTGTTGCCGAGGGGAACAAAAGGCCACATGATCCAGTGCAAGCTACCAAGTTTGTCTCAGAGGTAGGAGTAGTAGTCAGGAAGGATGTACCAATTTTGATGCATTGGAAAGAATACAAGGGAGAGAAGCCCGGCGCCGTCTATTGCACAAGATTTGTGGAAAGGCTAAATGTATGTATGGGTATCCCCTCTTGACATTCAACTCTGCTTTGAGCAACTTTAACGGATTTACTTTTCATTCACACTACTATGTGCAGGGAAGGCTGTGCATTAATGGTGCTCACTCACCAACAAAAAAAACTTGCCAGAATGTAATGTAGTCTGTGGTACGATAGGAACGCTACAGGTTGAAGAGAACATACTTCAATGGCATCCCTGCTAATCAGATCCATATGACCTCTCCTGTCTCGTCCATGAACGATGCATTGTGGTGTGAACTTGTTAAGATTTGGTATAGTGCTAAGAACAAGGTGTGTGAACCCATCGATTTCCTATCTAGTCTTGCTATGGTCTACTTGTGCTATAGTCTAACACGAATGAAGCTATAGGAAACATCTGAGAAGAACAAGCGAAACCGTGCAAAAGTGAAGTACCACCAGGCTACAGGATCTCGCACCTATATTGTCCTGATGCAAAATTTTGTAAATGATGGTTGTGTTTTATTGTTACTCTTTCCTTTGTATAAATATAAACCGAAACTCATGTGCTATGTGAACAGAAGGAGAACAAGAGGAATGCAGCAGAACAACATCAAGGACTTGAAAAAGAAAATGGTCCACCTGATGAAGATGTTAATGCTATGGAAGTCTTCAGAGACTTCCATACCAGTAGGAAAAATGGCCTGAGCGATGCTGCAAGAGTAGCAGTTGTAAGTACCTTCTTGTGCTTCCCTTCAAATCTACTGAAGCCATTGCTATAAAAGAAGGAAACGTAGTAGGAGCCTAGTGTTATGGAAATCTACTAAAATCTACTGAAGCTTATGTAATCTCTATCAGCAGTAGGCTGAGAAAGACCTATGCATTACTTATTATGAATCAATCTCTTGGGTTTTCAATTGAAGTCCTCTTACACTATCTGTAACCTAATGTTTTACAGATTGAATTTCATAGGAAGCTATAGAAACTATGCAAGCAGAACCTGTAGCTTATGGGCAGCAACCAATTACTAGTGCTGATGTTATTTACAAGGTCCTCTGCGTCCACTAGAGCAAGGCCCCCTCCCAGGGAAGTGACAACAACCTTTTTTTGAAGAATACTGGTATCCAAACAAGCTCCACCAGAACAGAGACATCGGCAGAGAGAATGCTTTGGGAATAGCTTGCTGCTGAACAGGAAAGTTCCGTTGCCCTCATCGATCAAGTGGATGAACTGAAGAGGAAGACAGAAAAGACTAAATGGGAGCTTGAGGAATATAAGAAACGGTAACAGGAGTACAACAATCTCTGTGAGCTATGCACGCGCTTCAGCTCTTCTGGTAACTCTCAGTCTTCAACTCCTGCGGCTTGATGCAGTGAACATTTGTGGTTTGATGTGTGGACTCATGTGCAGGTTTGATGTGTAGACTCGTATGCCAATTTAGTGTGGTGATATTCTGTCAGTGGTTCGCTGCTGACGTGTGAAATGTAAATTGTTGTTATTTGATTGCCAGGTTAAATAGTTATGTAGTCCGTCTGTGCACTAGTGATGATCTCAAATTACTTCTACAACGAATTGATTGTACTCCACGTGGTAGAACCAGGACAGGCCACGTGATCAAATAAAAATACAATACATGGATGAATCAGTGCACAACATGTGAATTGGCCAGGGCACGACACATGGGCTATTAAAAATCCGACACGTGGAAGGAATGGACGGATAGCATAGTGATGCGTGGTCAAATAAGAAATGGACACGTGGACCAATAAAAATACGGCACGTGGTCCAATGAGGAAGTGACACATGATCCAACGGCAATACAACAAGTGTGCTAGTAGAAAACTGATATGTGGAACAACAAGGAAATGATATGTGGTCCAATAAAAACCTGAAATGTGCAAGAACCAGAGATGACCACGTTGTGCAATAAGAAGGTGACACGTATCCAAACCATCTCCAATGCAACCGGCTATAGCATGTACACGTGGGCTATAGCATGTACAAGTGGAAAGCTCTCCAACGGAAGCGCCCACCAGCGTAGCAGCCCCTGCCACGCATGCCAAAATAGTTCTATGACGATCTATTTTTTGTCACAGATCAAGGCACTTCTATGACGATTTTGTCAAATTCGTCATAGATATGCAAGAGTGACGCGAGTTCTATGATGAACCGATTTTCATCATAAATTCATCATAAAACTAAAATTATGACGAATTTGGCTCCTTCAGTGACGAAATCTATTCGTCATAGAAGTGGATATTTCTAGTAGTGTGGCTTGGTGTCTTGGTGGCTTGGCAGCAAATGCAATTTAGTGTTTGAAATTATTCCTGATGGGACTCGCGAACGCAATTTAGTGTTTGTGCTTAGTGACTTGGTGGGGCTCTGGTGATAACGTGGCCTCACGAAATCTCAAAGAAATAGGTAGTGGGTTTTTTTGCTTTATAAGAGTACTAGAAGAATACCTCGCGCGTTGCTACGGGAATTGTGGATGGTTTAGAATGAAATTATACTATACATAATTACTTATACGAAGGAATAAACTATTATAAATTAATGCTAGTGGATTACATGGCATGTTGACATGGACAACGAAATGCTTATATGTCTTGCTGGCATGGACTTCATAATTGCATATACTAGTGGGTTTTAATTGCATGTGATAGTGTATTGTTGAGGTGGACAGCTTGCATGTTCAGAGAAATCGCTAGTGGGGTTTAGAAATATAAGATACTTGCTGCGGAACTACTGATTTGGAATAAAATTTAACTATTTATACAATTCTTAGGAAGAGATTAATTATTATAAACTAATGTTAGTGGATAGTGTGGCACGCTGATTTGGATAACTAAATGTATGTTAGTGGATGATGTGTCTCGTTGACGTGGATATCATAATTGCTTGTGCTAGTGAACTTTAGTTGCAAGTGATAGTGGACTGCTGAGGTGGACACCTTATATGTCAAAAAAATTGCTAGTGGGGTTTTGCTTTATAAGAGTATCATATAAGATAAGATAAGATAAGATAAGATAAGATAGAGATAGCAGGCTATAGCGTTTTGGACATGGTGCCAGTAAGATATTGCATATATTACCAAGCGCTGTTTGAAGCATTAGCAACCCTAAATGCTTTAGCGTTGACATAGTTTAACGGCGCTAATTGTGTAGTCGGCCAATCTACCAAGAAATGAGACCCATCAAAATTTTCATTTGGCCAAATCCAGCCTATCTGTATATGGTGTATAAGCGTACGTGTTCATAAAATCTAGCATCTCCAGCTCTCCCCTCTGTATTCTCAAAGACCACGCTCTGATGAGTCCTGAACCTTTTTGTGTGGCGAAGTAATGGTGTAAGTTGAGACAAGGATAGCCGTGAACTTCGAATGATGACTACGAGGGAGCGAGAGTGATTGCAAGAGCCGGCTGCGCGCGTCTCGGCTGCGTGTGTTGACCACGGAGGTCACGGCTGTAGCCGTCCCCTTTGCCTATGCGCAACAACTACACTACCAAACGGTATTACAAGTACTTCAGCACTGGTACGAAGGGAGAGTGATATCCGGCAACAGAGACAGATGCAAGCCAATTAACAAACACCAAGCAATAATATGCATGCTTTTTTTTTGAACAATATGCATGTTTTTTTTAGAAAACATTAAATGACTTAAAGTCGTTATAGCTTTTTTAGCATACTTCCACAGGCTTCGCTAAATGTCTTATCTTGATATTTGCAATACTGTTTTTATGTCATAATGGAACTTGGAGTGGCTTTGAAGATTTTGAGATAAAAGATTAGATCTGGCTTCATCTCTTGTTGCCAGGAGATCAGACCACTTATACAGCATAAAAAGTGACAAGAAAAAATCAAGTCAAGCATAGTTTGGCCATCTAAAGGAAGAAAAATGCATTGCAACCGTCTCAAGCAGTCAGACAAGTTTAGATGTTGTGTTCCTTGTTAGCCTAACCAGCGCGTTTTTCCGAATAGGACCTACAATGTCGCCCTTTGTCAAAAACAATGTCATTCCTTGTTAGCCATATTGTCCAACAAATTATTGCACCTCTTATCAACTGAGCATAGGGTCTGTGATTACAAACAAGCATCTATATTATACAAACACGCATCTATGATTAGGTTATAAGACAGGTGGAGTAAAGATGCATCTGTAATAACCCTATCACAGACACGTATAGTCAAAACGCGTATGTGACGACCCTTATTACAGACAGAAGAGAAAAATCAAACATTACTGCATGATGTGAGGCATTTCAACAAACACCTAGGAAGCACTCACATAGTTTCCGAGCTAAAACATCAGGCACCTCGAATCTGACCTATCAGGCACCTCGAGCTAAAAAATCATCCACGGAGGAAGTAGGGGTGGAGCAGATGCAAGCACGGTGGTCACGACCGGTGCCGTGCCGTGCGCCGTGCTCCGCTTGCGCCACGCTGCCACCTCCTCCACTATGGAGGACATGTCACCGTATGTAGCCTCCATTGTTTGGGAGCTAGGCACAGCGGCAGCTGGTTCTACTCGCGCGTGGCAGCAGTGGGGCCGGAGAAGATCAGGAGGAGGGCCAGGTGGTGGTGGCACCAGCACTTTGGTTATTGCTGGTGTCGCTGCTGCTCCCCAGTGGTGGTGGTTTTGGCAGATCTGGGTGGAGGGAGGCAACGGCGCTGGTTGGATTCGGGTGGAGGGAGGCGCCGCCGGCTAGATTCAGGTGGAGGGAGGAGGCATCAGCCAGCGTGGAGGGAGGGAGGCGGACTGCCCGCACCGCCGCACTATAAGGGAGAGAAGGCGGGTGGACATCAGATGTGAAGGAGTCGGAGGGAGAGTTGGAGAGGAGAGGAGACGCGGGGGACGGGCGTGAGGCGGTGGGTGGTAGAGGAGGAGGGGCGGTGGCCGGTTGGCGGTGGGCAGGGATGCTAACGGCGCGGATTCAGATCGGGTGGAGTCTCCATGCACCTAAACCCAAAACCACCCCGAACACCGATTCGGGTGATAATCCATCTCCATAACCAAACCCGTGGATACCCGAAGCCCAATTGGATACCCGAAACCCGCTTTGTATGGCAAATAGGCCCTGTTCGCGTGCCCTTAAACCCGGCTTGATCTGCTTCTTTTTCATCCGGAATAGTGTTTTCCTCTCATAAATTCCTCCATATTCCTCTAAATTTCTCCAAGCGAATGGGGCCATAGTAAGAGGAATAAGGACTTTCTATAAATATATGCATGATGTATACATACATATTCACATGTATAAATAAGAGGCAACAAATAGTAAATAATTTCATGAGTCAACTTAGAATAAATTTAATAGTCTAAGTAAACAAATTATATCAGTATGTTATAAAACATGAGTTTTAATTCCAAATAATTTTATTTCGGGTATCCATTGGGTATCCACGGGTGAAAAACCAAACCCAAAAACAAACCCCGTAGGTTTTGGGGCCCCGAACCTGAAAACCATGGGTGAGAAATCCCCCCCAACTCGAACCCGCTAGACCCGAAACCCGCGGATGTCTGACCCGAAACCACCCCATTGCCATCCTTAGTGGTGGGCGACGGTGGCGGCACCAAATCTAGGGCGACGGAGAGATGTGGTGGCAGAGGATAAGGGGCGATGGAGAGACCGAGAGAGAGGAATATCGGCTGGATGGCCGACAGGGCAAGAGGAGGGGATGTACACAAAACCGCACTTGATAAATTTTTCGGGTCCAAAGGTGCTGGTCACAGACGCGTTTCTTTCACACGCATCACATAATGACTTGGCATATTATCACTAACGCGTCTTGTTCCCCGCAGACCCTTTGGCCTTGGTTTTTTTTTACAACAAACAACTTTATTCTTTGCAGCAACGTGCTGCAAGGATTGTTACAGCATTCAAGTCTACAAAATGTAGAGCTTGAGAGAGAGTGCACTGGGTTACATGATGCTCATAAGAGCAAGAGATTTCTAAATTGTTGATCTGAGTATCGGAGTGATGAAGAGCTTGGCGGGCCAGTGCATCTGCTGTTGTATTGAGGCTCCTGTTGATTTTGAAGATCTTGGCGTCCCTGAATCTTGCAAGGTTGAAGAATATTTGTGTCAAATGTTTGATTCTCCTGTCAGGGGGGTTGGAATGGTCAGCCTGGTTGAAGAAGTGAACCAACTGTTCACAGTCGAACAAGTAGCTGACATTGCCTATATTCAGACTGTCAATGACAGTGGCAGCCAAGGCTAGGCTTGCTGCTTCAGCCATGAGTACTGAAGTACATCCAGCAAGTTTTGCCTTGATGAAGATCCCCTGTGTCGGTTGTGCCTGCATATTAAGAATGAAGATGCCCAGACCAGCCGGTCTTGGAGGCAGGGATGGTTAGTCCGGCATGGTGGATGCGTCTACATAGCAACTGGTGCCTTGGAGTAGAGCCGGGGGCAGTAATTGTGTACCTATTAATCCGAGGCTCCTGCTGCAATGAGATAGCCATACCTGGTAGTGCTGATGACGGATGTGATTGCCTAGTTGCTGGGAGCAAAAGTGTTGGTTCAGCAGCGGATGGTGCTTCGCAGTGAGCGGCCATCCCTGGTGTGACCGGCTGTGCTGCAATTGTGTCGTCTGGGAGCATTGTGTCCCTGTTCCCCACGTCTGGAAGTGGTTGGGCTGTAGGAGCTTCGAGTCCTTGTTGATTGGTGGCGATATGAGCAGCCACGGCGTGATGAACCTGCCAAGGAGTCCAATTTTGCCTCTGAAAGCGAGTGTTATTTCTCGCCTTCCACAGATACCATAAGGTGATTAGAAAGGATCGGACGGGCCAGGTTTAAGAACTGTTGATGTACAGTGAACTGAGTCAGGGGCTGTGGTATATAGCTTTAAGAGTATAGATAGATGTGAAGCATCCACTGCGGACACAAAAGTGCGAGCAAGGAAGACGCAGGCACCCGGGCTGCGCCGCTAGGGTTTGCCCACGCCAGGGCTCCCGTGGTGGCGCGTCTCAGCGCTGGGCCGCCAGATCCGGGAAGAGTAAGGGGTAGAGCGCGCGGTGGTGAAAAAGGTGGAGCGCCTGGTGAACCGGAGCCGGTGAGGGCGGAGCGGCGCTCCTGTGGCACTGGTGGCGAAATAGTAGAGATGCGTCTGCGAATTCATGGACACGCGTTCAGCATATAGGGGGGTGTTGTCTACTTGTCGGGTATCGATATTAGGGATACCCAAAGCAAGCAAGTTAGCGCCCACGCTGACTTCCCGGATGGCTCGAGACGTATTAAAAGGTCTCGCCTGACCCAAGGCCGCGGGCTTCGTCTCGCCCGACCTCGACGCCGTGGGCTCCGTCTCGCCTGACCTCGACGCCGTGGGCTCCATCTCGCCCGACGCCTTGGGTGCCGGCTCCGTCTTGCCCGACCCCAAGGATGCGGGCTCCGTCTCACCCAAGACCGCGGGCTTCGTCTCGCCCGACCTCGAGGCCATGGGCTCCATCTCGTCCGACCCCAAGGTCGCAGGTTTCCGTCTTGCCCAAGGTCGCGGGCTCCGTCTCGCCGACGCGGATTCCATCTCGTCTGACGGGGACCCATACCGCCACCAACCACTCTAGGTCCAAGCGTATGGGCCTGCATTAAAACTCTAACGCCAGAGAAGAGGCTGGCACGCCTCGATGTAACTCGTGGCCATGATAGACCATACCTGGGAATTCACAACAAGAATAGTGTCGGGCGTGCCGGTGCTGTTCTGCCTAATCCTCATACGGACGCTGACAGACGTGTCAGTTCACCACGATGTCCGCCGGGATGGAGTAGAACGCCATGACCGGCAGATGACGCCTAGCGCATGGCGCCAGTGACGAACAGGGCCATGACATGGAGCCATCCCTGTTGACATTTACAGGATCGATGGGACCCGCATGAAGGAGAAGAAGGACCCGACAACCCTGGAAGCCTTCTTCTCTCTCTCTCGTTCTTCTCATTTTCTCCACTGTAACCCGCGCTTTCCCTTCGCCTATAAAAGGGGAAGCAGGACGCCCTATGAAAAAGAAGATCTAGATAGGAGAGCTAGACATAAGAGCACGACATGAGCACACGGCTGAGCGGCAAGCGAGCTCTCAGTCACCGTTTTACTCCTTCCACAAGAGACTTGGGATCCTCTCCCTCTCTCGCCTATTTGTAACCCCTACTGCAAACCAAGTGCCGGTAACACGAGCACCGGCGAACTGGACGTAGGGATGTTTCGTTCGAACTAGTATAAACTCTTGTGTCCTCCGAGCACACCATCCGAGCTAGACGCGTAAATACAAATTTACTCGTCGGTGGTCCGAAAACACCAATAGTTGGTGCGCCAGGTAGGGGCTTTTAGCATGTCTCGATGTCCACATCAGGCCTCGGATGGCTAGTCATGGCATCCACTGGGTCCTGGGCGCGCACGTGCACTTTGGGAACCTGGACTTCATCGTTACGACAGAGGGAGAGTTCCCACCACCGTCCAGCCTCTCCACTCCGCCGGACCTCGACGCGATCGCCGAGGCGCTTGAGGAGCTGCAGCTGCATGCACCAGAGGCCCGCGCCCCCGGGAGCGACCAGCTCCTAAGCTTCGATTACGAGAGGCTAGAGCGCCAGCTCGGCACCTTCCTGGGACCTCGACCATCCCGGAAGACCTGCACCACCTCACCTTCTCGTTCGCCAACATCATGATGCAGCTTGCTGGAGGAGAGCCGCTCTCCCCAGAATACCTCATCCGGAGCACCTCGATAGCACTACCGTTCGGTCTACGCAACGCCTCAGAGACCGTTGGTCACCTTGTGGTGCAGCGCACGCCCCCATCCCCTACAAATGACAAGTTCGTGGGGATGACCGAATACGTCATGGAATCTTTCCACGACCTTCTCGCGGGAGAATCGGAGTCGCCCTTTGACTCTGACTCTAGCAGGGGGAGCCATCACCCTCGCGAGAATATTTCATGGCAGCTACCCCCGAGGGATACATCGAAAGCATCCACGAGGGAGGGGCTACCGCAAAAGACGACCTCGACGATGAGATCGAGGGGGGTGCAGGGGCCCCACCTCAGCTGAGGGTGCGACACCAAGAGCTCAAAGAAGCATGACTCCAGCTCGAGCAAGAACGCGTGGAGCTCGAACAAGAGATCGAGCACCATGGAGATGGTGGGCGTGCGCGCACCGTGGTCCACGACGTGAACAGGAGGATCATCGAGGATGATGAAGCCCTCCCACACTTCACCCAGGCAAGCTAGAATATCGCTGCCACGACGGCCTTGCTCTCGGGCTTTCGGAGCCCGCGACACCCGAGGATCGTTAGGCCCATCGCGAGATTCGCACGCTACTCGAGCGTGTGGCGGCGCAGCAGGCCGAGAGCTCATTGCCCCGACGATGCAAGCTCGATGCCAGCCAGCAGCACGCACCCTTAGAGCAACCCGATAGGGACGTGTTAGTCAACCAGGCGCAGCGAGGCAGCAGGGCGCGCGTCGCGGCCCCGGTGCATGAGCATCTCAGCCTCCGCTGTGATGCGCGCAACACCCTGGGTGCCCACAGGCGTGCCCACGTTGATGAGAGGGGGAGGCTAGCCGTGGCTACCACCCTCGTCGTGGTGGACGCTACGACAATGGTGAGGACCAAAGCCAAGCCCTGACCTGCCGAGACCTCAGGCCTTTGGCCGACACATCCTCAACGACGTCTTCCCACCGCGGTATCGACCGACCGTCGACCAACATCCTAAAATACTCTGGGGAAACAAACCTTGGGCTATGGCTCGAGGATTATCGGCTTGCTTGCCAAGCCGGTGGAGCAGATAGTGACAATTTCATTATCTACAACCTTCCATTGTTCCTGGCCGATTCGGCGCGAACGTGGTTGGAACACCTTTCGCCCAACCAAATCCAAAGTTGGGCGGACCTAAAAGAGATCTTCGTGGGAAACTTCTAGGGCACATACGTGCGTCCTGGGAGCCCATGGGATCTCAAAAACTATCGATAGAAGTCTAGGAAAACTCTTCGTGGGTACATCTGGCGCTTCTTCCGATAGTGCAATGAGCTGCCCGATGTCGCCGACGCCGACGTCATAGGAGCTTTCCTATCCAGGACCACCTGCAAGTCCCTAGTTCACAAGCTGGGACGTAAGGGCTCGTGAACCACCAAGGAGCTCCTTGACATTGCCACCAGCCACGCCTCAGGCGAGGAGGCGGTCGGGGCAATTTTCGACTGCCCCAAGGGCAAGGCAAAGCGAGACGAGGATGTCGGCGAAGACGCCTCCAACCACCCCAACAAGAAGAAGAACAAGCAGCTGCGCGAGGGCTCGCTCGTGGCCACTGCCGACCGCAAGCAGCGACGCGAGGGCTCGCTCGTGGCCAGCTAGATGAAGCGCATGATGTTGTCATCCTCCATTCGGCCAAGTACCAGCAAGCATTGCGTCGGTACCACAGCCGTCGAGTGCGGGGTCGGGCCTTCAACGTCGGGGACCTAGTGCTCCGTCTCGTCCAAAGCAATAAGAACCGCCACAAGCTCTCTCCATCATGGGAGGGACTATACGTCATCACGGAGGTGCTCCGACTAGGCACCTATAAGCTCAAGACCATCGACGACGAAGTCTTCATCAACGCCTAGAACATCGAACAGCTACGTCAGTTTTACCCTTAATCTACACACACTTTCTCTTATCGGTTTTGCTATCGACTCCTCGATCTTTAGTGACACCCGACCCCAGCAACGACAAGGGGTCGGACCTCACTTGGGGGCTGATAAGAGTATATCTATCCGGTAGACATTCTCTATGCCCGATCCTTTCTCACGTTAAGATCTAGAAGCAAGGGTTGCGGAAACAAACGTTGAGTAAAACTAGTCGGACCGCAAGAAACCTACGCCTCAGCGGCTATGGCGTTTTTGCTCACCAGCGTGATTAGAGTTTTTTGCCCGCACCCCGAGATTTTTAGCCTTAACTACAAAAAGAGTCGGAACACATTAAAGAGTATATCTATCCGGTAGACATTCTCTATGCCTGACCCTTTCTCACGTTAAGATCTAGAAGCAAGGGTTGTGGAAACAAACGCTGAGAAAAACTGGTCGGACCGTAAGAAACCTACGCCCCAGTGGCTATGGCGTTTCTGCTCACCAGCGTGATTAGAGTTTTTTGCCTGCACCCTGAGCTTTTTAGCCTTAACTACGGAAAGAGTCGGAACGCATTAAAGAGTATATCTATCCGGTAGACATTCTCTATGCCCGACTCTTTCTCACATTAAGATCTAGAAGCAATGGTTGCGGAAATAAATGCTGAGTAAAACTGGTCGGACCGCAAGAATCTACGCCCCAGCGTCTACGACGTTTTTGCTCACCAGCGTGATCAAAGTTTTTTGCCCGCACCACGAGCTTTTTAGCCTTAACTATGGAAAGAGTCGGAATGCATTAAAGAGTATATCTACCCGGCAAATATTCTCTGTGCCCAACCCTTTCTCATGTTAAGATCTAGAAGCAAGGGTTGTGGAAATGAACGCTAAGTAAAACTGGTCGGACAGCAGGAAACCTATGCCCCAGCGGCTACGGTGTTTTTGCTCACCAGCGTGATCAATGTTTTTTCACGCGCACCCCGAGCTTTACAGCCTTAACGACGGAAAGGGTCGAAATGCATTAACCTTTTTATACAAAAAGGGAGAATAGGTAAAAATATATTTGGCCATAATGAAATTTAAGAGCTTGTCCACTTATTACAAGTTTGCCGCATGGCTTATCTACCTAACTAATTTCTTGGGGGTGATCTCATCCTCTATCTTGGCAGGTAAGTCCTGTGCCAGAGGGGCCACCTCCTTCTCCATGCCATCTAGCTCAACATCGATGTAGAAAGCCGTGAGAACCATCATAGGTAAGGAGGGATACGGAGCTAAAAACGCTCCTATGGCCCATTCAGGCCTAGGAGTTCGAAGGCTGGCCCTTCGACAAGTTCATAGCCGCTCCGGGGCACCCTTAGAGTAAGGGGTGGAAAGGGATGGGCCCACTAGCAGCCAGTACCTGGGCGCATGAGCTCCGCGGGCATTCCAGCCCACGTTCGAGTCTTGGTCGGTTCCTAGTCCATGGTTTTTCTCTAAGAAAGACAACGAGCCCTTGGGACCGGTCGAATGGACCCGAGAACTATATGGATTGGCCACTAAGAATCTGGAGTCAGTCATCATCTGACCCATGCTAGACCCCCGCGAACGGGAAGCTGGGGCCCCACTTGGACTAGCCCATTAACAGCTCACCGAGCACCATGTTTCATCTATTGAGGAAAAATATGGCACGGCTCATCCCTCTTTATCGAAAAAAATGCTTGAGGTATGACGATCACAAAGATGAGCTGACCTCTCGACCGAACCCCTACAACGCGCAAGGGCTCGAGGGAAGTTGGACTCGTAAGGAGACCGAACGCGTGGTCGCAGGACGATGGCTCGGATCCTAAGGAGGGATATAGAGCTGAAAATGCTCCTACGGCCCATTTAGGACCAGGAGTTCGAAGGCTGGCCCGCCGACGGGTTCACAACCACTCCGAGACACCCTTAGAGCGAGGGGTGGAAAGGGATGGGCCCACTAGCGGACAGTACTTGGGTGCACGAGCGCCGTGGGCATCTCGGCCCATGTTCGAGTCTTAGTCGGTTCCCAGTCCATGGTTTTTCCTCAAAGAAAGGCAACGAGTCCTTGGAACCGGCCGAACGGACCCAAGAACTATATGGATTGGCCACCAAGAGTCTAGACTCGGTCACCAGCTGACCCATGCTGGACCCCCAGGAACAGGAAGCTGGGGTCCCACTCGGACTAGCCCATTAACAGCTCACTGAGCACCATGTTTTATCCATCGAGGAAAAACGTGGCATGGCTCAACCCCTCCATTTTATTGAAAAAACATTTGAGGGATGACGATCACAAAGACGAGAAGATCCTCGATCGGACCCCTACTATGCACGGGGGCTCGAGGGAAGTTGGACTCATAAGGAGACCGAACGCGTGGTCGCAGTACGACGACAGACCGATCGGATCCTAGGGGACCGAAATCAAGAAAAATCTTTCCGACCTCCGAATCCTACGGTTACATGCCCCCAAGAAGACCGATCGCGACAAAAGGGAATCACCGTCCTACCAGGACACGCCGTGGGCTACAAAAAGAAGGTCAATGCCCTCAGAGTCCTCCCGTCCGAAAAAGCCTCCAAAGAAATATTCTACTCCTCCACAGGCTCGGGGGCTACTGCCGGGTATCGATATTAGGGATACCCAAAGCAAGGAAGTGAGCGCCCACGCTAACTTCCCGGATGGCTCGAGACGTATTAAAAGGTCTTGCCCGACCCCAAGGCCGTGGGCTCCGTCTCGCCCGACCTCGAGGTCGCGGCCTCTGTCTCGCCCGACCCCAAGGACGCGGGTTCCATCTCGCCCAGGGCCGTGGACTCCGTCTCGCCCGACCTCGAGGTCGTTGGGTCCATCTCGTCGGACCCCTTGGGTGCATGCTCCGTCTCGTCTGACCCCAAGGATGCGGGTTTCCGTATCACCCAAGGTCGCGGGCTCTGTCTCGCCTGACCTCGAGGACGCGGGTTCTGTCTCGTCCGACGGGGACCCATACCGCTGCCAACCAGTCCAGGTCCAAGCGTATGGGTTGGGTTAAAACTTTGACGCCAGGGAAGAGGCTGGCATGCCTCGATGTAACCCGTGGCCATGACGGGCCATACCTGGGGATTCACATCAAGAACAATGTCAGGCGTGCCGGTGCTGTTCTGCCTAATCCTCGTACGGACGCTAATAGGCGCGTCAGTTCACCACGATGTCCACCGGGACGGAGTGGAACGCCATGACTGGCAGATGACGCCTGCGCATGGCGCCAGTGACGAACAGGGCAGCGACATGGAGCCGTCCCTGTTGACATCTACAGGATCGACGGGACCCGCATGAAGGAGAAGAAAGACCCGTCAACCCTCGAAGCATTCTTCTCTCTCATTCTTCTCCTTTTCTTTCTCCGTAACCCGCGTTTTCCCTTCGCCTATAAAAGGAGAAGTAGGACGCCCCATGAAAAAGAAGATCTGGATAGGAGAGCTGGACACAAGAGCACGACACGAGCACATGGCTGAGCGGCAAGCGAGCTCTCAGCACCCGTTCACTCCTTCCACCAGCGACTTAGGATCCTCTCCCTCTCTCGCCTGTTTGTAACCCCTACTGTAAACCAAGTGCCGGTAACACGAGCAGCAGCGAACTGGACGTAGGGGCGTTCCGCCCAAACCAGCATAAACTCTTGTGTCCTCTAAACACATCATCCGAGTCAGACGTGCAAACACAAATTTACTCGTCGTTGTTCCGAAAACACTGAGTTTTTTATATAGTGGGTCCCAGGCGTATATGAATCCTCTTTTGTCGGATTCGAACTTCAGACCGTGCGTCCGGCGATCCCTCACGTGCACATACCCGATGGCACAGGGCACCACGTCTCCGTGCCGACAAGGCGCGCTCTCCGGGTGCCGCCGGGCCATATATACTGATATACCGAGCTCACTTGCCGTAGGGGATCGGCAAGTGCGCCGTGGATGCTAGCTAGCCTGCTGGCTGCTGCGTGTGCGTGCCCATGCAGATGGAGGTATAGCGCCAAGACCGACCTGCATGCGTGCGCTAGCTTAGCTAGGGACCGGCCGCGGCTGGGGGTTTCCGCTACTGCGCCTGCCGGAGTCGTCGTCGTTGCCACCCACGATAGCTCTCGCATCCGTCGTCGTGGCGCGGCCGCCCTCCCACGCCCCATGTGACGGTGTCACTAGCTAGCTACGTACGCGTGTGAACAGTGAGCGGGACAGGACCGGACGCGCGCTGGACCGCCAGGACGGTGTTGTTGTTGTTGCTGTTTTTGGCACGCCCCGCCCTGTCGACATGCATACGACGGTGAGGCCAGACCGCCAGAGGATATTATATTATCGGATATTCCCGTCGATCCGTGCCATGCGCCAGATCATATGCATGCATACACCAGTGCCACACTGGCCGGGACGCGCGTGAGATGGACGTCGTCGATGTATGTTGCATAGCTACGGAAGCTACTTTTTTCTGGTGGCGAGGTACGACGCGTAGATAGGCCCTTCAAATGGATACGGGGGGAAAAATTTCTATGCGACGGTGTCGTTTATGCCACGTGGGTCCCACCTACAGGTAATTAGACATTAATAATCAAGCCGATCAGTTAGATTTTATCCCCACCTGCAAGTGAGGGAATTAGGTGGTGTCGCATGGTGGTTTTATGCGACACCGTCGCATCAAATACGACGGCGGTGGCCAGTCGCTCGTTCCTCCTCGGCATCCGCACAAACGAACAGATCATTCGCTGAGAAATCGAATGGCATCCAGTTGGAGAAAGCAGAGGATAGATATTAGGCAGTCCATGGCCTGCCTTCATCTTCATTTATTCAATTCATTTATTTGGTTAGCTAATTTAGGAATTAAGATTAAGATGAATGATAAAAGTAGAGATGGTTGGGGATATGATGACCAATGCCAAACTAATAAAAGGTGCATATTACAATTAGAAACATTTTATATTATAATATGGCATATGTGTATACACTACTACTTTCTTTAAAAAGATATGATTTATGCGCTATATTGTCAACTTCGCCACACCTAAATTTTATCTCTTCCTCCGCCACTGTCTTAAAATAGCCTCTAAATTGGTGGATCGGTGGGGGTCCTCGTGGGATCTTTGGTATACAACTCCGTTGCACAAAAAAAAGTACGGACCTGATGATCCACAGCTAAGGAACCCCTTGAAACAAGATGGTCGGTTCCAGCAGATATTTTCTGACGATGCCGTCCATGAAAATGTATATACAGTATACACCTCCTATCGGTATTCATGATGAAACGGAAGCGTTTATTCTATGGACCTCAGCTGTTACATCGATGCAAGATATGCCTGAGACTAGGAAGAAAGGGATGTAGCAACAACCACAAAGGCGACCATAGCTTCATCTTTCGGAAGCACTGCATTTTCTTTTTCTGTTATTACTGAACTTAAGATGACTGCACTACGTCAGAATAGCACTTCACCGCCGGTTCATAACATCTCATCACTGTCGGATTTTGAACCAGCACAATCATACCGGTAGTGATGAGGGTCAGCTATCACTGTCGGTTCCTACAAACCGACAGTGTTCTTCAACTTCACTGCCGGTTCTTTACAGAACTGGCAGAGTTTTGGTTCACCAACACTGCCGGTTCATTAGACCACTTGGCAGAGTTCAGTTCCACCAAACAATGTCGGTTTGTGTTTTAACCGACAGTGTTGTCATAACGAGCACTGTCGTTTTGTGACAAGAACCGGCAGTGATGGGATAAGCTAATGCTGTCGGTTTGTGGATCAAGCCGGCAGTGCCATGTTGGCCAACACTGTCGGTTTGTTTCTAACCGGCAGTGAAGGTTACGACAACACTGCCGGTTTGTTGCTAACTGACAGTGATGGCCCGTTCGTATTTTATTATTTTATAATTTATTTTAATTTATATTTTTTCGTGGAATCGGGTTTCGCTTTATATACGCTACGTAGACGATAGGTCCATCAATATTAAACATTACAAATGTTACGGCAGTTCAAATGTTCTTATCAAGAACTCGATCCCTCAAAATAAAAAAGAAATTATTCGTTAAGATGAAGCATGCTTCTCGGACTTCTTACAATAATCTAGCGAGCCGCTCTGGGCCATACTTGTCCTTGTACTTCACGGATTGTGCGATGGAAAATACTCCATCTTTTTCCAATACCTCGGCTAAGATGAATTTTGCCAGCTCCGATTGCAGTGCGACGATCTCCATGTCTAACAGCCTTTCGTGGTTATATTTCTTGCGCTGTTGTTCAAAAAAGATGATATCCTAAGAGGAATCAGTAAATCATTTTATTGAATTATTAACAGACATAAATGAAATGGGGATTATACACACCAACTTATCTGCTTCTTCCAATTTCCCGCCGATGTAGATCCCATTCAAGCATTGCCCACATTACATAAAACCCGCATTCATTGTTTCCCACCGGCTGTTTTAGGTATTTCCCTCCATTTCGACAACCTTGAATGGGACCTGCGTCCCACCGATATGTCTTCTTCGGACACCATGCAACATTAAAAGGAGAAACATTAGAAAGTGGTATGTGTGACTATAAAATAATATGTTATTAAGATCGCTTACTAATTCAGCACTGCCACCAGTGCATCCAGATGATGAAATTGTTTTTTCTTCGAGTCCCACATCTCGATTAGATTTTTAGCAAGATTGACACAAATAAAGACAAAATGGTTGCTGCAATCACAGAATCCTAATTATCGAATAATCTTAACGAAAAAAGAAGCATAAAATTAAAAGCCGAGAACGCATACTCGTACTTGTAGGCTAGAAGTACTCCCTCCATATCGTAATTAGAAGTCGTTTAGGACATGAGTGTGGTTACCAAGGAGTCATTAATTAGAGGGTATTTTTCCCAGTCTGCCCCCATTAAATATGCCTGCGGGTGCGTTGTATACGAGAACGAATCAGAGTTGGAGTGGCTAGCGCAGTGCTGTTAGTGCCCCAAGGTCCCAGGTTCAATTCCTGGTGGGCGCACATATTTTTGGATTTTGCTATTTTGCATGGCGATTTTGCATGCTACTGTGGGGAACGAGTCCGCCGTGCGCGCTCGTGCCTGGGCGCGCGTTTGCTTCCAGTTTTGGCGTGGTACCATCGAGTTTGGGCGCTCGTGCCATTCAATTTTTCATTTTTTCGGCCTGGCGCTCGTGCATGCGACGTTTGGGATACCTGCAGACAGCTTAATAAAGCGCCGCAGTCCTTCAGTTCATCACGCCACATCTATTCTTCATGCCACTTCGTTTGAGCAGTGCTGAGCCATATCTTTAGCTTAGCATGGCTGATTTGTGGACTGGGTTCGATCTGAACGAGCCCGGCGCTGAAGATGACGACGACGCCGCTGCGTTCGACCTCGACGAGCACGAAGATGGCGACGGCAACGCTGCGTTTCATCTCGACGAGCCTCAAGATGACGACGACGCCGCTGCGTTCGACCTCGACGAGCACGACGCCACTGCGTTCGATCTCAACATGCCTCCGATGGAGGATCAGAATAGCAATGGTAATGGTCTTTCCTTTTATGATATTCACAGCAGCCATGCAAAAGTACTCCGTGCCTATTAGACAGGGTTTGATTTGAACTACAATTGGAGTAGTTTTAACATATCATGCTGCCGGAACTACTGAACGCGCTTGTTTTAACAAAACATGCTGCTGTGGAGAACCCCACCGTGGAAGAACAAGTTCAATGACCTCACCGAAGGAAAGAAATGTCTGAACACCTCCGAAACAAGTTTATCAAGCTTTGTTGGCTAGGAGCAACAATGGGAAACTAGTCAAGAATGACACTGCAGCAGTTGCCGAGCAATTTGGGCTTAATATTCGGTCAATTCAGAGGGTATGGCGGAGAGGTAAAATACAACTTGCAAACTCCTACGAATCTGGCATGACGCCGTCCGCGGCGAGCAGCACGATGACCTCGTCTGGCTCCCGCGAATCCAGCGCGACGGACAGCAGCGGGTCGGAGTCCACGGACAGCAGCGGGTCGACGACGTCCTTCGCGGCGACGTCCTCCGACTATGGCCTGATGTCCTCCGCAGCGAGCACCTCCGACTCTGGCCCGACGCCATCCGCGGCGACCAGCACCCGCGCGCCGCCGGTCTCCATAGAGACGAACCAAACCGAACAGTACTAAACCCTAGCCGCCGGAATCCACAGGCGAGCGTGAGGGAGATGAAGTAGGCGTGCGGACAGGCGACGAGCGTGTTGTGGGCGGTCTGTGTGCTGAGGCGATCTCTTCAATCGAGGAGTCCACGATTAATGACGAGGAGACCATACGAACGGGCGGCCATGTGAACGGGCGGCACACGTGCCTAGCCAGGGGTAATCGCGTCCAAAATCGCCCTCGTTATCATGAATGACTTCTTTTGCCGCAACCGGCTTGGCCTCCAGAATGACACCTAAATACGATATGGAGGGAGTATGTGGGTTTTGTTCTTCATCTTGAATTCATCGAAAACAGCAATCAATCTCTCTTTCAAGTCTTCCACGTCATATCCATGGAGGCCTAAACATGTCTTCTCATTGACTCGCAAGGGGTCCAAGAAGCCTATGTTATCCTATTTGCTTTTTAGTATGCAAAATTTTGCTATACACCTACATAAAATCATGGGAATTGGTCAAAAGTTAACAATTTATGTCTCAAGAGAGTACTTAATTATAATATCGTGCGTGTAGGGTACTTACATAGTTCACAGCATCAACATTTGTGAATCGAGAGAGTGTTTCTGGTATAGCTGGAACAAGCACTCCCACTCGACATCAAACTTCTCTTCTTCAGGATAATGAAAAACATGTGGCGAATGGATAATAACCTCAAAACCAAAGTCCTCCGTCTCTGTTGCTTGAGCCATATAATATTCATGCAACTGGCGCATATATGTTGTCAAATTTTTATACTCGTCATCGGGAACCAAAAGATTGCCCCTTTCATACTTCATTGCCGGTGTTCCCGTCCCTTGTACATCATAATAGATGTTCGTGGCCTCTTCCATGGTTAATTCGGGGTTGTCTTCAACGTACTTTTGTATCTTTCTTAAATCTTCATTGTGTATTTCATCGGCTCTTATTGTAGCGTACTGATTCTATGTTTGCCTTTCGAATTTAGACTTCAACAAACACGGAGGCAGTGAGGCACAGAGATTGAAGAAACTAACACAATCTTCCTTCGAGATGTGTGCTGTAAATTTTTCTTCCATCAAGTTTGTAACGCTGCCACTGAACGGCCTTTTTCTTTTTTGTTGGTCCACTTTGGGAGCATTAGCGACCAAATCCAAGGACCTTTTCTATGACTACGAGGATGCCTTTGATCTTGTTTTGGGCTGAGGTGGAGGAGGAGGAGGAGGATGACGACGAGAATTCTATTTTCCCGGGGCTGATGAAGATGGAGGAGCAGGAGTCTTCTCTTTTCTTAGGGCTGATGAAGATGGAGTCGGACGAGGAGGAATAGAAGGAGACCTGTGTCTTCTCGGGGGTGATGGCAAAGGATGAGGAGGGGAGTGATCTCTGTTGGGAGATGGTGAGTGATTATCGTGGGTGGGCGAAGACTCGCAGTCGTCCTCATCATTAGAGGACAATTGATGGTCAAGATTAATAAAGCACTTGCACCAGGCCACTTGAGAGCCCTTGTTATGACCAAGTTTCGACATGACTTCTGCTATGGGGTACTCAATGTGTATTTTGTTATACTTCTTATCAAGTATTCTATCAATGGTGACGCGAGCGTACCCCTATGGAATTGGGTGGCTATTAATGGTCCCGTCTCCCACAGGCCAGGCCTGGCCGAGTGCCACCTTGTTCTTTATCCATTCCTGATGGATGTACAACTTGACATTGACGGGTTCAGTGATGTCGTCCACCGAATGAGGCACATTTGCATCATCTTCGCGAGCGGGGTCGATCCGCAGCTGCTGCGACCCCTAAACTATGGGCTAAAGGCAGTAGGAGTAGGGTTTTGTGGTACTCGTAACCCCTTGGATAGTAAAATTTGCTGGACTCGTGCTTCAACAGTCGCGTCAATCCGTGCATCCATTCTGTCTTCCATCTCTTTTAGTCACCTCAAATACTCTGCCTCCTAATCCGCTCTACCCCTCAAGTGGCTCCGGTAAGTGTTAGATTCTTGGGGGAATGCTAGTTTCCAAGGAACAACATCAGTTCCTCTAGTGCGACTAGGGTGCTCCTTGGTTCCGAGTGCTTGGGTGAGCATGTCTTTCTCCCTATTAGAAGTGCGAGTCCCTTGCCTCACCTCCTCAGTTACCTGGGAGATCCTCTGGATGAGTTCGCTCATGGTTTGATTTGTGGAGCTAAAGCTCCCATCCTTGGCGTGACGTACATTCCTCCCCATATAGTATATTACCGATCTGGGCTCCCAATCGGTGGTCTCAATCTGAACACCTTCCTCAACAAGGCGATCCATCTTTTTAAGTTCTGCTTCAAATTCTAGCATCTTTTTGGCATAGCCACGAGAGCCGAGATGATGAGGATTCGTCGCTTTCTGTGAGTTCTCCTTATTCTTCCTGCTCAGTTCTAAGTACTCCTTGGATAACCTGTATTCCTTGAAATCCTACCAGAAGTCCTTCTGCTTGCTAAACTGTCCACCATCGAAATCTAGCTCTTTATTTTGGAGGACAAAATTCTTGTACAATGTCTCCTTGAAATTCCTGAAGCATGTCCCCATGATTTCTTTTGCTTTTTTCTTGACTAACTCCTTGTTATACTCTGTTGGGAAAGTGAAATACTCTGGGATCTTGATATCCCATATGTAATCCTTCTCACTTTCGGGAACCCTCCTTGGGTCATCATCTTTCCCAATCCACTTCCTGTACCTAATCGGGATGAAGTCCCTTACAAGTAACCCGAGGATAGTCTTGTATTTGGTCAAAGCTATAGGCCGTGAGAGTCGATCCCTGAATTCATCGAACTCAGTGATGTGCCAGTGTGCATTAATACCAACAGGAATCTTTGACATGCCTCGCTTGGATCTGGCCTTCCTGCTAACCGAACCCTCTGCCTCCTCGGCCGGCGGAGGCACCTGCTGGAGACACCAAGTAAGCTATGACCCTCACAATTAATTAGCGTGTGTGGCTACATAGTCACATGATACAAAAGTTACCTAGCCATCTTGGTCATTTTGACCCAGATCGAGCAGGCCAGACGGGGTCCATGGCTGCTCGTTCTCACCGTCCTGATTGACACCGTCATCGTTTGTTGGATCATGTGGCTCTCCCATCCCAGCGATATCAGCCGCTTCTTATTGCCGATCTGTTCTTCGGCGATGGGGTAACAGGCGACGACGAGTCATGGCTATGACACGATCGTGGTTAGTTTTGTCTGCAGACAACTACTAATAGCATAAGTTCATATTATATTTATATATATATATAATATGTTTAATGCAAAGTCTAATAATAAGTCCACATACAACAAAGTCAAATAATAGCATATGTTCACCTAGAACAAATTCATTGTTTGATTTACCACATACAACAAAGTCCACCTACTGTTCTACGAATCTAAGCCTACATCAACTTCTAAATAAGAAAAGTAATGACCATAGCCATAAATAAAAGCATGACATCTTTCTAAGACCAAGGAGCAATTCTCCTAATCTTCACATCTCCGGCGGGTGGCTTCTCTTCAATCTCCAGTGCCAGCGGATGGCCATGGTTTGCATTCATTGGACCATAGTAGGCCAGTTGCCCATGGTTTGCAAGGTAGGCCGGATGACTATAGTAGGCCCACAAAGCTTCAGCTTCTGTGTTGTATTTTTTGTGCAAATTACCAGGGTAGCGATTGACTTGAGCATAGCAATCTTCCCAGGTTCGATAAATCCTAGGCATGTGACCAACATGCACTACATACCATGCCATGGTTGCCTATACATTTAAGTAAATTAGGTTATCATTCAAACATGATGTATTCTTATAAAAAATGATATATTTATGAATAATACACAACCATTGTATAGATAGGAGTGTTTGGAAAATAGCTATTACTTACACCCTGTTCTGAAAGAGGGACCAAAAGTTTTTACAGTGGTTCAAGCCTAAGACATGAACTTGAGCACCTTTCAGGCTTGGGAATCACTATCTAGTTATAGGCATCCTTTTAGATATGAACTGCATAGACTTGTTGAGGCTGGGCTAGTGAGCTCCAATTTAGTCTTTTGGCATATGGTAAGTGGTAATGGTAACTCACTGAACAAGAGTTATTATTCAAGTTATATGGCCAAACTAAATCTATTTAATATTCTTTATCCTTGACATGATAAAAAATTACCTCAATAATGGGATTGTTTATTATTCGGAGATCAATGTGGTTTAGTAATCATACTTGCTAGCATGCAGCATCATATGTCATTACTTTTTTACTGTGCACACGTAATATTTTAAGGAGGACCAACATTGTAGTCAACTCCGATGCTATCAAAGTAAGTTGAACAGTATCTAACCATTTCCAATAAATAAATGGGCGTTTCTAATAGATTAATACAATTAATAACAACTTGGAAACATGGTCATGTGCCAAGTTCTCTCTGTATAATAAAAAGACAAACACCTATTTTCATGATTTTGATCCCCGGTTATCAGAATGGGTTATATAACTGGAGAGAAATTTGAATCGCCATAAGTGGTCGTGATTCGGAATAGCAACTACAATGAAAAATCTAGTTCCGTTGTCTGCTAACCCACCAAGCAGTTGGTGCATTCCCAAAGCATGCTCATGGATGGAGCAGGTTGTGGCATCACAGGACCACTGTCTGGTGCTCCTTCCTAGCTACTAGGCTGCAACACACACTCACTCAGTCTAATTAATATATTAAGTCATCATAACCTTAGTCTATGTGCCATCATAGATGAGAGAAAACACTCAGATTAAATATAGTTATCATCGGCACTGACATCATAGGAAATGGACAGTGCTAAGAAGTAAGAAGACACCATTGGCAATGGATCAATGCTCAGATTAAAAACAACCATCATAAGCATAGACATGTGCTTGGTATAGAGAAATCCTCAGAATATAATCAATCATCATTGGCATGGACATGTGCTTAGATTTATATAACAAACATATTTCAACAATGGACATGTGCTCAGTATGACCATTTTCATTAACAAATTCAACTCGAGCTTGAGCAATCACTGAGAGAGAGATAAGGTTGACGGCCGCCAACCGTTGTGGGAAACTAGGTTGAGCTACGAAAACTCCAAACTGTGGGGCATTTCATCAAACACAAAGACGGCAGTGAGCCACGCACTCGCCGTGGGGGGTGGGAAAGCAGTTGTCCACGCACTCCTGAAGGCCTTGGCGGTGGGAGTGTAGGCTTGGAGGAGGAAGGGCACGGCCGGCGTCGTGGACGAGGAACGAGGGCACGGACGGCGCGGTGCTCCAGCGTGGGGCGGTCGACGGCGTGGGGCGGTACTCCAGCGTGGGGCGGTGCATGGGCGTCGACGTCGAAGAAGAGGAGCGCAGGGCTAGGAACGGCTACGCGGGGGGCGATGGACGGGTGCGCGGGGAACGGTGGTGCCCGTCGACGAGGGGTGGTGCTCCGGCGGCGCGGGGGGAGGTGTTGGCGCGGGATTGAAATGAATTTGGAAGATTTCAACCCGTGCCTTGTTATATACCAATGAGGTTCATCACTGCTGGTTCTAATAATAAACCGACAGAGATGAGGAAACATCACTGCCGGGCCATTCCTCAAACCGACAATGATGGGGGTGTAGCAGTTAGGGGTTAAGTAGTATAACTTTTCCCTTCCTTTTGAATTCTTCCGACTGGCTCAACGGTTAAGACTCCACAACTTAGCCCCCGAGACCCGTGTTCGAGTTCCAGGCGGCCCAAATTTTTTGTTTCAATTTTATAAATTATTAAATCACTTTGGGAAATTGTTCATCACTGCCGGTTGTAAGTCTAAACCGACAGTGATGAGGAAATATCACTGCCGGATCAATCCTCAAACCGACAGTGATGTGGGTGTAGCAGTTAGGGGTTAACTAGAATAACTTTTCCATTTCTTTCGAATACCTCTGACTGGCTCAATGGTTAAGACCCCGCAGCTTAGCCCCGAGACCCATGTTCGAATCCCAGGCGGCCCAATTTTTTTGCACTGGCGGTTTTCCTTCCATTATCATCGTTGTTGTGACATGCTCTACTCAATTATCTATTAGCATATGTTTGCTTTAATTTAGGGACATGGATATGTTTATCCTTTTTCTTTTTGTTACAAGGATTGGAGATGTAGTGCCATGCTCTACTCAATTAGCTAGGGCACAACGTCTGCATAATTATTACATAGTTAACAATAATCTAACTATCTTTAGGTGCATCAACAATGAGGGTCTCATTGTGATCAAGCCATACATAAGCAGGTTCATCACCCTCTTGAAGGATAGGTAGGGGTATGTTCGCCCCGAATGGAGGCATTTCCTGATAGCCCATGTAGTCTTCTTCGTCCGTCACTCCATCGACACCGACAATCTTCCTTTTCCCATCTGTGCTAAAAGCAAACCAAAGGTGCCTTACCTCTCCACCGATGTCCTTATAGAACATAGCATTGACAGTCCTCTAGTCATGCCCATCGGTGGGGTGCCTCATCATTGTATCTTTCTTACGCTCTTCGCCATGCCAGCGCAACAGCTTGGCTGACTTTGCATATGCAAACAGCCTATGCACCCGGGAAGCTATAGAGAAATACCAAACGACCTTTACGGGACCTTCTCTGGTCTTGGTACCCTCATCTGACGGCCCTTCCTTGTACCGTGGAGCTTCACACTTGGGGCACTTGTCCAAGTCTTTATATTTTACTTCACGGTACAATATGCAATCATTGGAACACGCGTGGATTTTTTCAACCTTAAGGCCGATGGGGCAGATCATTTGCTTGGCCAAGTATGACTTTTCTGGCAACTTATTTTTTTGGAGAATTTTCCTTATTATACCTAACAACTTATCGAAGCCTTTATCGCTCAATCCATTTATCGATTTGAACTCTACCAGCATGATGTCGGCTTCCAGTTTGCTCATTGGACAATTCCTATATAATGGTGTTTTGCCATCTTGTCTTATTTTCTCTAGCTTTCTCAGCTGTCTTTCACTAAGACATCCGTTCTCTACATTATGTAGCAGCTGAGAAATACCATCGTTATCCTCGGTGTCGTCAGCTAGTGTATTCCTAAACACATTATTAACTGTGGCCATAAGTTCCATATTGACACCGGGTTCCTCGTCAGCATCATGGATGGCTACGTTAGGCATGTCCACATCTTCATCATTTTTCTGTAGAACATTCACACCAACCTCACCATACATAGTCCATATCGTATAGTTTGGCATGAACCCCCTAGTAATCAAGTGCGATCGTATAGACTCAATTTGACGAAAGTTCCTTTGATTCTTGCAATCTTTGCATGGGTAGAAGACAGGATTCCCATTCTCAGCATGGGCTTTGGCATCGGTGATAAACTGGTTGATGCTATGCATGTACCGCTTGTCCGTTCAGGACAGATGCATCCACTCTCAATCCATCTCTACACAAAAAATAATGAGACAGTAATTACAAAGAATTAATAAGAAATCGAGCTTCATGAACAACAATTGTAGCTCGAAAGTACCATTTTTGGAAAACATTATTGTACACTAATTATTAAAAAATTGAAATTGGTAGCCCCGGCCTTGTAAATTGAAAATCATAGTAAAAAACAATTATTATACAATAATGAAGAACATCTATTCTACTCTACTTCTAATAACTAATTATAGCATCACATGCTAACAATGATGATCTTGACCACCATAGAATAATTAGCTATGAATTTAAATGGGTTCATAGACACCAACCTTTAGGATGATGGATTCACCACAATTTGAGCCTTGCACAAATGTCCAATTGGAAAAGTGCTATCTAGAATGGAGAAAGAACTAGAATGAGAATCAAGCAATGTAGCCATCAAAACGAAGCTAATTCAGCAACAAAATCAAAGGAGTGGATGTTTGTTACTAACCTTAAAGCAAAAAGATCAAGCCATTCTTCAAAATCCAAGAGCTAGCTTCATGGTGAAGAGCAGCCGCAACAATGGAGGGAAGGGCCCAAACGCGCACCTCTGTTCTCGAGATGGAAGAGAGGAGGAAGGAGAGGACGGCTGCAGCCTTTTTGTATTGTAGGCTTATCACCGTCGGTTCTTGGCTAGAACCGACAGTGATAGAGCCCAATCACTGTCGGCTCTTGGCTTAAACTGGCAGTGATGAGTGGCCGCCAAAACACTGCCGGTGCAAGCCACAAACCGGCAGTGATGTGGTCCTTCACTGCTGGTTTTAGCCCAGCCCCAATCATTTTTTCATTTTCAAGCTCATAACCGGCAGTGAAGGTACATCACTGCCGGTTGTCACAAATCCGGCAGTGATGAGGCCGACAGCGATGTCCAAATCTAGCGTAGTACTAAAAATGCAAGCAATTAAAGTTATAGAAATTTGACGAACAAGAGTAGAAACAGAGGTCAGAGCATGTGGATGCGTCGTAATGCCGGGAGAATCTCCATAAATTTGCTCTCCAATCTCCTATACTTAAAAACTAGTACTGTGGAAGATACAGTTGTTGTGCCATTTTTCCTATATTATCTCATATATATCTATAATTTTCCGGAAACACTCCTTATGGTTATAGGGCATCCATCCGGACCGACAGACCGCGCACTCGCCCACGCTGCCCCCGCTCGCGTCGCTGTTCGCTCTGCTCGTGGGACGGACCCCGCCCTCATCCGCGCCGCCCCTGTACACGCCCTTACCGCCCGCCCGCACCTTGCACGACGAGCCCGGCACGCTAGGCGCTCGCTAGCTCGCTCCCGGACTCGCACCTCCCCTCGCGGCTGTGCTCCATCCGCCTACCCCTGCCGAGGTCCGTGCCGCCGCGAGCTCCACACCATGGCTTCAAGCTCCGCACGAGCGTCGAGCTCCACGTCGACGAGCTCCATTCGTCCAAGCAGCAAGCCGATGCTACGCTGAAAAAGCGCATGTTGCAATAGTATGTTTCAAGTGTTTTAGATGTTTCAGAGATATGTTGCAAGTGTTGTATATCGATATTGCAAAAGTAGATCGGGATGCTGCACATGTTGTAATGGTTATACACGTATATTTTAAGTGTATGTTCCAAATGTTTTATCTATTCCAGACGAATGTTGCAAGTGTTTTATCTGGATATTGCAAAAATAGATCTGGACGTTGCATATACATGCATGTTGCAAGCATATGTTTCAAAGTGTTTTCACGTGTTTTATACGTATGTTTGCAAGTGTTTTATCTGGATGTTGCATATGTTTGCAATAGTTTTCAAATATTTTTCAGGTGTTTTAGCAAGTGTTTCAAACGCTTATTTCAAGTGTTTCATCTGTCTTCTTTTGTATGTTGCAACTGCTGCATCTGGATGTTTCAAAAGTAGATCGGGTGTTACACACGAGATGCGCGTGGAAAGCGGTCGGCGGCGCAGACGACGTCCGAGATGGCGTGGGCGACGTCAGGGGCAGCATTGGCAATGCCCAAGTCAACGTGGGCCCACTGCTGGTGCACTCCCTCGTGAGCCCGACGCGCTAGGCACTTGTTCGCTCTCTATGCGGGTATTTTTAAGATAAATCCTAAAACTAGCTCTCTCTCTCTCTCTCTCTCCACTAAAGAAAAGAGAGAACCCCTATCGCCTATCCTAAAGAAGTATAAAAAAAATAATCAAGGTAATCTCCTACAGCAGTAGCAGTGGCATTATCCTATATGCTGAAATTGTTTTAGGGTAAGCTGTTTGGTTGCCCAAATGGAAAAGAAAACACAAACGGGACAAGATTGCAGAGGTAACCACGAAACGTTATTTGATTCCAATGGGTGTGGAGATGTATCAATTTTATGTAGAGTGGTATTGGTTACTGGCGGGACTTGATTAGAGAAATACGGAAACAAACATTGGATAACGGGACCTATTACCTGGCGTAAACAAGTCGCGTTACATCGAGTTGAACGGGGACGCAACTTAAGAGTTGTGATGGATTTGTGGGATATGCCTTTCTTTTGGGAGGTAGTCAGCACAATGTTGACGATGGATGGTCGGAGTGGTGAGGCAGGACACAGCTAGCCGAGAGTGGCAGAAGACAGATAATGAGGGTCTGTTTGGCAAAGCGCAACTTCACTAGTAAGGCAGCTTTTGTTGACTAGCTATGTAAGCAGCTTTATCTTGGCTTCCACTTCAATGATAAAGTACCGTTTGGTAAAATAGCTTCTCATTAGATCCACCTCAAACTTGGACCTCTTTGACCCTTTATTCCTCTCTCTTTTTCTTTCCTCCTGGATCTCTCTCTGTCTCTCACCTGCCTCGCGTCTCTTGCTCGCACGCTGTCCAATCCTTGCGACCGCACGCCACCCCTCCTCCCAATGCCGGCAGTTGCGCGCGGTCCCTCCTCAACTACGCCGGTGGCCGCCCCTCCTCCCTCAACACTGGCGGCTGCGCGCCTCCCCACCTCCCAACACCAGCGGCCGAGCGCAGCCCGTCCTCCCCAACGCCGGCAGCCACGCACCTCCCCTCCGTGGCCCTAACTCCGCGAGCCCTGGTGGCCCACTCTGTTGGCCACAACCCCGCTCCCTAGTGAGCTCTGGTGTATGTGCCCGTGCGAGCCTCGATGGTCAGTGCGCTCATAGGCTCCCGCGCCGAGCGACACGCGAGGGGACCCACCAAAGGCAAAGAAAGCGGGGAGAAGTGAGGTTTTTTCTGCTTCATTCTCTCTCCTCGCTCTCTCAGCGCAAAAATCAGAGCTTCGATGTTGAGGCTGAGCGGGGTGGGGGTGTTTGGCTGGCATGGTCATGAATCCGCTTGCGAAGGGGCTGGTGAAGCCGTGCCAAACAGCCCTTGAGTGGTGATGGCACCGGCCAGCGAGGGCCAGAAAGAAGAGTCGTTACCATGGGGTGATGGATTTGCGTCTACAGGCTATACATTGTTTGCTTGATCGTATCAGTTATGCTTATCAGCCATGATACAATGTTTTTCTCTCACAACAAAATAGCATCAACCGGCTTATAAGCCACAGAAACGATCAAGCGAACAGGGTGTAGCACCACCTTGTCGCCATGGAATTAAACAAACCAAAAGCTCATCACATACAAGTATTAAACAGATTGAGATACTTTTTCTCGTCTTCTCGCTCTTCTCTTTCATTTTCTTCCTTCATGGCTACACCTGGCGCTAGCTGGATCTGCACGACTGCCCGTGTTCATGAACTTGTGTTGTGTGCATCAAATGTGGCTGATGCAAACCTCCCTCAAGAGTCACATACACGCATGCACAAGCACAAACAACACAACATGAATGGTGCCGGTCAAATGGAGCAGCAAAACCAAGCAATGCGAACAGCTGGTCCATATATAATGACACATGCATGGACGATAGCTCATATTGGCTCCTAGCTGATCCGTGGTGTGCCGCCCGTGTCACCAGTGACGAATCCAGAAAAAAATTTAGGAGGGGCTGAACAAAAGAATAAAGGCTTTTTTAACTTCTCTTAACCTTAGCCCCTCCTACCTAATACATGTATACATAAAATTTTAAAGGAGGGCTTAGAGGAACTCCACGTGCTCAGAGTGGGTAGGGGGGGCTGAAGCCCCCCTAGCCCCACCGCTGGATCCGTCCATGCGTGTCACGCATCACATGCCTAAAGAGTCATAGAGACTATGAATATCACTCATTAGTGATACATACATTCTATATATATCGGTATATCAGTCATTTGTACCCTGAGGCAGAAATGATTTTTGGCAAAGGGAGCTTTTTTTTTACTAGAGACGACTCAATCTACAGTCATCTCTATAAATCGGTCCGAACCGAGCCGCCTCTAGAAATTCATTTCTAAAGACGGCTGCTATCATTTTAGCCACCTCTATAAATGCTTGTATCTTTAGAGATGGTTCTATTTCTAGCCGTCTCTAAAAATTAATTTTAGAGGTGACTGAAAATAGAGCTGCATCTAAAAATAGGAGCTGCACAGCAAATTTTAAATTTTCAAACAATCATGGATGAAGAAACGACCAAAATCAAAGTTGTAGATATCGAAGAGTTATATAATTTTGTAGTTGACAAGTTTTTCATTTGAAACCATCTATCTAAGAAAAATTACGTTTGAATTTCTCACATTTAAAACTCAAAATTTTCAAATGACCTCAGATAGAGAAACCATGAAAACTAAAGTTGTAGGACTCTACAATATCTATAACCTACGAGCAGAACGAATATGCTGGAGAAAATTGTCCTTGGCGTGGAGTGGTTATTATTGGGGTTGTGGATCCGAACCCCCATGGTTGAGAAGCTTGCGGTTTTTACTTGTGACTTCTGGACATGGATTAAAATCATGTGGCTAGCTATTGGGGTCTCCTTTGATTTTTTTTACTACTTTTTGGACAGGGTTTGTAATTTCTAGATAATTAATAATTTGTAGAGACGAATCATGTTCCCGGTCGCTCCTAGAAATCCGATTTCTGGAAGCTGTTGAGCAATTACTCTACAAGTTGATATTATAGAGGCGGCCTCTACAGATAGATCCCAATAGTCCATTTAATATATGAACTAGATTTTCCCCATATGGGTCTGTTACAGATAGTCCATTTGATATTATAGAGTCTGTAGTAGTGCCACGTATGGCCCTAATGGGTCATCGCGAAGACCTTTTATATCTTTAACGGGCAAATAACCCGTATAATATACTGCTAAGATGTGAAGAAGGTAATACAACTATAATTTCCCACATATAGTCCATTTAATATATGAACTAGATTTTCCCATTGAGCGCTAGATAGCAAATTAGATATGTATTCCTTCGTCACCACAACTAGAATTTTAGACTTCTCCTAGTGAGGTGGGCTTCTCCTAGTGTTTTAGCATTCAAAATTTAGTATAAATTTTCTCTACTAAATGCCTCCTAATGAGATTCACATGTGCTATGACTAGTAGTAGTGTTTTATTACTACTTAAAAACACTAGGAGAAGTGCACCATTTTAGTAGTGCACTGTTATTATATATTGCCCATATTGTAATAGAATGCCAATGGATGTGTTGACAACTAAAATTGTCCAATTTGCAAAGTTGTCAAAATGCAAAATGGACTTCACCATTACGTTCCTCTCCTCGAGATAGTAAAAAAAACATATATGGAACGTCCAATTTGAAGTCCAGATAAAGGAGTTACGCCCTCTAGAAGATGCTCAATGTCGGAAGTTCTGACCCATCTCGGAAGCTCCGAGAATCGAAACTTCTGATGACCGTTGAAACTTTCGATGCTCGCTGTATGAATCTAGCCTTTTCGATTTCAATCTATACTACTCTGGGCTCATGGGAAACTTGAAAATTACATTTTAGAAGGGTTTCCTACTGAGACCCGACCATTCCCTCTATATACATTGGAGGATCAATGACGATTGAGGTATCCAACACACCATCGATAAAAAACCAATCTACTATCTCTCTTTTACCCTCTTCTCCCATCTACTTATTCTTCTCATTCTTTGTCGTTGCTGCATGACTGGTGGATCGACGACGGAAGCTCTAGAGCGGTCCGGGCGGCTAAGGCAGCCCAAAGCCACATGCCCCGACGGGTCCTTTCCGGACGTTTGGGGTTTTGAGTTTCAAGAGACCTCATCGGCGTGTCTTGCGCATCGCGCTCCCAATGAGGCTTCTCTGGCAACGTGTCTTGCGTATCACGCTCATCGCTGGAGGCACAAGGTTTGAGTGCGAACAAACCCTAGGCGCTAGCCGACCTAAAAGTCGGTTAGGCCCTACATCTAGCAATCTAACTCCTTATCGGTGTGGTGACCTAATTAAGCATCAACACACTTTTTGGCGAAACAAATCTACTAAGATGGCTGACGGAAATCCTTTGGCTGATCAACTTCCCAAGGAGATTCGCTAAGATGTTGGAGGAGAGGGCAAAGGCCCGAGCTACTGCCGATCTCGAGGTGGGTCGGTGGGGAGCTATCAAGAAGATCCGAGATGTCAACTTCAATCCTCTTCTTGATATATCTACATCTAAGGTAAAAACATATCAATCTCTCCCTGGATCTAGTGTTACGCGCGATGAGTTTGCTAAGATGATTCATGAGCTTTATAATTTAACAAACTCATGGATAGCTATAAAAGAAGGGAGGAAAAGAATTATGAATCTCTTGTTTTTCCTCATGATGCTTCTATTTGCATATCGGCCCTGGTTGCTCGCCAACCTTAATATGGGATGCTGATCAGCTTTTTTGAGGGACAGACAGGCTATGCATCGGCTAACCAGCTCAAATTGGCCTATTCAGCGCCTGAAACCGATAAGGCCAATTTAGGAGGGTTTGGTACTACTTTACCAATGGCTACCTTTGTGCAGCCACCGGTTTCTACCACACGAGCCGTTAGCAATTTAGCAGTGTCACATGTCTCTTTTGCTCATTATGCGGTGTTGCCAAGCTCCTAGAAATCGATTACACCACTACACCAGTTGCCTATATCCTCCATTTTCACGTTCGGGGGTTCGTAACACTAACACCTTCCCGAATAGAGGTGTCGTTATTCTTTGTAAAAAAGTGTACCGCTTGTCCTATCCATCGCCCATCCCGATCAATCTAACAATGAGGCCTTTTGTTCATCAAAGCTGGTCCCATTTGTTCATCCTGGACCATGCATGCACAGCTGGCAACGCTTGTCTACTCGCTCCTTTCGTCCAAATACTCCCAACAGCATCATGCCCATGCAACCTGACGAACACTAGCCGCATGCCTCTCATCCTAATCCAAACTTCACTCACGTAGTCACGTTAACAGCTGTTAACGTACCCTGTCATTTTTTTTTCTATGTGTATATACTGATATACATGTACAACTACACATACACTGATGATACACTACGCCCTTCTTCCTATATAAAGAGGCCCTAGCTTCAAGCCTACAATGCAACACACGCTTACACACACTCAGGTAAAGCTATCTCGAGCTAGCTGCTGTAACGCGTTGCCATGGCCAGGACGGTGCTGCTCCCCGTGCTCCTCTCCTTCCTCCTCCTGCCGCTGGCCTCCCTCGCGCTGACGCAAGACTTCTGCGTCGCCGACCTGACCTGCAGCGACACGCCGGCCGGGTACCCGTGCAAGTCCAGCGTCACCGCCAACGACTTCTACTACCACGGCCTGGCCGGGAAGGGCAAAATCAACCCGCTCATCAAGGCCGCCGTGACGCCGGCCTTCGTCGGCCAGTTCCCGGGCGTCAACGGGCTCGGCATCTCCGCGGCCAGGCTCGACATCGAGGTGGGCGGCGTGGTGCCGCTGCACACCCACCCCGCGGGCTCCGAGCTCCTCTTCGTGACCCAGGGCACCGTCGCCGCCGGCTTCATCAGCTCCGGTTCCAACACCGTCTACACCAAGACGCTGTACGCCGGCGACATCATGGTGTTCCCGCAGGGCCTGCTCCACTACCAGTACAACGCCGGCACCGGCCCCGCCATCGGCCTCGTCGCCTTCAGCAGCTCCAACCCCGGCCTGCAGATCACCGACTTTGCGCTCTTTGCCAACAACCTCCCATCCGCCGTCGTGGAGAAGGTCACGTTCTTGGACGATGCGCAGGTGAAGAAGCTCAAGAGCGTGCTCGGTGGCAGCGGTTAAGTTGTTGTTCTCGACAATACAGTGCAAGCTGGGTATGGTCGTCGTCGTCTTGGTCCGTCGTCATCGAATGGAACGTGTGTCTGTTGCATGCATGCGTGCACCTGTCGTCGTCTTGTCAAAGTAGTCGTGGTCTATTTCATCTTACCCTTTTTTATTCATGTATGTACTTTTCATTCAAGGATGTGTTCAGTTTGATTGCAATTTATTGCAAAGGAGAGTAAAATGTGCATCTGATTGGTTCAATTTTTTAGCTGGTGTGGTCGATGTCATTGTAAAGCTATATGACTACTCATTTGGTTTCATTAAGGCTAGATTTCACTGTTTGTTTAGTGCTTTATATATACACCTCTTTGAAGATGTCGCATGCCATTAGTCTGTTCATTTAAATCCTACTATTCCATTACGAATACCATCTCACATCTAGTGAAACTGTTTTAATAAGCCAGTATCAACAATTGTCCGGAGGAAAAGAAGAGCTGGACGGTGAGTATGAAGAGGCCTCAATCCACAAGTGGAAAGAACATATGACAAAGCATACCCAAACTCGGAGGCCCAATGCCCGTTTCACGTGGCCCAACTGGGTTTAGCCCATGTAAGGCCTTCCTATATGTAATCCATCTATGCTTTTTGGTGCATAGGTGGCTTATTTCACTCCATGCATGGAGAATGAGTATATAGCGTTGGACAATACATTGAACCGACCGAGCTCGATGCAAGCAAAGGTGGAGATGGATGCGGAGAGGCTGCGAAACTATCCGATTGCATCCACTTTGTCGCTATACATGTTCGATCTTGGTCGGTAATTAATAATTGGTATCAAAGCAACACTTTATCATGACGACGGAGACTCAATCAGGTAGATCCTCACCATGTTGAGCAAGAACAAGAGCCTCACCGAATTTGAAGGAGTACATGGCCGAGATGAGGACATTGAAGGCAAACTTCGAAGTCTAGAAGCCATGTGTCAACCAATGAGTTGCGGATTTCGAGCATGCCAAGTTGTTGATGGTCATTAACCTCCAAATTCGACCATCATCTCCTGCATAAAATGACAACAATGATCCACAAACCATAGTCATAGGATTTATTTCTGACCAACTCCACAAGTTTTGGTAACTATGTGTATGCAAAGATCACCTACCAAAATTGGGCTTATTTGGACCCCCCAAATGGGGGTCGTCGGGTGACCCCCGTGGTCGGCCAACCGTGGGTCTTCCCCGTTTCGATCCACCAAACTCCCACATGCAAGGAAACACCCCCCAAGTGTTCTAGGCCATGGATTCCACAAAGAAACACACTTGGGATGATCAAAGGGCTCACAAGGAAAGTGCATGGATCCAAGGACCCACTTGACATAAGAAATGGTGTTCTAATGATGCAACTCACACACCATAGAAGTTACCCACCGAGGACCAACACACACACGAAATTCGGAGACCAAAGGTGTCAGTGAGGGTTCGAGCGACCGGGTAGGTCAGCCGACCATCACATGGCTTCAAACCACCTCAAACTCCTCGGGTACCTTCTTACCGACTCTAGGAGTGAATCTCAACCGATGCCACACCGTCGGTGGATCTGACGGTCAGCCAATGGGTAGGGTCGTCCGATCCCACTTTGGCTCTAAACCACCTCATCTTCGACTACAAGTACCCCCTAGTGTCCTAAGGCTATAAATAGTGGTGCTCGGCTCACTTTGAATTTTGAAAGCACACAAAGGCGATACACACATTCCGAGCTAAAGGTGAATCCCTACCAAAGTGTAGAAAATAGGGAGAAAGTGAGGGAGAGTCTGGAGGAGTGCTGATGGCTCAGTACCTCCTTGGCGGATGCGAGCTTCCCTCTTGTGAGCAAACATCCGGGATTCTTATTGGTATATGGTATTTGTGTAAGTAATAAGTTACTAGTGTTCATGGTACACCTAAGAAAAAGTCGGGTCGGGCCGGGTTTAGGATGGGCCTGCAAAAAGGGCAATGGGTAGGTTTGTGGCTCGCATTTTTTGCCAGGCCGCTCGCAATTTTACTGTGTAAAAATAAAGGAAATTAATGTTTCGGGTGGGCTGAGAAAAAAATTCTAGGCAGCGGGATCTCACACTGCACCCTACACTATCCACCCGTCAACTCTAGGGTTGGGACTTGAGAGTAGTGGCCGTCGAGAGATCGGGGTGCAGGAGTCTCAAGTCGGGTATTGCCAAATCAGAGGAAGTGAGAAAATAAAGAAGGGTCATGACTCTAGGATATTGGGCCTTTTATGTTGGGCTACTGGACTTTTCAGTCACTTATTGAAGCCCACTCGCCAACGGCCCAAGCTATGAGTTTCACATCGTCTTCAACCTCCCAATAGATCCAGCCCCACCTATAAGCGCATCAATGGAGTTCAACCACTCCTTTACGCTACATACATGGAGGAAGGGGGGCTTCACGTTAGACGTTACCTGCGGTGGTAGGGGGTTGAAGCCCCACCCGCCCCACCATTGGATCCGCCACTAGGAACAGGATACCTCAATTTGGCGCCAAGTCATGTAGGAGGTTTTCAACAGGGGGAGCAGGGAAGGAGGCCAAAGCGTATGGTGGTGCTGGTGAGCTGGTGCCTCGACAATGGTCTGAAGGGGGGCATGTGGTGCTCGAAAGCGTAGTGCCTATTTATTGGTGAATTTGGTTTTCTATGGCCTTGCAAAAATCAGTGACAAAATAATTTTGTCACGACCGTCACGACAGAAAGCTGAAGACGAGAGTCGCGCGAGAGAGCATGAAGGAGGCCTGAACAAGGCCGTGATGTTCCGGCTGTAAATGGGCCATGGGCTGTTGATGTGTGTGTGGCTGGCAAGTATATAAGCCTGGCGTTGACGTTTTTATAGAGAGCAGGCTCTCTATATTGTTGCCGATGTAACTCCTTCCATTATTATGCTCACTATATGCTCTTCAGAAAACCAAATTTCCGTATGTAACTCCTTCCATTATTATGGATACAACGGGATCGGACTTTGACTATTTGTACCTTCCTTCGACCGGCGTGATTGGTGGTATATACTAATCTCTTGGCGTACGTCTGCTTGCTCGACCACGTCATCAGTCTTACAGGAGTTCTTACTTTTTGTTAAGGTCGCTTTGATCGGGTCTCCCTCGACTGAACACGATTTCAAACCGGGCCTAGATGTTGGCGCATGCTCTATTTCCCTCTTCTTGTTTATTTACCAAGTCTTTTAACGTGACTAGGTGTGTGAGGGGGACAATCAAATCTTGTTGATTTACTTAAACCAAGTTCATTTTATTTTACAGCTCGTTGGTCAAAATGAATGCATTCAATATAAATGTAGGGCGAAACTACGTTGCAGCTTGTGGGTGCCCATGCACCCAAATTTTTTTTTGAAAAGATACTATTAGGAATAAATTTTTACCATGGTTACAGATTAAATTTTCACACCTATATAAGAGAAAGTTACCCCCCCTAATTTACTCTAACTTCGCAACGGATGTACTCCCTCCATTATAAATTGTAAGTAATTTTGACTTTTCAGTATAATAACTTTTGCAATATATCTGGATATGTATTATGTCTAGATGCATAGCAAATAGCTATGTATTTAGAAAAGACAGAACAACTTATAATTTAAAACGAAACGAGTAAGTTATATTTTGGGAAAGCTTTTAAAACATGTTTAGATGTCCATGAGAACATTTTGAGAATTTTTCATCTTTTTCTATTCTCATTTTCCTGGAGCTGAGTCTAACTTCTAGACGTGTCTAGATATATTTTTACGAGATTAAATGTTTTATTTGGGTTTCTCGTGTCTTAATCTCACTCTAGAATTTTCTTTCTAAATTTTTAAAATTTCAGATTTTTTTTGTGATTTGAAAACCTTATTAGATGTTTTATGCATTTTTTTACTAAAAAAAGTAAACTGCCTTATAATATGATAGTGATGTAATTTAAATGGTTTTGAGAGTTAAGGAGTTTATGCGATAAAGAGGAAAAAAAAGGAAGGTTGTTTTTGCTGATGGGGTATTTGGACTCTGGAGTCTGGAGGCAGGCTTCCCGTCTAGCAGGCCTGGTCAGACTAGATGTCGGTGAGCTAGATATCGACTATGAAATATGAATAAATTTGAATAATATCAGCTTACATCAACAGCAACATTGATGCAGCAGTCTTCTTCATGGTACCTTGATGGAACTACTGCATTGCATTCACAAGGAGGGGCACAGCAGATCACCTAACATCAGCACTATCTTATATACAACGCCAACCCACAATGTCGAAGGTGGTTGGCTACTCAAGAACAACAGGCAGACACCAAATAAAAAGTATATCCATCAGAAAATGGTGTCTACTGTCAGCCTCCTCTTGGGAGGTGACTTCTCGATTATCTGCTTCTGCAAGTCCATGAAGCTGATTCCCTTGTTCGCAAACAGCCTTCTGAGGTTGATCACTGAGAGCTCACTGTACTTTGCAATGGCAAGGTCGGCCTGTACCAACTCATACCTGCAAGTGATTAGACAGTGTCAGCTAAAGATGTGAGGATTGGGGAGACGAGAGTTTCAACAAACAGATCCATACGCTGGATGAGCACCAATCAATGCAACTGCCATCATAGTACAGTTGTGGGCGGCTGTGACGCCCCTTGGGTCGTCCTCGAACACGACACACTTTGAGGGTTTACGATCCAACTGCATGGAAGAAAAAAAAAACAGCAAAAGTGTGAGCTATATATCCTAACATAATGTATAACGACTAGTAGTGGGTCAGCCAGTCAGGAGCATGCCTTCATAGCAGCTGACAGAAACCTATTTGCTATCGACTCCATATCATCTTCGTCAGTCACAATCGCCTGTAGTCAACAACTGAAGTGAATCAAATGAACTTTGCTAAGCAGCATGCTTTTCAAGCAACAGTAATTCAGTAATAAACTTGAAAAGCTCAAACGGTAGCTCAAATCACCTTGAAATATTTGCTTAGTGCCATCCGATCCAAAGCTTTGATCATGCATCTCCTGTCAAGGGATGATGCGACAGCACAAGGTATCCCTGCTGTCTGAACAGCATCCAGCCATTCTCTCAATCCTTCTACAGGTGTATCGAGCTGAATGAAACGAGCAATTAGTTATAGGTGATAAACTTCAAGTAAGCAGCACAGTTTACAAAAGGCAGCACAACTTACTTTGAACAGGTTCTCATAGTACAGCTCTATAAGGCGTGCCTTCAGTTTTTCCATTTTAGCTTCCTCTTTTGCCCAGTACAAAACCTGGATGGGCAATGTAGAATTGCTAGTGAGTGCCAAACAAAATGAAATGGAGATACCAAGTAAGAGAGCATGCATTTTTCCTTTTCCACCTCTTAATTTTCTGTTGAGAAATCAGGTGGCACAATCGAGTTGCAAAAAGATACATCAATTGATCATGAAGGAATGGTGACAAATTCAATGATACATGATATAGTCGTATGCAACAAACTCACACCTTTCTAAGAACATGGTCAGCAGCACCATGAAGAATGCTCTTCCGGACATGAGCAGCACTTGGGATATCCTTGCCTGCACAAAACAAAGAACCTTAACAACTATATCAAGGTAGCATCCAAGAACATTGAGATGAATATCAATTCAATGACTATGAGAAGTTAATAAGAGAATTATTGTTTTTCGGGTGCAGTAAGCTCAAGAAAATGCCCACAACTGAAGAAAGTGCTAAAATATAGCTTCATGAATCCAACCTAACTCTCCAACCTTAAGTGTTCTTCCTTGGATCAATGTTGTATGAAAGCCAAGGTGAGAACTGAGCCCTTGTAGAGGAAAATAGATTTGCAGGCATAACCAAATCCAACTAAGGGCGACTACCTCCAATTGATAGCATGGATCATTTTTTAATGCAAAAAAAAAGGCTGAAAACCTATTAACTATCAAGATGACAAACGAACAGGTGTTGTTCATACAACAGCCCTTCCTTCCATCCCAAAAATTCAGTCCAAAAGAGAGTTAACTTTCTTGTGTGCTTATACTAGACGATATCATTACTGAAGAATATGAAAAGGGAGACATAATAAATCCATGCAAATAGAAAATGGTCCCTGCACTTTCCATTGTTGCAACAAGGCACTAGACTGGTCACATGGCAGTAGTATCCTACATAAATACATGGCTTTGCTTATAAACATACCTTCCTCCAAAGCAAGCTGTCTCCAAGCATTCAACTTTAGCGAGTCTGTATCAGCCTAAGAGAATAAAGATGGACATCACATGTCAGGCAGCTAATGGCGCAACATATAATAAAGATATTTTTCAAGTTATACATACAAGCATGTACAAATGAAACTGTCAATAACACCCAGAGGTGCATCAAACCAGATAAGAGTTGAAATATGTCCAGTGTAAGCTTAGACTTTGTTTGCATTATCTTTACAGTCCATAATTGTAGAAAAGAAAACTCCAGGATGCCATTTAGAAATCAGGACACTAATATTTGATACACTAACACCAAAAGAAAACTTACAATAACATTGTCCCATGAAAAAATTAGACCAAACGCCTCATCCGGCTTCATAGCATGCCTTATCCTTTGAAGGAAGCATTCTTGCAATTTTTCATTAAGATAATCCTAAAACATGGAGAAAATTTAAAACAAAAGTTAACATTACAGAGATGTTCTTGGACACCAAATAGATATATTTGATATGGGAATCCAACTTATGATGATGTATACTTACCACATCAACCTTGAGTGGTCCATCCATCCGAAATGTTTCGAAGCCCTCCCCATATTCCGCTCCGATTGCCTAATTAAGCATATAAAAGGGGAAAAAGAATATTCTTTAACCTGTAACTTTAAAAATGATAATGAAATCCCTACCCTCAAAAAAACAGCACGGGCCAATATTGGATGTGGCTTTAGGTGGTCTCAATTTTACAGCACATTACCAATCAAGTTATGGAGAATACCCATGCAGCTAACCGGTTACACAGTCACAGTCTAAGTAACTGCTCCAGCACAAAATTATATAAAAATAAGTGCCAGTTTGGAATGCAGGAGATTTACAAGAAACAGTTTGATTCCTAAGAGAAATCCATGTGCTCCAAACAGGGCTAAGATTTACTCAATAGGCTGCTCACACAAGAAGCCTAAGAAAACATACACAACACCAACAAAGCCATTTAGTCCCAAGCAAAGTTTGGGTTAGGATATGAAACCATATATGAGCCACATCTACTAAAATGGACTCACCTTAGAAGGCACCAACTCTCATACAGCCAGGATACCACACCTTTTACATAGAGTTTGCTAACTAACGTACTGGAAGATCTAACCTGAAGGCGCTTCAAATAATTAAAGCTAGCTAGTACCAGGTTCTACCGAAGAACAATACAACGGTACTGATTTTCAAAATAAAAGCGGTCTCGCATAGAGCTAATTTGACACCAACTGTACTACCGCAGCTGATTTGACAGATTTGTTGCGCCTAGAGCAGGACAGATTTCTTGAAACCAAACGAACACAAACCAAGAAAATGCATTCTTTTTCCAAGAAATCAAGATAGGGCAAACAAAAGAATATAGAAAGCACCTCATCGACGAAGACCTTGCCGGGGAGGGGAGGGAAGGCATCAAATCCGGACGCCCTCCTGCGCACCCCAATCTGCCTCCCTTTTCTTGGTCTCTGCGTAACATCCGAAAAATCAGAACAAAAAATCGAGAACGAAAAAAGCCCAACAAATTAGGGTTATATATACGGAGCGGAGGAGGAAGCTGCCTACGGGAAATCGGAATATGGGGCATGGGGCGCGCGGGGATGAAGATGAGGAGGAGGGCGCGGAGGGGAAGGGAGAAGGCGCTGTTGCGGCGCGGAAGCTACAGGACTCCATTGGAAGGGGAAAGAAAAGAGGAGAGGAAGAGAGGGATAGTAGTGGAGGGGTTTTATTTTTAGAGTTTTTCCCCCATTTCCTATTTATTTTATACATTTTTTCTGGCCGTAAAATGTCGAAATACAGGAGAATTTTATTTCCTTTTTTTTTGCTGAAGTGAATTCATGTGAACTTTTACTTCCACAAGTTGAGGCATAAAAGTTTCTCGAATCTCGATATTTATGTATTTTCCTTTTTTGATAATGCTTAGTATCTTTGGCTTTTTCTTGTATTTTTTACTTTTTGTATAAAGTCTTGGGAAAAAATATCGCATACAAGAATGTTTCTCTTCTTTCGCTTTCTTTGCAGTTTATAGGCATTATTTTAACTTCCATCGACCTGCCTCAAAAGGTTAATTAACCTATAACTTTGTAAGAAAATAAAATGTTGAGTTGGCTATATATGTTTTGTTGCCAACTATCCATGCCACACTGAATTCTATGATGTTCATAAAGTTCATAACATGATAATCTTCCTTGACATTACCAAGCTAGCTAAAATTTTGGTAGGTCGTAATTACATTTGTTTAGCTCATAATTACCATCTCTTCTAATGAAAATAACAAAGTGGCTTTACATTAGAATTTAATGGAATGCATTTCCAAAACTCATGAGTGATTTGTTGCACCTATCTGAAAACAACATATGCGACATAATTCCTTTTTGGATCCACCACTAGTGAATGATGGACAAAGCAGGCTATCGCCGGTAACCAATGTCATTGGAACAACACAAATTATATGTTGTGGTAATCGGATTCTGCCACGTACCCTAAATCAACATTTTGTAGCCTCTTTCTACCTCAATTTCATAATTTTTTATGTCAAAAACATAAAGGTTCACGGAGTGGCAATAAGGTCATTATCATTGGTGTAAAACAAAAAAGGAGAGGTTAATGCGCGACTCACCGTGGCTTCGGGTAGTGCAACTCCTCTCCTAGCGCCACCCTTGTCTCTCCCTCGTTTACTCCTTCGTCGCCCCTACCAATCTCTTGCACCACTAGCGGTCAACGACTCCAACCCCCTCATCACCCCTTCTACCTCCTATCGCTGATGCCTAGACCCCGTTCTCCCACCTAATCACAGGGCCACCTATGACAACTCCAACCCCACCCACCGCCCACCCGCTGCCTGTAGCTCTAGCAACAACCATGCCTCCTTGCTGTACCATCGAGCCTCAACCCATCCTATGTCACGGCCACTGCCTCCAAACCCTCTATGGCAGAACCGCCTAATCTAATGCCTCACAGGAGTACTCGTATTCCATTAGACACTAAGCACTCAAGGGAGAACACCAAATTACACAGTTCCATCGGGCACACCCCGAGGGAGAACCTAAAAGTCCATATTTTTTCATCAGGATCACCAATGAGAGAATAAAGCTTACATCATTCTTAACCATTTCTTACATCACTTTTATTATAACATCAGAGTATAATATTTATTATTATGTAACCATGTTATCAAAGCTATGAACAATTTAATGTAACAGCAGAATATAAACATGTAATTAGAATTACAGCGAAAATAATTATCTATTCATGGCACGATGAAGCATTGATATGGAAACTATGACAACAGATTATAAACTTTCATTTATAAAAATATTTAGTGAGAGTTATAAATAAAAACTATGATTGCAGCGTAAAAGAAATCATCTCTGAGCCCACCAGAAGGAATCCACACATAAAGGTCAGCTCTAGTCTCCACATGTCACCTGCAACAGAGAGAAATAAACCCTGAGTACTCAATTGTACTCAGCAAGACTTACCCGATAGGAGGAAAGAAAAAACTCTAAGGATATGCAAGGCTATCTGGCTTGTGGGTTTATTGCATCTGTAGAAAGCATTACTAAAAGTGCTTCCTTATATTTGATTTTTATTAGCAGTGCATTAGTTCATTAACTAACCATTCTATGTAAGCACATGTACTACTTTCAAGAAGGTGGTAAGCAATCAGATTTCTTTCTCTATCTTTCATCTTCCAGTTCTTACTACGGTGTTAGAGTTAAGACAAGTCGTACCGGAACGTCGGCGATTCATGAATCAATGCCCCCAGCTGGGTACCCTAAAAACACACGCCCCTCTTGTACCCCGGGCATAAGCAGGACAAACCCACTACCCTCCTGTCATGGGGTCCAGGTCCTCGTCCAAACTGAGACTCCAAGCCCCCGCCCCTGAGTCCCGAACTCAGTGCGGTACAAGGACCTCCTAACCCAAAAACCACTAAGACAGTCGGTCTAGAAAGAGCCGGAACCCATGACAAGGGAGTAACAAGTCTTCCAAGCGCTCATACCCAAGTATGTGCTCGGGATAATAAGTCTGTGACTTGCCTAGCGTCTTATGCAACGGCCGGTCCTTAACCGACACGGACAGGGAAAGCAGTGTAACCAAGCTATGCCCCGCGGCCGCGGCGACACAACCTCTTACATCCATCAATACCCAAATCATATCCCTGTCCGGTCATCATTTTTCCTTTCCACCATTTATATTTTCTAAGTGATAATAATAAAGTAATATATTTCATATCTCTCGCGAGTGACAGGCAATCACTCGACTTCTACCGGAGTCATATAGCATAGCAATCTACACGATCATGTCATACTAGTAAGACTCATAGGATAAAGATATATATATATATATATATATGTAAGTGTGTTTCATCCAACTTCTTAAAACTTAATGCACAAATATAATTTAAAGTGCAGAAAAGTAGGGGTTATGCATCGGGGCTTGCCTGGGTAAAATATAATCAGAAGTTAGCTTTTCATCATGGCAAAATGATCCCCAAAAGCACCATTTCTCCAGCAACTCCCAATGACTCCGTGATCCATCAACACCCCTATTATGATATGCAATGCGATGCAATACAAAGACGTAATTAATCAACTGCAACCGTGACTCGTAAAAATACGATTTACACATCTTAGGTTAACGAGCTAGTTCTAACGACGACCGTACTTACGCTACATATCCATGTTGTCGAATAAGTCATTATTTCCCAACAAATATTTTAGTTATATAAACCCAAGTTGTTTCTTTATTTCATTCTATTGATTTAATCATTATTCGAATTAGAGCATCATTATCTATCTAGCGAACTAATTATTCTGGTGCTACAAAAATTACAATGAGCAGCTAATAATGTTAGTAATTTACTGTAAAATTTTTAGAGTCAACACTATCACCGATTTATCACAGAAATTCCTACAAGTTCCCATTTTAACAATTCTAAATATTTTGAAATAATTAGAGCAACCCTAAAAATATACCGAATCTATGTGAGCAAAATACACTATTAGATAGATCATGATTTTAAAAACTTAACAAAATTAGTTTCATAATTTTTAGACTCCTAAATAATTTTATATTTAAATAACAAAATAAGCCTAGAATTTATATTATGAAATCTTCTCTAATTCCTTGGAAAAACGAAAGGAGTACTGCGGCCCAAAAGGCCCACGGCAAGCGCGACCTCAGCGAGGCCCGCGACTGGCGAGCTGGCTCGGCCCGCAGGCGCACAACGCGTGGCAACGGACGGCCCAAGCGGGGACGAGCGCGAGCGGCCCAACAAGGCGCGACAACGGCGCGGGCGGCCCAAGCGCGACAGTCAGCGGCAGGCCAGCCCAGCAAGCCGGCCCACGGGGAAGAATCCAGTGACGGCGGCACCACTTTGCGAAAAGGCCCCTGTACTATCTTAAATTTACCCCGCAGTACTCTAGACACTAGTCAACACTATTAACATGAGTCACGTTTTTCGCACTGAGAACCCTGTATTGGTTTGTATTCGCTCTATCTCACCTTCTCAAAACAGAGCACTCAGCAGAGCCACCGGTCGGCAGTGGCGGCAACGGCGCTATGGGGCCGGGGAAGGCACGGTGGCGATGGAGGCGGTGCAGGGGCAGCGAGGGCACCAGCCGCTCTTGTGGGCGCTGGCAGCATGGCCATGGGTGGCCCGAGGCAGCCTCGCCACGCACCCACGCGAGCGACCATCGGGCTACGGCGGTGTGACCCAGCAAGGCCTACTAGAGGACACGCGAGGCAGCGGCGGGCGGCCATGGTACACCGGGGGGGCTATGTAGCGGACCTAGCTAGCATGAGGTTGACATCGACACGGCCCACGGTGGCCCACGGCACGGCGGCGGAGGTGAAACAGAGCCGCGCGCGGATGACAGCAGGGCGGCCTAGTGCAGGTGTGGGGGCGGCTCGTCGGCGGGGCACTACGGACGAGAGGCGCGCGGATCGGGCGGAGCTCCACGGGGCATCAAGCGCAAGCAGGGCCAGTTGCGAAGGACGAGCAATGAGGATGGCCACGCGAGGTGCGGGCACACTCAGGGAGCAAAGCAGCAGTGCGGCCGGTGCTCTGCTGTGGCGAGGAGCGAGGAGGCCAGAGGGCGGCAGCGGCAGCAATGGCTCCATGGCTCCATGGCTCAGTTTATCAAAGCCCTATAAGATAGGTAACACTTTTGTGGGAGGAAGAGGAGGGCGTCGGTGCGGAGCGCTTGCGCATGCTCGTGAGGGAGGAAAGGGGAGAGATGACGGGAGGCGATGACGACTGTGGCCCAGCGGCGTAGTAAAGAGAGGAAGAGCGGATGGAGGCCAGGAAAAAGCAGAGCGAGAGCAGCAGCTTGGCGTCCTCAAGAAGTAAGGGTAGGGGCAATAGCAGCGGTGAAAGCTCTAGTTTGGTTTTGGTTAATTGATGAAACCCTAAGTGCTAACCTAGTTTATCAAAGTGATTATAAGATAGGTAACACTACTCCAAGTGATGAAGCAATGGCGAAGATCATGACGATGGTGATGGCATGGTGATGATCAAATGCTTGAACTTGAAAAGAAGAAAGAGAAAAATAAAAGGCTCAAGGCAAAGGTATAAATTGTAGGAGCCATTTTGTTTTAGTGATCGAGATACTTAGCTAGTGTGATCATATTTAGGATCGATAGCCGTACTATTAAGAGGGGTGAAACTTGAATTGAAATGCGGTTATCAAAGTGCCACTAGATACTCTAACTCATTGCATATGCATTTAGGATCTAGTAGAGTGCTAACACCCTTGAAAATGCTTGTGAAAATATGCTAACACATGTGCACAAGGTGATACACTTGGTGGTTGGCACATTTGAGCAAGGGTTAGAAACTTCACCGGCGGAGTGTCCGGACAGTTTGACGGTGCCATCGGCGCCCTATATAGAAAAGACAAGGGTTCATAGAGTGACCGGACGCTGGTGGTGCAGTGACCGGACGTTGGGTTCAAAGTTCGGTCAGTGACAGCAGTAAGCACACGGTCTCGGTCTTGTGACTGGACGCTGGCGTGTAAACTGACCGGACGCACATAGTCTGAGTCCGATCAGTGCTGACGTACACTGATGTGAGGCGCACAGAGGAAACGTTGAGTGACCGGACGCAGGGTGAGTCTGGTCGAGCATGACCGGACGCGTCTGATCGTGAAATTTCGCGTTTGGAACCTTACTAGAAATGATCGGACACTAGGGTCCTACATCCGGTCACTTTCTAACTAACGTGTCCGGTCATCACTTGACTATTGAGATCGGGCGATCGGCGTTTGAAGCCGATGACACGTGGCATGCATCGCATGACCGGACGCTGAGGTCTAGCGTCCGGTCAATATGACCGGAGCGTCCGGTCACCCCACGTTGTGCCCAGTGAAGGGGTACAATGGCTCTATTTCATGGGGGCTTCTATTTAAGCCCCATGGCCGGCTCAAGCTCACCCTCTTGGCCATTTGCATCGATATATCAACCTTGTGAGCTTAGCCAAAGTCCTCCTACTCATCTCTATCATTGATTCATCATCTTTATGAGATTGGGAGAGAATCCAAGTGCATTGCTTGAGTGATTGCATCTAGAGGCACTTGGTGTTTGTGTTTTGCTATGGGATTCGCTTGTTACTCTTGGTGGTTGCCACCACCTAGATGCCTTGGAGCAGCAGAGGAGGATTGGCACGAGTTGGTGATTGTTCGTGGCCATCTCCGGTGATTGTGAGGGGATTTGTACCTTCCCCGGCGGAGCGCCGAAAGGTAACTCTAGTGGATTGCTCGTGTCATTGAGTTACCTCACTTGTGGGTAGGTTCTTGTGGTGTCCAATTGTGTGGACAAGGTTTGTGCTACACCTCTTAGCCATCGAACCACCAAGTGTTGGTCGACAAATGGGGACGTAGCGTGTTGGCAAGCACGTGAACCTCGGGAGAAAATTGGTTGTCTCTTGACCTTTGGTATTCTCCCGGTGATTGATAAAGTATTCATCTTGTGATTGGTTCACTCCTCTATGCGGCGGTATAATCACCTCACTTACTCATTTACATTCCCGCAAACTAGCTATATCAAGCTCTTTAGTGTAGCTAGAATTGAGAGCTTGCTTTGTGGATTAAATTCATCTAGTGGAGCTCTTTAGTGTAGCAATTGTGAGAGCTCTTAGTGAGTAGTGACCTAGTGAAGTGTGTGCCTAGTGATCATAACAACTAGAATTATTGGATAGGTGGCTTGCAACCCTTGTAGAGCTAGAGCAAGTTTGTATTTCGCTATTTGTTATACTAATCAAATTGCTCTAGTTGATTTGTAAATTTTAAATAGGTTATTCACCCCCCCTCTAGCCATATTAGGACCTTTCAAGTGGTATCAGAGCCATGGTCACCATTTGATTGAAGGCTTAACAACCTCGGTGTCAAATTATGGCTCAAGTTGTGTTCAACCATGTGGGGGCAAACCACCGTTCTTTGATGGCACATGCTATGATTATTGGAAGAGAAAGATGAGGATGTATTTTGGTTCAATCAATGATCAAGTATGGGAAGTGACAGAGAATGACTATGCTATCATTGATCCCGATGACCCCACCAACCAAGACAAGACCAACAAGCAATGCAATATAATGGCTCTCAACACCATATACAATGCCATTGATTCCAAGGTGTTTGAGCAAATCAAGGATTGTGAAAGAGCAAATGAGGTGTGAAGGAGATTGGAGGAAACATATGAGGGCACACCGGCGGTGAAGAGTGCTAAGTTGTACATTCTCAAGGATAAGTTGACAAGCTTCAAGATAAAGGAAGAGGAAAGCATTCCGGAAATATTCCATCGGTTGCGATTGATTGTAAATGACTTGAAGGCCTTGGTGTAAGGTCGAGATGGCGGACTAGAGGAGGGGTGAATAGTCCTTTCTAAAATTAATCACGTCAGCTAACCGAAACAAGTGCGGAATTAAAACTATCGATCTAGCCAAGACTACACCCCTTTATTTATGTTCTCTATCACCTTCCAAAGATACTAATTAAGCAACAAAGGTGTCGGGCTAGCTAGAGCTCACATAACCAATTCTAGAAGCAAGGTCACACAAACCTATGCCACTAGTACTTTAAGCAACAAGGGAGCTCCTACACATGCTAGTAAGCAAAAGCACAAAGCCACCTAATGCTTACTAACAATGCTCAATAACAAGGCAACCAATGTCAAATTAGAGAGCGCAACTACTTAGCTACATAAACTAAGCAATATGACTAACAAGGTTACACAAACCAAATTAGCCACGCAAGGGAGTTACTTCTATGCTACACAAGCAAGAAGATAACTAGTAAGCTACACAAGCTAACTAATTACAAGAGCAACTACACAAACACAATGTATATGAAATGTAAATACAAGCTTGTGTAACGAGGATGCAAACCAATGGGAAGAAAAAGGTTGACACGGTGATTTTTCTCCCGAGGTTCACGTGCTTGCCAACACGCTAGTCCCCATTGTGTCGACCGCTCACTTGGTGGTTCGGCGGCTAATTGGCATCACCCGCCAAGCCCGCACGTCGAGCACCGCAAGAACCTACCCTAGAAGTGAGGGTAGCTCAATGACACGCTTTACTAAAGTTGCTCTTCGCGGCTCCCGTGGGGCAAGCACAGGAGCGCCACACAAGCTCCTTGCGGGCTTCGACGGAGACCACCACCAAGACGTCTAGGAGGTGGCAACCTCCAAGAGTAACAAGCACCACCGGCTTGCAACTCGATCACCTAGTGCCACTCGATGCAACCTCACGATGCAATTGCACTAGAATCGCTCACTCACACAATCGGATGATCACTATCAAGTATGTGTGAGATGGAGGGCTCCCAAGCACTACCACACAAGCCACCAAGGCTCTAGTGTGCTCAGCTCCTGGCCCAAGGCCGACCATGGCTTCTATTTATAACCCCACGAACAAATAGAGTCGTTACCCCTTCACTGGGCAAAAGTCGGGATGACCGAACGCTCCGGTTCGATCAACCGGACGCTGGACCTCAGCGTCCGGTCACACGATACTCGCCACGTGTCCCCTCCTTCAAACGTTGTTCTTCCAATCTCAACAGTCATCTGACGACCGGACGTAGCAGCTTCAACTGACCGGACGCTGAGCCTCCAGCGTCCGATCATTTCCAATAAGATTCCAGAAATGATATTTCATGACCGGACGCGTCCGGTCGATCGCGATCGGACGTAGCACCAACGTCCGGTCACTCTCCAGCTTCTGCTCTACCTGCGTCACCATACGTCAGCTCTGACCGGACGCATACAGCCAGCGTCCGGTCATTGCGTGACCAGAGTCTGGTCCACTCTGTGGGACCTTTCTCACCTCCATTTCATCACCGAGTTGATCCACATCAACTCCAACTTCATCTCCTTTGTAAATGTGCCAACACCACCAAGTGTACACCATCATGTGTATGTGTGTTAGCATTTTCACAATCATTTTCCAAAGGATTAGCCACTCAACTTGCCACACTACTCAATCCTAGCGATGATGCAAAGTTAGATCACTCGAGTGGCACTAGATGACCGATATGCAAACAAGTTTGCCCCTCTTGATAGTACGGCCATCTATCTTAAATTCGGTCATAAACTTCTCTACACACCTATGACCGGTGAAATGAAATGCCCTAGGTTATACCTTTGCCTTGCACATTCCATTCCATCTCCTCCAATATCGATGCAACACATGCACCAACATGATCAATAATGATATGATCCACTTCATATCATCATGTGATCTTGTTGGTTCATCGATCTTGACTTCACTTGCTTGTCACCGTTGCCTTCGTCCATCGGCGCCAAGTCTTGCTCAAGCTTCACCGCCATGCGGTCCATCGCTCCAAAGCCTCCGACTTGCCCTTCACGCTTGCAACCGGTCCAACAAGCCAAGTCTTATCTTGATCTTCTCCACCTTGATCACATGACTCAATGTCATGTCTCATTTGCAATAAGCTCCTTCATCATCACATGTGTGAGCTTTGCAATATCTCCAAGCCATTTTCACCTTCATGGCATATGTTGCTCACACACATGTACCTATGGACTAATCACCTGTGTATCTCACTTAAACATAATTAGTCCACCTAGATTGTCACTCAATTACCAAAACCACACAAGGACCTTTCACTTGGGAGAGAAGATCAAGGATGATAATGTCTCTTATCGGTTCTTGATGTGCTTACCTCCAAGATTTGAGATGTTGAGATTGCTTATCATAAGAGGAGGACTGAAGGAGATTACCCCTAGCCAAGTACTAGGTGATGTCATGACCCAAGAGACATACCGTGTGGAAAGAGAGGGGGATGACAAGAAGGAAGAAGAAGACAAGAAGAAGAAGAGTATAGCATTCAAGGCTAGCTCATCATCATCCAAGAACAAGGGCAAGTCCAAGAAAGAATCAAGTGATGATGATGATCTTAGTAATATTGATGATGAAGCTATGGCCCTCTTTGTACGCAAGATGGGAAAATTCATGAAGAAGAAGGGCTATGGTGCAAGAAAGAGAAGAGATCACACCAAAAGCAAAGAATATGTGAGAAGATGCTACAATTGCAAGAGTCCCGATCACATTGTAGCAAATTATCCCTACAATAGTGACAATGATGAGGATGAGAAGAAGAAGCACAAGAAGGATAAGAAAGAAAAGAAGGAGAAGAAGGAGAAGAGAATGACCTTCCAAAAGAAGAAGGGTGGAGGCTATGTGGTCACTTGGGATAGTGATGGCTCTTCAGATAGTGATGACTCTAGTGATGATGGCAAGAAATCTATCAAGAAAGCACTAGCAAGCATCGCCATCAACAACAAGCCCTCCATCTTCGACACTCCATCGACATGCCTCATGGCAAAGCCTACAAAGGTAAAATATGATATGAGTGATGATGATCAATGTGAAAGTGATACTTGTAGGAGTGATGATGATGAGGAGGAGTATTCCAAAGAGGAGCTTATGGACATGTGTGAGCAAGTGCATACTTGCTTTGAGATGAAGAGAAATGAGTGCAAGGAATTGAACAAGAAAGTCAAATTTCTTGAGCAATCCCTTGATGAGCTCAATGCCACTCATGAGAGGCTAATGGAAGCCCATGAGAAGCTTGGCAAAGCTCACTTTAAGCTTGAGAAAGCTCACTCCTCTCTTATCGAGCAAGACAAGAAGGAGGAGGCCAAGAAGAAGCAAGTGATCGTGTCTTGTGATGTGGGACTAACATGTGATCTTATTGATGAATCTTTTTATAAGCCCATTATAGTTGCTCCCACTAATACTTCTTGTAGCACTACTACTTCTACTTCACCTTTGTGTGATGGTCTCACTTGTGATGCCTCATTAATGGTGGAAAATAAGACCCTCAAGAAGGAGGTGAATGAGCTCACTCGTGCCTTAGGCAATGCCTATGGTGGAGTTGCCCGCTTGCTAAAGTGCTTGGGTAGCCAAATATTTTCTCTCAACAAAGAGAGATTAGGCTATACCCCCAAGAAAGGCAAGGCGGCCTTTGTCACTCCCAAAGTTAGCTTTGTGAAGGACAATGGTCGGTTTTACAATAGATGCAAGCAAGTTGAGCATATAGAGCAATATTGCAAGACTAACAAGAACAAGCAATCTTATGTATCCTCAATTAAATTTGATTCTTGCTGCATGCTTTTTAAGGGTGCCAATGGTGTGAAGGCTAAGTTCATTGGTACACCAATTGTAGGCCCAAAGAAGAAGGTCATTTGGGTACCAAAGACCTTGGTAACTAACCTTCAAGGACCCAAGCAAGTTTGGGTACCTAAAAGGAATTGATCTTCTTTTGTAGGTCAATTATAAAGCCGGAGGAAAGGCATTGGGTGCTTGATAGTGGGTGCACACAACACATGACCGGTGATCCAAGAATGTTCAATTTAATCAATGAAAACAAGAGCAATGGGATTGATAGCATCACATTTGGTGGCAATGGCAAATGCAAGGTCAAAGGGCTTAGTAAGATTACAATATCCAATGACTTGAGCATTTCAAATGTGCTACTAGTAGAGAGCTTGAACTTCAACCTATTGTCGGTAGCTCAATTATGTGATCTTGGTTTCAAGTGCATATTTGATGTGGATTATGTAGAGATTATAAGTGTAGATGGCTCTAACTTGATATTCAAAGGATTTAGATATGAGAATCTATACTTAGTTGATTTCAATGCTAGAGAAGCTCAATTGTCAACATGTTTGATCACTAAGTCTAGCATGGGTTGGTTATGGCATAGAAGGGTTGGTCATGTTGGAATGAAACAATTGAATAAGTTGATCAAGCATGATTTAGTTAGAGGCTTGAAACATGTCACATTTGAAAAGGATAAGCTATGTAGTGCATGTCAAGCCGGAAAGCAAGTTGGTAACACACATCCTAAAAAGAGCATGATGAGCACATCTAAGGCATTTGAGTTGATGCACATGGACTTGTTTGGACCAACCACATACACTAGCATTGGTGAAAACAAATATGGATTTGTGATTGTGGATGATTTCACTAGATACACATGGGTGTTCTTTCTTGTTGACAAGAGTGATGTGTTTGCAACATTCAAATTATTTGCCAAGGGCATTCACAATGAGTTTGAAACAACCATCAAGAAAGTGAGAAGTGACAATGGAAGTGAGTTCAAGAACACAAGAATTGATGAGTTATGTGATGAATTTGGAATTATACATCAATTCTCGGCCAAGTACACTACACAATCAAATGGCCTAGTTGAAAGAAAGAATAGAACTTTGATTGACATGGCAAGATCAATGTTGAGTGAGTACAATGTGAGTCATTCATTTTGGGCCGAAGCAATCAACATGGCTTGCTATAATAGCAACCGACTCTATTGTCACCCCATGATGGAGAAGACACCTTATGAGCTATTGAATGGAAGAAAGCCCAACATAGTATACTTTTGGGTTTTTGGTTGTAAATGCTATATATTGAAGAAAGACACTAGATTGAGCAAGTTTGAAAACAAATATGATGAAGGTTTCTTGTTTGGTTACTCCACTACTAGCAAGGCTTATAGAGTTTGGAATTTGGCTAGTGGTACTCTTGAGGAGGTTCATGATGTGGAGTTTGATGAAACAAATAGTTCCCAAAAGTAAGATGAGAATCTAGATGATATAAGAGGCACTCAATTAGTCAATGCAATGAAGAACATGGATATTGGTGATATAAGGCCTAGAGAGGTGATTGATGTTAAAGATGATAAGAATCAAGTGCTCTCTAACTCAAATGTGCAAGCTAGTGGTTCTCATGATCAAGTTCAAGCAAGAACAAGTGATGACAAAGTGCAAGATCAACAACAAGTGGCTAGTTCATCATCTCAACCAAGTGATCAATCAAATGCAAGCAATCAAGTGCAAGTGCTTCAACCAACCAATGTTGCAAGAGATCATCCATTGGACACTATAATTGGTGATATTTTAAGAGGTGTGCAAACTAGATCAAGATTGGCTTCATTTTGTGAGTACTTCTCATTTGTGTCATCCATTGAACCTAAGAAGATAGATGAAACTTTGAAGGATATTGATTGGGTCAATGCTATGCATGAAGAGCTAAACAACTTCACAAGAAATCAAATATGGGAGTTAGTTGAGAGGCCTAAGGATCATAATGTGATTGGAACCAAGTGGGTCTTTCGGAATAAGCAAGATCAAGATGGGATAGTAATAAGAAACAAAGCAAGATTAGTGGCTCAAGGTTACACTCAAATTAAATGTCTTGACTTTGCAGAAACATATGCCCCCGTTGCAAGATTGGAAGCAATTAGGATCTTGTTAGCCTATGCTTGTGCCCACAACATCAAGTTGCACCAAATGGATGTGAAGAGTGCATTTCTCAATGGGTACATCAACGAGCTTGTGTATGTTGAGCAACCTCCCAATTTCGAAGATGAAAAGAAACCCAACCATGTTTACAAGTTGAGAAAGGCTTTGTATGGATTGAAACAAGCACCAAGAGCATGGTATGAGAGATTGAGAGATTTCCTACTCTCTAAGGGATTCAAAATGGGAAAGGTTGACACCACTCTCTTCACCAAGAAGCTTAGAAATGACTTGTTTGTAATGCAAATCTATGTTGATGATATCATATTTGGGTCAACAAAATTCAAGATTTTTGTGAAGAGTTTGGCAAGATGATGGCAAGTGAGTTTGAGATGTCCATGATTGGAGAGCTTAGTTACTTCCTTGGTCTTCAAATCAAGCAAATGAAGAATGGCACATTTGTGAGTCAAAGCAAGTACATCAAGGACATGCTCAAGAAGTTTGGAATGGATGATGTTAAAGCTATTAGTACACCAATGGGAACAAGTGGAAGCTTGGATAGTGATGCTAGTGGCAACATGGTGGATCAAAAGATGTATCAGTCTATGATTGGAAGCCTACTCTATGTGACCGCATCAAGGCGGATGTGATGTTTAGTGTATGTATATGTGCTAGATTTCAAGCCTCACCAAGAGAAAGTCATTTGAAGGCAACGAAGAGAACATTGAGGTACTTGAAATATACACAAAATATTGGATATTCAGACTCCGATTACGCGGGATGCAAAGTTGAGAGAAAGAGCACATCGGGCACATGTCAACTATTGGGAAGATCACTTGTGTCTTGGTCATCAAAGAAGCAAAATAGTGTAGTACATTTCGGTCGGTAGTTGTTGTGCTCAATTACTTTGGATGAAGGCTACTTTGAGTGATTTTGGAATCAAATTTAAGCAAGTTTCATTGCTATGTGACAATGAAAGTGTCGTAAAGCTCACCAATAATCTGGTTCAACATTCAAGAACAAAGCATATTGATGTCTGCCATCATTTTATAAGAGATCATCAACAAAAAGGGGACATTTGCATTGAGAGTGTGGGCACCGAAGATCAACTTGCCGATATCTTCACCAAGCCACTTGATGAGAAGAGGTTTTGCAAACTAAGGAATGAATTGAACATACTTGACTTTCTCTAATATGTGTTGATGCACCCCCACTTATATGACATGCCTCTCCTTCGAGCAATCCAAGGTAAAAGTTGATTGGCATGACATACATCCTTGCTAAGGACATGTTTAGTGCATCTAGACATATTTCACATTTGAATAGGCTTATTCATGAAAATCAAATGAATTTGATGCTTCTATGGTACCACTATTGCTTGTATGCTTGAAATGATCTAGTGGTAGCATATGACATGTTTGTGGGCTTGTGAACCTAGTGTTTGATCTAGAAAATAAGCTATAAGTGTTTAACTCAATATGGTACAAGATAACCCTTATTTGGAGGTGTGAAGAAGCTTGTCCTTGGATCAAACCGAGCTAAATATCTTTTGCAAGTGATCTAGATTGAACCAAATTGGGAAAATGATCCTCATTTCACATGGTTTCCCCCAACCTATCTATAATTTGAGCTCACCTTTTGTGCTAATTGTTGACAAAGGGGGAGAGAAACTTCCAAAGATAATAAGATAGGAGGAGCAAACAAATGAAAACAAAAGAAATGACTTTGTAAGGGGATCAATAAAAAATGCACACAAGTAGGGGGAGCAAGCTCATAAACTTGTATGTTGCATTTGAATGTGCATTTCATATATTTGCTTGCATAGCACAAGATTTAAATTTCAATATCTATGCTTGTGTGGTGTATGCTAGTTATAGGCTTGAATGGTAAAATGAAAAACTAGCTTGCATAGGCTAAAGTAACTAGACTCATGTTCATCGTATAGAAACTAGACCCTTGTTTGTAATGTTTATCTCATGGGGTATTCTAGTTTTTGTGTATGTCTAGTTACTAATGGTGCTAAGGATGGTATATTGGTGCACTCCGATTGGTATTGAAAGCATCTAGGCCCCTAAGTGGATTTCGGTGATTAATGTCAATACAAGATTACTATGACTAACGTGTGTTTTGCAGAGGCAATTAAGTTAGGTCATGGTAATAGAGATCGATTGGGCAATTGAGGTTGTCATGCCCCTTCGATGGAAATCGTTTCGGTTTTCAAAGGATGGACGACAAGGTTAAGGATAACTAGTTCTAAGTGTCAATTGAAGTTGGAGAGACACTTAGAGTAGTTTAGGACTTTGTTTTTCCTTTGGCCGTACTATGAAGGGGGGTATGAACGGGTAGCTTGACCTAGTTGAGTCTAGTGAGTTAGGTGTGGTGCACACTTGTTAAAACTAGCTCTAGGTAGCTCCTATGAATGCCTAAGATCCTTTGGAGCTAACTTCATTCACATATGATCGAAAGTTGGAAGTGAATGGAGGGTCAAATACTGACCGGACGCTGGCTCCGGTGCGACCGGACGCTGGCCGCAGGGTCCGGTCAGTTCATTTGACTGAGGAGAACAAGTCTGGAGTGACCGGACGCTGGAAGGTCGTGTGACCGGACGCTGAAGGCCAGCGTCCGGTCGACTCCAGTAAGGGTTCAGACTTGAGAAAGTGTGACCGGACGCGTCCGGTCGTTTACAGTAAGCATCCAAGAGCGACCGGACGCGTCCGGTCGGTACCGACCGGACCCTGACAGCGTCCGGTCATCACGTGAAAACTGTTGCGCAGGTTGAACTGACCGGAGCGTCCGGTCAAAACGATCGGAGCGTCCGGTCACCCCGCAGAAGCTCATAACGGTTCATTTTTCAGGCTGCCTTATAAATAGTTGCTCCACTCGTGAGTGGAGTTACTTTTGCTTATTCCAACAGCTGAGAAACACGTTTGTGAGTGCCAAGAAGAGCAAGGTCCTAGTGAGGTGTTTGTGATTTGAGAATCCAAGAGTGAAACCTCATTAGTGAATCAAGAGTAGACAAGTGTGCATCCATCTTCTCATTAGGCTTCGCGTGGTCAAGTGAGAGTTCATGCTTGTTACTCTTGGTGATCGCCATCACCTAGATGGCTTGGTGGTGATTGGGAGCTTGGTGATCACCCGGCGGAGCTTGTGGGTGACCCAACTCAAGTTGTGAGCGGTTTTGGGTGATTCGCCGCGACGGAGTGTCGAAGAATCAACCCGTAGAGAGCACTTGATCCTTGCGCGGATCAAGGGGGAGCTACACCCTTGCGCGGGTGCTCCAACGAGGACTAGTGGGGAGTGGCGACTCTCCGATACCTCGGCAAAACATCGCCGCGTTCCTTTCTCTCTCTATTTACTTTGAGCACTTACTTTGAGTATTTACTTTGAGCAATTCAATACTTGTTTCACATCCATAGAATTGCTTGCTAGAGTAAGTTTGGAACATAGGTTGCGAGGTTGTTGTGCATTAGTTTGATATAAACACTTTTCTAGGCACAAGGGGTTAATTGGGCTATCCGTAGGATTTGATTATTGTAAGAAAATTTAGAATTAGCCCAATTCACCCCCCCCTCTTGGGCATCTTGATCCTTTCAATTGGTATCAGAGCCTCGTGCTCACATTTTTAAGCCTAACCGCTTAGAGCAAGATGTCTCACGGGGATAGACCTCCTCCTATCTTCGAGGGGGATGATTTTCCATATTGGAAAATTCGCATGGAGGCTTACCTAGAAGCTCTAGATGTTGGAATTCTTAGAGCCGCCTTTCAAGGGTTCCCAACACCTAAGAATGCCGCACAACTTCAAGGCGATGAAGTAAACTATGAAAAATGGAATGCAAAGGCTCGCAACACCATCTTTAGAGGCTTTTGCAAAGATGTGTTCAATCATGTAAGGAACCACAAAGACGCCCATGCACTATGGTCGGACATTTGTGCGCTCCATGAGGGAACCAAGAGTGAGCGTGAGGAACGCTATCATCTTGTGATTAAAAAGCTAAATTCTTTTGAGATGCTTCCCAAAGAAAGTGCAAATGAAATGTATTCTCGTTTGAATGTTCTTGTAGAGGAAGTCAATGGGCTTGGACTTACTCAAATGTCACCATCCGACGTTTTGGAAAGATCTTGAGTGTCCTCTCCATTGACAAATATGGGCACATTGTGACCGTGCTACATCAAGGTGATCTTTCCGCCGCTACACCGACACAAATCTTGGGAAAGATCAATGCTCATGAGATGTACATGCACATCACGCCACAAGATGGCTCAACCTCTACAAAGAAGAAAGAGAAGGACTTAGCATTCAAAGCTAGCCAAGATAAGGGCAAGGCAAGACTTGAGTATGAGAGCTCAAGTGATGAAGATGATGAAGAAAGTCTTGCTCTCATGGTGAAAAAGACCGCCAAGATGCTAAATAAGCTAAATAAGAGTGGCATCAAGTTTGACGGCAAGAAGAAGAAGTTCTTCACTAGCTCAAGAAGAAAGCCAATCTCCAAGATGGATTGCTACAATTGTGGCAAACTTAGCCACCTAGCTCATCAATGCACAAAGCCCAAGAAAGACAAGTTCAAGAACAAGGGCAAGAAAGATGATTCAAGTGATGAAGATGAAAAGAAAAAGAACAAGTCATACAAGAAGAGAGATGGCAAAAAGAGAGACTTCTACAAGAAGAAGAAGAGTGGCAAGGCCTATATTGTCGGTGATTGGCTCACGTACATTGATTCATCAAGTGGTTCATCTGATGATGAGAGTGGCAATGAGAAGGTGGCCGCCATTGCTATTGATCTTGCATCCTCACCGCCACCATCGCCACCATCCTCTACACACCTATGCCTTATGGCCAAGGGTGAACGCAAGGTAACTAAGAGTGATGATAGTAGTGATGATGATAGTGATAGCGATGATGATTCACCCACATATGATGATCTTGTCAAAATATTAAGAAAATACACTAAGATCATTAGAAAGAGTAGAGCTATAAATGAAAAGCTTGATGCTAAAAATGATTCACTCTTAGCTAAGTGTGATCCATTAGAAAAGGCTAATGATGAGCTCAAAGAAACAAATGATTCTATAACATCCAAACTCAAGGAGCTCAAATCTTCTAAGAAAGAGCTTAAAGATAAACATGATAAACTTGAGTGGGTGCACAATGAGCTTATCATTAGTCACAACAAGCTAAAAGATGAATATACAACTCTAAAGATCAATTATGATACCCTTGTTATTGCACAAGAATTCTTACCAAATGAGCCACATGTTGCTACTAACCATGTTGTTAAGATTGATATAGCTACCTCATGTGATGATTTAATTGATGAGAGCATTAAGCATGGATCTAGTAGCAAAGGCAAGCAAGTGGTTGAGTGCAATGACTATGATGAGTATGTCAAGCTCAAGAGTAACCATGAAAAGCTCATGAAAGATCTTGAAGAGATGAAAAGTCACAACACCATTGTGCTAGAAACTCTTGATCATGACAAAGAGTTGATCCTTGAGAATGAAAAGCTCAAAGAAGAAAACAAGAAACTCAAGGAAGAGAAGAACAATGATATTCTCAAGGAAGAGAACAAGAAGCTCAAGATGGAGAAAGAGCATCTCAAGGTGGGATTGAGCAAGTTTGCTAGAGGCAAGCATCTCCAAAGTGAGCTACTCATGAATACCGTCATGAAGATGGATAGAAGTGGCATTGGTTATATGGCAAGTGTAGAGAAGAAGAAGGCTCAAGCTCAACACCAACAATCAAAGCCAAAGCTAAAGCCAAAGAGATCTTTTGAGTGTGGACAAGAAGGCCACTTTGCTCATGAGTGTCAAACTCCACCACCACAACCCTTGCCCAAGCATGCTAGACCCTTTGCTTTCGATGCTCACTACATGCTTAGAAAAGATTCTAGTGGAAAGATGAAAGTCATGTTCTTAGGACCCCCCAACAAGAGTAGGCCTAAGAAGATTTGGGTGGCTAAGTCACTTGTTGAGAAGGTGAAGGGCCCTCAACAAGTTTGGATCCCTAAAGCTTGAATCTCTTGTGTGTAGGTGAACTACAAGACCGGTGGAAGTCATTGGGTTATTGATAGTGGTTGCACTCAACATATGACCGGTGATCCTCGTATGTTCACCTCACTAGATGAAGAGGTAGATGGACAAGAGAAAATAACATTTGGAGATAATTCAAAGGGCAAGGTTAAAGGATTGGACAAAGTGGCAATATCAAATGATCATTCCATCTCCAATGTACTCTATGTTGCCTCATTGAGTTTCAACTTGCTATCGGTTGGGCAATTGTGTGATCTTGGCTTCCAATGCTTATTCACCGAGAAGGAAGTTGTTGTATCCAAAGTAGATGACAAACAAGTGATATTTAATGGATTTAGATACAACAATTTATATCTAGTTGACTTCACCTCCGAAGATGCAAACTTGAAGACTTGCCTATTCACTAAAACAACACTTGGGTGGCTATGGCATAGAAGACTTGCTCATGTTGGGATGAGCTCACTCAAGAAGCTTATGAAGAATGATTTGGTGAGAGGGTTGAAGGATGTGAAGTTTGAGAAGGACAAGCTTTGTAGTGCATGTCAAGCCGGCAAGCAAGTTGCAAACACTCATCCAACCAAAGCTTTCATGTCAACCACAAGAGTGCTAGAACTCCTACACATGGATTTATTTGGACCAACAACATACAAGAGTTTGGGAGGAAATCTCTATTGTCTTATGATTGTGGATGACTACTCAAGGTATACATGGGTGTTCTTCCTTCATGACAAATCCGAAATTGCATCTTGTTTCAAGAAGTTTGCCAAGAGAGCTCAAAATGAATTTGAAGTGAAGCTCAAGAAGATAAGAAGTGACAATGGCAAAGAATTTGACAACACAAACATAGAAGCTTATTGTGATGAAGTTGGAATCAAACATGAAGTCTCCGCAACCTATACTCCTCAACAAAATGGTGTAGTTGAGAGGAAGAACCGGACTTTGATCACTCTTGCAAGGACAATGCTAGATGAGTACAACACCCCCGAAGTTTTATGGGCGAAAGCAATCAACACCGCATGTTATGCATCCAACCGCCTATTTCTTCAAAAGTTCCTTGTCAAGACACCGTATGAGTTGCTCAATGAGAAGAAGCCGGACGTCTCCTTCTTTAGGGTGTTTGGTTGCAAGTGCTACATCTACAAGAAGCGGCAACACCTAGGAAAGTTTCAAAGACGTTGTGATATAGGTTTTCTTGTTGGTTACTCATTGAAGTCCAAAGCATATAGAGTATTTAATCATGCCACCGGCTTGGTTGAAGAAACATATGATGTGGAATTTGATGAATCTAACGGCTCCCAAGGAGCACATGAGAATCTTGATGATGTAGGTGATGAACTATTGAGGGAGGCTATGAAGAACATTCCGGTGGGAGACATCAAGCCAAAAGATGATGAAGATGATGTACAAGTCATTAACCAACCTTCTTCATCAAATGTACCACAAGATAGCGAAAAAGATGGGAGAGTGGAAAATGAAGATACTCATATCTCTCATGAGCAAGTGGTGGTACAAGCACAACATGTTGATGCTCCACAACCTCCTCCTCAAGTGGTCAATAGAAGAAACACACCTCTCCTACAAGATCATCCACAAGATCTTATCATAGGGAGTCCATCAAAGGGTGTAATGACTCGATCTCAAAAACTTACTTCATTTATTGCTCATCACTCTTTTGTCTCTTGCTATGAGCCTACCAAGGTAGAAGAAGCTCTTAAAGATCCGGATTGGATCAATGCCATGCATGAAGAGTTGAACAACTTCACTCGCAATGAAGTTTGGAATCTTGAAGAGAGACCAAAAGGTGCAAGAGTCATTAGAACGAAGTGGGTATTCCGCAACAAGCAAGATGATCAAGGTGTTGTTGTGAGGAACAAGGAAAGACTAGTTGCAAAGGGGTTCTCTCAAGTTGAAGGTTTAGATTTTGGAGAGACCTTTGCACCGGTTGCAAGATTAGAAGCCATCCTTATCCTTCTTGCATATGCATCACATCATGAAATGAAACTATATCAAATGGATGTGAAAAGTGCATTTTTAAATGGCTTTATAAATGAACTAGTCTATGTTGATCAACCTCCCGGATTTGAAGACCCTAGATATCCTAATCATGTTTATAGGTTGTCCAAGGCATTATATGGGCTTAAGCAAGCCCCAAGAGCTTGGTATGAGCGCCTTCGGGACTTCCTCATTGAGAAGGGCTTCACCATTGGGAAGGTTGACACCACACTATTCACCAAGAAGCTTGATAGGCATATCTTCATTTGTCAAGTATATGTTGATGATATCATCTTTGGATCATCAAATGAAGACTCATGCAAAGAATTTGGTGAGTTGATGTCGAAGGAGTTCGAGATGTCAATGATTTGTGAGCTTACATTCTTTCTTAGTTTTCAAGTCAAGCAAATGAAAGAAGGCATCTTCATCTCTCAAGAGAAATACACAAAAGATCTTCTCAAGAGATTCAAGATGTATGAATGTAAGCCAATCAAGACACCAATGCCTACAAATGGACATCTCGACCTAGATGAGGGAGGTAACCCGGTTGATCAAACTCTCTACCGTTCTATGATTGGTAGCTTGTTATATTTAACCGCATCTAGGCCCGACATCATGTTTAGTGTGTGTATGTGTGCTAGATTTCAAGCTAGTCCTAAGGAAACACATTTAATTGCCGTAAAAAGAATCCTTAGGTATCTTAAGCACACACCAAGCATTGGTCTTTGGTATCCCAAAGGAGCTTTATTTGAATTAATTGGCTATTCTGATTCGGATTACGCCGGATGCAAAGTTGATAGAAAAAGCACATCCGGAGGGTGCCATTTGCTTGGTAGATCACTTGTGTCTTGGTCCTCCAAGAAACAAAATAGTGTGGCTTTGTCCACCGCCGAAGCGGAATACATTGCCGTGGGTGCCTGTTGCGCACAAATATTATACATGAAACAAACTTTGCTAGACTATGGAGTAGTTCTAGAGAAAGTACCTCTTTTGTGCGACAATGAAAGTGCGGTAAAACTTGCAAATAATCCGGTTCAACACTCTCGCACCAAGCATATAGATATCCGCCATCACTTTCTAAGAGATCATGTGGCTAAAAATGATATATCACTAGAAGGTGTAAGATCCGAAGATCAATTAGCGGATATCTTCACAAAACCGCTAGATGAGGCTACATTTTGTAGATTGCGGAATGAGCTAAATGTACTTGATTTTAGTAACTTCACTAAAAATTAAGCTTGTGTTGTCCCTTGCATTCATTGTAATATACAACATGTTTAATTTGTGGCAATGCACATAGGGCTTGTCTCACATGGTTAAGATAACCGCCGAAAAGCGTGTGAAGAAGCTTAACCTTGGATCAAACTTGACAAGCAACTAGATTTACTTATAAGTATTGCATATGCATGAATGTTGTTTTGTCGTTTTGTTCCATTTGTCCTCTTGTTGCCTATTTTCTTCAAAAGAATTATAGCCTAAGGCAAAATATTTTGAAAAATATGAGGGTTTGAGAGAGGTCACTCATCATCCCAATTGGTGTTTATTTGGATCTTTTTCAAGTTGGGACTTGATTGGGAACAAAGCAACATATGAAGGAAGGTTGGAGGTTTGCTGAAAAAGGTGCATCGACGCTTTGCCGGACCGCTATTGTCCGGGGTGTCCGGTCCGGTTCACAGGAGGTGAACTATCTGCCGGCGAAGAGTGACCGGACGCTGCGTCTGTAAGGCGTCCGGTCAGAAGGATTCTCGTCGTCCGGCCGATCAAAGAGTGCATGTTGTATTGACCGACCTCACTGCGTCGGTCATGGACCACCGTGACGCGTCCGGTCCCGATTCCAGAGGATTTGGACCTCTCGAATCGACCGGATGCTGGTGGTAGCGTCCGGTCGCTACTGCCGGAGCGTCGTCCGGCCGATGGATCTCGCACTACTTCAGGACTCTTTTTGGTTTCCTTTTCGTCAACTTTGGGGATTATTTAACCGCAATTGCACTGCTCGTCCTCAACTTGTTTCTACCTAGCCCGAGCCGCCGCCTCCCTTTGCTTTCCATGCAAGACCACCGCACCTTGCCCTTGCCCGCGTCTCCTTGCTAGTGCTCGCCTCCCCTCGTCACCAAGCGCCACCTCGACCTCTCGCTTCGCCACCTCATGCCAAGCGCCACCATGCCCTGCCTCACCGTGCCATTGCAAAGATCACGCCGCCACCTCAAGCCACCATCACGCCAACACCGCCATAGCTCATGGGAGTCGCCTGCCCACGCCTCTGCTCTGCCTCTTGCCGTGTGCCCTAGCCTCATCTCCTCTCTCAGTGAGGCTAGCCCCTTATTTCAATTTCAAATTGAGTAGATCAATTTGCAATACAATGCAATCGATTTTACAAATACTAGGGCCACCAGTTCATCATTGCTCCGTAAACCTAGCCGGCTCCGTGGTTCCCCCAGCGACATCTCATCTTTTCACGGATCGGCGATCGTCGTGTAGAAAGCCATTCGATTCAATTTCGCATCTACATTGCTTTCTCTATTAGGGTTCCGCATCTATTAGCAATATGGTATTTATTTGTATATCCATCTATTCTATCGTCAAATGAAGTCGGTTCCGTTGTGGTTCTTGTGGCGCTTAAGGGTCATCTCGAGCCAAGCTCATGAAAAAGGATCGAGGCCAAGCCTCGAGAGGTTCATTTGTCTGCTGATCCTCATCGCGTCAATTCACCATCTTGTCAGTTCAGATGGCCCGCACCAAGAATGTTGGTGGTGGCCCAGGTGATGATGATCGGAGGCCCCCGCCTCGCTAGCCAGCCGGATCGAAGGGCAAGTCAACCAAGCAGGTGACATCCAAGAAGCGGAAGTACCCCGATGCAGAGACAGTGAGAGCAGCAGCTGTTGTAGAGGCCGCAGAGCGTGCCGAGAGAGGTGGTGCCCGCAGCGGAGTTGTCATTGCAGATCGCCCGGGCCACCAAAGACTTGAGAGTCGTGGATTGAGGATGTTGAGCGTCGTCACGGGAGTCCAGCTGGGACTGCCACGTTTGCAGGACGACGGGTTGCCATTGAGGAGGGTCCGTCAGCAGCGCAGGAGCCAGTGCAGCAGACTCAGGAGAGCGAGCAGGCTCAGCAGACCCAGGAGGCCGAGGAGACAGAGCCGGCACCTCAGCACGCCGCCGCCTGGGATGCACCTGTGTACTAGTCTCACCAAGGCCAATCGACACGGCGGAGGGATCACGCCCTCCACCTAGACCACGTGGTCCACCTCCAAAGGTACACCTCGACTTGAGGGTCGCCACCGCCAGTGAGCAGGTTCAAGAATGCGTTTGCTTTTGTTGAGTTTGAGGTTGGGTTTCCCAGGAGGGATGAGAGAGAGCAAAATGAGGGTTTCTACACGCCATCTGGAGGATTTCTACAATGCTTATCTCAACAAGTGGGGCGGTGTTCGATCTCGAGAGAGTCTGTCAATAGAGTCTATTGTGGCAAGAAATGGAGAGAGCATTCGGCCATACTTGTCATATTTGCCAGGATCGATGATTTGATTGGACTGGACGGGGATATATGTACCATCTTGGGTTCATTAGTTCTATGCTTCACTCTTCATCGATCCACATCACAGTTTATTCACTTTGCTTTCGTGAGGCAAAGACTACAGAGTGACGAGTGGCGGTGGTCGAGAGATACTGAGGCTACAGAGCAGCCTGTCAAGATGCATGAGGTCTGTTATGGACAGCAGAGCCTCAAAGGCGTCCCTCACGGAGGTGTGGTGCCTCCTCATGATTTAGTGCGACATTGCTTTAAGGAGCCTTTTGGAGAGGGGTCGAGGAGGAACCCCAAAGACTTGACTCCCACAAATGAGAGTGCTAGAGGCTATTATTAGGAGGACACCGCTTCCAAAGTTGGGATATAGAGAGGGCTCGACTCGCCATGTCGCTTCTTAATGCCCCGATCAAAAGACAGATGTTGATATCCGGGACCTCCTTCTTTCGAGAGATGGAGGACACTATAGCCGAGGGATTCAAGGGTCGAGGCGCTTCTTTTATCGACCGGATCACGTTTCTTATCCGCAGAGTAGTGCTTGATAAGCCCCCTGGTATGATGGATGAGTATACAAAAGCCACCATAGAGTTCCCACTTACAACCTCACACAGAGGATCGACACACCACTCCTCAAGCACTCCAGACAGCCTGCTAGCTGTCGTCCGACGTGCTAGAGTCCGCAGCTTCAAGAAGATGAGATCATCGAGGGATTGCAAATGACCGAGGAGGAGGAGCTAGAGGCACAGCAGGAGGTGAGCGAGTACAGTGACAGCTCTGACGACGACTACCAGCCTATACCTCAGATGCCTCCACGCAGACACGATGCAGAGGCCGGTAGCTCCAGTTCTGCTCCACCTGCTCCGCAGACAGACCCCGCTCTCATTGCTATTCTTGAGCGGATGCAGAGATCGAACACGACAGCACAAGAGACAACGCCAACTTCAAGACATTTCCAGAGCTCGTCAGACGAGTTTCCAAGCAGCAGCAGCCCTTCAAAGACCAAGATTACTTATGCAAAGCAGCTCAGCTCATGGGATTCATGCAAAGATGTAGTGACAACCATTGGGGTTCCACCGCCACAGCCTTCGCCCGGCTTGCGGAAATCCTACCACTGGACGACTCGGAGTACAGCCCACTGGCTCCAGAGTTAGGGACAGCCTCCATTCGGTTTGCTTCACCGCCTATACAGTGTCCCAAAGGTTTAGCCTTACCTGTGGTAGCCCCAGCCATTCACTCCACTTTAGACGGGCTTCACACCAGCGCCTTCCTCGCTATTCGCACTGAGACGTCGGTCTCCGTGAGTCTTGAGCATCCTTCAATGAGTTGACTGGCATGCCTACTCCGCCTCATATGCATACCGCCGGGTCCATCTACAAGAGCTCCAAAAAAGCGACTACTCAGAGGCTCCCCTCGTCTGTCATCGCCTCGTCCGATCCTCTGACGAGACATTCTTGCGGCTTTCACAGTGGCCTCACACTTCACTTCGAGACCTAGACCGCTTCAATGACACTTCCCGCCACAGAGGGTCACTGCTCAGAGCTCGTGGTCGATGATGATGGTGCCCAGCCCAGGCTTTTTCCCCATGTTCTTCAAATACTGGCTCATCCGTTGTAGCCCCGCCCTAGGTTTTGGTGTTTGACACCAAAGGGGGAGAGGGTGTTCGAGTATGTAGTCTCAGGGGGAGCTACATTTAGGGGGAGCTAGTCATATAGTATTAGCTTATTATATGCATTTGGAGTTTAATTTGTGTGATACACTATTACTTATGCATTCGTGTGTTTACTTTAATGCATACTATTATATATATGTGATAGTGCTATCTACGTGATTGTGATATTTGACAGGTGTGATTTCTACTTTGCATTATCTATATGTCATATCACTTGTGTTATGCTCATTTGTTTTTGCTTTCGCGTTTATACTTCGAAGCAAATGAGCTTTGTTACTTGTACTCATGCTTAATTCATATCCTTTGAGTACACTATGTTGGCTTGGGTCATATAAGCTTGCCTAACTCTTTTGTTCTTAACGACAAAAGCTTATATGAACCAAGCCCTTCAAAAACCTCACTCTTTAACATACTCGAGGTGGTATTGTCATCAATCACCAAAAAGGGGGAGATTGAAAGCATCTAGGCCCCTAAGTGGATTTCGGTGATTAATGTCAATACAAGATTACTATGACTAACGTGTGTTTTGCAGAGGCAATTAAGTTAGGTCATGGTAATGGAGATCGATTGGGCAATTGAGGTTGTCATGCCCCTTCGATGGAAATCGTTTTGGTTTTCAAAGGATGGACGACAAGGTTAAGGATAACTAGTTCTAAGTGTCAATTGAAGTTGGAGAGACACTTAGAGTAGTTTAGGACTTTGTTTTTCCTTTGGCCGCATATGAAGGGGGGTATGAACGGATAGCTTGACCTAGTTGAGTCTAGTGAGTTAGGTGTGGTGCACACTTGTTAAAACTAGCTCTCTAGGTAGCTCCTATGAATGCCTAAGATCCTTTGGAGCTAACTTCATTCACATATGATCGAAAGTTGAAGTGAATGGAGGGTCAAATATCGACCGGACGCTGGCTTCGGCTCGGTGCGACCAAACGCCGGCCGCAGGTTCGGTCGATTCATTTGATCGAGGAGAACAAGTCCGAGGTGACCGGATGCTGGAAGGTCGTGTGACCGGATGTCAAGGCCAGCTGTCCGGTCGACTCAAAGAAGGGTTCGACTTGAGAAAGTGTGACCGGACGCGTCCGTCAAGAGTGACCGGACCACAGGTATCCAAATATCCGGCCGTTTACATATAAGCATCAAGAGCGACGGACGCGTCCCGGTCGGTACCGACCGACCTCGACGGTGTCCGGTCATCACGTGAAAACTGCTACAGGTTGAATCGACGGAAAGCGCCCGATCAAAACGATCGGAGCGTCCGGGTCAAGAAGCTCATAACGGTTCGCTTTTTCAGGCTACCTTATAAATAGTTGCTCCACTCATGAGTGGAGTTACTTTTGCTTATTCCAACAAGAGAAACACGCTTGTGAGTGCCAAGAAGAGCAAGGTCCTAGTGAGGTGTTTGTGATTTGAGAATCCAAGAGTGAAACCTCATTAGTGAATCAAGAGTAGACAAGTGTGCATCCATCTTCTCATTAGGCTTCATGTGGTCAAGTGAGAGTTCGTGCTTGTTACTCTTGGTGATCGCCATCACCTAGACGGCTTGGTGGTGATTGGGAGCTTGGTGATCACCCTTGCTGAGCTTGTGGGTGACCCAACTCAAGTTGTGAGCGGTTTTGGGTGATTCGGCCATGACGGAGTGTCAAAGAATCAACCCAGTGAGAGCACTTGATCCTTGCGCGGATCAAGGGGAGCTACACCCTTGCGCGGGTGCTCCAACGAGGACTAGTGGGGAGTGGCGACTCTCATACCCTCGGCAAAACATCGCCGCTGCCTTTCTCTCTCTATTTACTTTGAGCACTTACTTTGAGTATTTACTTTGAGCAATTCAATACTTGTTTCACATCCATAGAATTGCTTGCTAGAGTAAGTTTGGAACATAGGTTGCGAGGTTGTTGTGCATTAGTTTGATATAAACACTTTTCTAGGCACAAGGGGTTAATTGGGCTATCCGTAGGATTTGATTATTGCAAGAAAATTTAGAATTAGCCCAATTCACTCCCCCTCTTGGGCATCTTGATCCTTTCAGGTATCATGCTTCAAAGGTCCATCTCTTATATCTTAGCATCATTTGGTAGAAATTGTCTCCTATATTTCCTATCTAAGCATATGTGCAAGCTTCAATCCAAACTCTTAGCACATATGTAGGGGGAGCAATTGCTACCAAATAGGATTCATGAAACTTGCCTATATCCATTTACACATGGCATATATGCTTGGGCAAGCAACATGGATTCAATAAAATCTTAATTCATATCTTTGTGTAAGGGTTGTCATCAATTACCAAAAAGGGGGAGATTGAAAGCTCTAGTTTGGTTTTGGTTAATTGATGAAACCCTAAGTGCTAACCTAGTTTATCAAAGTGATTATAAGATAGGTAGCACTACTCCAAGTGATGAAGCAATGGCGAAGATCATGATGATGGTGATGGCATGGTGATGATCAAATGCTTGAACTTGAAAAGAAGAAAGAGAAAAACAAAAGGCTCAAGGCAAAGGTATAAATTGTAGGAGCCATTTTGTTTTAGTGATCGAGACACTTAGCGAGTGTGATCACATTTAGGATCAATAGCCGTACTATTAAGAGGGGTGAAACTCATATCGAAATGTGGTTATCAAAGTGCCACTAGATGCTCTAACTCATTGCATATGCATTTAGGATCTAGTGGAGTGCTAACACCCTTGAAAATGCTTGTGAAAATATGCTAACACATGTGCACAAGGTGATACACTTGGTGGTTGGCACATTTGAGCAAGGGTTAGAAACTTCACCAGCGGAGTGTCCGGACAGTCCGACGGTGCCACCGGTGCCCTATACAGAAAAGACAGGGGTTCACAGAGTGACCGGATGCTGATGGTGCAGTGACTGGACGCTGGGTTCAAAGTCCGGTCAGTGACAGCAGTAAGCACACGGTCTCAGTCTTGTGGTCGGACGCTGGCGTGTAAACTGACCGGACGCTCATGGTCTGAGTCCAGTCAGTACTGACGTACGCTGATGTGAGGTGCACAGAGGAAACGTTGAGTAACCAAACGGAGGGTGAGTCCGGTCGAGCATGACCGGACGTGTCCGATCGTGAAATTCCGTGTTTGGAACCTTACTGGAAACAACCGGACGCTAGGGTCCTGCGTCCGGTCACTTTCTAACTAACACGTCCGGTCATCACTTGACCGTTGAGATCGGGCGATCGGTGTTTGAAGCCGATGACATGTGGCATGCATCACGTGACCGGATGCTGAGGTCCAGCGTCCGGTCAATATGACCGGAGCGTCCGGTCACCCCGCGTTGTGCCCAGTGAAGGGGTACAACGGCTCTATTTCGTGGAGGCTTCTATTTAAGCCCCATGGTCGGCTCAAGCTCACCCTCTTGGCCATTTGCATTGACATAGCAACCTTGTGAGCTTAGCCAAAGCCCTCCCACTCATCTCCATCATTGATTCATCATCTTTGTGAGATTGGGAGAGAATCCAAGTGCATTGCTTGAGTGATTGCATCTAGAGGCACTTGGTGTTCGTGTTTTGCTGCGGGATTCATTTGTTGCTCTTGGTGGTTGCCACCACCTAGACGGCTTGGAGCAGCGGAGGAAGATTGGCACGAATTGGTGATTGTTCGTGGCCATCTCCGATGATTGTGAGGGGATTTGTACCTTCCCCGGCGGAGCGCCGAAAGGTAACTCTAGTGGATTGCTCGTGTCATTGAGTTACCTCACTTGTGGGTAGGTTCTTGCGGTGTCCAATTGTGTGGACAAGGTTTGTGCTACACCTCTTAGCCGCCGAACCACCAAGTGTTGGTCGACAAACGAGGACGTAGCGTGTTGGCAAGCACGTGAACCTCGGCAGAAAATTGGTTGTCTCTTGCCCTTTGGTATTCTCCTAGTGATTGATAAAGTATTCATCTTACGATTGGTTCACTCCTCTACGCGGCGGTATAATCACCTCACTTACTTATTTACATTCCCGCAAACTAGCTATATCAAGCTCTTTAGTGTAGCTAGAATTGAAAGCTTGCTTTGTGGATTAAATTCATCTAGTGGAGCTCTTTAGTGTAGTAATTGTGAGAGCTCTTAGTGAGTAGTGACCTAGTGAAGTGTGTGCCTAGTGATCATAACAACTAGAATTATTAGATAGATGGCTTGCAACCCTTGTAGAGCTAGAGTAAGTTTGCATTTCGCTATTTGTTATACTAATCAAATTGCTCTAGTTGATTTATAGATTTTAAATAGGCTATTCACCTCCTCCCTCTAGCCATATTAGGACCTTTCAAGCGGCACGGAGTGGCCCGGTCTGCTCGGCACTGTCACATCGGCGAAATGACACGAGTTGAGGCGGAAGCAGGACCACGTGCACCCTTTAATTACAGATAAGACGCTAGCGAGGGAGGCAAACATCGTAGGTGCGGCCAACGCACTAACGCGGGGGCAAGACAGGATGGCATGGCGTGGCGGCAGCGGCTCACCAACATGCGCACAGGGAAGTGAAAGGACACGGCATGGCAGGGACAGAACCACGTGCTCTCCTGGGGGAAATGCAAGCAACGCAGTACACGGCAGCAGCAGCCTGCCCAACCTTCTTTAAGACACTCTCAGAGAAAAGACACGAGGGAGAGGGAGCAACGACCCAGCGACGGGACCCAACAACGCGGCGCGACGCGAATAACTCCAATGATTGATTCAGAGCGGGGAAACGCACCACCGTATTCAAGCGGCCAAGACGACAACATCGTCTTGCGTAGGGCCCTCGCCACCGCTGCAGCAGAAAAGACGATGGATTTTGAGCAATGCAAAGGCGTGTGCCAAGTAGCGATCGAGCTACAACTGACGACAAGACCTCACACGCAGACGACGTCCCGACGCGGCTAGCCAGCATGAGATTAGCCTCAACAAAGCTCGAATTTAAATTAGATTCAAAAGCTATATATATCGTTCTATTTATTAATAGATTTTATTTAATTTATAAAAGTTGCTTTTCATGCTCAATCTAATAGAATAAACCGTTCGATATCTATTGGCTAGAATTGTTGTCCGACGTTCCTAAATATCTTTACGCACTGAGTAATTTAACTTGGGTATTTATTTGAGTCCACAAAACTAAGTCACACATGATTCACTTATCGCCTCAAGTATGTTTTAAATCCAAAAGCCGAGAAAACTCGCTTCGGAAATTTTTCCTAGGCCTAAATCGCGGTGCTAAATGAGATCCTAACACCAGCGATGTTACACCTAGAGCCATCAGTGATCCTCGAAACCTTAACCCCAAACCCTCTACTAAAAGTGGTCATTGCATGTGGCCTTGAGGACACTGGAGTTTGTTCCATGGTTCCAAGCCAATTAACTTAGGGTCTGTTCTTGTTGTTTCAAGTGCTTTATATAATGGGCTAAACTTGGAATCCAGTCACCTATGGACTTAATATTCGTAAATTGGGCTAAAACTTGGAAGGCCCAAACTGACTGGGCCATGCACGATTAGTCAAACAAAGCCCAACAAGTCTCGCCTGATCTGATGACACTCCGAAACCAACCCATCTCCATTCGTGGGTGCCCGTCTCGACTGCCCCCACTCCCAACTCCGGCGACTGCCGCGCCCCCACCATGGCCGCTCGCCGGAGCACCAGCTCCACCCGACGCGGCCTCCTCCCCGCAATCCTTCTCATCATCTGCTCGTCCCTCCCGCCCCTCGCCGCCGCATACCGCCCAGGCGACATCGTCCCGATGCTCCGCTCGGGACAGTACCACGGGGTAATCCAATCGACCTCAACCCGTACCCAAGGCAGCGAGTATGGAGCTATTCCGGTTCGTCTGTGTCTGATCTGTGCGTTTTTTTTGGCGTGGTTTTGCAGTCGAGGACGGTGTGGTTCGACGTGGTGGGACGCCACTGCCCAGCCTTCGCAGTCAACCGGGAGGTGAGGCTTTCTTGGAACAGATCGAAGGTTCCACCTCTGGGCTTTCTTCTTGTGGGGAGTTTTTTTATTTGATTGAGGTTTTTGTGCAGGTGCTGATGCCGATCCCAAAGCCGACGGGGTTCACTGGTGCTGATCCCTACAAGATGTGAGTAACATCTCTCTAGATATCGCAGTATATGAACATGTCTGAGACTGCACCTTCTGAATTATGCATTAGTATCATACGATATTGTGTGAATTCTTCAAAAAATTTCAGGGCTATTTAGGTTTTGCCAAGTTGACTAGTAGTTTCTTAAAATGCAAGATGCTAGAATTTTTAGATGTACGAGTGTTTTTTCTCTGGATGAGAAATGAAGTTTCACCTTGTTCTTTCTCAATGACAGCACGGTTGTAGATGTGCTGTGCCTGTGAGTAAATAATCACAAAGGTGGTTAGGTCCTTTTACCTCATGATTCTTTTGGTTGCGGAGGATTTAAATCCTGGAACTAATTAGCAACACATTACTGGATGGATGTGATAGAAAAGATTTGTAATATATAACTATACCTTATGAAACCTTCATCCAACGCAAAGGCCCATAAGGGTTATGGCTGTAGCTCCTCTGAAATCGAACACTCTAGAACTTGGCATGTTCTAGAGAAAGTCTGCAATATCCCTCTGAGTAAAGTGTGTTATGATGCACGTTTCGAGGCCGACATGTAGTATATATTATATTATGTACTACACTTTTCTTGAAATGGACTGAATTTGATCAGAGAAATGACAATGACTGAATATGATAAGGTTGCACCACTTTGTATGCCTTTTGTTCAATTATTGTTTTTTTTATGAGGCTATCTTTGCAGAAGTATGTTTGTCTTACCTTATAACTATGCAGAACATTTCAAATTGGACATGAAAAGTTCCATGTTCCTTGGCTTTATGTTATAAATCGCAAGACCTCTGAAGTTCCACTGATCGATTTCCATTTGGTGAGGAATACACTCCTTGCTTGACTTTTTGTTTACACACTCCTAGTGCGTCTTTTGCCTTCTTTTGTTTAATACCATTTGCTGTGGATTTCACAGAAGTACTCTGGAAATGATATACTTGGGGTAACAGCTAAAGTTGTGGACATGCCTCACCACTGTATGTAATGTAGTGTCTGTCCTTATTACATTTATTTTGGTGCATGCCATTTATACTCACTTTAAAGTTTGCGTCCACTAAAATTATGTCTAGGTTCTAGATCTGCCAACTAAAAAGCCAGTGATGAGGGCTTTCATCATTGTCATGTATTGCTGCTTTAGTGCTTTTCAATACGTATGCCAGTGTAGAGTTATCTTTTACTACGATTAACCCGCTGTGTGCGCTAGCATATTTGAGAATATTCAGTTCTTCACTAATCGCACATGGATTCCCTCTGTCAATCAAGAATACGATTGGCTGGCTTCAACAATTCCTGAGCCTTATATGATGTCTACTGGGCATGTTTTGAACTCCAATATACTATAGACATGTCAACTTCCAAGGCTTGCAAACATCATAATGAAATGCATCATCTTGTTTGCTACACCTATTCCCTTTCTTTCCTCTTTGTCCTATGTGAATGTGAGCAGTAAGTTTCATATTAAGATAGATATTATGATATACATGTGTCTTACATGGCCGATCTAGTACCCTACCCACTGACCATTTCATTCACTTGCAGACGTGGAAGTTCATCCTGACATAAAGAAGAATTTCTGGGATCTACAGAAGTGGCCAAAATATGTTCTTGTTAGATATACATGGTATAGATTTGTATCTGCTTTATTTGTGAATGAGCATAAATGTAACCTTCTGCAGTAAACATTGCCAACTTTGAAGAATACCGTTAACACTTGAATTCATATTCAGGGAGGAGCAATCTGAGATAGATGTTGCTGGAGGATTTTATGTGTTATTTGGATCCGGTGAGTCCATTCGCTAATTCAGATAGCTTCTGTGTAGCTAAGTCCCTAAGTTGTGTTGGTTTTAGTTTCTCTCTTACCCTTTGAATTGGAGCCTACCTTATCCAATGGACAACTGACCAAACAATTTATGGTGTTTTTGTTCTGATATAACAAAGGCTTAAATTTTCAGATCCTAATTACTTTGGCATTCACACATGCAGGGCTTGTTTTGTCCGTCATCCTTGCAATATATGTCCTACAGTCATCTCAAGAGAAGTTGACAAGGTACAATGCTTGGCACATTTAATTTGTTTATGGGATTATATATAGGGTGAATTATAAGTTATTGTGATTTGAACTAAATGCTGGAGATTTGTATCCAACAGCTCCCTATCCAAATAAGTCCATATGGCAAAACTACTTTAAAAGCTGGGCATGTCAAGATAACAAGTTTGAAAATATTTTAGCTAGTTTAATTAGAATTAACTCCATTGTGATCTTCCATGTTTATCATGTTTTTATGAGCAAGGAACTTGATTCTGTTGGGCAGGAGAACTTGATGAAAATGTAGGTGTTGACATTGATACTATGCCATGCTGCTTTGCAGGTTTGTGCGAGAAGCAGTTGCAGATAGTAGCCTCCCAGAGGGAGGAGTTGCAAAGGTCGAGTGACCTATCTACAATGAACTGTCATATTGCCGACTAATTTCTACACTGATCAGAACATCACGAGATCCGAAACAGCCAAGTTTCTTGGATGCGTAACATGTGATACAATGGAACATCATACATATGACGAGCCAGTGGTTTATTTGATTATTTGTTGTGCATGCTCTGAAACCAACTTTGCTTATATGGTAAAACTGGAGAAAGATGAAGCAGCGGATCCTCAGCATAATTTCATTTCCAGACTGGAGTTTTGGTGCTTACTATCTCTCCAGTGAGAATTTGAGACTCAATAGATTTTTTGGTTTGTTTTTTTGTAGAACCTTGTAGTGAGAAATGTAAAAACAGCTGTGCCAAACCTGTATGATTTGCCTTTGCATTTAGTTAGATGCAAAATACCAAATTGATCTGAAAATCATGAAATTTTCACAAGATTCTATTGGAGCTTCGCATCTAGTAGCAAACCATTGCTTGGATCATGAAGGTATCATAATCGCTAAAATATGTAACCTTACACGGGCGTTTCCTTAATTGACTTCTAATGTACAAAACTTGCATGATACAAACTTGAACCTATAAATGCTACAAATCTTGTTACAAGTCTTATCCGGATCTTTTTGATACAAAAAGAATGAAGTCTATCTTTGGATATAAGCATGCCATGTCCCAGTTGGAAGTTACAGTAAGAGGATGTGGAGCATATCCAGATACAATCATGCAATATCTGCTGTCTAGTTTCAAGGTATATCTGAGAACCCTGAAGGTAACATCCTCCCAAGAAACAGATCCTTTTAACGCTAGTAGATTGTGACGCTAAAGAAGCCCAAAAATGTAACTGAAATGTTCATTACACTCTGGGTTGGCTTCCAACCCTACTATCTGCCTACTAAATTGAATCCTGTATGATGCCATCGTCAAGAGGTAGAAATTTTCACTCCCGCGAATACTTTGAGCTCCACATGGGTACCTTCAAAGGCTCGTCATCAACAACACCGCCCCCGTTTTCAACTTTGCTCAAAGAGTCTGAGATCAAAGGGGCCGCCTCGCTTTCTTTCACCTGCAACATACGAAAAACAGTGGCGATTACAAACAAGAGACTGGAACAAATGAATCTATATAATAATACATAGTTATTAATACATGTCAAAATTTGCTCAAAGGCTCTATTATCCCACTTTTACATCTAAAAGTACATAGAGCCTAGTTTGTTCCATATATTAGTAGTTGTAAAAATTTGAAAAAAAAAATAGAAATTTCAATGTCTGCCACTAATTTAGCACACCTTTCAGGATTGGTTACTCGTATATCATATTTACAAATTCTGAAAGGGCAGCAGAATTTAATGGTGCACACTGAAATTTCTCCAGTGCATGAGAAAGGTACCTGCTGTGGGGAGACTTCGGTGTTTTTTTGCTGGGTCTCCACTGTGCAGAAGTATGAATATAAGACCATTCCAACTACTGCAATTAGGATTCCAAGTATGTTTCTCCAGCTAAACGGATCGTGAAGCAAAACATAACCGAAGGTAAGAACAAGGCATGTTTTAAGATGCCCCAGGACTTGGTAAGTAACAGGAGATGTCTTTCCGATCACAAGAAAAGTGCTGAAGTTCACTGAGACTGATATCAAGCACGACAACACAATGAAAAACTGCACACGAGATAAGAGAAAAGTTAGAATACGATGAGAACTGTTGGGACATGTGCACCAAAGATGTTTTACTACTCACCACAACTTGAGATGTATAATTAAATGCGAAGACATTTTGGTTAGTCAAAAAGCCATCAAGGAAGGGGCCAATGAGAAACAGGGTCAGTGATTGGTAAGGGCAAGACTGGTAGAGCAGTTGGGTTGACGAGACCTTGAACTTCTTCTGGATGGTGTTTGTCATCTGATAAACGATCAAGGATTACAGAAACAGACCACAAAACAGAAACTCAAATGCATTAGAGTTATACAGCAAGCAAGAGGAAAAAAAGCATTGGGTATTAGGACAAAATACAAGCACATTGACAAGTTCTTGTGTTCAAATCATGACAACCTTCTGCTTATTTATAAGAGAGCAGTGTAAAGAGAAATAACAACAGTTTGATCTCATGTTTTGATGTGAATGAAAACTAGCTTTTCTTTGCCTTCTAGAACACCAGAACACCAAGGCTAGCCACATGAAAATAGGAGATGCTGTTGAAAATATGTGCAAATCCTACTAAATAAAGGAAAAACATTATCAGGAACTTCAACTTCAGTTTGTGGAAAATAAATAGGAGCTGCTGCTGAAAGGATACAATTTGAGCAATGCAAGTTGTGATAATTGCCAGCAAGGACAGTATGGATCCGACAGCATTGAGTTGCAGATCAGTGACAGTTGCAACACCAACACCAAGAAGGAGAACAGAAAGGGACATCTGGATACTCCGACTGCAGAGTGAAGTAAGAAACATGTTAGCTGATTTTCAAAAAAAGAAAATGATAGCTGAAGATATTATGGAAAAAATGCACAAAATGTATCAAACACAGACCTGAACTTCTTCCTGAAGAAAAGTGTCTCTAAAATGACGGTGCACGGGATGATCGCCAGCTTAGTCATCTAGATATAAAGGCATTTCAGCATCAGTTAGGTGGATTGATTATTGTCTAAGGAAGAGCAACACCAATTATTCAACCATAACAAATACTATATAAAAGACATTGCAAATCTAACAAAAATAATCTACAAAATGTGTCTAGCACAAGGAGTGGATGGTACATAAAGTTGAGATAAAAAAGTGTATCGTACATTGTGTCAAGAAAAAAAGGGCGATGGCATATTATGTCAAAAAAAGAGCGTATGGTACATGACAACAAGAAGATAACTTTTTTCTTGACCTCTACATGAGTACTAGCACATATATTGAAAATAAGTATCACTGATGCAGTACCAGAGTACCAGACAAGTAATAATTGCAGGACCAGAGTGAAATATCTAGGAAATTCTGACTGGTACAAGAACTACATTAAGAAGTATGTACCTGGTAAAACCCAACAGAGTTGAAGCCAAGACTCAAGTTGAGGAGCCCAATGGAGATTCCATTAAGTACTCCAAATCCCATGACAGTTCTTGAATCGAAAGGCTTATGCTCAAAGAACTTCATCCATAATGCCACATGAAGGGAGCAGAATGTAACCAGCAGATGCCAGCTTGTCAAGGTAGTGGCTGCAGAAGACAAATACATATTTCACAAACATTAGAAGTCATTTAAATCAGACTTACATACTCCAGTGCATGTTGATAAAATAAGATCTAGTACTCTGTCCGTCAACAAATGTAAGGACTTCCGCGATTTTTATGATAACATAGGCAGGGAGCAAAAAGACGCATGTGCCCCTCAATCAAGCACCTAAATCACATTGACGCAATCAAAATGCTGCAAATTCGTGTAACCAATGCCATAAATGATAGCGTTAAATCATTTCTATTTAGGAGGATTAGGCCAGAAGTTCTTACATTTGTGGACAAATTTTGAAACCCAAGTCCTTACATTCGTGGATACAGGAGTAGTATCTTATTGCATTTGCGATGCAAAGTCTTGCAATTCAAGGCAGCACAGGCCTGAGCCAAATTATGAGTACAAGTCAACCTACGTTATCGTTAAATAAAAACAAAAAACGGAAGTTACGAGTTCTTCATACGATGCATGGGTACGAGAACTCCTCATGCAAATCAAATGTGTCACCAGCGCAGACAAGGATACTACTCCCTTGTGTCAAGCAACCTATGCAAAAAGCAACCAGGACATGATACCCAACCTCACTCACCAACTACATAGAAGTAACTCTAATCTAGAACATCAACAGCCACCAAAGCTTTAACAGAAAGCAAGTTAGCTCCAGGGTCACACATGTTTCACTTTCACCATTCACAATCAAACTGGCACCAATCAACGACTGTTGAAGTTTCGACAGACACCAATTGGCACTCCTAGTACTGCCTCAAAGTTATCACTGAAGCTAAGCCCTGCAACACCATCTGAAGTGCTGAACCTTGCGCACACATCCCATGCACCAGAACTAGAGCCCCAATGGAGCACGCAGATCTACGCGAATCACCGAACGTCCAGCACGAACATACACACATAACAAATCAAGAAACTAAGGCAGGAAACAGTCAGATCTCACACCGAAGTTAAAGCCGAGGGAGCTCATGAGCGCCTTGTTGCAGATGACAATGGAGACGGAGGACACCACCGAGAGGCTCAGCGCCCCCACCGTCCCCAGTTGGAACTTCTCCCCGCCGACGCCCATCTCCGCGGCCCTCGAAACGCAGCACCACCACACCACCGGCACCGACACACAAACCGAGGAATGCCACCGAAAGATCACAAATTTCCAATCGAGCCGCCGGAATCACGCGGCCCGGTGCACCTGCAGCCGAGAAAGAGCCCATTTTGATCAGCAAGCCGCGCCAGCAAGCGCCCACGAGAAGACGGGTCGCGCCCGGTCAGACCTACCGCTCCTCCGTCGGCTTGAGCGGTCGGATCTGAGCGAGGAGGGCGCGAATCTGGGCAGCGCGGCGGCAATGGCGAGGAGATCTGGGGGAGGAGCGGGCGGGATCAAGGCGGTGGCGCTCGTGCGCCCCTCCGGTCTCACGAATCAGGGACGGGGACGAGGGAGACGAGGAGGGACAGGGTGGTTCGCTTCGCTTCTCTTTATTAAATGGCTGGTCGATCGGTCGCCGTCGGTGAGAAAGCGATTAGAGAGAGGGCATTTGCTATTGCTATATGGGAAGGGTATTTGACTCTGCAGTGGCAGTAATTACTTTGCTAATGTTCAAGATTTTTTTTATGTGGGGCCAGCCTTCTTTCTTTTCTTTCCTGGAATTGCAAAAACATAGCTGAATGGAGAACTAGCTAAAAGCAGCCAGACTCACACGAGGATATACCACTTAAAGTGTCTACCTCTTAACTTGTCTTTTTTCTAATCTCGAATTGTATATTTCGTGTGCAAAGTGCAATACAAAATGTAGATTCTAGCGAAGAATTATTAACCGGTCTTTTTTTATCTTGAATTATATATTTCGTGTGCAACACAGAATGTAGACCTTCATATATTAACCAAAACAACCCTAAACACGACCCTCTCCCCACCCACCCGCCACACACATAGAAATGTCTTGTTTTTGTCATTTTCACGATCTATTTTGTTTGTTTGGTCATTTTCTACCAAGTGAAATTCTACTTACCACCTCAGGTTAAGTAGCCATCGCTTTTAGAAAAGAATTATAGTCTATAGTGACGCATATCTCTTTCTCAGATGAATACAATTTAAGCACTATATTTGTTCTAGGTTGATTGCCTCTCTCTAGCTCATTTATTTTTTGACTATATATATGTTAATCATGTTAGCACGTTGACACACTGATGTCATGACTTACCATTTTTTATTATAGTTCCCCTTCATGATTAGGTAGCATGTTTATGTTCACTCTGTAATATGCTAAAATAGAAGGCACAAAATGTGAGAAGGCAACTAATACACTCTGCACTGACCATGTGGTTATGTAGTTTTTTTTGACAACATCATGTGGGTATGTAGTTGTTTCTTTGTGTATATCACCAAGTGGATCATTTTTACTATATCAAATTATCGTGTTTCTCGCTCTTTTCTATTCTTGATTAGACTTTAAGAAGTCCACTCAATAAATCTAATGATTGGAGATCTAACGGGTTATGAATATGAAGATTTGAAGTACTTTATGCCTATGCATATGCCTTAGATCGAGTCCACTCACCCGTTATCTTGTATAATTCATGCTATGATAATAGTGATATCAGCCATCAACGTTGTACTTAATGCATGGAGAACGACAGTACTGATGAGACAACGCTCGACACACTAGCATACAAGGATAGTGAGTTGGCAATTGATGGTAACAAATGTAATGTCCGCGTGAATCAAAAAGGTTGGATTGTAGCACGGTTACAACTATAACAACAGACAAAAAAGAGGGACATAGAAGGTAGTTCAAATCACAAATTAAGACATTTGTCAGTCGGAATAAACAGACTTTATATTTTAGCAAAAAAATAGTTACATATTTGTATTTGTAAGAAAACTAAACGTAACTATGTCCAACTTTTTGGTTCAACGTAATGTAAAAATGTTGTGTTGAGCTGGAAATGTGAATAATGAAATGTTGTGTTGAGCTGTAAAGGTGAATAATGATCCGCATCGGTCTCTCACCACTAACATATAAACTCACATTGAATCCAACTTTTCATCACATGTGGATCCAATTTGAGATTCGTGGAATATACTACCTTCAATAAAAAAAAACGTGCAAATACTATTGTTTTCCAACTCACACAACCGGATGGACGTGACGGTGTTCCTTGAACATGATCGGACACAATTAATGTAACCATAGAGTATTATGGGGAGGTTTGACTAAAGTGGTTGCTTGAAAGTTGGATATAATAATAGAGGAACACAAGCCAACAAAAGGTTGGCAGGTAGCCTATCACTGGGTGGTCTTCTTCTTGGCCTCATTTCCATGGGGAAGCAAAGAAAAATGGCAGGGAGCAACCAGCTAGAAGAACTCAACATACCATGTGGGTCAGCTGACCATGTGCCCTGCTGTGGTCACAAATTAAAACCATGCCTCGACGACCGTTCCTGTGTGATCCGACTGTCGAGGTGGCTCTTGCCCTGTGTAGTGCTACTGGTTGGTTTATCTTGTTGGTCTCATTTCCATGAGAGTTATGGGGCTTGATTTGGTCATGGATCCAATGCTGCTCTTTGTTTTATGCTACTTTGTTATGCTACAGGAGCAGAGCTCATGTGCCTTACCGTACGGTAATTAAGTCAGGCCTGTAGCACAGCTAGGTAAACTCTCAAGTGTGTGTGTGTGTGTGTGTTACTGCAAGTCTGCAACTGCATGGACCAAAGAGCAACACTAAGTACTCTTTCACTATTTTCTTTGTTGGAACATTAGTACTCATTATTAGCATGATGGCAACCTTTGCAAGATGCAAAGGATCAATAATTTTGGTAACAAGGTTCCTTGCTTTACCCCTACTTGTGCCGTTTGGTGAAGATCCTTTTTATTCAAGAAAAGATGGGTTTGGCTGGCCTGCCAGGAAAGGGAGAGGTTTGGTAGCATTGTGAATGTGGTTGCGAGCTCATGAGCCCTGTCCAGCTTGGAAAAGGCCATCTTCCATGTGCTGAAAGCACAAAAACTCAAAATAATGTTAGATATGACTTGGAAGCTGATTCCCATTCCCTCATATAACTTTTCCTTTTTTTCTCTCTTTTGATACAACAAGAACACTTATTTCGTTGATAATCTGATCCGAGTTGTTTTTGAGTCAATTTTACATAGTCATCTCGGTCCCGACCGAATAAATTCGGTTAAGGAACCAGTTGAAGCATCACACTTACTAGACGTGGATCTAAATCAATTGACGTTCCTATTCTCTTCATTTGAAATCAAGGAACAGTTGTGATGTGATGGATTCTAACAAACGTATCATCCCTGACCAGTGCCTACGCAATGGTCGACATCAAGGACTAGTTTCTTCAGTCTTGGCATAAGTTGGTACCAAACCTAACTAGTACATACAATAGCTGATACAAACCGAGGAGTGTGTTCTTGGTGCTTTCACATTACTATAGCAATAGGACCCATGCTGACAGGCCATCAAACTGTGATGCTATATTCCTAACATGGCTGTATTCAGTTAAGCTTCCTGCAAACAAGTTTCATGTGGCAAATAATCATACACATTTCTACATCGGCGTAACTAAGGAATATACGATATATACAAAAAAAAAACTTTCCATGGTGGAAAGAAAAGCTTGCCTTGTTTGACCATAAACCAAAACCATCCTATTTAGCTATTGGGCTTCCAATTCCTACAAAGTAAAACAAAAGATTTTAGTTACCATTGGAAATAAACTTCTTCGTATATACAGTTCTACACCCATACTCCCGTAGATCCTTCACTCATATTTATTCAGTCTGAATACTTATAGGAATACTTAACTGAATGCAAGATAACTTGCAAGTGATAAATTAGCTGCATCAGGATAACTGATGTCATGTGCAATGGACCACTAGAGATTTGCTTGCCCTGCCCTTTGGCCAAATGGGTTTGGACCGAAGTCTTGACTCGGGAGAACTATAATGTGCAGCTGATCCAACATGAGGTCAAACCCTCGGAAATTAAGGCCCTGTTCACTTGAACTTATAAGAGCGTACCATTTCAGCGAAATAACAGTGTTTTTCTCTCACAACAAATCAGCATCAGCATCAGCTGTTTTTCCAGCCAGCCGAACAGGGCCTAACTCTAGGTGGGAGGCAACAGCCCAAAAGGTTCCAAAAGATCTGGAGATTCAACGGCATGTTTATCTACATATTATTTGTTCAAAAAATGGTTATCTACATATTGTGGAATCTATGGAAGGAAAGAAATCGTAGAAATTTCGAGAACAGGTTCTAAAACGCCGAGCAAGTGGCATCGAGGGCTAAAGATACTGACATGAGAAAGAGAGCTTTAACCACTGCGGGGTAGCCCTTGATATCCCGTTTGTTTTTTTTCTTTACTGCATGGTGCCTAAATCTGTCCCTGTGGAGAAAGAGTCCCCATTATTGTGTATAAACTCTTTCCCTACCTTAATTGAAAGATAGAGCTCCTGCCACTTCTTTAAAAAAAATTATGTCTACTACGCACTCATAAACAAATTTGTATTTTGGATGCAAATTCAATTAGTTTTTTATACTAATCGCGAGAACGTATATTCTTCCTCAACATGCTTTTGAGAGGAAAAGGATCAAGCCCTTTATAAAAACTAAAGTTTTTATCAAAAGTTCTGGATTCCACACACGAAACACAACATCAGCCTTATGTACTCTTCTATCCCGCACCTTATTTGGGAGGGAAAATGAAGAAATTTCCCCACCAATACTAGGAGATTGCGTCTAAGGCCTCATAGCAACTCCAGCAGGAGCCCTCAAATCAGGGCCCCTACTTTTGATTTGAGGGCTTCCCCTCATTTTTTAGAGCATTATTTTTTGCAACTACTCCAGCGGTATATCTCAAATTAGAGCCCTCAAATTCCTTTTTAAGACACTGACACATGGGACCCGTTCGTCATACTCTCTGTCCCTTCCTTTTCTCCGTCGCGAGGTCGCTCTACCCCTGCTCGCCAGTCACGCTGCCAGCCTCCCATGCGCCGATAGACTCAGGCGGCGAGAGGGCTCTCCGATGGAGAGCAGCACACACTAGGGAGGCGGCATGCCGGAGAGGAGGTCAGCGTTGAGATCCTATGGGGAGATCCGGAGAGGAGGGAGCCCTGCCACGGGAGGTGTCCATCGGTGGGGAGTACGTGGCCGTGGAGGGCTCTGGCGAGTACGTGGTGTGCCGAGGAAGTCGCAGGGGAGGAGCTGCGGTAGGGATGTCGTCGGGGAAGGAGCCGCCAGTGTCCTTCTGCTCGGCGGCACGCGAACACGGCAAGGAAGGAGCCGAAGAGGGATGTTGCCGGGAAGGAGCCACCGGTGTGAGCTGAGGTAGGGGCGTCGTTGGTGAAGGAGCCGCCGGTGTCTCCTTCAAGAACCTGCAGACACGCAGGAAGGAGGAGGAGAGGGCGTCATGGGGCCTCATAAGATGTGCGCGCGATGAGTCATGAGCATGAAGGAAGCGCGGCCAAAGAACAACCGCAAACGGTGATTTAAGGGCTTGGTTCAGAACAAACCCCCCGAATGAGGGGTGGGAGGGGGATCTGAGGGCTCTCTCAAATTTGAGGGCTATAGTAGAGGCTCTGTTGGAGTACAGTTTTTATCTCTAAGCCCTCAAAAGTAAGACGAGGGCTTAAGTAGGGACCCTGCTGGAGTTGCTCTCATTTGGTGCTATTCCTTTTCCTGTAGACGCTGCATGAACAATTTCCTAGACCTGTGAAATTTGGGGAGTTGATAGATTTCACTTCCAGGCTTCAACAGCTATTTTTTCTAAGAAAAAGAAAATGTCTATATATTGGTTTAGATGTCGTGACCTGACGTCCATAAATGTCCATCGTCCGTGTTAGCAACTTGTGTTCAGAAAACTCGAGTCTTCAGGTGCATCAGTTAGGTCGGCTCAGGATTGTACTCAGTCAACCTCAACACCTACCTTTGTGTCTAGAGCACAGGTAATACCTGAACTGACTCCTGCAGCCCGTTACCTTCCTCTGTCCCTCGCATATAACAGTCCTAACTCAGAAGAGTCAAACCTATGCTTATGCCAAACACATTTTAGATTGAAAACAGAGTACTCATGTGCAGTTCAGTTATTGACCACATAAAGTCGTGACTGAATAGCTGAAAAAGATAAAGGTTCAAGCATATCATAACATCCATAACATTCAACAGTTGACAACAAGAACAAAAAGCCATATGAGTATAAAGGAACGACATGAATATCCCATCCCGTTACATTCTACACACATACCACAGAATTCCTAATAACAGACTGCACGGCACAAGTTGCGAAAGAACAAGTCTAAAAAAAGAACAGACCCAGAGACAAGCAACTGTGCAATTCATTGGCAAACCGGCATTGTTCATTTATCAGGTTGCCATCACAGCCGGCCTCCTGTGGCCTTGCAACAGCTGCCTCAGCTGCTGATACCCGCTGCGGTAGTGTTCAATGGAGAAGCACAGCTGCCTGATGGCCTCCCGCTTTCCCTCTGCGCTCTCGGATATCACAAGCTTCTGCTTCTCTACCTCTTCTTCCAGCTCAAAAATCTGTGCACGCAGCTCTGACAAGGACCTGTGTGCAGTATCAAATTCTGCCATCAGCTTGGCATGCTCAAACTGAAGCTGATTTAAGTGGTCATCCATCTGCTTCATCTTTTTGTCACGAGTCGTAATATCAGCTAGCAGTTTGGCCAACTCATCATCAACTGTGGCTTTCTCAGATGACAATAATTCAAGCTTTCTCCTGAGATCAGCAATATCTTGATTGAGGACAGAAATCCGCTTCTCATTTTCGAGAGATTCTTCTTCCTTGTCAGCATAAACTTGCATAAGCTCTGCCGCCACAGAGGGCAATTTGCCTTCAAGAGAAGCGTTTGCTTCAGATAACTTCAAAAGATCAGCAGTAAGAGAGGACTGCTCATGTGAATGTTTCTCCAAAGATTCAGACATAACCTGCTCCAGCTGCTTGATCTGGTCTTGAAGTACTGATTTCTCTTCTAAGGCTCTTTCTAGCTGGGCTTCCAGGTTCTTGATAGTTTCTGGTAGCTTTGCAACCTCTGTACCTGAGACCTCAAGGGCCCTTAAAAGTTGCTCAAATTCATTAGCGCATTCTTTGAGCACTTCTTTCTCCTCTGCAACCTTTTCTAATTCTTCCTGTGTATTCCTTATTACTTCTTGCAGCTTAACTATCTCGGAAGCTGAATATTCTAAGCTGTGAGCTGCCTGCTCCAGTTCTTTAATCCGAGACTTGAGCTGCAATTTCTCATGTGAATTTTTTTCTAGGTCGCCTTCCATATTCTTGATGACTCCATGGAGCTTTCTAAGCTCATCCTCGAGAGTAGACTTATCATGCAAATACTTCTCTGAGAGTACTCCAAGCTCATGTTTGCACTTATCAATTTCAAGATCACGATGTGCCAATTCAACCTCAAACTGCTTAGCAGCTGAGGCCATTGCACCTTTCAGCATTTCAATCTCATTTTTGCGCTCAAACAGCACAGCTTCCAATGCTTCCTTTTCGCTGTTGACTTCTGTTGAGCTCTCTAAAGCAGAATCCCTTTCTTCTGGATCCTTCTGAAGGTTGTTGGATTCCACATCTGAAGTATGCAGTTTTTCTTCATGTTCAGCAACTTTTGAGTTGGTACTCAAATCACTCTGGCAATGTGCATGCTTTTCCTCTAAAGCATCAAGTTTTCCCCTTGCTTCTTGAAGCTCATCTTCTAGCTCAATAATTTTTTGGCTCAGGGCATAAACAATACTGCCATTTTCCTCTTTGGCCTCATCAAGCTCTGAATCAGAATCTGAAGATGATGAAGACCTTTCACTACCCTTCTTTGATACATCAGAGCTAACACCAGAGCCAATGGAAATATCAAGGAAATCTGGCCCAGGCTTTTGTTTTTGCTGTGGCATATTTTCTTGCACGTCAGACTTTGGAGATGAGGAACATTGTGTCTCAGAATCTGATTCAGAGACACCAAAAGAGCCATATGATTGAAGAGATGATGGAATGTTTTTGCGCAGTTCTCCAGTTACACTGTCATATCGCGCAGCAAGAGCACGATACATGCGATAGAAGTTCTCCACATGAGTAATAAGTAAAGGCCGCTTCTCGTAAAACACCTCAGCCTTTTCTGCAGAGAACTCTCCTTCACCAATGAGCCCCAGCATTTGTTTCACCTGCTTCTCCATTTCTGTCCATTTAAAAAAATACTTATATTCAGAAAACAACCAGGCATGCCTAAGTGGGTAATAAGTATTAAAATAAAAAAGACTGAGGCACTATAAACCATCTTGTGTAGCGAAGAATAACATGTCAGATTGTTTGGTGAGCACACAAGATCACAGTCCTTACCTTCTAGATTCTCAGAGAACCACTTAGAATTTTGTGGACTAATATAACTGTCCCACCACCATGAGCGGGATTTTCCTGACTGTGCCTTTCTCTTCATCTTCACCAAAATATACGAAAATCTCCTCTGATATGCAAACCTAATTGAGATTCAAAAGGAACAACAGTGAGTAGTTAAAAGGGTGCGCATGATGCAAGCAACATGACTATCCTTGTTAAGAAAGCTGCAAGTGCAGGAGAAATAGAACCCCATGTAATCTATAAGAAATTTAAGACAGTCGAATAAATCATTCCAGTAGTCATAATTTGTAATCCATGAAAGAAAGGGAAAAAAATAAGTAGTATAAATCTTTAAAACACAGAAATGTGTAAACTGCTGCCACAGGCCCATAACAAGTTATGCTATTAATTTCAGTTCCAATTAAGTACTACAACTTACCTGTATAAACAAAATAAAAATATGCAATGCTCTAGCCAACAAAGTCGGTCTTGCCTGCTCTTTAGAACATGGCAATTACTAATAATTTGTCTGAGAAAAGAGCAGCCTTGTCCTAGAAATAAGGATGGCAAGCAGCAGGACTAGAATTCAGATGCAAAACGCCAGGGACCAGAAAAATGTCACTTAATATCTACCAAGAGAGGCAAGGAATCATTTCACTATGATCTTATCAGAATCGCTGTCATCAAGCCCAGGAGAAGCAATAATCTCCTATCCAAAAAAATAGTAGCATACAAGCATTGAACGACAATGACCCTTTCTCTTCCTAAAAGGAAACATACTACTTTAGGAAGACTTCTGAAAAAGAGATAACATGTGCATTCTGATTTCAGAGAAAATATACATTATATATCAGGATTAACATAAGAGAGGGTCAGCGACAAATAAATTTTATGCTTTGTGAGCAGTCTTGTCAGAAAAATAAATAAACATTTAGAAATTAATGACAATGAAGTTGATCAGACCTTGTATACCGATCAATTCTTTACATTATGAAAGGGCTGGGACTTGTTTATCACAACTGACAAGTCCAAGTGCAAAAGACACAGCAACTACAGCTAGAGCTGTTAGGTAGGTCAGGGAGCATGATTCAATGAACTGGGAATGAACTGAAACATAGACAAGAAGAATGGACAACACAAAGTACTACCCCACATTGATCAACACCTGAGGGTTGAAGCAAGATGCCGCAAACTCGCGACCAAAAATGTATTTGTCAAGTGTCAACATCCAGCGATGTAACAAATGAGACCACTCAATTTAATACTATTAAGTATCTGGGATCCACAAAACAAACAGCCTGTTCGGGAGGCCGTATTGTATCGTGGATTATTTATTGCTGGCTGGTTTGGTGCGAGAGAAAAACACTGTTCCCAGCTGGAAATTTACGATCGTTTACGAGCAAGCGAACAGGCCGAAACATGGCAGGGACGGGCACATGGAAGCCTGAGGTGATGGTCATTATCACTGAGCGGTCAGTTTCATTGAGTAATAAACAGAAAATAAAGCTATCAGTTTCCAGCTGCACAAAATAACTAATTTAATGTGTGACTGAAGAAGCGACGTGTTGTATTTTTCTGTTTTCCAATCCATGAATAAATGCACTTATATCAGGTAAAAAAAGGGAAATCTGTCGGATTTTAAACTGAGAAAATGTTATCCCCGTTCATTTGTAGGTGGTACCAGTATTTTAAACTAAGAAAATATTATCCCCGTTCCACCCAAGGGAACATGGGACAAACTGATGCCATTCCTAGCCCATGCCTGCGAAGGATTCAGATAACTTTGCCTAGTATAGTAGTATCAAGGTGGCCACAAATGGTACTGCCAATATTTCAGATGAACGCAAAGTTGTTGGAGGTTTGCACAGCACAACTAAGGAGTGGGCACAGATGAGCTAAATGAATCGCTACCAGATTGGTGCTTAAAGGTTGCTCCGTACGACAAGACAGCAATCGAAATAAGACCAGCACTCCCACAATCCCAGTACCAGCATTCATTCTTGACACGGTCGAGCATTTCAAGACCCCGGAAGCATCCGTGGAAGCACAGCATGGACCGGATCCCCCCGAGACTGGACAGATCGGAGCCGCGGCAAGAGGAACGAACAACGGTAGCATCAGTCCCCAAAGGGCAGCAAGATTTCGTGAAGAGATGGATGCCAGACCAGAATCATCAGTGCTGCCGGACGCGACCATCGTCCGCGCAACCTCCCAAAAGTAGTACTCCTACGTACTAACCAAAATCGCGAAGCAGAGATCGACAGCAATCCAGAGAAGCCGAGACACCGCGAGAAGAAGGAAGAAGGTGAAAAGGCCCGCATCACAAATCCACCAGCAACAATCGACAGAAGAGGGCGAGGAGGAGGAGGGGCCGGGGGGCAGGCATTACCGGAGGTCGCAGATCAACAACGCGAGCGCAGGAATGGAGTGGAGGCAGAGCGCAGCAGCGGTTCCTGTTCCTCGCACGCGGAACTGCGGAATGGTGGGGGTCGAGCACTCGAGCGAGCGCTAAAGCCCAGAACCCGCCGGAGCGCGTGGGCAAGCGTTAGCGCGCAGTTACCCTAATGCCCCTGGCGCCTCACCAGCTGGAGCCTGGAGGCGTTTAATTTAGGTTATTTTATAGTATTAATTTACCAGCGGGAGGAGGCAAAGAAAGGGTTAACGGCGCTAATTTAATTGCGAGGGAGAGGGAGGGTGGGCGCTTCCGTGGTGGTCCCCACGAGGGCCGGGCCGGCCCGCCGGTTCTGCTGTGCTCGTGGCCGCGGGGACACCAGAAACCGGGAAAAGCCTGGGATCGCGGTCGCGTTGCCACGGCCGGGCCCCCGGGCACGCATTGGATCCTCCATTTCCTCTGTTTGTGGGCCTTGCGCCCCTGCCACGGCCGCCGTTTCTGCTGCTGCTTTTGTTTTGGTTGTTTCCTTGGTAAACATGTACCGCCTCGATCCTGAAAAGAATGTACCTATAGTTACGTGTTATGAAAAGTGATTCATGTTTGGCTAAATTTTTAGTAAATAATATTCATAGTTATGTTTTTAAATTAATTTATTATAAAAATACATTCCGTAATTAATCTGATGGTATTTATTTGGTATCATAAACATGAATATTTTTTTATCTATAATTAGCCAAACTTAATAAGGTACTAAAACGTAACACTGTGCTAAAATTGCATTCTTTTGGAGACCGAGGGAGTAATACTTTTCCCTCCCCTTTTTCCGCTACTTGAATTGAAAAAACAACAAATGATGAGGGCCGTCTTTTATACATACAACTTTGAAAAGGCCAGAACTGAAGACACATGTTACGACTTACTCCCTCCGCACGGGAAAAATATAATTCTCAAATTTTGAGAAATCAAATATTTTAATTAAATTTTATAAAAAATATTAACATTTATGAAAACAAAATAAATATCATTAGATTAGTTATGGAATATAATCTATCCCTAATAATAAAGAAGCAAAATTATTGATCATTTTTTTCGTCCAGCCTCCCTAACTAACTCTGTTCGTCTACCTATAACCCTCCTGATATATATGCACGACTTGAATGTATGTTCTTAGGTAATATGGATAGTTAGAATTCTAATCCTAATCCAAGTAGAAGATAATAAAAATCAAAATTAGACAAATCTGAGGAGAGAAAAATTCCCAAATAGCAATAGTTTTACTCTATTTTTCCCCTATGACGGACATGTTTTTAGTTTTCTGTGTTTACTTTTCCCCTTGTGTCAGGCATGGAGTTGTACTCCGTTTCTCTTTCCAGTGACAGTCGGACACGGTGGAGTTTTAGCCCTTGTTTAGTTCTAAATTTTTTTTTCAAAAAGTGCTACAGTATCCATTACATCGAATCTTACGATACGTACATGGAGTATTAAATGTAGACGGAGAAAAAAAACTAATTGCACGGTTTGGTGGGAAATTGCGAAACGAACGTTTTGAGCCTAATTAGTCCATGATTGAACACTAATTGCTAAATAAAAACGAAAATGCTACAGTAGCCAAATTTCCAAACTTTCGCCAACTAAACCAGGGCTTACTCTGTTTTTCTTCTTCTCTGACAGTCGGACACGGTGAAGTTTTACTCCGCACGGTTACAAACTGAGGATGCAAACCTGTTCCATCTTGGGGAAAAAAATAACTCGCTCAGACACAGGCAAAGAAAAGGGACACGCTAGACACATAATAAGAAATAAAAAACGAATTGAAAGAAAAGATTACGCTCTTTAATTTAAAAAATCACTGCCTCCAAACCGAATGGTGATATGGGCAACCAAATCAATCACTGGCTCCTCTCTTTACTGTATGCATGCACGTCCATTCGTTTGTTGGTCGGTGGACCACGTCCACGAGCGTTGTGTGAGGGTATGACGGCCAGAGATGGAGATATTGTTACGGGTTCTCATACAAAGTCGTGAAACCCCATATTTTACTAGCAACACATGGACAATATGAAAAATAAAGTTATGATATATTTACAAGTAAATATTTCTATGCTTTGCAATGACAGAAAAAATCTATGTACAACTTCTATACCAATTACAGAGTCCGTATAGGACTTATTATGGTCCTTGTCCAAATAGGACTACGTACAACTTCTATACCAATTGCGGATAGGACTATGGTCCTTGTCCAAATAGGACTATGTACAACAATTCTGGCACTATATAATGAAAACAAATACTGCCCTAGAGAGCATAAACCACCGTAACCAAAAAGCAAGCATTTAGATGGCAAGAAATCAACATCATGAATATCAACGTTGAACCATATGATGAAGAGCGACAGACCTTAATTGATCTCAATGAAGCCCATATTCTACATCAGGAAGACGTCAGGATTGATGCCCGTGAAGATATGATGTACATGCAGGAGGTGGCATAGAGGCACTTGAAAACCAGATTACAAACATTGATGCACTCGGTGAAAAAAAAAAGAATTGCATCTAGGTAAAATTACTTCAATATTGCTTTTTTTTCTCTATTGCATCCAGGGAAAATATGACACCATTCTTATTATACATTCTTTTTAATCTACAGATCCAAGGAAAAGAGAGAAAGAGAGAGAGAGCGGTATGCACAGATGACCAATGGAAAAAAGCAGGAAAAACTAAAAAGGCGCCGTGAAGCAAAACATGGATGTCATGGTCATCGTATAATAAATTACGTTGCAACGCACGGATATATTTTGCTTGTTTCATAATAAACCAATTTAGAGATATTAATGTGAATACTATTCATTTGAATCCTGATCAAACTTGAACTACTTTAACAAGAACGGATAACGTAATTGTATTGTTTTATTATGGACAGAGGTAGTACAACCAAACGCATGCAAGCAAACCTTCAAATTTAGGTTGCAAAGACTCTTCAGTCAAGCACTGGTTTTTATATATAAGTTCAACTCATTCGTCACAAGCACAGGTTCACAACAGCTTCCATAAGAAAAACAGACGAGTGCGCGCGAAGCCAGGCACGGGGGGCAAAACTGTAAAGCGTCATCATCTCCAGGCAAACATGGGACTAACACACAAATGACTATACACAGGGAAACCATCACAGGCGAGCGAACGGACACAGATCGTTTGCCCACTCCTACTTCTGCCGCTAGGACGAACTGGCACCAGCGGCTGCTAGCACTTTCCTCTCGAGCTCAGGTTTGTTCGCGCCGACGAGCTTGTCGATCTGCTGCCCGTTCTTGAGGAAGAAGAATGTCGGCGTTGCGCGGATGTCCCATGACGAGCTGAAGTCCTGGAGATGAATAGTCTCTAAAAGAATTAGATGAATTGGGCTGATGAAAGCATCGGGCCAACTGTCAAACAAGAGCTATCAGGATGGAAATATACTTCCTACCACTTGAGTAAAGTGTCATGTAACATAAAAACTGGTAGCATGTTTTGGCTCAACCACTATAAGTATAGCACTTATCTACAAAATTGATGTTCCATCCTTAGAATCTTTAACTCAAAGAAACTGTAACTGTAGATAGACTTATCCTGGCCTACTTTAAAACTTTCGCAGTAATTCTCATGGTGATTCTCAGTTGAAAGCAAAAGTGAACATTTTGAGTGCACCTAGGTTATTCAATGCAGCTGAAACATAGAGCAATCTGCCCAAACAACCTTGAGGAATTTAATGCAAGAACCTAGCAGGATCAACAGGCAAAATAATAATACCAATACAGCATCAAGACTAGATGCATTGCTTGATTACAAAGAAGTCCAAGCCATGTATATTTCCAAGAACTGATTCGACATATGTAAGATTGAATTACCGTCAGGTCATCGACGTCTATTGTCAAGAACATGAGTTGGGGGTAAGTCTTTGACATCTCAGCATAGACAGGAGCAATGACACGGCATGGCCCACACCAGGAAGCACTGAAATTCGCCACAACCTACAAAAATAAACAGGTGAGTCTAACAAATATAATTCTACAACTTGTACTGCAAATTCTCATCTGCTAGTTCACATAACAAAGTGGCCTTACAAGAAATCAGGAGTTCAGACTTCAGAGGTCTAAACAAACTTAAAAGTTCAAGAACACCATAAGATGGCTGTAATAAAATGATATGGTTCAATTTTATAGGATGACCATGCTAGCAGAAGTTCCAGTTCATAAATTAGCAAATACTCCATGCACTCCAGCATATTATTCAGAAGAGTTCAGGCTTTACAAGTCAGAACAAAATTAGAATTTCAAGACCAGAGGTGCCTCTTAGAAACTGAAATAGTGCTTTTTGTTGGATTACCATGCATGCCAAAGTTCTAGCACATAACTTTTAAAAGTTCTCAACCAGAAGTTTTCTGAAAGATACGAATTAGTGAATCATGTTCAGACAACAAAAGCAGCAGGAAACCAACTTTTTGTGGACAATTTTGTAACTTGTTAACTGGCTATTGGGCTATTGGAAGCATGAACTTTATCATCTCATCCACACCTCAAACTCTCAAAGTTTTTCATTTAACAAATTGGCCACGATTGATACTAGGCAGTTTATGCAGGCTGATTTCTTGAACCTATTAGCTCCATAGCAAAGCACCCACAATGCAAAGTGACATCTCCAGTCCTTTAACTTTTACTTACGGTTTTCCCATCTCTGTTTGCTTCTGCAATCTTCTGCTCCCAGCCCTCTTTAGTTGTTATAAGATGCACATTTCCACCTTTGAAATTGAGCCTGTCTTCGTCGTCATCATGACGTGCCTGAACAAAGAACAAAAAAGTTATTAAAAACACTTGCACTTTCAAGATTGGTATCCTTTGAGAAGGCTCACCTTTCCCGCACAGCCTCCCATTGCGCACTCCAATCAACAAAGCTAGCACACCAGTGAACAAAATACTGCCTGAATAATGGCATACCAGTCAATTTGTATCCAAAAAGGAATCACGATGTTCTGATAAACACTTAATTTGAATGAGGTGCATTATTCATCGAAAATTGGGCAAACAGTATGTCATAACTGATAAGTGCCATGGAGTGTGAAAAATGATAAACTAGCGGTAAACTGCAAGGAAAGGAAAACACTATGACACCTATGTTGCCCATAACAGGCCAGTAAATTGTTCTAACATTCAGCGATTTTGCTGCTAGTACATCTGAAGACATCGTCTATGAACAAATCAACATGAAAAAGCACAACGAAGCATTTTTCTTGTGAATTTCACGAAATTTGTGACAACCCACCCCAGCTAAATCCCTGAAACCTCCCAGAAAATATAGAACAGCTTAAGAGCCTCGGCAACGCGGACAACAAAAACGACCACCACGCGCTTCCACGAAGCATTTCCTTGTGACAACCCACCGCAGTTAAATTCCTGAAACCTCCCATCATCTCGGTAACCAAGGCCGTATCGTTCGAGACGAAGAATCGCAATCTTTGGATACCCCCGCACGGGACCCCCAATTTGTCTCTAAACGGATCCGCCAGAAGCCGCACCGTAACCATGGGATCGAATCAGCGATCGACCAAGCAAGCAAAGGATTACCTGAGAACAGAGCAGGAAATCCGGCCGGCGAGGGGAGCCGGCGCCAATTCCGGACCAACGCCGCGGGCAGGGATCTGATTCGCCGCCGCCGCCGCCCGTGTCGCGGGGTTCCAGGAGAGGAAGAAGGAGGGATGCAGGGAGGAGGCGGAAACGGGGGGGCGTGCGGACCGCGGACGTGGAATTCTAGGCGGCTGGCTCGCGTTTTGTTCTTGGTGGGCACGCGAGAGGAAGGCGACGACGAGTCGACGACGACGCGGCGGAGTTGGATGGTTCCGGCCGGCTTCCCGCGTCAGGCCAGGCCCAGGCGTGACCCCACCCGCCCCGCGTTCGCACCGGCCACCGTTGCCTCTCGTTCGCTTCCTCCTCCCCTTTTCCGCCTGCGAATTTTGCTTCCGTTTCCCTTTTAGCCTCTTTCTGTTTTTTTTTGAAGGGAAATGAAGCATTGTGTAGAAATGGAGCCAACAGGGCTTTCGTGTTAATCTCATGAATGTATATACAATTATTACATGTGTATGCGGTTGTGGCAACCGCCTCTATCGCGCCTGTGCGCTAGCCTTAGCCCGTCGTGGGCGCGGGGCGCCGTGGTGACCAAGCCGAGCCGGTCCAGAGCCGAGCCAAGCCTATATCCTCAACACATTATTTTTAGGATTATTTTGATCTAGATCATTATAATTCTTTGAGTTTTGAGAAACGTCATTATAATTCACCTATTTAGAGATTTATTATTATAATTTCATCTCTCCCACATCTATGCTATTTTTTTCCAGCTACCGCGTATAAGGGCCACTGTCAGACACGAATGCCTACAGGAAGGCATACGGACGTCAAGTCCCCGTCTCCTCCGTCGGACCGAGCGCGCCCACGGCGACCTATGCGTGAGCGGAGCGGCGGCGTGGCCTACGCGCAAGGGGGAGCAGCCGCGCTCGCCCGCGGCGGCCTGCACGCGAGACCACCTGCTCCAACGCACCAAGAGGCTGCTGGAGGAGTTCGCCGCCGCCGTGGTCCGTGGAGGGCACGTCCAGGCCTGTGGACTCCCTGTTCGTGCCTGTGGACGCGGAGTCCCCGTCCTCGTCTCCTCCGTCGACGACGCGGAGCTCCCCGGTGACGTCCTCGTGCTGATGGACATGACGAAGAAGTCGACGATGGTGGCCGCGGCGGGGAACTCGCGCCGGTTGTTGAGCACGTGCGCGATGGCGGCCGCCGTGGGATTGCCAGAGCGACGCCGCCGCCGCCGGCCCGACACCACCTCAATGGATCCGCCACGTACGCCACCTCCACTCCGGCGCTGAAGAAGAGAGGAGGCCACACGCCCTTAGTCCGAGCAGCGATGCCATCCAGTCCTTCAGCGAGGCAGAGGAGCTCCAAGAGGTTGGTTGGGTGCACGAACACAAGCTCACCTCTGCACATTTCTTCGTTCTTGTTACCTTTTCACAATGCTCACGATCAGGGAAATTATTCTGTTGTTGGTTGCGTGGCGGCAATGATTTCGAAATTCTTCATGTAGTCATCGCCTTCTGAAAATCTAAGAATTTCTTTGTGGTTTTTCCGTGTTTGTTTTGTCCGAGCATTCCAGCGAAACTAAGAAGGAAATTCATCGGCCCAGGAGCGAGACACAAAGCTCCCTGAAGAAAGAGGCAGGGACCTGAACTCTGCTGCTAGCTGTTCTTCACGGATCCTATATTTTGTTCTACGCTAGCGCTCAGTGGCCTGCTTGAAAGAAAAGCTCCGATCCAACACAAAAGTGTGCCTGAATATCGCAATGTTGCAGATAACATGATGAACTGAACTGAACTTGAAGTTGTGTCTTGCTCTGTTTTTTTTCCTTTTTTTGAAAGATAGTGTCTTGCTCTGTTTCTCGGACTGACATGATGCACACATGCCGGAAGTCGTCTGCGGATGCGCGAGAAGAAGAAGGGTGCCCGCGTCGCTAGGTCGTAGCAGGGGACCAGCACGGGGCGCCGTGTTGCGGAGGAGGAACTCCAGCGCCGTCAGCGCTGCACATGCGCCGCCCGCGCGGCCCGCGCGCGAACATCAGGGCGGCCAGAACGCCCCCCACGCCGGACCCCGCAGCCGCGTCGAAGAAGTCGGCGAGCCGCACCGCGGGGCTGCCGGCGCGCCGCTGCAGCGCGGCCTCCATGCGCACCAGCGCGGTGCCGGCCAGGAGCCCGTCGCCCGCGCGCACTGCCATCTATGGAGATGACGCACTCCTCTCCCGTGCTGGTGGCTACCTGTGGGGGCCAGAGGCCGAACGGCGGCGCTCGCCCGCGGCAGCCTGCGCGCGAGCGGAGCGGCTCTCGTCCGCAGTGGGCACCACGTGAGGTGGAGCTCGTCGACGGCGGCGACGCAGAGCGACGGTAGCTCCTTCTAACGGAGAAGGCGGGGACTTAACGTCCATACACGTTTCTGTACATATACTAGTCTGACAATGGGCTCATGTACACTGAAGACGTAGAAAATGACATGGACGAATGAGAGATAAAATTATAATTATAGTTCTCAAAATAAACGAATTGTAATGACGTATCTCTAAACTTCAAAAATTATAATAACGCTGACCAAAAAGCCCTTGTTTTTACGAGGACAAAAAAAAATGGTAGCGAATTTCGCATGTGGATTTCCTGCAGCTTGGACTCCGGGTCCACGTGGACCATTAGCATCTCTTCACAAATGTGCAGCTTCTTGTAAGGCCCTGCCCACCTGATTTTGGAACTTCAATTTGGGGAAGACGTGGCTATTGTGTTTTCTTCTTCTTCATATATTTCGTTTGTTTATTTAAACAACTACTCTACTACGAGGGCCACCATGATCCCTGTTCATTGCATTGCCACCGGTCAAGAGTGAAGAAGTACTCTACATTTGTATGGTATGGGTATGTATTTGGATTCACCTGAGTATGAGTACGAAAGCCTGCTATTAAGTTCGGTGATGCTAGGAATCAGACGTCCGTTCGCGGCTCTGCGCCGGATGCCTTCTGTTCGTGGACACGACATACAGAAGGCTATCTATCCTATCCGCTCCCTCTACTCCCATCCAATCATCGCAGATTAAAAAAACTCACGGTGATACTACGCTCTGCGACCGCGCTCCGCCGCGCCTCCTGCACGCATTTCTCTCCACCGCGCCTCCTGCCGGCCTTCCTCTCCACCGCCGCCGCGCCCACACTGTCGCGGCGTGCTCCCCCCAGATTGCACAACCGATGCCGCCTCGCTGCGCGAGGTCACACCCACCCGACTGTTGTTGTTGGCTCCACCGCGAGCACTGCTCGTCGGGGGCACCGCGTGCGACCCTATCGCCGGGGCAGCGTCGCCACTCACCGGGGGGCGCGTAGCCGCCCGTCCGCTGTCGCCCTCCTTCTACACCGTGACCACACAGTCGGATCCCGCTGTGTAGTGCTCCACCCTCCGGATGCTAGGTTTTGCTGAAAGCGCATGTTGCAAGTGTATGTTTCAAGTGTTTCAGAAGTTTTAGAGGTATGTTATAAGTGTTTCAGATGGATGTTGGAAAAGTAGATCGGGATGTTGCATATGGTTGTACACATATGTTGCAAAGGTCTATTACCAATGTTTCATCTGTGTTTTCTGACGTATGTCGCAAGTGTGTTTATTTGGATGTTGCATGTGTTTTATCTTGGTGTTGTGTATGTTTGCAAAGGTTTTCAAGTGTTTTCAGGTATTTTTTCAAGTGTTTCAGAAGCATGTTGCAAGTGTGTGTTTCAAATGTTTCAGTTGTTTCAGACATATGTTACAAGTGTTTTATTTGAATGTTTCATATGTTGGAAGTGTTTTACTTAAATGTTGCATATGTTGCTGTGGCTATGCATATGTTCCAAATGTTTCATTTATTTTAGACATATGTTGTAGCAAGTCCTCCATGTTGCAAGTGTTTCATGAGGCAGGCGGGCGAGCGCCGGGGGCGCAGCAGGGCGAGTAGACGTAGGCGCGCAACATGGCACGGGCGAGCAGCAGGGCACATATGAGCATCAACAGGGAGCGGCGAGCAGGAGGGCTGGCATGCATGCTCCGATGCGCGTCCGTGTGTGGGGGCAACCAGAGGGAGCGAGTGGGAGACAGTCACCCGACATGGGACCCGTCGTAGAGGCAGGGGTGCTAGAGCATTGCCGTTTTCTGCCGATCCATTTTGAGCGCTGGCGGGCCCAGCTGACAGCCTAGGGAAATGCGCTTTGCAGGCTGTTCGGGCGCACGTCCGCTAGTGTGTAGGGGCGAGTGTACCACGTGGGCTGCACGGGCAAGCATGCACTGGGCTGAGTGGCAGGCGTGGCACGGGAGTCCGGACGCGCATTTCTGTCCAGACGTCCGGGCGCTAGTAAGGCCCTTTTAAGTTTTAACCACAAGCACCTTACCACGGTGTGTATTCCCTTGTATATTTGGGTTTAAGTCACTTAGAAAGTTGGAAATGGCATGTGCTTGATGTTTGGATTTTGATTTCATAGCATCTCTAGCAGTATTCTAGTAATCTACCCTTTGGAGTATTTGGTTTGATGAATCAATCATTCTAGATGATGCGATGCATCCTGAGTTTATTCCTCAAATTTAGTGGAATAATTTCATTCCTCAAATTCAGTAGAATGACTTGATTCCTTATACTAGTACTAATTATTAGTTTCCAATAAATATCAAGGTTGCCGACTAAAGGGGTGAATAGTTATTACTAAAACTTAATCGCGAATCCTATCCAGATCCTAGCCAATTAAGCATAGCGGAATAAAACTAGCCTGTTCGCTTGCTCGTAAACGATCGTAAATTTCCAGCCGAAAACAGTGTTTTTCTCACACACCAAACCAACCAGCAGTAAATAATCCACGATACGATACGGCCTCCCAAACAGGCTGCTAAGCAACAACTCTCTCTGTCTATAATGATTGACGTTCCAGGACTTGAACAGGTAATAAGGTTGAAGGTAAAAGACCCTTATATCCCTATAAAACAATCATCATAGCCGCTGATAATTTGAAATGACATGCACATTTATTGTTCTGCTTCCATTCCAGGTCACAGCTCCTTCACGGCTCCAGCATCCAACACTAGACTCTTTTCATTTTTCTATTAACATTCAGGCTTATGGACGTAAAGTGATGGGCGACAGACGATTGATGATGGGCTAGTGTGGGACCTACGTTTTAGGCTATGACATCAAGCATTGTGATACAAATTTTGAGTGCTAGAACGTCTAATATTCTAGGACGGAGGGAGTAGAACAACAAGTAAATACAAGAGCTCCTACTCGTACCAGTAATCAAGGTAAGGAACTAAACTACACTAGTACAAGTAACTACCTGAGAGGCTACTTAACTAGCCAAGCTACACAAGCAAATACACTAGCAAGAGATATACAAGTAATGAGCTAGTGTAGAAAGCAAACCAACGGAAGAAAAGTGATGACATGGTAAATTTTCTCTTGAGGTTTGGTGGCTTACCAACCACCTACTACTCCTTGTTGAGGCGAGTTTAAGGATTATCGTTCCTCTCGCTAGCTCCCAAGCCCGCAAGCTCGAACTCCCCACAAGGTAGGCTCCAATGTGAGGACTAGACTTGAGTCAAACAATAAACAAGGTACTCCAACAAGCCTCTCAATCTACTAGAGTTGCTCTTTGTCTTCCTCCTGTGGGACGAGCACATGAGCCACCTCACAAATCCTCCTCCAGAGTTATTGCACAATCTTGTCACGATACTTCACGGAGTCACAACCACCAAGCCATCTAGGAGGCGGCAACCTCCAAGAGTAGTAACAAGCACAACCCGCCTGCAAATCGATCACCTAGTACCACTCGATCAATCTCTTAATGATTCTCACTAGACACACACTCCAGTTTCACCATTAATGGGATATCGACTTAGCATATGTACTATGCTAATCTTAGCTCTAAAGGGTGTGGGTATGAACCTTGGGCATCAACAAGCACCACACACTCGGCCATAACACTTATATATACGTTAGACTGGCTAGGACACAACGACTCTCTCTAAGCAATGCCTGTTAGATCTCACGAGTGACACTAGATAGCTAACTTGCAAAATGAATTTGCCCCGCTTGATAGTACGACTATCTATCCTAAACCTGGCTATACACTTCTCTATGTACCAATGGTTGGTGAAAAGAAATGCCTACAAGCTATACATTTGCCTTGCACATTCTATTTCATCTCCAGTTCATGATGCCCGCGAGCATCCACTCTCCATCAACTCGATAAAAAAATGGTCATCACATGGCCAACCTTGCCACTTGACCATTGTCCATGCATGAAGCACCTCCATCTTCAGTCCATCAAGACACTTGATATCTTTACATATCTTCTCTTGGCTTGATCTCGTCTAACCAGGCGCCATCTCATCTAACCAGCACGTAGGTGGGCCGCATGCATGCTGTTGCGCCTTGTTTCCCACGTCCGGCGTGAGGTAGTGGTGGGCCATGCCTAGGCTACGTCCCGTCTAACCAGGCACCATCTCGTCGGGCAGGGCATACCCATCGTTCAGGACGCATCCCATCCGCATTGAATGGGGGAAGGGAGAGGGTTTTTTGCCCCAATCCTTCGCCTTTCCCCAACTGCTGTGCCTCCTCCTTAAATAGGGGAAGAGAGAGGGCTTTCATCATGTTCCTTCACCTATTCTCCAACTGCTGCCTCTCCTCCTTCTTCCCTCTCGCCAAGAGCGTTCGTGTGCCACAGCGGTTCCTAGGAGAAAAGGGTAGAGCAAGGGAGAAGAGAACTCATAGATCTGTTCATGAATCCAGAGTGCAATGTCGAGCTGGAGGCCATCGAACATGGATGAGACGGTGCTGGCCGCCTTTGCCGAGAAGGGGTTGCTTCCGCCAAAAGAGGTGGCGCACTAGAGGGCTCCTATGGGGGAGGCTTTCCCGCGACCTCAGGCTGGTGAGGTCATCTCCTTCCTCGCCTTCCATGAGCATGGGCTAGGATACCCCACAAACTGGTTCCTACGCGGGCTCCTCAATGAGCGGGGCCTGGAGTTGCAGCACCTCAATCCGACTAGGGTGCTGCACATCGCTGGCTTCGTCACCATCTGTGAGGCCTTCCTTGGGATGGAGCTGTGGATTTCTTCCGGCGGATCTTCACCGGGTGGGCTTTGTCAGAGGGGAAGTCGCCCAGGACCACACCGGTTGTGGGCTTCGCCCTGCAGAAGAAGCCTAGTGCGTCGGGCTCCTACCCCGCGTACACCCCCTACGACTCCAATTGGGGGTGGCATGGGGAATGGTTCTACATTAGGAACCCGGCGGAGGCGCCATTCCTGCCGTTCACCGGAAGGAGGCCGGAGAGGCGGGAGAGTTGGTCATGGGCCACTTCCAGCTGGCAGAACAAGCTAGAGATCATCGGGGTGGAGCTCCAAAAGCTGTTGTAGCATGGCCTCGATGGGGTTCGGGTGTTCCACACCTTTTTCCACCGTCGGGTCGCCCTGCTGGCGAAAAGGACGCGATCGATGTGGCTATACTCTAGCCCGACGGACCCCGACCGCGCGTCGCAGGTGGAGTTGGCGAATGACGATGTCTGGAGCCGACTCGACTGGGTGCTGCAACTAAAGGCCTGGGAGACTCTCGAAGGAAAGCCCGGACCTCTCCACGCTGGGAAGCTGCCCAATCTGGTACGTTCTCCTCTCCTTATTTCATGTTCCTTTCGATCTTGCTTTCCTATAATTTGACTTCAAGTCGTCCGTTTCGCTGGGACTCACCGGTTATAAATCCCGGCCGCATCTTCCAAAGGGGCCGAAGGGCGTGGCTCGGCAAGCTGCCCTGAAGGAGGCGACGGATGGCAGGAAGAAGAAGAGAGCTGAGAAGGCTCAGAGGAGGCACCAGAAGGAGCAGGATATCGCCCGATGTGTGTGGGCCGGGGAAAATAGGAGCGACATCGAGGCGAAGGAGCCGACAGAGCTGGGTGGCGAGGCGAGCACCTCCAAAGATGAACCTCAGCGGAGCGTCATGAGCATGCAGCTGTGTCTGCCGGTGGTGGGTGGGATGCAGAGAGGCGCGGTGACGTTCCCGCACCAAGGAAGCGCGCCGTGAGCTCGGACGCCGTCGGTGAGCGGGAGGCAAAGCGGACGCGGTCACTGCGGCCTTCGGAGGCGTCACTGGCCTTGTCTCCACCTGCTCTGGGCACGGCGGGGCAGGCCAAGCGGTCGGAGGACCCCCTTGTCTTCAGAGTCGGCGCGTGCACATGACCCACAATGGGGGGGGGAGGGGGGGCACCCTGCCAGCTGCTGCGGTGGGCGCGCCTCGAGCCGATAGTCACGGTGACTCTCCCCCGGTCGAAGTGAGGGGGCATGGCTCACGTCCTATGAGCGGCCCTCGTCCAACGGGCCCATTGCCAGTGGGTTAGGGCTTCAGAGCCCTGCCGCTTATGTCTCAGTATGCATTCTTTGTTTCTTTTCAACCTTTTTTGAGCGTGACTGACCTGTTCCTTTTGATAGGGGCCAGATACTGATGGGGTTGAGCATCACCTCGCCTCCTGTGTGGGAGGAGTGGAGGCCCACCTTGCAGTGCGTCGCGATGAGCGGTGGGGAGAGCAGGGTGGCGGCGGTGTGACCTTCCCCTCCGGGGGCTGCGCCCTCCCGGTTGGTCGCAAGTACGGTGGCAACGACGTCGACGGTGTTGGCGGCGATCCTAGTGGCGACGGTGGAGGCCGGGTCAGAGGTGACCCTCGCGATCCCTCCTGCACTGACTGCGGTGGAAGAGGGGAGGGAGACCGAGCTCCATGCCTCGCCTAGTGGAGGGACGCACGGCTCGCCCTCCTGGTCAGAGCTATCGGGGTCAGGAGGAGATGCGGCTAGACCAGAGGTAGAAGAACCGCCGGCGGGCCGTGAGGTCGAGGTGGTGGAGATCCCCTACCCCGGCGAGGTAGGCACCATGATGGAGCTGCCGGCCATCCCACCGTCGCAGGAGCTGGCGGTGGTCCGGTCGTCGGCGGGGCCTTCCAGCAGGTTGGGGGCGACCACCGACTTGGTGTGGCCCTGCCCCGACAACCCGAGGAAGGTGTGGTTCATCCTTGGGATGAGGAGTAGGTGCATATCTAGGACGTACTTGGGGGGAGAGGACTCACGATGGAGTCCGATCTCGCCCAAACCAGGGTGAGGCTCGAGGAGGCCTTGGAGCAGGTCAAGTCCGTCCATTAGGCGGTTACAGTCGACCTACCCCGCATCACAGAGGTAAGGTTTCTGTGTTTGTCCATGACTCCTTGGTCTTTTGCTGGTTGTCTCAGCATGCTTGCTTCTTGCTTTGTAGGGTTTGGAGGAGATGTCAAGCCATAAGTCCCATTTCCTCCAGGAGGAGCACACTAGGATGGAGTGGGAGGCCACGGCATCACGGTGGGTCACCGAGCTTGAGCGCCAGCTGGAGTCTACCTATTGTGAGTCTCAAGACCGGGCGGTCAAGGCGATGGAAGCGTGGGTGGTGGAACTGCTCACAGTGGAGTGGGTGACCGCTGCTGAGCGAGGGCTTGACGTGGTGAAGGTCCACTAGGCGGAGACTGAGGCAGCGCTCCAGAAGTCCCTAGTAGAGACCGAGGCAGCGCTCCAGAGTTCCCTAGAGGCTCTGGAGTTAGAGCAGAAGGCCCGATCGGAGGTCGACCAGGAAGTGCTCGTGCTCCTAGGGCAGGTGCTGGGGACAGAGGAGTCAAACGCTCGGCGAGGGACTCTCCATCCTTGAGAACACTCACCTCGGTATGTACTTGTTCTGCTTTTTGTTGATGTCTTGTTTTTTTCTTTCCCTTGCATCTGAGCCCATCATCCTTCTTCCAGAACTAGGCAGAAGGGTTGGGTCGCTGGAGCGGGACCTGGAGACGGCGAAGGCGACGATTGGTCTGAATGTGGAGGCATTGGCCAAGTCGCTTGAAGAGTGACATGCTCTCGAGGGGGAGCTCGACTAGATCCACAACGTCGCCCAGGTCATCATCTCGGAGGTGTTCGGGTCAGTGCCGAGCACTAGCACGCTTGCTATCCGACTGGCGGAGGTCCCAGACGAAGTTCGAGCACTTATCTCTGATGGGATGTTCTACGGGACATCGGGGGTGCTGACTTCGGTGGCGATGCACCACTCGGACCTAGACTTCTCTGCCATCTGTAGCGGGTACGCCAACGGCTAGAGCCCGGATGCCATCCATGCGCTCGAGGAGAGCTTGCTGCCACACACACAGTTGGTGGCAGAGCAAGTCTCCGCGCAATGGGTGATGGAGGCTCACCTTGCGACCATGGCTGAAGGCGCATGCCAGGAGGACGTCGCCCAGCCTATGGTTGGAGGGGAGCCCAGGTCGGAAGCGAACGTTGTCCCGCCTCCGACCGAGCCAAACGTCGTCCCGTTAGAGACAGGGCAACCTTTATCTTCGCCGGTCGCGCCGTCAGCCGATGCCGCCGAGCGGCCACAGTAGAAATTAGAGTAGAAGTACTTAGCATATGTAAAGGATAAGTTCATGGGGAAGCCCCCGTGTGAACAGTTGTATTGATAAATACATCAATTTCATTTTTGTGATGGAATCACTTTGTAAGGGGAAGCATGTCCCATCCGTTCCTTATTTTTACCTTAGCATAGCTCTATTTTTTATTCTTTCTTTTTCAGACCTGCCCGTTTGAACCGTAGGCTGCAACCTTAAGAACCCAGGCGTGGCCGGCGAGGCCTAGCTGCTCGTAACCGTAGGTCGTGGTGGGGTGTGATCGGTCGGAATGTTTAAAGCAAAGTTACGTAAGGTAATTAAAGGAACGGACTACCCTTTTGTTTGGGTAAAAAGGTATTTACCATATGATAGTAAAAAAGAGAGGTGGTACCGCACCCCCGTGGAGCCCCCGAGTGACCTAGGCCGAAAGTGTTTGGGCCAGGGTGCTTTGTAGGAGCAAACGTTGAATGAAAGAAAGCGGTAAGACCAAATTTTTAGGGGAAGAAACGACATAACTGTTCGATGTTCCAAGTGTTGGTGAGAACATTGCTGTTGTCGTCCTTCAGTCGGTAGGCGCCCGATCGGATCACCTCGATCACCATATACCCATGGCGAAGAGAGTTTGTGTTTCTCCTTGGTCGATTGAGTCCTTCGAAGCACGAGGTCTCCGACCTCGAGGATTCTCCCTCGGATTTTTCTTTCGTGGTACCTACGGAGAGTTTGATGGTAGTGAGCGGAGCAGATGACGGTTGTCTCGTGCGCCTCCTCGAGTAGGTTGACTACGTCTTGTTGAGCCTCCCTGGCTTGGTCATGGTCAAAGGCCTTCACTCTTGGGGCGTCGTGGTCGAGGTTGGAAGACAACACTGCTTTAGCTCCGTAGGCCAGGGAGAAGGGTGTGAACCCTGTGGATTGGTTCGGGGTCATTCTTAGGTTCTAGAGGATCGCTGGGACCTCTGTAACCCATCGCCCGACGTACTTGTTGAGTCGGTTGAAGATGCGTGGCTTAAGTCCTTGGAGGACCATGCCATTGGCCCGCTCGACCTGACCGTTAGTTTGTAGATGTCCGACCGAGGCCTAGTTGATCCTGATGCCGTATCCATCACTGAAGTCTAGGAACTTCTTTCCGGTGAAGTTAGTTCTATGGTCAGTGATGATACAGTTAGGAATGCCGAACCGGTAGATGATGTCGTGGAAGAATTTGACCGCCTCTTCCGAGCGGATGTTGGTGATGGGTTTGGCCTCTATCCACTTGGTGAATTTGTCGACCGCTACGAGTAGGTGAGTGAAGCCGCCTAGGCCCTTTTTGAGGGGTCCTACCATGTCGAGGCCCCAGACCATGAACGGCCAGGTGATGGGAATGGTTTGAAGCTCCTGTGCCGGCAAGTGCGTTTGCCGAGCGTAGAACTGGCATCCCTCACACCTGCGAACGACCTCCTCTGCATCTCGTAGCACGGTGGGCCAGTAAAAACCTTGGCGAAAGACTTTCTTGACCAGCAACCTTAGGGCCGCGTGATGTCTGTAGATTCTGGCATGGACCTCGAGGAGGAGCTGCTTGCCTTGGTAGGTAGGGACACACTTCATGAGTACTCCTGACGGACTTCGTTTGTAAAGTTCATTACCGAACATGATGAATGTCTTGGCGCGTCGAGCGATCCGTCGTGCTTCAGTCCTTTCAGGTGGGAGAACCTCATCGAGGAGGTAGGTGAGTAGCGGCGCTCGCCAGTCGGCTTGATCGAGTGCCAGCAAAGTGACGTCGGCAGGCGACGTCGTCATGGAGGCACTAGGGTCGAAGGCCCCGAGCGTCGGGTCGGCATCAGGGTGTGTCTGGATTGGACCTTCCAGGATGTGGGTAGACGGTTCATGAAGGTCGTTGATGAAGACCCCGTCCGGAGACAGAACCCGCCTGGCAGCCAATTTTGTGAGAAAATCGGCGGCATCATTGTCCTTTCAGGGGACATGGTGTAGCTCGATCCCCTAGAATTTGTCATCGAGCTTGCACACCTCCTGGCAGTATGCTGCCATGAGGGTGCTTTTGCAGGAGGATTCCTTCATGACTTGGTCGATGACCAACTCCGAGTCACCGCGGACGTAGAGCTGCGTAGCGCTGAGCTCGATGGCGATGCGCAGTCCATTGATGAGGGCCTCGTATTCTGCAGCATTGTTTGAGGCCAAGAAGTGGAGGTGGATTGCATAGCAGAGCCTACTCCCATTTGGGGAGATCAGAACCACTCCAGCCCCCGAGCCAGGTGCCATTACGGACCCGTCGAAGTATATCGTCCAATACTCGTGGGTGACGTACGGGGTCGGTAGCTGGACCTCTGTCCATTCGATGACAAAATCCGCGAGAGCCTCAGACTTAATAGCGGTACGGGGGATATACCTGATGTCGTGGCCCATTAGCTTGAGCGCCCACTTGGAGATTCGTCCCGCGATGTTGCGGTTGCAGATGATGTCTCCGAGCGGGTATGAAGTGACGACCGAGACTTCGTGGTTGGTGAAGTAGTGTAGGAGCTTCCGGGTTGCCATCAGCATGGCGTATAGGAGTTTTTGCACCTACGGGTACCAAACCTTGGGGTTGGTCAGTACCTCCCTGACTATTTATACCAAAATTTGGAAGAAGAATTGCAAGGACTCGAAAGCTCCCAAGATCATGTCATCAGGGAATCGATTGCGTGAAGATCGGTATCAGCTGATTCGAATGCAGCACTGGAATCGGCTTTCTACAGATAGCGCCAGCAGATAACGACAAAGCTACGAGCGGCGCCCAGGAAATCATGTTGGACTCTACAAAAAGGGAAAGATTAGAGTCCAAGTTATCTTAAATTAGGAATGTTTTCTCTTAGGCCAAAAAATTGTAATGAGTCGTGCTTAAACATGATTCATGCGTAGGTTCCGGGTATAAATATTGGACCCCGGCTATTGTAAAGGACACACAATCAATCCAATACAAGTTACTTACTTTTTTGGCTCCGGCCACCCCTTAGGAGTAGGAGTAGAGTAGATCTCGGTGAGTTCTTCAGCGAGCAGGGCTGCATCGGTCTGATCGACCTTCGGCTTGTCTATAAGTACCGTCATGGCTTATACTTCTGTTCGTACGGCTGCATCGATCTGGTCGACCTCCACTATGACTCTAGTATAAGCTAGTTATCAACTCTTGTTTAGTTCAAGTACGGCTACATCAATCCGGTCGACCTCCACTGCTCGAACTAGATTAAGGTCAAGTTATCATCTCTATCTAAGGGTGGCATTCCTTTAGATAGATTCATTAAGTTACCAATATTGCTTATTGTTTCCATTATTTATTTAATTACAGCAATATCACTTCGCCTGATTGGGATTGATCTAGATCGGCCTTATATCCTGTTTAACCTATCATTTGTTAATCTAAACTGATCTAATCTGCATCTTAAATAATGAGTTATGTTTTATCGGTTGTTTTATGTCAATCTTGATCATGCATAGTGTGTGGTTAAGGCATGTTTTGTCTTTAATAGATCTATTCTCTAACAAAAACCGTTCCATTGCCCGTTTTCACGGTCTGTGGATTCTGCCTCACACCCCACTGTTAGCACCATGGAGTGGGGATCGTTATTTGGTAGATCTGTTTTTGGTAGGGCATGACCTTAACTGTGCGCTATGCCTGAATCGGCTGTTTACCCGATATCGAGTGCTTTCACACATGCAGTTCACGTCACGCGACTGTTGAAGTAAAGATAGGTCGAAAGATGTGTTAGTCTCATGATCTTGTTATTGTATTACGGCCTGCATGATTCTGCCTCATGCCCCATTGATATGAGTAATAAGTTAGGGTCATCAAATCTATTGTTGTTTCTACGACCTGCATGATTCTGCCTCATGCCCCACTGGTCATAGCGATAGATGAGATCTAATATGTTCATTAGATTTATCTTTATTAAATGGTTAAATGATGATGGGCTGCTTCTTTTATATAAAAAGGGATTCGGTTACTTGCAGTCATTGGCTTAGCATAAACTAATTATTGTTGATATCCTATTGCCATTGATCAATATTTTTCTAAATAACGAGATTCATCCTGAACGATAACCGATTTACCTTCTATAATTCCATGAGCTTTAACTGATTTATTCTTATGAATATGCTAGAATCGACTATTTAGTCGATCTCCTTCCACATCGCCTCTCAGAGCCACACATTCATGACTATTTGGCAACACCGACATGTTCCGCCTTAAATTACTGATTAGCTTTCTCTCCTTATCAATTGCAGGGTCAAATTGACTGGCATGTCTCGGGAGTAGTGTGCAGGATCGACCACCCTTGCGCTAAAGCTAGGCGGATCTCCAGCTCCATCGAGTGGACCCTTTCGGCTTGCTCATGTGCCCTCGGCATGGGACGAAATTATGTGCCGACACACGTTCTTGGCATGCCTGGTGGGACCCCACAATTGTCATGGTGGTTTACAACAACAACAACATCCTTATGGTACATTACGAAGACCTACCTGATGGAGATAAAGGTGTCATTAGCAAAGCTATAGAAGAGTTTCAGAACAAGTGTTTGTTGTCCTACACCAGAATACGTGACAACACAATTGTTCAGAAATATCCACTACCAAGAGTTTTATTGCATGGGCGATGATGCGATGAAGTCAAGACAGCATTTCAGAAACACCCTGTGTTTTGTCACCGCTAAGCAATGGGTTTGAGCTCAAACATGATGTATCAAGTGGTGTTGAAGAAGTCAAAGTCAAATGTATGAAATCGAGCTCAACTTGAATTTGGATAAAACGCCTTGTTTACATGATAACCCTTTTCAAAATATATATATATATATTTGAGTTTATGTTAATGAAACTGGTTTCATGTGTCTCACATCACCCTCTATCTATAGTGATCATCGGGAAAAGTTTCATGAAGTTTGGAATCAAAAGTCACATGAAATAATAAGTCATACCTTTGCATGAATTGCTTTATCAAGTGGATGGAAACCTATGAAGTCAACCAAACCTTGGTACCTTGCTCAAACAACTCTACTTGCATTTCATAAACATGAGCATCGTTCATTCATTCATGAGATTAGATTGTTTGGAACATGCTTTTGAAACATTGCAACATATGTTTATATTCATGTGTGTTGTTTTGTGAAATGAATAGTGTACAACACTTAAGTGCAACATGTGCAACTCACTGTTGAAACATGTTACATACTTTAGTGAAACATGGTTAGTTATTACTATGCAACCAACTCATGAAACATATGAAACATGGCTTTGAAACAAAAGTAACATTTCACTTGTTTTCCTGGTTTCAATTCATATGATGCTTGATTTTGGTGTGACCCATATGTGGTGTGGCCAATGATCCTCTTAAACAACTTAGCTACACTTAGAATGTCATTAGGAACAATGTTCATGTTGACCATGTTGCCTAATTATGTTTCCAAGGAATGGTTTGACTAGTGTTGACCCTAGAGCTCTCTTGTTTGACTGTTTAAAAAGTATAGCTTAGAGTATTTGCATGTCTGAGCAACCTAAAGCAAAGTTGTAGAAAATTTTATAAGGAACAAAAGTTATTTTATGACCATTTCATGAAAATGTGCAGAACATGCTCAAAAAGGGCCCACAAGTCAGTTTTTAGGTCTAATTGGAGACTTGGAAATTTTCTAAGTCTGAGAACATATTTTCAGTTTCGTGTACTTGACTTGTCAGCCTTGTAGCTCCCTAACCAAGCCGAATGAGCTCAAGCTCCAATTGGAAAAGTTGTAGCCCTCACTTAGATATCCAACTTTGTCAATTACACCGGATCCTAGATCATCACGGTTTGGGAGATCGAACGCTGTCAAGTATCGCTGTCAGGCTCGGTTTTGAACGCTGAATCGAAATTTCAGTTTGCTACAGTGCCCCGACCGGCCGCAGGTCGTTGCCGCCGTGTGGCCGCCACGCGCCATGACCGGCCTGGCGTCGCTGGCCGCGGTCGACAGCAAGGAGGCCGCGTCTACCTGCCCTCCCACTCGCTCTCAGTCACTCTCTCCCTTGCACCCTCGCCTCGCTGTTGCTCGCGGACGCGCGCAGCCATGGCCGCCATGGCCGAGCTCGGTCTCACCGCGTCCCCGCTGCTCGGCCCTTCCTCTTTCCAAACCGACAGTGCCATCATATTCCTCTCACCACGCCACCCCTCCCGCACCCCCCCGTCGGCCATGCCACGCCCTGCAGCGCTGCTGCCGCCTGCTGCCGTCACCCAGGCCGCCGGCGTGCGTGGCCAGGCCACGTCGCGCCTCGGCGGAGCAAGCTGCGGCCACCTACGAGTGCGCGCGGGCCTCCCGGTGCTCCGCCGCCGCTCCACCATCGCCGACGAGCCCCCTACGACCGTCACCGACGAGCCACAGTGCCTCCTCTGCTTCCTAATCCCGTCAGGGACTGTTTACTAGAATTCGACGAAAGTCAGGGGCCTAACTGCAATGTCAGTGACTCAGATGAATAGTGCCGATAAGGACCTATTTGCAGTAAATTTGCTGAATCTTTGGAAATTCATAGTAATTCATAGGAAATTCGTAAAATAGCAAATGAGGACTTTTTGGAATCCTTGTGAAATTCTCTATGCAATAGATCTATAATATTACATGTTTTACTTTAAAGTTTTAGCTGTAAAAATATATTTATGCAGCTAGGTTTGTAATGCTAGTGGTATTTGTCTTTTTCATAACTGTAGATCTAGGGCTCCAAATGAAGTGAAATTTTTGTGGCATGCTACTCATGTGATAGTTGATGTGTGGTAAAAATTTCATGAGTATTGGATGAAGTATGAGTGAGTTATTGGTTTATCTTGCTCTCACATGATTTCTTGCTTTAGCGACTTGTCTTTTTCATAGAGGTTGCTATACATATTCAAATGGAGTGAAATTTGTACAGTAGACTATTGAGAGGATATGTGAGCCACTGTAATTTTTGTAGAATTTATTGTATACTTTTGGTATATGTTCATTAAGTCACCTTGTTATCTAAAATAAATTAAGAAATGCATTAAAAGAATTTATTTGGTCATGGACACTAGGTTTTCTGGTATTGTTTAGTCATGTGTGACATGTTGGTAAAGTTGGTTTTGCCTAAATATGTGTTTGCAACATAAGTTAATATTTATTTTCTTGCAAATGTGGTTTATGGACAGATCTGGGAACCTAGCAAAGTTCTTCATGCTAATGTGCTTTGTTGTGAAACTTGTTTATACAAAAGTTGTAGATAATTCATGTATCTAGCTGCTGTTAAAATTTGGTGGCATTTGGCCTTGTAGTTTGTGAGTTATGCCTGTTTAAAGTTAGGTTTTAGAAATGGCTGCTCTCTGTTAATCGTGGATCAGTTTCTGTAAATGTACAATTTCGACCTACTTAACTTGTGAATCATGCTATGATGGTTATAGATGAAATGTAGATAATTTCATAAGCTTTCCAAAATGTCTTCTTGCAAGTCATTTGGATTTGTGTAACTCCAGTTATAGCTAAATCTTGTAGCTGCTGTTTGCATGTCCAGAAATTGGCAGATTCCAATTATAGTGTTTGCTTGTATATTGTTAAGTGTGACTTATGCCTTGAATGATGATTGAGTTAGAGCACCTGAGATCTTGGAAAACTTGTGTCATGCTTGGTGTTGTCGTCTTCTTTGCCATCTTAGCATGATAGGTTGTGTGATGTTAGTTAAATAGCTATTGGTGTCTATGTCTTGCATAATCTTGTGTTTGTCTTAAATGCTTATGTGTGATGCATCTTGTGTTACCATTCATCACATTCATACACATGCATCTTGCATCTCATTTAGGTACGCTAGATGCACCACGTGAAGGATGAGATGTTGGAGCCAAACCTGGAGACGGCGTTTGATGGACCTATCCCGAAGGTGGAAGGACTGGACAAGTGCTAGGACCTAAGATGTCACCAAGACGGTGCAAGCTAACTGAACTGACTTGTGTCGGATCCCAGGCAAGCCCCGGAGCATTCTAAGTCTCCCATATTTTTACAAATATCTTGAGTATCTTTTATTGTTGATGATGCATTAAGTATAGGAATTGGTTGGAACCAATTGTTGCATTATATCCTTACCTTGTCCGGATAAAATCTCGTGAATCCTAATTAAGTGTAGGATCGAATGATGCTTAGCTATGCATAGACCGGTAGAAGTCGGGTGATTTCCTGTCACCCGCGAGATGTAGGATGAGCTCTGTCACGGTTGGCTAAAATGGCTATCATGAAAAAAGAACCATGTGTTAATAATGAAAGTAGACCGGACGGGATGATGGTAGTCAAAACAACAAGGCATGGAGGTCTTGGGTGTGAATCTATCCCCGTCAGTGTCGCTTTAAGGACCGATCTGTTTATGCGTCCTCATGTCATGTTGAACGCAGCCTAACACTTAGCTGGCGGATAAGTCGTTCCGACCATGAAGCCTAGTAGCTCGACTCAGCCGGGACGCGAGCAAAGGCGGCATTCTCGGAGGTAGTAAGGATGTGCGAAGAGCCATTGGCATAAGTCCAAAGCGGGTTAGAGTCCCGAACAACCTTGGCAGAGTGGTTCTCACGAGAATGTCGATCTGTTCGGACTCGTGACTCTGAATCGTACCAAAGGTGACTTCGTTTATGACCTCGACGGGGAAGCGGGGTTTGTGTTTAGGAATACCCTCCACCGGATAGGAATCGATTCGAATCGCCGTCTCTCCCGGATAGTGAGAACTTGACTGAGCAGCGGCAACGTAGATTCACTAAATTTAAAGATATGGTTAAATGATGATGATGATGATGATGATAATGACAATGAGCCATGAAATACCTGATATGGTTATTATTGTTTGCAACTTAATCAAGTGATTGATTAGTACAGGTGCTAATATAGATGGTAGGTAATGGCTAAAAGTCACTGCTAGTACAGGTGAATAATGCTAATGGTTACTCAAGCTTTTATGCAAAAAGGTTGTCCAGCCAGATCCACTAAATTAAGCTATGCATGATCCTTGGTGTCATTTGTTTTGGTTTTCGACGGGTAAGTCTGGCTGAGTACATTCGAGTACTCAGGGTTTATCCCACCATGTTGCAGGTGGAGTTCTCGGCCTGTTGAAGATGGTGGCTAACCGCCGGTGGGCTCGGTGATTCTATAGTTACTTCTCATCTATATGCTTTTGTCGGATGATGTCACTTATGCTAGTAATATATTTGGAACTTATATTAATGTAATCATTTGAAAGCTATGTTGTTTTCACTAAGCGGTTTTGAAACCTAAACTGGTACTTTTATTTGTGAACCCATATGTAATATTATTTCCGCTGCAACCCTGTGTATGTGATGTGTATTTGCTTAATCACGCGATCTTGGTTGTGATGTTGATTTACCGAGGTCTTTCGGGACACTCGGCGGACTACCGGGTTTATATAAGTGAAAGTAGGTGTGTGTCAACGTGTTAGCGGAGACAACCGTACTTGATCTTGTATAAATTGGGCGGTTCTGTTACAATTTCTTCATGGAAGCTGTAAACAAATCTGTTCGTGATGCCATATCAAGCCATAATGAAGCTTTCTTGGACACATTCCATAACGCCATGAAAGAGGTGTTTCATGGGTTCCTAGTTGGTCAGGTTGGGCCGGCTTATTACAACATTCCACATCCGTCGACCCAAGGGACTAATCAAGTTAGTACCAGCCATCAAGAAGCAACACTAGCGGGTAATGATGATGTCCAGGTAGTTCAGAGTTCATCTGAAAAAGCTCAAGGTACTACTACGAATTAGATACAGTATAATCCTAGATCGTCAGTGCAGCATGTGCAACAGCCGACGGAGCAAAGTCAGAACCAGGTGATTAATTTTGGCACATCGGGCCACATACCGTCGTCGGCTCAAAAAATAGCACCATCAATTAAAGGATCCGTAGCGATATAGATCCTCATGTCTATAATTAGAGACTTCAAGCAGCAAACCAGCAAAGGACCCAACAGATAGAGATTCCACAAGGGTATCATTATGGCATAGATTATAACACCCTTCACATGATTCTGAATCCAGGGTATCAAGGCACACAGGGTTTCAATCCACAGATGGGTCAGCAAGTGCAGAGAAATCCAAATTCACATGCTGATGAGTTGTTGCTAAAGGTGACCGAAATGATGAAGAATCAGTTTGGTCTAAAGCCAAAAGGGCTAACCTATTTGTACAAACGTCCATATCCAGAATGGTATGATTTGGTCACTCTTCCTGCAAATTACAGGCTCCCATAGTTTGCTAAGTTCACTGGACAAGATAGCACTAGCACAATAGAACATGTCAGTCGGTATCTTACACAGTTGGGCGAAGCATCCATTGAAGAGGCCCATCGAATTTGTTTCTTCTCCTTGTCCCTATCAGGGATAACTTTCACTTGGTTTTTATCACTGCCAGTCAACTCTATTACCAATTGGGCTGACCTAGAGAAGAAATTTCATACTTATTTTTATACTGGGATGGGAGAAAAGAAGATTACCAATTTGACAACTATAAGGCAGAAGACTAATGAATCAGGCACTGAGTTTCTTCAGAGGTTCCGAGAGACTAGAAACTTATGCTTCTCATTAAACTTGGCTGATGATCAGCTAGTTGCTTTGGCCGTTTAAGGAATGCTGCCAACATGGAAAGAAAAACCGCTGGGACAAGAATTTGACAACCTGGGTCAATTGGCTCAACGAGTGGCGGTGCTCAATAGCCAATTCCAGAGTATGCGCAGAGATATCCGATTTTAGAAGAGTACTATAGTGGCTGAGGCTTATAATCCATACTCAGTCGATGACGGCTATAAAGATGAAGAAGAAGAGGTTGCTGCGACTAAATAGAATTGGAGCAAAAAGACAGTAATGGTTCCAAATCCTTGGGGAAGAGGAGTCGAGGAGAGCTATGACTTTGATGTCACCAAATCAGACAAGCTCTTTGATTTCTTGCTTGAGAAGGGACAGATCAAGTTGCCCGATAATCATGTTATGGTGCCCCCTGATCAGTTGAAGAATAAGAAGTTCTGCAAGTTCCATAATGCTACTTCTCATTCCACTAATGAATGCAGAATTTTCCGGCAGCATATACAAAAGGCTATTCAGCAAGGAAGGCTCAAATTTGATACGCCTCGGAAAATGAAAGTTGATGATAATCCTTTTCCAGGAGATCAAAACATGGTCGATGATAGGCTGCTCAAAGGAAAGACTAAGATCCTAACATCAACCAAATCAAGAGAAGCTAGAACAGTCAATCCCGAGAGGCAAATATCGGTCGACGAATACAGGGAAATTAAAAGACGTCGCGACAAGCAAAAGAGCCGATATGAGCAAGGAGAAACGTCAAAAGAAGGGGCGACAAAGCCGCGAGTTACATCTCCAATTCTGTTGAATAAATGACAGCGGAAGAAGGAAAAGGATTATCCGCGTTGGTTAGAAAAGCAAGAATACCAGTGTCAACAGGAAAAAGAGAGGTATGAAAGAAAACAAGCTGAATTGCATTAGAATTGTCCTTTCTTCAGACATTGCTGGAACAAAGATTTGAAGTTGCCAACCAGGAATAGCTGTCCATAGCGCAGTGATCAGTATTGGAAGTTTAGGCAATCTCAAGCCAACCACAGATCTATCCATGCTCAAGATGCGTATCATCATAATAACATGGATCGATGCTTAAAAAATGGAAATGTTCATAATCGGCTTGGAAAAAGAGTTGTTGATCAAGACTGGGCTGATTATGAAGAAGAAAGTAACGAGAGAAAATATGTTTGGCAAGAAGGCCAATGGTGTCCAGGAGGTTTGATAAGAAGCCAGAAGAGAAGGGTGCAACGCCTAAGGAATAGAGAGTTGGAACAGGCTCAGGCATCCGGCAAACCTTAAGTATGGCATACTAAGCAAACAGCTGATAGAAAGCAACCATCGGCTAATATTCAAATGGATTTTCTGTTGCCATCAGAATTCAGAGCTCCGATATATCAAGAAGTTTATTTGGATTTCGATGAATCAGAGTATGAGGAGATAGTTGCCAAGTTAACTATTATACAACAAGCAATATTTGATAAACCAGTCAAGCATCGGCACCTAAAAGCTTTATATGTAAAAGGTTTGGTTGATGGGAAGCCGATGAACACGATGTTGGTGGACGGAGGTGCTTCTATTAATCTCATGCCTTACACCACTTTTCGTAAACTTGGCAAGGGACCAGGAGATCTGATTGAGACTAACATGATGCTTAAGGACTTTGGAGGTAATGCGTCTAAGACCCGAGGGGCAATAAATGTCGAACTGATAATTGGGAGTAAGACTCTACTCACCACGTTCTTCGTCATCGATGGAAAAGGGTCATACAGTTTACTCCTTAGTCGTGATTGGATTCGCTAACTGTTGTGTGCCATCGACCATGCATTAGTGTTTGATTCAATGACATGGAGATGATGTTGAGCTGGTTCTCGCTGATGAGTCTGTGAGTATCGCAACAACCAATCCAGTCTTTTGGGAATTAGGAGACTTCGAATGCTTTTCTGGCAAGTTATGGGAAGGAGGCTTCATTAGAATCAACGATGAAAGCCAACAGCTGATCCAAGCAGTCAACTTTGAAAATTTGTCTTAATGAATAATCCAATAGATGGTACAAATGTCAAACTAGGACATGGTTTCATGTCGACCGATGAATTAGAAGATGTAGATATTGGTTCTAGAGATAGACCTAGGCCGACGTATGTAAGTGCCAAGTTGGACCCTGAGTATAAACGAGAGTTAGTTGATTTGTTAAATGAATTTAAAGACTGTTTTGCTTGGGAATACTATGAGATGCCTGATCTAGACCGGCCAATTGTCGAACATCAGTTGCCAATCAAACCTGGATATCGGCCGTTTAAGCAGGCTCCAAGGAGATTCAACCCGAATGTGCTTGATGATATCAAAAAGGAGGCTGAAAGGTTACTGGAAGCAAAGTTTATCCAACCGTGCCGATATGTAGAGTGGATATTGAATGTTGTCCTTGTGTATAAGAAGAATGGACAATTAAGAGTTTGCATCAATTTCAGGGATCTGAATAAAGCCACACCCATGGATGGTTATCCGATGCCGATAGCTGATATAATAGTAGATGCAGCAGCCGGGCACAAGGTTATTAGCTTCATGGATGACAATGTAGGGTATAACTAAATTTTCATGCCTGAGGAAGACATAGCAAAGACCGCTTTTAGGTGCCCCGGCGTAATTGGTTTATTCGAGTGGGTTGTGATGACATTTGGTCTAAAGAATGCCGGTGCAACTTATCAAAGGGCGATGAATTATAGTTTTTATAAGTTGATCGGCAGGATTGTTGAAATCTACATCGATGATGTGATGATAAAATCCAAAGGGTACAAAGAGCATCAAGCTGATTTATGGGAGACTCTGGAATGCACAAGAAAACATGGTCTCAAGATGAATCCTAATAAGTGTGCTTTTTGAGTATCAGCTGGACAATTCTTGGATTTTATGGTCCACGAGAGAGGAATCGAAGTTGGTCAAAAAAAGTATAAAAACAATTGATGAGGCAGTTTTCCCGACTACTAAAATAGAGTTGCAATCTCTGCTTGGCAAGATTAATTTCATCAGAAGGTTCATTTCGAATTTGTTAGAAAGAATTCTGCCGTTTTCTCCCTTATTGAAGTTGAAAAATGATCAAGCATTCAAATGGGGTGACGTACAACAAAAAACGTTTGAAGAAATAAAAGAATATATGAAAGGTCCACCTGTTCTGGTCCCTCCTCAGCAAGGTAAGCCTTTTAAGTTGTACATATCGGCTGATGACAAGACAACTGGATCGGCCTTGATGCAAGTGTTTGAAGGAAAAGAGCGAGTTGTTTTCTATTTGAGTAGAAGGCTCCTGGATCTAGAGATAAGATATTTTCCTACCAAAAAACTATGCATGTGCTTATATTTCTCTTGCACTAAGCTACGACACTACTTATTATCGGTCGAATGTACGGTTGTTTTCGAGGCTGATGTGATTAAGCACATGTTGTCAATGCCAATACTGAATGGGAGAGTGGGAAAGTGGATTATCACGTTATCAGAATTTGACTTGAAGTACGAATCGGCTAAAGCAGTCAAAGGACAAATAATGACCGATTTTGTTACTCAGCACCATAAGCCAAGTATTGATTATGTAGAACTGATGCCTTGGACGTTATTCTTTGATGGATCATCATGCAAGCAAGGTGGTGGCATTGGTATTGTTATTATTTCGCCTTGGGGGGCAGGTTTTTAGTTTGCTCTTCCAACTGAACCAATGATTACCAATAACCAAACAGAGTATGAAGCTATTCTTAAGGGACTTCAACTTCTTCACGAAGTAAAGGCCAAAGTAATTGAAGTATTTGAAGATTCATAGTTAATTATTAATCAGTTGATCGGCCTATATGAGTGCAAAGAAGATACTTTGAAAGGATACTATGATGAGTGCCAAAAGTTGCTCAAAGAATTTCTTCATGTCTCTTTCCAACATATTTCGAGAGCACAAAACCAAGAAGCTAATCATCTAGCTCAAAGCGCGTCAGGATATCGAGTGATTCGAGAAGTCCTAAATAGTGAAACCTCGAATGATGATTGGAGAGTCGAGTTAGCCAATTACCTTAGAAATCCGTCACAAAAAGTTACAAGAAAGCTAAGATATAAATCGACTAAGTATGTTTTACTGAATGATCAGCTGTATTACAAAACAGTCGATGGAGTATTACTCAAATGCCTAAATCGAGAGGAAGCTAAGGTGTTGATGGGCGAAGTGCATGAAGGGATATGTGGAGCTCATCAATCGGCTTATAAGATGAAGTGGATTATTCGCAGAACTAGATATTTCTGGCCAACAATTTTAGAAGACTGTTTTGAATATTACGAGGGGTGCCAGGACTGTCAACGTTTTGGTAATGTCCAAAAATTGCCTGCATTGGCCATGAATCCAATAATCAGGCCATGGCCGTTTTGAGGTTGGGGAATTGATTTAATTGGCTAGATTTTTCCGCCCTCAAGTAAAGGACATAAGTTCATATTGGTGGCAACATATTACTTCACTAAATGGGTTGAGGCAATTCCTTTGAAGACGGTAACCTCAAAGAACATGGTTGATTTTGTCAAGGAGCACATTGTGTATCGTTTTGGGATTTCTCAAACTATAACTACCGATCAGGGGACAATGTTCACATCAGAGGAGTTCGGAGATTTTGCTGCCAATATGGGAATCAAACTACTAAATTCTTCTCCTTACTATGCTCAGGCTAATGGCCAGGCAGAGGCGTCCAATCAGATTATGATCAAACTGATTAAGAAAAAGATTGAGGAACAGCCAAGGAAGTGACATTCAACGCTCAATGAGGCACTATGGGCATATAGGATGGCCTGTCATGGATCAATTAAAATCTTGCCTTATGAACTTGTGTATGGACATAATTTAGTTCTTCCTTAGGAAGTTCAGACTAGATCGAGGCGTGTTATATTGCAAAATGATTTGTCAGCCGAAGTCTACAAGAATCTTATGATAGATAACTTAGAGGACTTGAGTTGCCTTTGGCTGCGTGCTCTTGAAAATATCGAAGCCAATAAACTGAGAGTTGCAAAATATTACAATAAAAAGGTTAAGATTAATCAATTTTTTGAAGGAGACTTGGTCTGGAAAGAGAAATTGCCAATCGGGTCGAAGGACAGTAAGTTCGGCAAATGGTCACCTAATTGGGAAGGACCTTATCGGATCAAACATTGTGCACCTGGTAATGCTTATATTTTGGAAACGTTAAGAGGAGAAGAAGAATTTGGCAGAGCAATCAATGGGAAATATGTAAAGAAATATTATCCTAGTGTTTGGATTAATACTTAATAACCGATTTGTTCGGTGGTCAGCTCTAATAGCCGATATAAAAAAGGTATTGCCTCTAGTGCAAAAAATAAACTCGAAGGGGTAGAAGCCGGTACGATGTGTGTCGCCTATAGAAGCAAGCAAACACAGACAAAGCGATGCATATAATATGAAGTACGAAGCAAAGGAAAATCACTCAAGACGAGGAAATTGTTTGCTAAATATCACCTATTACAAGCTACGGGCCGGAAAATACTTTGCTTACTATATCATCGGCCTAGGTTTTGAAGGCTACAGAGTTGGTGGCACTGAAGAAATCCTCAACCAGGCGCTCATGATCCCTAGGGTGCGCCGCGGCTAGAAAACCATGAGGAAGAAGCCGAAGATTGTGGCCAGAGCGGGCTTGTGCAGCAGCCAATGCCATGGCAGCACCATGACGAATGCCATGAAGAGCGACCTCCCTGACACAGTTCAGGATGTCATGCAAGCGAACCACCAGAATGGCACCCCTGGCATTGATAAATCCCGCCGCGTGCTCCGCAGCTGATTGAAGGCTTTCCAACTGAGTAGTTAGATCTGAAAGACTTAAGGAAGGAATGATCAGAAATCTTGAGGGCAAAATTAAGAAGAGACAGAAAATTATGGTAGACGTCTCACCAATGATTCTGGCTTTAGCCCTGGCCAACCTTTCCCCCCACCGGGTCGGCCTCAGGGGGTGATCGGCCTTGAATCATGGCCAAAGCTGATTCTGCAAGGGAGAGGCAGCTGGCTAGATTCTGATCAGTCCTATCGATGGAGGCCAGGAGATCGTCATTGTTGATCCGCCTCCTCTGATAACAGAGGAGCTGGCGGTGAATTGGTGCTGAAGATGACCCCAAAGGCTGAGCGAAGTTGGCCCTCTGCTCTGGGATGATGGGAGCATCCCGAGTTGCACCCTCTTGGCGATGAAGGTGCTGGCGCGATGATGCAGATCCGTTGAGGGCCTCCTCAGCAGACCTCTTGCTGTTCTCCCTGATCTCAAACCTACGGAAAAGCAAGAACTACAATAAAAATGCAAGAGGTTTGAGTCAAAGCGGGTTGTTTTTCGATCCACAGCCGTGGCCCGTATATATGGCCTGGGAAGGTGAGAAGATAGATTTCACCGAGGGTATGGAATTGAAGTCGGATGCGGAAACGGATCGACACTCTAGAAATTTAGGAGACGGATAACGAAGAGATAACAAATTCGGACTTATTACTTCCCATAATTACAAGATATCATGGGATGGATATGAAAGATTTACATTGACCAGCGATCAACCCACCGAGGCTTCTTTGGATTGAAGGGAGTCCGGATTCCCACAAGGCCGAAGGTCATCATAAACTGAGTCACATCGGCCCATTGATAAAATTGTGCCAGAGAAGGGAAAAAATCGCCTGCCTAACGGATGGCTAGCTGATTTCTCAGTGACTGGGAAATTGTGGGAAAGAAGCCTGTGGCTTTCCCGATGGGCATTTGATGGAGCAAACAAGGGGAAGGTGTCCACATATTTTAGCCCTTGCAAACACTAGAACAGCTCTGCGAGCAAGGAGAGAAGACTCAGGTGATATCACAAGAATTCTTCTAACCGTAGTAGCTGATCCTCTTGCTCAACAAGGCGCTAAGAGGAGCGACACAATCACCCTATGCACAAGAATTCTTCTAACCACTCAAGATCTTCATGGTAGAAAGATAGACCATAGAGGGTCAGGCGGAGTCAAAGGCACTCGAGGGAGCAGATAGAAGAGAGACATGGCTGAAATGTTGAATTGCTCTCGCTAGAGTCGGATAGACATCTTATAGTTGGCCAGGAAAGATGGATCCAAGCGCCCGTGAAGCAATGATGCTCTCATAAAAGTTTTGAAGCATGGGTTATAAGCTGACATAGACGATGACAAACAGTAGACCCCAAAGCAAGATTCTCTACCCATGACTGCGGACCTATCGGGGGTACATATGTGATAATTTTGGAATAAAATTACTTTTATCCCAAAATTGGGGGGCATGTGTTTACACCAAAATTTGGAAGAAGAATTGCAGGGACTCGAAAGCTCCCAAGATTATGTCATCAGGGAATCGATTGCATGAAGATCGGTATCAGCTGATTCGAATGTAGCACTGGAATCGTCTTTCTTCAGATAGCGCCAGTAGATAACGACAAAAGCTACGAGCGGCGCCCGGGAAATCATGTTGGACTCTACAAAAAAGGAAAGATTAGAGTCTAAGTTATCTTAAATTAGGAATATTTTCTCTTAGGCCAAAAAATTGTAATGAGTCGTGCTTAAGTAGGATTCATGCATAGGTTCCGGGTATAAATATTGGACCCCTATTATTGTAAAGGACACACAATCAATCCAATACAAGTTACTTACTTTTTTGGCTCCGGCCACCCCTTAGGAGTAGTATAGTAGATCTCGGTGAGTTCTTCAGTGAGCAGGGCTGCATCGGTCCGTCCGACCTCTGGCTTGTCTGTAAGTACCGTCATTGCTTATACTTCTATTCATACGGCTACATCGATCTGGTCGAACTCCACTGCAACTCTGGTATAAGCTAGTTATCGACTCTTGTTTAGTTCAAGTATAGCTGCATCGATCCGGTCGACCTCCACTGCTCAAACTAGATTAAGGTCAAGTTATCGGCTCTATCTAAGGGTGGCGTTCCTTCGGATAGATTCATTAAGTTACCGATATTGCTTATTGCTTCCATTATTTATTTAATTACAGCAATATCACTTCGCCCGATTGGGATTGATCTAGATCTGCCTTATATCCTGTTTAACCTATCGTTTGTTAATCTAAACTGATCTAATCTGCATCTTAAACGATGAGTTATGTTTTATTGGCTGTTTTATGTCAATCTTGATCGTGCATAGTGTGCGGTTAAGGCATGTTTTGTCTTTAATAGATCTATTCTCTAACGAAAACCGTTCCATTGCCCGTTTTCACGGCCTGTGTGATTCTGCCTCACACCCCACTGTTAGCACCATGGAGTGGGGATCGTTATTTGGTAGATCTGTTTTTGGTAGGGCATGACCTTAACTGTGCGCCATGCCTGAATCGACTGTTTACCCGATATCGAGTGCTTTCACACATGCAGTTCGCGTCACGCGACTGTTGAAGTAAAGATAGGTCGAAAGATGTGTTAGTCCCATGATCTTATTATTGTATTACGGCCTGCATGATTCTGCCTCATGCCCCATTGATATTGGTAATAAGTTAGGGTCGTCAAATCTATTGTTGTTTCTACGACCTGCATGATTCTACCTCATGCCCCACTGGTCATAGCGATAGATGAGATCTAATATGTTCATTAGATTTATCTTTATTAAATGGTTAAATGATGATGGGCTGCTTCTTTTATATAAAAAGGGATTCGGTTACTTGCAGTCATTGGCTTAGCATAAACTGATTATTGTTGATATCCTATTGCCATTGATCAATATTTTTCTAAATAACGAGATTCATCCTGAACGATAACCGATTTACCTTCCATAATTTCATGAATTTTAACTAATTTATTCTTATGAATATGCTGTAATCGACTATTTAGTGGATCTCATTCCATGTTCCGCATATTCGGGACTGTCTGGCCACACCGGCATGTTCCGCCTTAAATTACTGATTAGCTTTCTCTCATTGTCAATTGCAGGGTCAAATTGACTGGCACGTCTCGGGAGGAGTGCGCAAGATCGACCACCCTTGCGCTGAAGCTAGGCGGATCTCTAGCTCCATCGAGCGGACCCTTCCAGCTTGCTCATGTGCCCTAGGCACGGGATGAAATTCTGTGCCGACACTGATGAAGTATACGGGTCGTTGGACCTTAAGGTGATGTCCCAGCTCCTTCCTTTCGATGACTAGGGCGGCGCTCACCACGTGGTCGCTTGCCACGACATAGAGGAGGAGGGGTTCTCCCCGTTTGGGAGCAACAAGGATTGGGGCCGATGTTAGTGACGCTTTGAGGCTCTCTAAAGCCTGCTGTGCTTCCTCAGTCCAGACAAAAGCATCTGTCTTTTTGAGAAGCTTGTAGAGAGGTATCCCCCGTTCGCCGTGCCGGGAGATGAATCGGCTTAGGGCGGCCAAACAGCCGGTGAGCCTCTGTACGCCCTTAACGTTGCGTATAGGGCCCGTGTTGGAGATGGCCATGATTTTTTAGGATTGGCCTCGATGCCGTGTTCGGACATGATGTATCCAAGCAGCTTCCCCTTCGAAACCCCAAAAATATATTTTTCGGGATTCAATTTGATGTTGAACATTCGGAGGTTCACGAACGTCATGGCCAATTTTGTGATCAGGTCGCAAGCTTGAGCCATTTTGACCACTATGTCATCAACATAGATGACGATTGTTGGTTTTAGCCGCTCGACTTGGTCAGGCTGATCGAGCGGGTCAATTTGATCGACGAAGCATCGTTGCATGCATCATTGATAGGTGGCGCCAGCATTCTTTAGACCAAAAGGCATGGTTACAAAGCAGTACAAACCATATGGGGTGATGAACAAAGTCATGAGATGGTCGAACTCTTTCATCGTGATCTGGTGATAGCCTGAGTAGGCATCCAGAAAGGAGAGGATCTCGCATCCCGAGGTGGAGTCGACTATCTGGTCTATGCGTGGTAAAGGAAAATGGTCCTTCAGGCATGCCTTGTTGAGGCCAGTATAATCAACGCACATTCTCTATTTCCCAGTCTTCTTTTTAACAAGAACAGGATTGGCAAGCTAGTCGGAGTGATATACCTCCTTGATGAAGTCGGCTGCCAGGAGTTTGGCGACCTCCTCCTCTCGTCGTCAAAGCGACGCAGGTGTTGCTTGGTGGGCTTAGAGCCCGAGACGAGGCGTAGTGCATGCTCGATGACCTCCCGCGGTATGCCTGGCATGTCGAAAGTTTTCCATGTGAAGACATCACGATTGGCGCATAGAAAGTTAGCGAGCTCGCATTCCTATTTGGTCGGGAGCTGGGTCCTGATCTGCACCGTCTTGGTTGGGTCGATGGGGTCGATCCCCACGGCCTTGGTCTCCTCGAGTGGGCAGAAGGCAGTCAAGGTGGTTGGCTTGTTGTAGTCTGGGACTACTGGGGTCAACAACTCCCCGAGCCAAGGGAGCTCGGATGAGTTGATGACCGCAGTGGTGAGCTCGAAATGCTCGTGGTCGCACGTGTAGGCGTGCGAAAAGGTGCTACCCACAGTGATGACGCCGTTCGGTCCTGGCATCTTCAGCTTCAGGTAGGTGTAGTTGGGGACTACCATGAACTTGGCGTAGCATGGCCGCCCCAAGATGGCATGATAAGACCCCAGGAAGTCCACCACCTCAAAGGTAAGCACCTCCGAGCAGAAGTTAGCTCGGTCGCCAAACATGACAGGCAGGTCGATCTGCCCAAGCAGGTATGCCTGCTCCCTGGTATCACACCGTGGAAGGGAGAGCTCACTGAGCAGAGCTCCAACCAGGGGATGTGCATGGCATTGAGGGTGTCAACGTAGAGGATGTTGAGGCCGCAGCCTCCGTCCATCAGCACCCTGGTGAGGTGCTTCTTGCGGACGATGGGGTCGACGATGAGCGGGTAGCGACCCGGTCTGGCGATGTGGGAAGGATGATCCCTCAGATCAAAAGTGATAGGAGATTCCGACCAGCGAAGGAAGGTAGGGACAATCGTCTCGGCGACACATGCCTCTCTGTAGCGCACTTTGTGCTGGCGCTTGGAGTAGATGGCATCAGATCCCTCAAAGATCGTGATGCATTCCTTGGGGCCAAGAAAGCCATCCCCATCCTTGCCCACCGCGCCTCCTTTCTTGGCTGCTGCCTCCTTGCCCTTGCCTTCTTTTAGCCCACCGGCCTATCGCAGGAAGCGCTTGAGGAGCTCGTAGTCCTTGTAGAGGTGCTTGATGGGGTAAGCATGGTTAGTGCATGGGCTATCCATGAACTTGTCAAAGTGGTCAGGTTGGCCCTACCGGGGCTGCTTGCCTACGCGATCAGCTGTGGCGACCAACGCGGGGTTGGCCAATCGGCGCCGATCCTTCTTGTTCTTTTTGCCCCTCTGTGTGGAGGGGCCCTCGTATTGGTCCTAGTGCTTGGCCTTGCCCTTGTCCCAGCCTCCACTAAAGACCGCTCCGACCGCCTCCTCGCTGGAGGCATGGTTCGTGGCGACGTCGAGCAGGTCGCGGGTGGTCCGGGGTTTCAAACAGCCGAGCGTGTGGATCAGAGACTCACAGGTTGTCCCGGAGAGGAATGCACTGATGATGTCCGCGTCGACGACATTAGGAAGGGAGTTGCTTCATTTTGAGAACCTACGGATGTAATCCCATAGGGATTCATTGGGCTCCTGGTGGCAGCTCTTGAGGTCCTAGGAGTTCCCAGGGCGGACATACTTCCCCTAGAAATTCCCGACGAAGATCCTCTTGAGGTCCGCCCAGTCGCAAATGCTATTGTGTGGGAGGAATTCGAGCCATGCTCGAATATGTTCCCCCATGCAGATGGGGAGGTACTGAACGATGAAGTGGTCATCATCCACTCCTCCAGCTCGGCAGGCGAGCAAAAGTCTTCGAGCCATATACCGGGGTTCGTCTCCCCGATATACTTGGCGATGTTGGTAGGAGGTCGGAAGCACTATGGGAACGGCGCTCTCTGGATGCGTCGGCCAAAGGCCCTTGGTCCCGAGCCATCCTGGCTGGGACTCCGGTCATTGGGTCAGCGACCATGCCTGGTGTGCGTCTCACCGGTCCCCTCAATGGTCCGACCAGAGCCCATGCTGCCTACTCTCATCGCCGCCCGATGGACATCATCGTCATGCCAGGGCTGATGCCAGTTGTTGATGACGCTGTGAGCGTCTCGGTTCAGTCCGAGGCATTCGTGCACAAGCGGTCGGTGTGGAGCGGGCGCCGAGTCAGGTCATGGCGTTGCTGCGGCCTCCTATTCTGCGCTCGGTGGCTGTAGCGGTGAGTGGATGGAGCGATTTATCTGGTGCGTCCCCACTCCCTTGGTGGGGAGAAAGGACATGAGTCAGTGTCACGACGTGGAGCTCTCCGCCTGTTGAACGACGGCGGTTTCTACTAGTGCCCAGAGGTTTTAGTGGACTGCCTACTCCTGGGGGTCGACAGGCTCTGGAAGGCCACGCAGAAGCATCGCCGCAGCGGTGATGTTTTGGCCAGCCCGAGCGAACTATGGGGGATCGTTCCCCCCGTCCATCATGTTGCGCTAGACCTGGCGGGCACGACCCCTGGCGCCGCTCACCGGGTCACGCGCACGGGGCACACCGTGCAGCGTCGAGCGCGCCAGCGTAGGTGGCGGCTGGTTCTGCCGCCTTTGTCATAGCTCCTCGCCGTGCGCCTGCGCACATGCGAGGGCCTCCGTGCGAGGGTCCGAAGGGGTGTGGGTCTATAGAGACTTTGCTACCACCGGCGGCTATCCCGGGGCATCCGCCATAGCGCACTCCCGAGACAGAGGGTGGCTTGGTGCCACGACATCGCCGATGCTGGAGCCATCGCTCTCAACATCGTCATCCATGAGATCGTGAAAAGAGGCAGGAGCGTAGCCCGCCATCCCCATGAATTCAGATGTGAGAGGGGCGGCACCAGCATCTTTCAAAGCCCCCGTGCCTCCGCGTCCATGGGGGACGCGAGGCCATAGGGGAACTGGTCATATGACGGTCGCGGTAGGGACAACAGGGTCCCTCCGGAGAGTCAGCGGGAAGTATAAAAAAGCGAGTAAAGAACAGTACGTACGTTACTCACAGTACGGTTTGGGCCTAGCGTAGGCTTGGAGCAAAGCGCAGGCGTCTTGTCATTGAGGTCGCCTGGTGGCCCAGAGCCGACGGAGGGTGCTCCTCCTCCGATGGGCGCTGGGACAAGTGCCTCCTCGCGGAGGTGAAGCACACCGAGCTGGTCGGCGACGAAGTCTAGGCTTTCGAAGAGGAAGGCCTGGGATGGCTCGAAGATGGGAGGAACCCACATCCCAACAGGTGGGAGTGTGGAAAACTCCAGCGAACCAAAGTGAGTCGTGTCGCTTGAGCCTGCCATGCCGAAGATGGTGGAAAGGTGGGCCATCCGATGACCAAAAAGCGTGAACATACGACGTCTTCCCCACGGACGGCGCCAACTGTTGGTTCGAAAAGTGACCAACACGTAAATATTTGTAGTTTTGCCGTACATTGTGATCGGATGTGGCCTAGCACTCATTGACATAGGGTTTATACTGGTTCAAGCAACGTGCCCTACGTCTAGTTTGAGTCGGTCAGTGACTTTATTCCTGAGCCCAGGTGCTCGAAGTTTGCTGCGGGGTTACAAACGAGAGAGAGTAAGATGGGGGGGGTGTAAGAGGTCCGGTCGGACTCCGAACCGAAGGACCAAGAGTGACAGGAGCTCCTACATGCGCTAAGTCTTCTGTGCGGCTTTGGAATGTCCAAAGCTAGCAGAGAGTGAGTTAGTTTGATCCATTTGTTGTTCGTTGGGATCAACTATGTGAATCGTTGGTTGTTCGAATCGTCCTCCTTTTGGAGAGAGCGCATCCCCTTTTATATATGAAGGGGATGGCTTTAGAAGAGAGAGAGCGTGAGAGAAATAGAGTGTGTGTGCTACCTAGTCTTGTTGCCCACGCCGTCGGGTACAAGATGGTTTGTCGGCGCCCACAATACTGTTGATGGCTGGATGCATGTGGTTTGGTTCCACCGTGTTCTTCTAGTATGGCAAATCTCGGCGCCTACCATACTATAGGTCAAATATCGGCGCCCACAACAATGTTGGTGTTCTGTCATGTCTGGAAGGTTATAAAGTACCCTTCTGACATGACCTGACAGTACTATCCTGCAGGTGTGCAGGGTATGATCCTTGGTATTGCGGTTTGACTGGAGCGCCCCGCCTTACTTTCTCTATCCATTTCCTGGGTCTTCACCGAGCGGGCATCCCCGGTCGGTCGTTCCCCAGTCGGCTCTGGCCTCCCAGTCGGAGAAGAGCTATAAGCAGAGGTTTGGTGTATTCCCGGTAGGAGAAGCGGGTCGGAGTCAGAAGTGAGCATCGTCCTCTCCTTTGCCAGGCCTTCCGGTCAGAGAGGCGGGCCAGAGTCAGAAGCGAGCGCCGTTCCTCCTTGGCCAGGCCTCCTGGTCGAAGAGGCAGACTGGAGTCTTCTTGGCCAGGCCTTCTGATTGGAGAGGCGGGCCGGAGTCAGAAGAGAGCGCCGTTCCTCCTTGGCCAGGCCTTCTGGTCGGATAGGCGCGCCGGAGTCTTCTTGGCTAGACCTTCCAGTCGGAGAGGCGGGCCGGAGTCAGAAGCGAGTGCCGTTCCTCCTCGGCTAGGCCTTCTAGTCGGAGAGGCGGGCCGGAGTCAGAAGCGAGCGCCGTTCCTCCTTACCCAGGCCTTCCGGTCGGAGACTGGATCGCCCTTCTGGCCTGTCGTTAGGTTTTTGGGCCGGCCTAGGAGTTGCGCGTCGTTCGCAACATCATCTGCTGGGCCGAGCTTTTTGCTGGGAAGCAGGTCCATGAGGGACCCTGAGTTTATGAACCCGACACCGACTAAAGGGGTGAATAGTTATTTTTAAAACTTAATCGCAAATCCTATCCAGATCCTAGCCAATTAAGCACACCGGAATAAAACTAGCAACTGGATAATGATTTCACCCATTCTAATACCCTTAGCACCCTATGCACAAGATAAGCATTATGACAACTAGGGTACTAGCAAGAGCTCCTAATCAAGTCTAGCTTGCAAGGTCGATCAATCTAAGCAACTACTCTCTCTGTCTATAATGATTGACGTTCCAGGACTTGAACAGGTAATAAGGTTGAAGGTAAAAGACCCTTATATCCCTATAAAACAATCATCATAGCCGCTGATAATTTGAAATGGCATGCACATTTATTGTTCTGCTTCCATTCCAGGCCATAGCTCCTTCACGGCTCCAGCATCCAACACTAGACTTTTTTGATTTTTCTATTAACATTTAGGCTTGTGGACGTAAAGTGATGGGCGATAGACGATTGATGATGGGGTAGTGTGGGACCCACGTTTTAGGCTATGACATCAAGCATTGTGATACAAATTTTGAGTGCTAGCTAATATTCTAGGACGGAGGGAGTAGAACAACAAGTAAATACAAGAGCTCCTACTCGTACCAGTAATCAAGGTAAGGAACTAAACTACACTAGTACAAGTAACTACCTGAGAGGCTACTTAACTAGCCAAGCTACACAAGCAAATACACTAGCAAGAGATATACAAGTAATGAGCTAGTGTAGGAAGCAAACCAACGGGAGAAAAGTGATGACATGGTAAATTTTCTCTTGAGGTTTGGTGGCTTACCAACCACCTACTACTCCTTGTTGAGGTGAGTTTAAGGATTATCGTTCCTCTCGCTAGCTCCCAATCCCGCAAGCTCGAACTCCCTACTAGGTAGGCTCCAATGCGAGGACTAGACTTGAGTCAAACAATAAACAAGGTACTCCAACAAGCCTCTCAATCTACTAGAGTTGCTCTTTGTCTTCCTCCTGCGGGACGAGCACATGAGCCACCTCACAAATCGTCCTCCAGAGTTATTGCACAATCTTATCGCGATGCTTCACGGAGTCACAACCACCAAGCCATCTAGGAGTTGGCAACCTCCAAGAGTAGTAACAAGCACAACCCGCTTGCAAATCGATCACCTAGTACCACTCGATCAATCTCTTAATGATTCTCACTAGACACACACTCCAGTTTCACCATTAATGGGATATCGACTTAGCATATGTACTATGCTAATCTTAGCTCTAAAGGGTGTGGGTATGAACCTTGGGCATCAACAAGCACCACACACTCGGCCAGAACACTTATATATACGTTAGACTGGCTAGGACACAACGACTCTCTCTAAGCAATGCATGTTAGATCTCACGAGTGACACTAGATAGCTAACTTGCAAAATGAATTTGCCCCACTTGATAGTATGACTATCTATCCTAAACCTGGCTATGCACTTCTCTACGTACCAATGGCTGGTGAAAAGAAATGCCTACAAGCTATACATTTGCCTTGCACATTCTATTTCATCTCCGGTTCATGATGCCCGCAAGCATCCACTCTCCATCATCAACTCGATAAAAAATGGTCATCACATGGCCAACCTTGCCACTTGACCATTGTCCATGCATGAAGCACCTCCATCTTCAGTCCATCAAGACACTTGATATCTTTACATATCTTCTCTTGGCTTGATCTCCCTGAAATGATATGGTCCTCTTCATAGTTTCACATGGCCTTCATAATCCGTCGACCTTGGTCTTGTTGCTTGCTCTTCTCCGTTGCCTTGGTCAATCGGTGCCAAGCCATCTATTCGCACTTCAACGCCTCAATGGTCCATCCTGTCCGAGCTTCTAGCTTGCCCTTCACCCTTGCACACGGTCTTTTGTAGCCATGTCTTGCGTTAATCTTCACCATCTTGCCATACGAGACTGTAATGTCCCATATTCAATAGGTTTCTTCTCTTGATCATCATTTGATCAACTCTTCACTAGTTGAGTACTTGCACCACATGCACATGCCATCTCTCCTCCATGGCCTTCACGTCTTGCTCAACCTAGTGAAACATCCTCAACTTTCCGCGAAGGGAAAATCCACATAATGAATTATAATATGATGAAACCAATAGTCGATCCCATCATATTATCTTATATCAGTCGATATCACAGTCATACATCGAAAGGTTACAAGAATACAAGATATTACATCACTGGGGAACACACCTATTACAGAGTTAATCTAGCGGAAGACTATAGAGTGAAGCCTCCTCCTTCACGGGCATCATCAGAGTTGGCGTAGTGCAGCGTAGATTCCATCTCCGAACCAAACTTGAGCGTAGGCACGAGACCTCCTAATCCTTCTATAGTCAGCATCTCTGAGAAGCAGGAAATCTGCACACCGCCAGATGTGCAGGCCATGGTCAGCACCGATGAGCTTTAGTGGAAAAGGTAAAACAAGAGGATCTGGCGATCCTAACATTTGGCTGTGGTTTGCATCCTTAGCGCATGCGAAGTAAGTAACAGTAGAAATGTAATAGTAATGTCCAGTTTTTAACACATTCATAGCCACACACATCCACATCCATCCATAACCATCCACCAACCCATCCCAACCATAACCACCTCCTGAAAGGTCCTTGTTGGTTTTGGTAATTGAGTGACAACCTAGGTGGACTAATTGTGTTTATGTGAGATACACAGGTGATTAGTCCACAGGTACATGTGTATGAGCAACATATGCCATGGAGATGAAAATGGCTTGGAGATGTTGCAAAGCTCACACATGTGATGATGAAGGAGCTTATTGCACATGAGACATGACATTGAGTCATGTGATCAAGGTGGAGAAGATCAAGACAAGACTTGGCTTGATGGACCGGTTGCAAGCGTGAAGGGCAAGTCGAAGGCTTTGGAGTGATGGACCGCGTGGCGGTGAAGCTTGAGCAAGACTTGGCGCCGATGGACAATGGCAACGGTGAAGAGCAAGTAGAGTCAAGATCGATGAACCAATATGATCATGTGATGATATGAAGTGGATCATATCATTGTTGATCGTGTTGGTGCATGTGTTGCATCGACATTGAAGGAGATGGAATGGAATGCGCAAGGCAAAGGTATAACCTAGGGCATTTCATTTCACCGGTCATAGGTGTGTAGAGAAGTTTATGACCGGGTTTAGGATAGATGGCCGTACTATCAAGAGGGGCAAACTTGTTTGCATATCGGTCATCTAGTGCCACTCGAGTGATCTAACTTTGCATTGTCGCTAGGATCGAGTGGCGTGGCAAGTTGAGTGGCTAACATCCTTTGGGAAATGATTGTGAAAATGCTAACACACATACACATGGTGGTGTACACTTGGTGGTGTTGGCACATTTACAAAGGAGGTGGTGTTTGCAGGGGTGAGATGGGTTTGGGTCCCTCTCTCCCTCCCGCCGAAACTTATTGGCGAGATTCAACGCTTTCGGGAAAATAGAATGCCTATTTTCTATTGCGCCGGATGCAAGTTCTTAATGGTTAGCACATTGGAGCAAGGGTGATGAAGTTAGAAGTGAAAACGAGTTAGTCGCGAAGATCTTTGGCGTCGGTCAACCGACCGGACGCTGGATCTCAACGCATTGCCGACGCCGGGCAGTTGCGTCCGGTCGGTGACGACTGATGACGCAAAAAGGCTGGAGTGTGACCGAACGCTGGCTGCGTCCGATCATGTGTGACCGGACGCGTCCGGTCGAGGTCGGTACCTTCTTTTGAAACGACGGACGCCTGGGGTTCGGCGTCCGGTCGGTTGAAAGCTACTTGCGTCCGGTCAAGTCAAGTGACCGTTGGAATCGAGACACGTGGTTGTCAGGGGCGACCAGACGCCGAGGTCCAGCGGTCCGGTCAACACGACCGAGCGTCCCGGTCGGCCCGACCGTTGCCCGATGAAGGGTAACGGCTAGTTTAGCCCTTGGGGCTATAAATAGAAGTGGCCCTCGGCCATGGCTGGTCTTGAGCACCTCAAGGGACTTAGTGTCCATGCTTGTGAGTGCTTGGGGCCCTACCTCACACATATACTTGATAGTGATCATTTGATTGTGTGAGTGAGCGATTCTAGTGCGATTGCATCGTGAGGTTGCATCGAGTGGCACTAGGTGGTCGTGTTGCAAGCCGGTAGTGCTTGTTACTCTTGGAGGTTGCCACCTCCTAGATGGCTTGGTGGTGGTCTCCGTCGAAGCCCGCAAGAAGCTTGTGCGGGCGCTCCGGAGAAGTGCTTGTGAGGGGTACTTGTGCTCGCCCCAGCAGAGTCGCGAAGAGCAACTTTAGTAAAAGCGTGTCATTGAGCTACCCTCACTCAAGGGGTAGGTTCTTGCGGTGCCCGACGTGCGTGCTTAGCGGGTGATGCTAATTAGCCAACGAACCACCAAGTGAGCGGTCGACACAACAGGGGACTAGCGTGTTGGCAAACACGTGAACCTCGGGAGAAAAATCATCGTGTCAACCTTGTTCTTCCCGTTGGTTTGCATCCCCATTACACAAGCTTGCAATTACTTATATATATATATCTTAAGCTTGTGTAGTTGCTCTTGTAATTAGATAGCTTGTGTAGCTAGCTAATTACCTTCTTGCTTGTGTAGCATAGAAGTAGCTCCCTTGCGTGGCTAATTTGGTTTTAGTAACCTTATTAGTCACATTGCTTAGTTTGTGTAGCTAAGTATTTGCGCTCTCTAATTAGGCGTTGGTTGCCTTGTTATTGAGCATTGCTAGTGAGCTTAGTTAGCTTTGTGCTTTTGCTTACTAGCATGTGTAGGAGCTCCCTTGTTACTTAAAGTACTAGTGGCATAGGTTTGTGTGACCTTGCTCCTAGAATTATTTAGGAGAGCTCTAGCTAGCCCAGCACCTTAGTTGCTTTATTAGTATATTTGCAAGGTGCTAGTGAACATATATAGAGGGGTGTAGTCTTGGCTAGACCGATTGTTTTAATTCCGCATTTATATCGGTTAGCCGACGTGATTATTTTTAGGAAAGACTATTCACCCCCCCTATAGTCCGCCATCTCGACCTTTCACCTCCACACCACCACACCTTATCTCATCTCACACACTCAGGTCGACAGGCCAACTCCCTCTCGGCCTTGTCTCAACGGCCCGCAGCCCCCAAGGCTCACGATCGGAAAATACCCAAACCCTGGAGGGAGAATAGAAGGACTCATCTCCTATCTAGTTTAAGCGAAACCCTGGAAAGGTCCATAGCCGAGAAGTTGACATATGTATCGATCGATCAACCATACACTCTGCAGAGGTTTTACATACCCACAAGATAGCCATCCTCGACGGTGCCCCGTCTAGGTAGATTCCGGCTGCTTGCTTGCCTAGAACGATGCCACCCTACCTCTCAGCCCTGGAACATCCCAAGTCTAGTCTGGGATGGCTGATACTGTGAGTCGTAGACAGAGCCAGGGCCCACCGGATGTCAAGAGCCGGTCCACAAGGCCTCCTGAAGTCTCGGAAGGGTGTGGGGGAAACCGCGCACCCCGTACCTCCTTGCACACGTTCGCCTAGCAGTAGTGGCATCGCTCTACCAAGTAGTCTGACCGTCCGCACCATATAGGGCGAGTGGGATGTAAAGGATTCCCGGTGAATCTGAGTACTAGTAAGTCCTTAGGGGTGACCAAGCCAGAATGTCTTCATCAGGGTTTCCATTTACCGTGCCACCACAGCACCTCCACCCTGGGCTCCTCCCGTCACAGGTTCATACCTAGGGCCACCTCCAAATACCATTTACCCGCCACATGTATTCCATATCCAAGTGCCCAGGTAGCACCACATGGCAAGACTCGCCCCAGGCTCGTCGTTATTCTAGCTCGGTCGACACAACCCTCACTCTCCACGCACCCAAGACACACGCAGCACGCTCACACACCACCAAGTTCGGCACCCATAGCCAAACCATTTCCAGGGGGTTCACCACCAGCATCACATCCCCGATATAATGCGAAGTGGAGTTAATATTAAGTATAGTGGTGTAATATGCAAGCAAGCGGGCAAGTAAGCATATTTAAGGGAGCAAAAGCGCAAAGCAGGGTGACGTGGTAGAGTGGGTTGCATCAGGGTAATAATGGCTCAGGTAGTAGCATGCATCAAAGTACTAGCAAAGGAATAATTATAAAGCGCTAGCAGTTCTAGATATTATGCAATGTCTAATAGGATTCTCTAAAAGAGGGTGCTGCCATGACACCTACGATGTAGAGGTAGTAGTGGTACAATTCTCCATTTGTTGGTGTTCCATTAGCAGGGTCACCTCCTCCTGCGTTGACTCCATTCCACAGTCCTTGTCGTCGTCCACGTTCTCTTGGTCCGATCATCAGCTACTCCGCGAAGCGACACGCAAGGCAAGAGAGCACTCCACACTCGAAAAGATGTCAATACGCAGGAAAAATCTAATAACACCAGTGAGGCAATAAGAGATACATGGCTTAGCCCTCTCGGTGGTTGTCCGATTTCCTCGGGCCAAAGAATCACAAGTGGTGGTTTGCTAAGCACAAGCTTAAGTCATGGCCAAGCCAGTATGGCTTTACGATAAACGGTTTAAGCCAGAGCTTATCCAGAGCAAACACCATGGCTCATGATCTTTTGATCCGATGTCATTGAATTGACGGGGATTGGAAGTCGGGCCCCAAGAAAGAAGAACGACGGGGTTCGACTCTTAATAGCCTTATCCCGCAAATCACAATTGGACACGAGTAGCATACAAGAACGATTAACTCTATTGTGACTTGGCTCCAACGTACTTCGGCTCACCCGCTCTGGTAGGAAGCGGTAGCGCAAAGAGGTTGGACAGCGACGGGTCCTCTCGATCCACACGACATATCAACATCGGGAGCCGAGGAGATAGTCGTTCAACACGGCAAAAGCAGCGAGGTTAGCTAGGCATGTCCATGTTATGTTCCCAGACACATCTTCGGAAAAGATGGTTTTAGACGGTCGATCGGGTCGACACGCACGGGTCCGAGGTACGACATAGACCATAGCTTTGCTAACAAAAGGGAATAGTTTGGTCTTTGTTCCGATCGTCATGGGCAAGACGGGATCGAACAGTGTGGGCTATCGGTGCAATAAGAGCAAGAACAATAGGGAACAAGGTCTACTTCTTCCAACACTCGCGCCATGACGAAAGACGGGGCATTGGGAGGAAGCAACAAACATCAAGTGTGCAGACCACTCATAGGGTACCCGACCTGGGTGCACCAGCACTAAGATATCTCTCGGATTCGAAGCGGTGCGGTTGTCACCGCGAGAATCAGAGAAACGTGATGGTCAAACGGGGTACAAGCATACAAGGTCTTGAGCATGAATAAGCAACTAAAAGCGAAAGAGAGGCGTAGCTCCATGGTCATGGCAAGGTGAACTCGCGGCCACAAGCTATGCCTATGAGTTGGCCTTCATCGTTCCATGATTGTTTACTCCCAGGTTTTCTCCCACAGAACTTGGTCATGGAAGGCTCAAGGCGTGCGGGTGATATCCGCATCGATGTTAGTATCGACATCGAATCCATCACGACCATGTTCTAGGGCCGAAGGCAGGAGCTAACACTCGTGGTACTATGAAGTCAACTAAAAGGCGAGGGGTCGAGTCACACTCGGCATCACGGTCATGGCGAGACGGATCCCGCGATCGTAACGTCCGAACGAGGTATGATCCCTCAGCCGGCTCGAAGGCTCGGCACACAGGCAACAACACCAACAAGCAGTGATAAGAACCAAACACGACCAAAAGATGCAACAACTCGACACGACTACGGAGTAGCACATTCCATAGCTGGGTGATGGATAGATCCTATAAGACAGTCATGGACAGACAGGTCGTAAGAATAGGGACCAACAAGATAGATATGCGTATATGGAATGATGCGAGATGGGGCTTTCCATGGTCTCGGTAAGACATACGACTAGGGTTCATGGTCCAGAGGGTACGGCTTGCGGTAGACGGGTTTATGGTGGTCTCGGCAAGCGAGACCATGGTGGTCTCGGCCAGCGAGGCCATGGTGGTCTCAGCAACGGTGGTCTCGGCAATGGTGGTCTCGGCAACGGTGGTCTCGACAATGGTGGTCTCGTCAACAGTGGTCTCGGCAACAGTGCTAGGTCATGCGGTGTATACTAGGGCTTTGTCCATGAGTTGTGCAATGTGACTACCTCAACAGGCCTTTAGTGCGGGTCCCGGTAGATTTCGACGGCATGTTCTCGTGACTCAGGTAGCCGGAACAGTGGTGAACCATGGACACAGGGTTCCACGGAACCGTCAGGGCAACCAAAGAAAGGAAACCTACAGTCCATGATGCGGCGATCAATACCACGTGGTCCAATTACGGCTTCGGGGCTCATGATGAGGTCATGGTAACTCTTCACCGCGGCATGGCTTGGCCTCGACGGGTTTTACAGGCGACAAGTCCTTTCCGGCGTCTCCTACACCGTGGATCTATTTGGCTAAGTCCGGTCCCGTGCTAGTGAGTGCAGGCGGGTCTAGGAGCGGTAGAGCTCTGTCGCAATGTCAGAGACGGCGATCAAGGCTTGACTCATTCGGGCGTGGTTCACGGTGGATGAGACATGGCTTTAGAGAATGCTTCAATGGTGGTCAGCAACCACACCGGCGTTCTTGGAACTCCGGTGGTTCGATTTGGCTTGGGTTAGTCACGTGTGTGTGTGCTTGTGTGTCCCAAGGCCGGAGGTGGCCTCGGTCTACGCGTTCCATGGTTGGAACGCCATGGCCGGTAAGCAAAATCAGGGTTGGAAAGAGGGGCATGGTGGTGGCTCACCGAGGTTTGTCAAAGTGAAAGAACGTGACCCGCGTTGCTCGACATCATGATCTTGGCGGAGCTTGTAGTGGTCGCACCTGTGGTCATCCAACGGCTTCGGCTCATCCGGGTGATCGGGCATCGAAGATGTAGCATCTAATCGAAGCACTTGGGAAAAGAATTTGAGGTACAAGAGATAGACACGCATAATAGATAGATCGTCATGAAGGGAAATGGAAACAAAGGAGTAGACCGGCGGCGATGGTCGGCACAGGCATTTACTAATCATGGATAGGTAGATGATACATAGATGATGGTCATGTGCGAATGAAAGATAAACACATGTTCACAAAAGTGGGAAGGATATAGATTGCCGAAGAGGTGGCGGCTATTGGAAGGCACCGCAAGGGGCCGGCTTCTTCCCTGCACATAGAGTTACACGGCTCGAAGGTCGGTCACAGAAGATGACGACTGTCGACGCTGAGAAGATGTTGCGGTCCATCGGCGAAGTGGTCGGTGGTGCATAGCGAGCAAGGGCTGCTGCTGCTGTTCGGAGGTTTGGAGCACTCACAGGGGCATGCCTCCCGACGGGGATGGAGAGGTGTACAGCAACGTGGTGACTGCGGCAGCCGAGGATGGAGCTCGCGGCTAGTGCTATGATGGTGGGGCTCCGGCCTTGCTGGTAGTTGCCGAAGGGTGGAAGGTGCTCACAGTGGCGGCGTGCTCGACAACGTTCGTGCGGCTCCGGCGTGGTGTGATTCGGAGCAGCGTGGCGAAGATGGCTCTGGGCGGTCACTCCAGCAGCGCGGTGGGCGACGTCGTGGCGACATCGGCGTGGTGAGGCGCTGTGGACTCCAGCTCGACGTTGGGCGTGGACGTGGCGAGGAGGCTCAGCGTGGGCGACACCGCTCCTCGGTGCTGGCTCGGGCGGCGTGCTGGTGGTGAGGCTCGGAGCAGGTCGCCGTGCACGTCGGGGTGGTCTCGCGGTTGAGGCGTGGCTCGAGGAAGACGGACGCCGTGGGGATGCCGTCTGCGAGGTCACGGAGGCGGTGCTGCAGGGGCGTCGCGGAGGTGGCTGGAGGCAGAGCGCGGTCAGCGTCGCCATGGCCAGGGGCTCCGGCGAGGCAGGGATGGGGTCCCGCCGGTGGCTTGGTCGCGACGCGGAGTAGGGAGGCGGCGCTGCCGTGGTGCGCCTCCAGCGTGGTGAGGCCGTGGTGAAGGCGGCGGCTTGGAGGAAGAAGAAGAAGGGCAGCGCTATTTATGCAGGCAGGCTAGGGCAGCCAGGGGTCGCGGACGGCTGCGATTCTCGAGGTCCGCGCTCCCCGGCCACGCGGCGCGCATCGAGCGAGGGGGCGCGGGGCTGGCGTTGCGCGCACGCGAACTCGCAGCGGGCGAGCGGCGGTGGCAGGGTCTAGGAGCGGGGTCGCGGCGCGCCTAGTGTTGGAGGGGCATGCGGTCAGTGCCGAGTTGGGCCACGGCTTCTTTGGGCAAGGCGGTGGCCGGGCTGGCGCCGGTTAGATAGGCGGACCACCTGGCAAGCAAGCTGCGAGGAGGGAGGGCGGGTGGTCAGGGCAGGAGCGGTGGGCCATGGCTAGGCAAGGAGAGAGGTGAGAAGGGTGGCCGCAAGGGGGGGAGCAGCTGGGCTGATCTTCTTTGGGCCATTAACCGTCTTGTGTGGCCAAGGGGAGGAGTGGTGAGCTGAGCTCTTTGGCGCCCGGTTGGGCTAAGGGGAGGGGTGCTTGGTTGGGCTCCTGTAGCCTGCTGGGCCAGTGCAGGAAAAGAGAAAGAAGGGGAGGAGAGGGAGTGCTGGGCCGGGCCAAGGCGTGAGGGGAGAGAAGAGAGAAGGGAATAGATTTTCCAATTTATGTTTTAATGGTTTTGAATTTGGATTTGAGAAGAATTCACCACATCTTGAGAAGGATTTCCCAGGTGAAATATAAAGCGGTGTTCGATGTCACAGAACCGACCAATTTATAAGAGCACAAGTACAAAAATAATCGCCGAAACGATCAAATTCTCGAACTTGAGCCCATGAAATCCTTGAAGTCACTGTATTGATTTGGTTCCGGTCCTTGGCGTGGACCACGACCATCCTGATTCGCAATCGTACGGAGGGCCTCAGCCATAGTGCGCTGTCCTTCCGCAAGCATTGCTATCAATTCCGTTGGTGTGGGTGGTGGTGGCGGTGGAAGATCATCATCATCATCACCCGCACCGGCGGAACGAGTACGAGGCATCTGCACAATGCGCAACCAGTAATTATTGATGATGTCAGCACATTGGAGAGGAACAATGTAATTGTGCCAAACCAAATTTACTGACGAGAATGAAAACTTCATACAATAACAGAGGCAATAATTCATTCTCCAATCACCACATCATCAAGTAGATTACTAGCGCCATACGCAGTGCATTCCAACATGACAAGATTTTTAAACTTAACCATTACGATACGCGTCCCGAAGGGAGCGAATTAAAGTACATTACATGCCGAGTTCGAATTAAAAGAGTACATCCCACATCAGTCATCGTACTTAAGTCCATTACATCAATGACTGCAAAAGCTTATACTAGCGAGACTTGCTAACGAACTACGCGTCGAAGTGATCGCTGTCCACATCGGAGACACCTTGGACTTCTTCTGGGTCTTCCTCTTCTTCTTCTTCCAGCTCAGCTGCATTGTCAACCATCTGCACGTCCTCTTCTTCCTCATCGGCCTCAATCACTTGAGGTCCACCCACATTTGGATACCTTGTGCAGTTGATGGTGCTCAACCTGAAGCTCTTCAAGCTGTCCTTGCAGTGCTTGCTCCCTCTGAAAGGCGTTGTGGTTGGCCAAAATCCAACCCCAACGTCTTTCTTCTGCTAACTCTAAAGCTACATCCCGGTGACGTGTCACACGATCCAACTCTTGTGCAGCCTCATCTCTCTCAATAGTGAGGTTCATCAGCTGGTCATGAAGCTCGTCTCTCTCGCGTGCGGTTTGACCCCACTGTTGCAGATGATAATTTGCAATCCCATGAATCTCATCAACTTCTCGTTGAGCTCTCCCACATGCATTCGCCTTGCGACAATACTTGCGGGCACGCAACCTGAACTTGTGCTGAGCTTCCCTTGCCTTGCCGGCTTCATCAAGCACACTCGAAGGGTGTTTTGCCTAACTCGACAAAGCTTCAGGATCTGCCATCATAGCACTCATTCCAGCGTTGTCGCTCTGCACCGTTCGCCACGGCCTCAACCAAGGCGACCAACGTCCCGAGTCCACTCACCTCGATGGGAGACACTCGGAAATGGATGAAGCGGGTCCACCCACTAACTCATCCCGAAGCTCTGCGTGCTATATCCATCGACACATCTAGGGCAGCAAAGCGAAGCGGCTTCCATGGGCTTTGCCCATCGGTCTCAATGCTCCACCCTTGCCACAATGGTCTTGTGGGGTTTTGCGGCACGATGAAGGTCACGACGTACCATGGTACATCTCCCAATGGTACCGCCTCCGTGTAGCTAGGTGCCTCCGGGTACCCAATGAACCGAGCACCCTCCGAGCAAAGTGGGAGTACCGAACTGGTCCGTAAAGGTGTTTGCTACCAAGAGGGAAACACGGCGCGGCCATCTCAGTATCAAAAGGGGATGCAATTCACGTGAGAGGATTATTTTCTTTGAGAGATTGCACTTTACACTTGGGGTAAGCAATTATAAGGGAGGGTAATGCAATATGAATGACATGAGTGAATATGATGCATGCGCGTTCGTGCGTCCTCACAAACCTATTAAAATTTAAGCTTTAGCGGAATATACGATGGCATACATACGTTCTCTCAATTAGCGGTAACTAGTCGATCTACACGGTGCGTTGTTAGCGTACTGCTAGAAACTTCATTGCAGCCCAACCCAACAAGATATAATGCTAATTACACAAGCGATAACTAAGATACTCTCCATATATACATCCCCGATATATATACTTGAGATCCAAACTACCCAACAAATGTACCCACAATTAAGTACCTTCATATATACATGTATACAACATGTAAATACTCCAATAACCACAACTAGCTCTCCCTTGACCGACAGCTTGGATGGTCATGCTCTCTAACTCACACTTACCTTAGCATAGAGGCAATTGATCCATACATTACCATTCAAACGAATGGCATCCATACAATATCACGCCGCATGGACGACATTTAAATAGAAACAATCAATTCCCCAAGTTAGTAATTATATATAAGCCACCTAGAAGTCCTTAAGTGGGCTATAAAGGATGTGATCACCGGTATACCATAATTTTTTTTGATTTTGAACACTTATATATAACTATAAGTTGGAAAACCGTTTTACAACAAAAGCTTTTGTTTTAAATAGCCGTAAGACATGTTTAATGTTGAATCTAGCTCGATGCCAGGTGTCCACAGAACCGACCAATTTATAAGAGCACAAGTACAAAAACAATCGCCAAACGATCAAATTCTCGAACTTGAGCCCATATAAACCCGGTAGATCAACTGAAATCTCAAAGGATTTCAAACCAACTTGCATACAACCAAGATCACAAGTAATTCAACATAACATGTCGTGCGTTACAACATTTCGCAGACGTTAGCAAATAGATTACATCATCACAGAGTCAACGTTATTACAAAACAAGTCTTGTAAAACATGCGGAAGCAAATAGTTTAACTCACACTCTCGAGTTCAAATACACATCTTGGTTCGCGATGATCACGACCACAAAAGCATTCGAGATAAGGGAACAGAGATCATGCCCATGATCTAGTCTTCATCACCACGGGTGGAGACAATACTTACAGAATCCCCGATATAGAAGGTCATCTGCAACAAGAGGAATAAACCACGAGTGCGGGAATGTACTCACTAGACTTACCCGCCGAAACCAAAATAAATGACACCAAGGATTATGCAAAGCTTAATGTAGTGGATCCGCTAACACTTTCTTTTTGCGAGAAAAGCATAAGTAATAATGATCAAATCTTAGCCTAGACTAGCGGTGACTTTTTAGCCATTAACTTGTCCCACTATATTAGCACCAGACTAAGCAATCATATTATTAGGGTGCAAACATTAATAACCATATCGGTATTCATTGTGGCAACCTTATCATCATCCTCCATTTAACCATATCGTTAAATTAATTGAATCTACGCTGCATTTTGCCAAAGTTCTCACTATCCGGAGAGACGGTGATTCGAATCGATTCCTATCCAAATTGAGGGGTATTCCTAAACACAAACCCCGCTTCTCCCGTCGAGTCGCAAACAAGTCACCTTTGGTACGATTCAGAGTCGCGAGTCCGATCGATCGACATTCTCGAGAGAACCACTCTTGCCAAGGTTGTTCGGGACTCTAACCCGCCTTGGACTTATGCCAATGGCTCTCCGCATCATCCTTACTACCTCCGAATGCCGCCATCTTTGCTCGCGTCCCGGCTGAGTCGAGCTACTAGGCTTCATGGTCGGAACGACTTATCCGGCCAGACTAAGTGTTAGGTCTGCGTTCAACATGACATGAGGACGTCTGACGTATCGGTCCTTAAACGACTCGAGACGGAGTCACTATGTTCAACCTACACAAGACCCGCCCGGTCTTAATTCATTATTCACATGGTTCTTTTCCACGATAGCAAATATAGCCAACCGTGATCCACCTCATCCTAAAGCTCGCGGTGTGACATCACCGACTTCTACCGCACTAAAGCATGGCTAAGCATTTAACCCGTTTCTGAACTTAAATAGGATTCCAGTGCGATATCTGGACAAGGAAGGATATATAATGCAGCAATTGGTTCCAACCAATTCCTATACTTAATGCATCATCAACAATAAAAGGTACTCAAAGTATTTGTAAAAACACGGAGGCTTAATATGCTCCGGGCTTGCCTTTTCGAGAACGAGGAAGGCCGGTGGTCGAGGCACTCGGGCAAATCCTCCATGGCGATCGCTTCGTCGACTTCCTGCACCTCGGGTTCCTCCTCCTGGTTGGCTCCCTCGAACTCTAGCAACGTCACTCCCTCCGGCACACCTATTGCATGAATGCGCAAGATAAATATCATGGATGCACATGAACGAATGTCGGGGATGCTCGGGAATGCACATGTTCATTTGTAGTTTGCATATTCCAACTTAAGCCCTATTCAAATCACTTTACTTACCAAGTTTATACAACCTAATGCATAATTGCTCATCTTCAGTTAATGACCTAGCACCTGCACCTAAGCATATTCTCAAGTTAGGCTAACCCCTAAACAATCAACGATTACATTGCAACACATTCACTCAAGCATTTGTATTTCAGCAAATGAAGACTATGTAGCGGTACAGTAAACTAGCCATAACTGGAGATTTACAATTCCAAATGACATGAAACAAGACAATCTGGAAAGATTATGAAATTGTCTACAATTCATTTTTAGGCCTCCAAGCATGATTCAAACCTTTACCAGCTCGAATTCATAATTCAACAGAACTCTGTCCTCACAAGGCAGAGAGTAAGCAAAACAGGAACCTAACTTTAAACAGCTATAGTTTCTAAACAAATGGGTCAAATGCCCTCAAATTTTGACATGAGCTAGATACATAACTTATCTACAACTTTTGTATTCATCACAAGCACAGAAAACCACATTATCATGGGGAACTTTCCAAAGTCCCCAGATCTGTCCAGAGGGACATGATGCAAACAAATAATTGTTAACTTATGATATAAACGCTTAATTGGACAAAAGCAACTTTACTGACATATCACACATATCACAAGAACACCAGAAAGTAGGGTGTCCATCACCAAAACATTTCTTTTAATACCTTTCTTAATTTATTTAATTAATTAGGGGAAACGGTAAACATATATGAAAACTGCCCCATTAATTCTACAAAAATTACAGTAGACACTACATGCTCTAAGTAGACTACCATAAAAATTTCACACTATTTGAGTAAGTATAACAACCTACACAAAAATGGTAAGGAAGAATGGCTTAAAATAGCATAATTAGGAAACCTTAGTGAAAAGTGTCAAGCAACAGATTTTATATTTTTCCTTGCATCCTTAAGGTACTAGGACACTCTCCAAAAATTTTCATGGTCAATGGATTCATAAATAATTTACTAAAATTCACCCAAGTATCTACCAATGATAAAAGGAAAATCTATAACTCAAAAACTACACATGCAATGACTCTCAAATTGTAACCAGAGCTTCTACTATACAAGACTAGCTTACCCACAAAATTTCATAATTTTTGGATCACAGAAACTTAAGATATGATTTAAACAATTTTGCATGCATTCAAAAACACTTTTCAAGTTCCTATTTAATTCATCCAAAATTTCTACATAATGTGCTCAAGACATATTTTTCTTAAATACTAGACCTAACTGTGAGTCTAACAAAATTGGAACCATCCAATTTGGATCTACAAAACAGGAGATACGAAAATATCAAATCAGCATTCAAAACTGCATTTTTGAACTAGCCCTATGAACTACACAGTCACTGACGTGTGGGACCCGGCCGTCAGCCGGACCCATTGGTCGGCGACAATGAGGTTAGGAGGAGGCGGCTGCGGCGCTGGAAGACGCAGCGTAGCTTCGTCGGCGGCTACTTCACCGGCGATGCGGAGGGTACCTCTGTGCTCGCTATGACCTACCGCGTCGAATGACCTACTAACCCTAAGCTCTAGCAGACTCGAGGTAGGGCGACCATGGCGCACGGCTGCTCGGCGGAGCTCCGGTGGTTCGGCTCAACGGCGAGACGACGACGGCGACCGGATTAGCACAATCACGGGCTATGCCGAGTTTCCCCATCCCAATGTGAATCTAGTGCACCCCCCCAAGGACCCGCGATGGTCGGAGATGGGCCGGCCACGGTGACGGGCTGCGGCGGCAACATTCCGACGAGGCTGCACGCGGCGGGAAAGCTTACCGAGCGCGGCTAGCAAGCAACCTCGAGTGCGATGCGACGGTGGATACACAGAGTAGCTAAGGCAGTGGCAAATGGGCGACGAGGCACGAGCTTGCTCGACGAGGGAGGAGCTGATCGGCGGCAATGGTGGAGCTGTGGCTTCGCGAGAGCGGGCGAGCGGAGAAAATGAAGAGGAGGCAGAGCGCCAGCGCAGCGGCGAAAGGCGAGCAAAGCGTGCGCGCGTTTCCCATTTCAAGACGGCCAGCCAGCGGCCATGTCGAAGCGAGCCGAGCGCGTGGCGGACACGCGGCGGCCGGTCTCTGTTGCCAGTCGGCCATGACCGGTCTGAAGCTCGCGTTTCAGCATTCATCGAGTCCGACTGACAGGCGAACTTTGACACCGATTAACTCCTAAACCGTGACATATTAGAGGAAACAATGAACATGAAAGTTGTAGCCCGTACTTCCATCTTAAATTTCTATTCAAGTGCCAAGGACTAATTCTCAATGAATACAGAGTAAAATCAAGCCAAAGTCTAGTTCATGAAACTGAAATCCAGTATTACACTTAGAAAAATTTTCCATTGTTGAAACATCTTTCAATCCTGACTTGTGGGCCATTTTTAGACATGTTGTGCACATTTTCATGAGATGGTCATAAAAGAACTTTTGTTCCACATATAATTCTCTACAACTTTGCTTTAGGTTGCTCAAGCATGCATAGACTCTAAGTTGCACTTTTTAAACAGTCAAACTCAGGAGCTCTAGGGGTCCAAATTGGTCAACCATGACTTGGAAACCTAATTAGGCAAAATGATCAACATGAACATTGTTCCTAATGACATTCTAAGTATGACTAAGGTTCTTAGAAGGATATTTAGCCACACCATACCTTGGTCACACAAGAATCAAGCAAGGTATGTACTGAAACAATGAAAAACACATGAAATGTTACAATTGTTTCATAGTCATGTTTCACATGTTTCATGATCTTGTTGCATAGTACTATCTAACCATGTTTCACTAAAGTGTGTTGTATATGTTGCACTTGAGTGTTGCACCCTATTCATTTCATAAACAAACATACATGATATATGACCATATGTTACAATGTTTCAAGAGCATGTTTCATGTAACATGAACTCATAAATGGATGAATGATGCTCATGTTTATGAAATGCAAGTGCAATTGTGGAAGCCAAACACCTGGGGTGTTACATTCGAGGAATCATTCGGAGGGATTCATATAAACTCAAGACGAAATTTCCACGAGTGTTCAGATGGGAATTTTCCAGGGGATATTCGGAAAGACTCGAAGGGAGAATTTGAGGGGAATTTGGGGGAATCTGCATGGAGTTTGAATAGGAATTTCAAGAGGGGTATTGATGGTACTCGAGATGTGAGCTCCAAGAGGGGCTCGAGATGATTTCCACTGGCGACTAGAGGAGAGTGTCTTTTCCTTTGTTCTCCTACTCATAGGTCTTATATGTGCGTACCCGCATGTATTAACAACATGCTTACTCATCGTGGTGGTCTTCTAGGGGTCTTAGGGTTTAGGGATTCCGGTCCAATGGTCGGCACAAATATAAATGGCAAGTCCGGGTTCTAGTGGGGTTCGGGATTATAGAGAGAGATTCACGGAAGACTCGAAATAATCCCGCGAGGATCACAAGGAGGTTGCTATGGGTTGTGCTCTCCAACCATAATCAAGACTCAAACACAGGACAACTCAAAAACTCTAGCAATCACCTACAAACCATCTACATGTATGCAACGTCTTGTTAGCGAGTTGGACTCGTGTTTGACCTAGCAATTACATGTTTCACACATTGCAGGAAATTTTTTAAAAAGTTCGTATTTTTGGCTTTACCAAAAACCCGGGTTGTTACAGTCCACCCCCCTTACAGGAATCTCATCCTTGAGATTAAGGTGTTGCTCGGTCAGCGAAGAGGCAGGGTGTTGCTTCTTGATCAGGGTAGTTGTTCCATCGAACCTTGCAAAAGGAATTGTCGTCCTTTTGTTTTCTTCGATAACTCAATCCAAATTTGTACGGGGCATCCAAGGATCTCTAGAGGTTTTGTCTAGTCATACGGTGGTCTTGGTTCATAGCCTGGAGTCATACATAGATAAAATACTTTTACATTCCTCACTCAAGCAATATAAACATAAGAAGCATAAGAAGCAAAAAGATCCAGGCACTCAAGCAGCATTACAACTCCTGTATGCATAGTGTTGACCTAAGGCGACTCCTAAGCCTTTGAGTCTCACACATCTATCAATCTTGCGTGGGCGACATAGGGAATCATTTCCTAGTGGTCAACTTTTCAGATCGGGGATGGTCAGTTAGTAGTAGAACTCATGGTAGAGACGGGGAATCAAGTGTTAGTAGCTATGACTACACTACAGATAGAATGTTTGGCTTCTAAACTAGTGTTTGGTACTAAATGGTCTCGTCCTAAGGTCAAGTATGGCTCTGATACCAACTGAAACATCCTCAACTTTCCGCGAAGGGAAAATCCACATAATGAATTATAATATGATGAAACCAATAGTCGATCCCATCATATTATCTTATATCAGTCGATATCACAGTCATACATCGAAAGGTTACAAGAATACAAGATATTACATCACTGGGGAACACACCTATTACAGAGTTAATCTAGCGGAAGACTATCGAGTGAAGGCTCCTCCTTCACGGGCATCATCAGAGTTGGCGTAGTGCAGCGTAGATTCCATCTTCGAACCAAACTTGCGCGTAGGCACGAGACCTCCTAATCCTTCTATAGTCAGCATCTCTGAGAAGCAGGAAATCTGCACACCGCCAGATGTGTGTAGGCCATGGTCAGCACCGATGAGCTTTAGTGGAAAAGGTAAAACAAGAGGATCTGGCGATCCTAACATTTGGCTATGGTTTGCATCCTTAGCGCATGCGAAGTAAGTAACAGTAGAAATGTAATAGTAATGTCCAGTTTTTAACACATTCATAGCCACACACATCCACATCCATCCATAACCATCCACCAACCCATCCCAACCATAACCACCTCCACACCACCACACCTTATCTCATCTCACACACTCAGGTCGACAGGCCAACTCCCTCTCAGCCTTGTCTCAACGGCCCGCAGCCCCCAAGGCTCACGACCGGAAAATACCCAAACCCTGGAGGGAGAATAGAAGGACTCATCTCCTATCTAGTTTAAGCGAAACCCTGGAAAGGTCCATAGCCGACAAGTCGACATATGTATCGATCAATCAACCATACACTCTGCAGAGGTTTTACATACCCACAAGATAGCCATCCTCGACGGTGCCCCGTCTAGGCAGATTTCGGCCGCTTGCTAGCCTAGAACGATGCCACCCTACCTCTTAGCCCTGCAACATCCCATGTCTAGTCTGGGATGGCTGATACTGTGAGTCGTAGACAGAGCCAGGGCCCACCGGATGTCAAGAGCCGGTCCACAAGGCCTCCTGAAGTCTCGGAAGGGTGTGGGGGAAACCGTGCACCCCGTACCTCCTTGCACACATTCGCCTAGCAGTAGTGGCATCGCTCTACCAAGTAGTCTGACCGTCCCGCACCATATAGGGCGAGTGGGATGTAAAGGATTCCCGGTGAATCTGAGTACTAGTAAGTCCTTAGGGGTGACCAAACTAGAATGTCTTCATCAGGGTTTCCATTTACCGTGCCACCACAGCACCTCCACCCTAGGCTCCTCCCGTCACAGGTTCATACCCAGGGCCACCTCCAAATACCATTTACCCACCACAGGTATTCCATATCCAAGTGCCCTGTTAGAACCACATGGCAAGACTCGCCCCAGGCTCATCGTTATTCCAGCTCGGTCGACACAACCCTCACTCTCCACGCACCCAAGACACACGCAGCACGCTCACACACCACCAAGTTCGGCACCCATAGCCAAACCATTTCCAGGGGGTTCACCACCAGCATCACATCCCCGATATAATGCGAAGTGGAGTTAATATTAAGTATAGTGGTGTAATATGCAAGCAAGCGGGCAAGTAAGCATATTTAAGGGAGCAAAAGCGCAAAGCAGGGTGAAGTGGTAGAGTGGGTTGCATCAGGGTAATAATGGCTCAGGTAGTAGCATGCATCAAAGTACTAGCAAAGGAATAATTATAAAGCGCTAGCAGTTCTAGATATTATGCAATGTCTAATAGGATTCTCTAAAAGAGGGTGCTGCCATGACACCTACGATGTAGAGGTAGTAGTGGTACAATTCTCCATTTGTTGGTGTTCCATTAGCAGGGTCACCTCCTCCTGCGTTGACTCCATTCCACAGTCCTTGTCGTCGTCCACGTTCTCTTGGTCCGATCATCAGCTACTCCGCGAAGCGACACGCAAGGCAAGAGAGCACTCCACACTCGAAAAGATGTCAATACACAGGAAAAATCTAATAACACCAGTGAGGCAATAAGAGATACACGGCTTAGCCCTCTCGGTGGTTGTTCGATTTCCTCGGGCCAAAGAATCACAAGTGGTGGTTTGCTAAGCACAAGCTTAAGTCATGGCCAAGCCAGTATGGCTTTACGATAAACGGTTTAAGCCAGAGCTTATCCAGAGCAAACACCATGGCTCACGATCTTTCGATCCGATGTCATTGAATTGACGGGGATTGGAAGTCGGGCCCCAAGAAAGAAGAACGACGGGGTTCGACTCTTAATAGCCTTATCCCGCAAATGACAATTGGACATGAGTAGCATACAAGAACGATTAACTCTATTGTGACTTGGCTCCAACGTACTTCGGCTCACCCGCTATGGTAGGAAGCGGTAGTGCAAAGAGGTTGGACAGCGACGGGTCCTCTCGATCCACACGACATATCAACATCGGGAGCCGAGGAGATAGTCGTTCAACACGGCAAAAGCAGCGAGGTTAGCTAGGCATGTCCATGTTATGTTCCCAGACACATCTTCGGAAAAGATGGTTTTAGACGGTCGATCGGGTCGACACACATGGGTCCGAGGTACGACATAGACCATAGCTTCGCTAACAAAAGGGAATAGTTTGGTCTTTGTTCCGATCGTCACGGGCAAGACGGGATCGAACAGTGCGGTCTATCGGTGCAACAAGAGCAAGAACAATAGGGAACAAGGTCTACTTCTTCCAACACTCGCGCCACGACGAAAGATGGGGCATTGGGAGGAAGCAACAAACATCAAGTGCGCAGACCACTCATAGGGTACCCGACCTGGGTGCACGGGCACTAAGATATCTCTCAGATTCGAAGCGGTGCGGTTGTCACCGCGAGAATCAGAGAAACATGATGGTCAAACGGGGTACAAGCATACAAGGTCTTGAGCACGAATAAGCAACTAAAAGCGAAAGAGAGGCGTAGCTCCATGGTCATGGCAAGGTGAACTCGCGGCCACAAGCTATGCCTATGAGTTGGCCTTCATAGTTCGACGATTGTTTACTCCCAGGTTTTCTCCCACAGAACTTGGTCATGGAAGGCTCAAGGCGTGCGGGTGATATCCGCATCGATGTTAGTATCGACATCGAATCCATCACGACCATGTTCTAGGGCCGAAGGCAGGAGCTAACACTCGTGGTACTATGAAGTCAACTAAAAGGCAAGGGGTCGAGTCACACTCGGCATCATGGTCATGGCGAGATGGATCCCACGATCGTAACGTCCAAACGAGGTACGATCCCTCAGCCGGCTTGAAGGCTCGGCACACAGGCAACAACACCAACAAGCAGTGATAAGAACCAAACACGACCGAAAGACGCAACAACTCGACACGACTGTGGAGTAGCACATTCCATAGCTTGGTGATGGATAGATCCTATAAGACAGTCATGGACAGACAGGTCATAAGAATAGGGCCCAACAAGATAGATATGTGTATACGGAAAGATGCGAGATGGGGCTTTCCATGGTCTCGGTAAGACATACGACTAGGGTTCATGGTCCAGAGGGTACGACTTGCGGTAGACGGGTTTATGGTGGTCTCGGCAAGCGAGACCATGGTGGTCTCGACCAACGAGGCCATGGTGGTCTCAGCAACGGTGGTCTCGGCAACGGTGGTCTCAGCAACGGTGGTCTCGACAATGGTGGTCTCGTCAACAGTGGTCTCGGCAACAGTGCTAGGTCATGCGGTGTATACCAGGGCTTTGTCCGTGAGTTGTGCAATGTGACTACCTCAACAGGCCTTTAGTGCGGGTCCCGGTAGATTTCGACAGCATGTTCTCGTGACTCGGGTAGCCGGAACAGTGATGAACCACGGGCACAGGGTTCCACGGAACCGTCAGGGCAACCAAAGAAAGGAAACCTGCAGTCCATGATGCGGCGATCAATACCACGTGGTCCAATTACGGCTTTGGGGCTCATGATGAGGTCATGGTAACTCTTCGCCGCGGCATGGCTTGGCCACGACGGGTTTTACAGGCGACAAGTCCTTTCCGGCGTCTCCTACACCGTGGATCCGTTTGGCTAAGTCCGGTCCCGTGCTAGTGAGTGCAGGCGGGTGTAGGAGCGGTAGAGCTCCGTCGCAATGTCAGAGACGGCGATCAAGGCTTGACTCATTCGGGCATGGTTCACGGTGGACGAGACATGGCTTTAGAGAATGCTTCAATGGTGGTCAGCAACCACACCGGCGTTCTTGGAACTCCGGTGGTTTGATTTGGCTTAGTCACGTGTGTGTGTGCTTGTGTGTCCCAAGGCCGGAGGTGGCCTCGGTCTACGCGTTCCATGGTTGGAACGCCATGGTCGGTAAGCAAAATCGGGGTTGGAAAGAGGGGCATGGTGGTGGCTCACCAAGGTTTGTCGAAGTGAAAGAACGTGACCCGCATTGCTCGACATCATGATCTTAGCGGAGCTTGTAGTGGTCGCACCTGTGGTCATCCAACGGCTTCGGCTCATCCGGGTGATCGGGCGTCGAAGATGTAGCATCTAATCGAAGCACTTGGGAAAAGAATTTGAGGTACAAGAGATAGACACGCATAATAGATAGATCGTCATGAAGGGAAATGGAAACAAAGGAGTAGACCGGCGGCGATGGTCGGCACAGGCATTTACTAATCACGGATAGGTAGATGATACATAGATGATGGTCATGTGCGAATGAAAGATAAACACATGTTCACAAAAGTGGGAAGGATATAGATTGCCGAAGAGGTGGCGGCTATTGGAAGGCGCCGCAAGGGGCCGGCTTCTTCCCTGCACATAGAGTTACACGGCTCGAAGGCCGGTCACAGAAGATGACGACGGTCGACGTCGAGAAGATGTTGCAGTCCATCGGTGAAGTGGTCGGTGGTGCATAGCGAGGAAGGGCTGCTGCTGCTATTCGGACGTTTGGAGCACTCGCAGGGGCATGCCTCCCGACGGGGATGGAGAGGTGTACAGCAACGTGGTGACCGCGGCAGCCGAGGATGGAGCTCGCGGCTAGTGCTGCGACGGTGGGGCTCCGGCCTTGCTGGTAGTTGCCGAAGGGTGGAAGGTGCTCACGGTGGTGGCGTGCTCGACGACGTCCGTGCGACTCCGGTGTGGTGTGATTCGGAGCAGCATGGCGAAGATGGCTCCGGGCGGTCACTCCAGCAGCGCGGTGGGCGACGTCATGGCGAGGTCGGCGTGGTGAGGCGCTGTGGACTCCAGCTCGACGTTGGGCGTGGACGCGGTGAGTAGGCTCGGCGTGGGCGACACCGCTCCTCGGTGCTGGCTCGGGCGGCGCGCTGGTGGTGAGGCTCGGAGCAGGTCGCCGTGCACGTCGGGGTGGTCTCGCGGTTGAGGCGCGGCTCGAGGAAGACGGACGCCGTGGGGATGCCGGCAGCGCGGTCACGGAGGCGGTGCTGCAGGGGCATCGCGGAGGTGGCTGGAGGCAGAGCGCTGTCGGCGTCGCCATGGCCAGGGGCTCCGGCGAGGCAGGGACGGGCTCCCGCCGGTGGCTTGGTCGCGACGCGGAGCAGGGAGGCGGCGCTGCGTGGTGCGCCTCCCATGTGGTGAGGCCGTGGTGAAGGCGGCGGCGGCGGCTTGGAGGAGGAAAAAGAAGGGTGGCACTATTTATGCAGGCAGGCTAGGGCAGCCAGGGGTCACGAACGGCGGCGATTCTCAGGGTCCGCGCCCCCGCCACGCTGGGCCAGACGAGCGAGGGGGCGGGCTGGTCTGGCGTTATGCTGCGACGCAAACTCGCAGCGGCCGAGCGGCGGCGGCGGGGTCTGGGAGCGGGGTCGCGGTGCGCCTAGGGTTGGAGGGCGTCTGGTCACTGGCGGCCGGCAGCTTGCTTTGTCGGGCCGGGCCATGTGGGCTGCACTGTTTGGACCAAGCAGGCACTGCACGTAGCGCGAGTGGCCCGTAGAAGGAGCGGCGAGCGGGCTAAGCGAAGGGCGGAGCCAGCCACGGCTTGGCAAGGAGAGAGGTGAGAAGGGCGGCCGCAAGGGGTGGAGCAACTGGGCCGATCTTGCTAGGGCCAGCTTAACGTCTTGTGTGAAAGGGCCAAGGGAGGAGTGGCGAGTGGAGCTGTTGGCGCCAAGTTGGGCTAAGGGAGGGTGCTTTCGGTTGGCTCCTGCACTACTTTGGGCAGTCTTGAGAAAAGAGAAAGAAGGGGAGGAGAGGAGTCTTTGGCCGGGCCAAGGCGTGAGGGGAGAGAAGAGAGAAGGGAATAGATTTTCCAATTTATGTTTAAATGGTTTTGAATTTGGATTTGAGAAGAATTCACCACATCTTGAGAAGGATTTCCCAGGTGAAATATAAAGCGGTGTTCGAGAAATCATTCGGAGGGATTCATATAAGGGAACATATCTAGTGCAAACCAACCTCTCCGTGCAAACCAACTACGGGGGAGAGGTGGGAGGGGGGATTTGCAAAAGTGTAATTACGCCCGCTCCTAATTACACTTTTGCAAATCCCCCCTCCCACCTCTCCCCCGCAGTTGGTTTGCACGGTTTGCACGGAGAGGTTGGTTTGCACTTGATATATTGCCTTCATATAAACTTAAGACGAAATTTCCACGAGTGTTCGGATGGGAATTTTCCAGGGGATATTCAGAAAGACTCGAAGGGAGAATTTGAGGGGAATTCGAGGGAATCTGCATGGAGTTTGAATAGGAATTTCAAGAGGGGTATTGATGGTACTCGAGATGTGAGCTCCAAGAGGGGCTCGAGATGATTTCCACTGGTGACTAGAGGAGAGTGTCTTTTCCTTTGTTCTCCTACTCATAGGTCTTATATGTGCGTACCCGCATGTATTAACAACATGCTTACTCATCGTGGTGGTCTTCTAGGGGTCTTAGGGTTTAGGGATTCCGGTCCAATGGTCGGCACAAATATAAATGGCAAGTCCGGGTTCTAGTGGGGTTCGGGATTATAGAGAGAGATTCACGGAAGACTCAAAATAATCCCGCGAGGATCACAAGGAGGTTGCTATGGGTTGTGCTCTCCAACCATAATCAAGACTCAAACACAGGACAACTCGAAAACTCTGGCAATCACCTACAAACCACCTACATGTATGCAACGTCTTGTTAGCGAGTTGGACTCGTGTTTGACCTAGCAATTACATGTTTCACACATTGCAGGAAAATTTTTAAAAAGTTCGTATTTTTGGCTTTACCAAAAACCCGGGTTGTTACACCTAGCTTGTGGACCAATCGAACAATTCCTCTTCTTGATGGACTATCTCATTCCACGAACCAAAGACCCTCTAAGTATTATGGTAGTTCAATATTTTTTTGTGAAAATTGGAGAATTGCTACAACAGTATCGTGATATATCTCTACCAATACCCATATAAAAGGTGTGACTACAGGGGTGTAGAGAAAAAGATAGCAGGAACGTGATGGTTGGGGTGGACTCATGCTATATATTGGGGGATGTTGATGTATAAAGTTGTATATCAATTCATTAACATCCATATAATTTGTACTAATAAAACTATCTTAATTAAGATGGTTGTACAAAGTTGTATTTGTATATCATTGCAAATTAACACCCATATAAAACCATCTTAATATTAATTTGAATATCAATTTGAATAAAACCATCTTAATATTAATTTGAATAAATCCATATAATGTATAAATTATATATTAATTATGAATATTGAATTGGTATACAACTTTGTACATTAACATCAATATAATTTGAATAATTGTTAGTCAAGATCGGTGAATTTTGAATTTTCTAAAACAAAAGTGCATAGATTGCCTCAAAAGAAAAAAAAAACAATTTAAAGCATGTAGTTAAGTATTTTGGCTGGGTGTCTGGGTGTTCCTGAAACAAAAGTGCATAGATTGCCTAAAAAGGAAAAAAATCCATTTCTTTTCTTTTTGAAACAATAAAAAATCTATTTTGTTTCCTGTTTTTTGTGGTTATTACTATTCCATTTCCCTTTTTTGTAGAATTATACTAGAAATGCGTGTATGTCTTATCACGGGAGAGTAGACGTGTAGCCTTAAATTCAAGGATAATTTATTGTGTGCCCGATGCTATTCTTGAGGTTTTTATTTTCCCAAATTCCAGAGATGTCAATCAATTGTGATGTGTATTGTGATTAATAATAATCCTAATGTTTCCTTCTTATGTGGGCCGTGTTGATGTCTCGATGTAACCTTCTCGTGTAGTCTTTAGTTGTTAGCTCACCGCTAGTTGCTTTTATTGAGAGCCGATTGCTCCATTGTAATTTTTTTTGTTTTATATCTAGTCATCTTCCTGCCTACTCTCGCACGTGCAGTTTTTGGCCTCTCAGCGCACACCGTCCGCACCATCCGATGTGCGCGTCGCGTGCGTCATGGCCGTCCACCATGGCCACGCGCCATGGCCACTCCGCCGTCCGTGCCTGCGACCGCCATGGCCACTCCGCCGTCCGTGCCTGTGGCCGCCATGGCCACTCCACCGTCCACGCCTGTGACCACTGTCCACACCCGCGACCCACCTATGGCGTCTCCTAGGGTTTTGGCGTCTGCGCCCCACCCTTCTTCCCCAACTCCGGTGGGGTATATAGAAGGGCCATCCGGGGGTAGGAAGGTAGGCTGGCGGTGGGGATGGTCGATGGGCGGTTTAGGGGAGCCGGCAGCGGCATGGGCGATCGGGCCAGGTCGGGGTGGGGGCTCCATGGCGGGAGTTCGCGGAGCTCACCGGAGTTTGCCATGGCCACATGTGGGAGGGGGGGGAGGGGAAGGAAGAAGGTGGTTGCCGCCGGTGGTAGGGGTGGTGGGTGGGGGTGGAGGCGGGGGCGAGGGCTGTTCAATTTATTTTATTTTAAAAAGTCCAATCCTGATCGCGTCATATCATGCATATCGTATATCGAATGTAAGTGGCCCATGTATATTTGCTATTTGGCTTGCATTCCTCATTCCAAGCAAGGTCCAACCATCCCTTCGTCCATGCTAGATGGACCATATATGTTCCAAATGCGAATTGATCATAGATTAGTTGGTTAGGTTCTTTGTGGTGGAACCTGCTCACCCGGGTTCAAGTCTTTGACTTGGCACGTGTGCTTATATTTTCTGGATTTATTCTAGGATTTAACGGCGCTATGCTTTTAGTGGTAGGCGACGTCCCTATCGATAGCGAGACACCAGTGGTGACTTCGTTAATCTCAAGATCTGCTGGCTTAGTCCTTCGGAGGTGCTCATAGAGGTAGGGTTTGCGTACGTGTGTTCATAGGTGTGAGTGTGCGTGCGTGTTGTGAGTTTAAAAAAATATGTTCCAAATTAAGTTTTTTCGTAATAATATATGTTTCAAAAATTAAGTTTAGATGCCAGGCAGACAAGATTAGAAAATAGAACAAAATAATTCTGAATTTTGATTTGGTTTGGTGCAATACAGCGGAGACACAGACACGGAAACCAAATCATTTAATCGGTGGACAAAATATAGAGTACTCTCTGTTCAAAAGAATGTAATTCTCGTTTTAGAAGAATAAAATATTTTGAATTTTGACTAAATTTATATAAAAACATACTCCCTCCGTGTATTAATATTTATGATACAAAATAAGTATCATTAGATTAGTGATAGAATATAGTCTCATAAGAAATTTATTTGGAGATATAAATGTTAGTACCATTTTAAATAAACTTGGTCAAACTTGAGACCGATAGATCCCATAATTGCATCTTTCGTGGAAGGAGCCCCAGAGGAGAAAATTCAGCAAGCGTGGGGATGGGGATTAATTGGTGCTAATAAACCTGCCAGATTTACGTTTCAAATGCAATAAATATACTGCATTTACACGCAGTACATCTAGTTTCAGTGCTCACTAACAAAATTAATCGTTTCACAGAGCGGAGACCCTATAAATACATGGCCATGCGTATCGTTTGCCACCACACCAACAAGCACAAGTTGAGATCGAGGTCGTGGTAGAGATAGAATTGGCAAGTAGCTATGGCCGGGCTGCAGGGGCACAAGATCACCGCAGTGACGCTGGTGCCTCTGCTCATCCTCCTGCCGCTGACGATGCTCTCTTCCATGGCGTCGGCCACGCCCCGCTCACCGGCAGCGGTGAGTGGCGAGGGCTTCGCGGTGCTGAGGGAGGTCCCAACTGGACCGATCAACGAGACCAGCGACCCGCCGCCGCCACTGTCTCAAGTGGCTGAGAGCCCTGTCGTCGACTTTCCGGTACTGAGAAAGGTTCCTACCGGGCCAAGCAACGTGACAAGCGATCCACCGCCGCCGCCGCCAGTCGCCACGAGCGCTTGATTCCCAGAGCTGCAGGGGCGATTTTGATGCTTGTACTGCCGTTATCATGCATTGAGATTTCATCATGCAAACTCACATTTGTACTGACATAATATAATGCATATGCCTTGATCAAAACATTTCCTTTGGATGATTGGATCGATAGTGGAAACGAAATATTACAGATATGATCCCTGAGTTCATGTATGTTGTGATTATTTTCCCATGCTTCGCGTTGGTTCTTTCTTTGCATGGATCGATAGACAAGACGTCAGAACCACTCCTGCCGCCGGAACCCACCTCGTCCCCCGACTCTCCGAGTTCGCACAGAATCAAACTGACATGGCAGTCGCTGCGACAGGAGCCGGAGAGCGACCGTACCTGCAGCGCTGCCGGCCTGAGCTTGGGGCCAGAAACGCCGGCTCACGGTGGCGGCAAAAAGAGCTCTGATCCAGAGCTCAAGCCGGTTCGGCGAAGAGGAATATATACGTCAGAGAAGAATACGATATAGACGACGCATGCATAATCCCCGTCCGCGGCAGCAGCGGCAGTGTCTTCCTGTTCTTATATCGTGTTGTTTTCTGCATGCCAGTGTTTTTGTACAATCTGTCACGTTGATTAAGTACCGATATGTGCAGCAGCAACATATCTTCTTCACACAACTGATACCAATATGTTACACAGTTTCATGAATCATGATCTAATTCATATTAAGTGATGTTCTCTAGACTCTTGAAACCTTAGAAACATATTTTTGTTCATCAAATCTCATAATTTTCATGTTTTTGTGCATCAATTACTTATATTTTCATAATTTTTAGAAAACAGCTATATCTGTCATGGCAGTAGTATACCTTCATAGCTCCTGGAAAAAAGATGCCGCTATTTGCCATAACCCATGATTTTAAACCATGATTAATCTAGCTGCAACTGGCAGCTTACGAGCTATAAGTATTCTTTGGTATCGCGGTGAGCGGTTTTGAGGGGTGCAAACGGAGCTGAGCGGTGAGGGTTTCGCGGTGCTGAGAAAGGTCCCAACTGGCCCAAACAACATGACCAGCCACCCGCCGCCGCCACCCGTGTCTCAAGTGGTCAAGGGGTAGTCCTCGTTGACCTCCAGGTACTGAGGAAGGTCCCAACTGGACCAAACAACATGACGAGCGACCCACCGCCGCCGCCTCAAGTGGCCAAGAGCCCCGTCGTCGACCTCCCGGTGTTGAGGAAGGTTTCCACTGGACCCAACAACATGACAAGCGATCCACCGCGGCCACCGGCAGTCCCCAGAAGCGCCCACGTGAAAGGTCCTAATATGGCTAGAGGGGGGTGAATAGCCTATTTAAAAATCTACAAGATCACTAGAGGAATTTAATTAGTATGATAAATGGAGTAATACAATTTTGCTCTATCTCTACTAGGGTTGCAAGCCACCTATCCAAATAATTCTAGTTGCTATAATCACTAGGCACACACAAGAGCTAAGTTGCTACTCACTAAGAGCTCTCAAACTTGCTACACTAAAGAGCTCCACTAGAAGAACTTAAGCTACAAAACAAGCCCTTAATTCTGGTTACACTAAAGAGTTTGCTACAACTATTTTGTGGGAATGTAAATGAGTAAGTAAGGTGATTATACCGCCGCGTAGAGGAGTGAACCAATCACAAGATGAATAGCAATTCAATCACCGGAGAATACCAAGGGGCAAGAGACAACCGATTTTTCTCCCGAGGTTCATGTGCTTGCCGGCACGCTAATCCCCATTGTGTCGACCAAACACTTGGTGGTTCGGCGGCTAAGAGGTGTTGCACGAACCTCGTCCACACAATTGAACACCGCAAGAACCTATCCACAAGTGAGGTAACTCAATGACACGAGCAACCCACTAGAGTTACCTTTTGGCTCTCCACCGGAGAAGGCACAAGACCCCTCATAATTACCGGAGCCGGCCACAAACAATCACCAACTCATGTCGAAACTCCTCCGCTGCTCTAAGCTATTTAGGCGGCAGCAACCACCAAGAGAAACAAGAAATCCGCAGCCACAACAATCCCCAAGTGCCACTAGATGCAATCACTCAAGCAAATGCACTTGGAATCACTTCCAATCTCACTATGATGATGAATCAATGATGAAGATGAGTGGGAGGTGTCTGCTTAGGCTCACAAGAATGTCAAGTATGTCAAAATACCAAGAGAGTTGCCTTGGAGCCGGCCAAACACTATTTATAGACGTCCCCAAACGAATAGAGCCGTTAGAGTCAAGGAAGGCCGCTCTGCGTACTGACCGAACGCGCCGGTCGAGTTGATCGGACGCGCCCGAGCTAGCGTCCGGCCGATGATCTTGTGCCACATGTCACGTCCTTTGAATACCGAGCGTCGATCTCCAACAGTCAACTGAACAAGCGCCCTAGGGTTAAGTTATGATCGGACTCACAGATGAAACGACTGGACTCTAGATCACTTGGCGTCAGATCAAGTCCAGAGAGCATCCATAGCCGGTTTTGTTTGACTGGATGCGCCCCAGCGTCCGGTCCTCTCACTATTCATACACGCGCTCTCTCGATGCTGACATCACCATATGTCAGCGCTGACCGGACTCAGCCCCTGCACGTCCGATCGAGCGAAACGCCTCCTCTGTAGAATGTGACCGGACGCGCCGATCCACTCAGCGCCAGCGTCTGGTAGCGCCTTGCTGCCCTCGGCCGACTTCACGCCAACTTTTAAAATTGACTGGACTCAGCCCCCAGCATCCGGTCGCTGACCAGCTCCTCCTTTTCATTTTCTAAGTCCGCAACCACTTCGTCCCTGCTTCCAACTTGCTAACCACAAAGTGTAAAACTTGTGTGTACGTGTGTTAGCATTTTTTAAAGCATTTTACAAGGGTCAAAGTTAGCACACTAGGTTTCTAAATGCAATGCATGAGTCATGTCACATAGTGGCACTCGATAAACCGTTTAGCCAAAGATTTTCTCTCTTTATAGTATGGCTATCGATCCTAAGTGCACTTACACCCTCTATGGTGTCTTAAGTGCCAAAACAAATACCTATCTTTTATCTTTGCCTTGATCATCTCGGTTTTTGTTTTTCTCTTTCTTGTTTTCCAAGTTGAGCTTGATCATCGTCATTTCATATCCACCTTCAACTCCATGGACCTCATCTTGCTCAATCACTTGGAATGGACCACCTTATCTAATTCACTTACTTAGATCAAAGGTTAGTCCTATGTTTCATCAATTATCCAAAACCAAACTAGGGCTTTCACCATGTCGATCTCCCCATGCTAAGGAAGGTTCCTATCGGACCAAACAACATGACAAGCGATCCACCACCTGCCCCAGTGGCCACGAGCGCTTGATTCTCGGCGCTGGCTGCAGGTGAAACTTTGTGTGAGTGCGAGGCGATTATGATGATTGTACCGCCATTACCATGCATTGAGAGTTGGGACTTCATCATGCAAATCCGCATTTGTAATGTCATAATGCATTTGTCGTGATCATAACATTTCCTTTGGATTGATAGTGGAAACAAATAATTACAGATAAAATCCATGAGTTCATGTTGTGATCATTTTTTCCATGCTGCTATACGCTTCGCTGGTTCTTTGCATGAATCGATAGACAGTGAGTCAGGACCTCTCGCAGCGGTAGGAGCCGAGAGAGGAATACGTCCGAGAAGGAGATGTTGTGTGATGTTGCAGCTCCTAATGATACCATTAATTTGAGGCTCATTTGATCAACTATATTACGCAAAATGTTACATATATATTTGGTTAGGTGTCTAGTGACTTTTTTTTTTTGACAATATGCAACTTTGGGGGGCCTTCCACAAAGTGCGCAAACCAGCCACAAAGGACTACCCGAACTCACTCTCTGTTCTGGTGCTTGTTCTTCCCCTTTGGGGGTTGAGAGAGGGAGAGAGGAGATTTGAGGGGTGAGGTTTTGATCTACCAAATCTATCCATTAGAGAGTGTCCGAGGGAATTTAGAGCCTCCCCAACCTTTTTGGCTCCCACCTCTTGTATCTTCATCTTCATAGTGGGTTGCTTGCTCGTCGTCGCCCGTGGTTTTTCCCCGTAAGGGGTTTCCACATAAATCCTTGTGTCTATTTGTGATTTGGTATTTATGTTGCCATGCTTGTTGATTGGTTTCTATCTTGCTTGCTATTGGTACCATTTTGTTCAAGTTCATGGTGTATGGTTGAGTTGGCATATGAGGCATACATGGGTTCTTTGAAATGTTGATGATGCGGATTGATGTGTTAGTGAGCTGATCTTACAAGTTTCTTATTGTGAAGTTTGGATAGCACCATGTTTACAGAGTTGATACTATGGGTCTGTTTTCAAGTATGCACATAAAGTGTTCGGTGAAATACTTGTGAGTAGTTAGCTTGCTAATTTCGCCGCTTTCCACTGCCCCTCAGTGCTCACATGTTGCTAACGCCTCTCAGAACATCTTTGTTCTACGATGATCAATAGCGTAGAACCGATATGGGAGGTGCTAGCGCCCGGACATCCATCCTGCGAAGCCTGCCCCCATCCGCTGATTTTTCCCGCCTCGCACATGCACCCCGCCCTGTCGCAGCACCCGCGTGTTTGGAGGACTCGCCTTGTACTCACAGCCAGCCCTATCCACCTCGATTCGAGGACATTCGCCCCACAACGCACTCGCACCCCACCCCCATTGAGCCCGGACCGCCGGCCCCGAGCGCACCTTGTCCATAGGACACCGCCGTGCCGCGCACCCCGTCCGTCGGCCCCTAGCTCGCCACACCCCATTTCCCGGTGCCTGCGCCTGTGCCACCATCAGTCCACGTGCCCCCTGACTCTCCGAACAACATGAAAGATGTGCAACATGAAACACTTGAATGAAACATACGAATGCCATAGATGAAACATCTAGGATGTACACTTGCAACATATATGTGAAACATATACAACATCCAGATAAAACACTTGCAACTTGCAAACATGAAAACACGTACTGCAACATAAGACTGAAACAACATAAACATTTGGAACATATTGTTGCAACATATATGTGTGAAACATATGCAACATCTAGATCAGAACGCTTGCAACATACGTCTGGAACAAATAAAATATTTTGAACAAACCTCTGAAACACTTGCAACATGCATCTAAAATACTTGCAACATGTGCAACATCCCCGATATACTTTTGTAACATCCAAATTAAACAATTGCAATATACCTCTAAAACGCCTGAAACACTTGAAACATACGATTGCAATATGCGCTTCCATTGCACATCTCCTTGTTGAGGTCGCGCATCACGGCGGCCATGGCATCGACAATAGCCAAGACCTTTTGGTGGGGAACGGCGACATCGCCAGCACCTCGGCACGCAGCGGGGACGGGGCATGGTGCGCAGCGTGCATTGAGCTGGAGCAGTCGCGGCAGGGGATGGAGCTCGGCGTGGCGATGGAGGGGGTGCGGCGCGTGATGGAGCGCGAGTGCTGGAAGGGGAGCCGCGTGGTGCGAGATGGGGTGCGTGGTGGAGAAGACGGCAGCAGTGAGCGCACGACACAAAAAAACACACGATGGGCGAGAGCGATGGAGAAATATTTTTGAGAGAAGAGATTTTTTTTTTTAGCAAATTTTGAGACGAGATGGGGAGACATAGAGAGTAAGCAGGCTTGGGCCGGTACGCGCCGGCTCGGAAAGCGGCGTCCGGACGGACGCCCCACTCCGGAGCATTACCGAATCGATATCGATGGTATGGTAACGCAAGAGAAAAAATCATGTGAAGTTTGGTTCGGACTTCGGAGTTCGTTGGTAAGCCAAACCATGACAGGCCTGATGAACCTGATGGAACCGAAACAGTATCCCAAAAACCCAAAGAGTCAGAGCCCGATATCCATACAGTATATATATATAATATAGCCCTATACTATAAGGCCCGCGGCGCGGTCTCCAGCGATATCACGCCTTCCCGTCGGACACCTCGTCGTCGCCTGGCCTGGATCGCGTTTTGTAGCGGCGCAACGGCGGCGTCGGCCTTGCCATCCACCATCACCAGGCCACCAGCTGTTGGTAGAAAAACTTTCTGTTTCTCGTCGAGGCCGGCAACTACTAACCGGCATCCATCGATGGGCCGCGCCGTAGCAGGCGGCGCCAATGCCGAGGCCGACGGCGGCGGCGTCCAGCTAGTATCGGTGTCCTGGAACCAGGACAGTACCCACTTCGGGGTGGTGACGACCGCCGACTTCCGCGTCTTCGACTGCAGCAGCCCGTTCCACGAGAAGCTACGCCGCGGGCTGCCGCACGGCGCCGGCGACGGGTACGCCATGGTGGGCGTGGAGATGCTGTTCCGCAGCGAGATCTTCGCGCTCGTCGCCGCCGCAGGGGGCGAAGGCGGCAGCGGCAGGAGCAGGGTCATGGTCTGGGACGACCGGGAGAACCAGCGCATCTCCGACGTCCTCGAGTTCCAGTCCGACGTCGTCCGCGCCGTCCGGGTGTCCAAGGACTACCTCGTCGTCGTCCTCGACCGCGTGGTCAGGGTCTACGGCCTTCGCGCCTCGGCGCGGCCGCTCTGGAGGATCGCCACGGCGCTCAACCCCCGGGGGCTCTGCTGCCTCTCCTGCCACGTGGACGTGGACGTGCTGGCCTGCCTCGGCACGGCGCGAGGACAGGTCCGCGTCGACCGGCTCGGGAAGAAGCCCGAGACGAGGTTCATCGCGGCGCATAGCTCGCACGTCGCGTGCATGGCCATGACCGTCGACGGCGCCGTGCTCGCCACCGCCAGCGTCAAGGGCACCCTCGTCAGGGTGTTCAGCACCATGGATGGGACTTGTTTGCAGCAGGTGAGATTAACTATATTTAATTGCAAACGATAAATTTAGATGTAACGCTTAACAAAATTTTAACAATTAAGCAATGATGTGATGTTCTTCTGAATCTGCAGGTGCGTAGAGGGCTTGACCCAGCTGAGATACATAGCATTGCGCTGTCACCAAACCTGCAGTGGCTGGCGGTGTGCAGCGACAAAGGAACCCTGCATGTTTTCAGCTTGAGAGTTAGAGTTGGGGCGAAAGATGCAGCTGGTCACAAGCAATCTGCTGATCAAGCAGCACGTTCTGTCGTGCAAACAAAAACTGCATCCAATGCAAGATCATCCTTGTCTTTCATGAAAGGTAACCTAAGAAAAAAATCTTTTCCCACCTTTTTCCTTTTTTTCTCCTCGTGATGGTGGGTTTGCTTGCTCTTTCAGATCCATGCATTATATGACGTTATTTATGTAATCATGTAGTTCTTGTTGGTTTAGTTTTGTTCTTGTAAAGTCAGTTGGTGTGGGTCGTTACAATTATCGAAAGAGAATCATTAATTTAGTATATATACATGCGAGTTACTACTAGAGTTAGTTTTGCTATTAGTATTCCATCCGTTCCAAATTGTAAGTCGACCTGACCATGCACCTAGCTAGAAAAGGTAGAACAACTTACAATTTGGAATGAAGGGAGTAGTTACTAGATCTAGCTATGGAACTATGCTGTCACAGCCTCACTCTATCAGACTATCACAGGGGCGATAATGTTTTACTTTGTTCCGTATTAGTACCTTGAATTTCTTCTGATTATTATACACACTATCTGTGTTCTCCAGTGATTCTGCCGGATTACTTCAGTTCAGAATGGTCATTCGCTCAGTTCCGTTTACCAGAAACCACAACCTATGTTACAGCATTTGGAGAACAACAAAACACTGTGATGATTATCGGGATGGATGGCAGGTACGGACAAACTCATAATTTATATAGAGAACAAAGAATGTAACAAAATTATCTAAGAATAATTGTTTGATTTAGATCCTTCTTGAAACGACGCTCCCAGTCACTTAATTGTATACATACTTACGCTTTATTTTTGGCATTTTTCAGTTTCTATAGATGCAGCTTTGACCCTGTAAATGGCAAGGAGATGGTGCGAAAGGAATATTTTCGGTTTCTCAAGGATAAGGACTCCCCTCCATTTAGGGCCAGAGTTTAATTAACAACATGAGCTTCATGATGTCTGGACTTTTTTTGCAAAGAAAGTTTCACTCGGTTCCACGGATGCCTGTGTATATTATACTCATCACTGTATAATGTATTTGAGTTTATCCCATGTCAAACCACTCTAAGTTTGACCATGTTTATATAGAAGAGAGGAGTATATAATATTTATAGGACATCTTCAAAGAGGTAGGGGGTGTTTGGTTCCTGGCCGTACTTTACCACACTTTACATGTGGCTGCCACAGGTACATTGGATGTTGTTTGGTTTCCAAATAAACTGAGGCAGCCACACAATCTCATAGTTGACTTCTATAAAAATATACAAAACACTTGGGGTGGCCTTTTTCTCCGCTACACTTTTGTGACGGCACCACGATCTGCATGGCTGGCAGCAGCCAGAAACCAAACAGCCTTGTAAATTGTCATGTGTGGCCGCGCACATATACAACGGCTAGGCAAAAGAAGGCACAGCCAGAAAGAGGAGTCCCCTGACCGTGCACTAGAGAAGTGAGTCTAGCTGCCACGGACGTTGCGATATTGGCGTCATATATGTGTACCATTTTGTAAGTTGCCGGATTGGGTATTAGGCTCAGGATTTGTTATTAGGTTATTTTGCCTTAGGCCTTATTTGGATGTAGTAGATTTCGCATCAATCCACATGTGTTGCGGTAGATCGGAGTAGAACTTGAATTAAATTCCTACCCAATCCATCCCAACACACGTGAATCGAGGTGAATCTGATAACGTCCAAATAAGGCCTTGGTTGGATTGCTTATTGGCCTTTATATATGTCCGGTTGTAATCAGTTCAGATTCAAGTAATAGATCAATAATCTCTATTTCATCGCTTGTGCTATCACAGTAGCGTGTTTGCATCTGCCGTCGCTGGCAGTCCCTTGTGGCCAGGACCTGAGGCTCACGTAAGCCTACTCATACCCACTATCGCCGTTACATCTGGTATCAGATTGCTCTAGTCTCGGTCTAATGGCAAAACCCACAGTTGTAGAAATTTGCTGAGCTCACTAAGTCTTTTGCCGATCTTTCCCTCTGTTTTTACAGCATTGCGCAGCTGTCCCAAAAGGTTGACGAGCTCCAGGGCACTCTTCGTGACAGCGCCCCGAGCAAGTCCACGCCCTCGACCTAGCCGTCTCAAGGCTAGACCAGGGCACTGTTCGTGGTGGTCCTCTCCTGAGGACATTGCAGTAGTGCAGAACGAATTCCCATGCCAAGTCCTGGAGTTCCCCTGCAGATACTTGGGGCACCGCTTTCCTATTGCAGGCTAAGCCACGAGATCGAACAGCCACTCATGGACTCGGTCGCGGCGAGGTTTCCTACATGGAAGGCAGGGATGTTGAACACTGCTGGCAGAGCTAACCTGACGAAATCCACCCTGTCTGCTATCCTAGTCCAATGTATCCATTGTGTGTTCCCTATCACAAAGGGCTATGATCATGTATGGCTTTGGTGATTTAAATGGCAACTTAAGCACTAGGACTAACATGCGTGTCAAGACATGTTAGACGGACTCCAAATGGTGATTCAGTAAATTTGTAGTTTGCTCGCAGTGGCTAGTTGAGGTGGTTGGCGCTATATATGGGTTCCCATGGCTTGCCTATTAGTGGGAGTATGTATCTCAAGGCTATTGGAATCTAGGGAAAATTATTTTACTCTCCATCCACCTCTCAAGTGCATAGAGATCACATTCATGGCTAGGATAGATGTCCTTGTTCATCTTTGTGAGGGTCAGGTCTTAGATCTTGAGAGCTCAAGTGAGTGGGTTCTTGTGCCCTTGTAATTGAGGCGGAACAGTTGAGGTCTTGGTGACCTTCTGGCAAATGTCAACTGTCCAAGCTTGGTGTGTACAGGCGGCACGGTGACTCATTGGGGTGGGCATGAGGATACCCATATCGTCGGTAAGCTTGATAGTACTAGACAACACCTTGGTGACCAAGAGAGTCAAGTGACAAGTAGTGAGACCAACACCAAGACCGGGGTAAGGCTTGGGGACTAGTAGAACATCCTTTGTGGAGCTCCAACATGCACTAGGGATTGAATTTTGGCAACTGTAACACCCATAGGTTAAATTAATGTTCATCTTTGGGAGTTATCCACTAAACACTCTCTCCTTCTTATCATGCCAACCATGCAAAGCATGCATGCTACTGGATTTATGCCAAGGGAGATTTAAGTACATTTGGGGGATGGAGGATTTAGACTCGAAAACATGGGAGCATTTTCATTTTTTTCATGGAATAGGAAACAGAAGACAGATGGGATACGAAGATAGAGGCAATGGAAGAAGAATAAACTAATATCACACTTTTGGCTTTAGTAATAGTAGAGATAGAGAAATAAGCAAACATAATACAAATATGTGACCTTTTGTCATTATGAATACATGTTCTAGCCATGTTTGGAATGCGACAAAAGGAAATGTTGCATTTCTAGTTTCCTCAATTGGAAAGTTACAAGGGGGTGTCTATACCATTCCATATTGATCGTTTCTATGGAAACATTGTAAAAGGAGCTATGCATCAGAAACGGTGAATAGAAGCATTATTTTGTTTTTTATAAACTAAAAGCAAGAAAATCTAAGAGAGGTAGTTACTCCTTTAGGGCACCTCCAACTGTAGTCCCATATTTAGGTGGTGTAAGTATTCTTTTGCCATCCTGTAAGAGAGAACAAGTGAAAAATTAGGGAAAATTAAGTGGGCATGGTCCCCAAACTATAGCCATGGGCACATATATACTACAGAATCAGGACAATTTTTGACAGGTTGGATGATGGTAAGGCATCCAATAAAGATTCCAGTAAGCTTAGTGCATGTATGTATACTTCAATTGTTCAAATTATATACAAGCTTAGTGCATGTGTTATTTAATTGTTTAAATTATATGCAACTTTATGCTTTCTTTGATTTTGTTGTCATCATTACCAAAAGGGGATATTTTAAGCAACATGTATTGTATGCATGGTCATGTATGGTTTTATTGATTTAGATGACAACACAAAGACTGTGACTAACATGTGTGTCAAGATGTGTTATACAGACTCTAAATGGTGATCCAGTAAATCTGCAGTTTGCTCCTAGTGGCTAGTTGAGGAGATTGTCGCTATATATGGGTTCCCATGGCTTACCTATTATGGTGGGAGTATCTCAAGGCTGTTGAAGCTAGGGCAAGCTATTCTACACTCCATCCACTTCTCATGTGCATAAATATATGACATCCATAGCTAGGATGCATGTTGTTGTGTTCTTCTTTGTGAGGGTTTAGGCCTTAGATCTTGAGAGCTCAAGTGACTGGGTTGTTGTGCCCTTGCAATTGAGCCTAAGCACTTGAGGTCTTGGTGTCCTTCTGCAAATGTGACCCCTCAAAGCTTGGTGTGGACGGGGCGCGCGTGGTGACTCGCTACGCTAGGCATTAGGATACTCCTATGGTAGAGAAGCTCGATAGTGGACAACACCTTGTTGAGCGCGAGAGTCGAACGACAAGTAGTGAGCATTATTGGCTTAAGGCATGCACTTGTCTTGGTTGGCGGTGTCTTTTGTGTTTTTCCCAACACCATGATCGGGATAATGCTTTCTGACTAGGAGCACATCCTTTGTGGAGCTTCAACGTGGATAGGGGTGCATTATGGCAACGGATACCATGGAATAAATTAATCTCCATCTCTTGGAGCTAGCCAGTAAACTCTCACCTACCAGAGAGCTAACGCTCTCGCCATTGAACCATTGTCACCCATGCAAGCATAGGCAGAGCTACGTGGAGGCGAACCTGGGCTGTTGCCCCCCTTGCTCTCTGCCATCACCAGTACATCAGCTTGCTTTTTGTGGTTTGTTCATAGAGTACATGCATTATAATATTATTTGCTCTCAGCTGAAGAACACCCATGCACAGCTAGTTGCATGCCATCACCCTTCAGCCTTCACCCATGCACGAGGTCACATGCACATGCTTGCTGGCTTGTGGGTGTGGCGTCACCACGATAAGCCAGTCACTGCCCTCCGTATAGCACTTTCCTATGATGTCTGCTTATTTTATTCATACATGCTCACGGTTGGCTTGTAAGACTTGCCATGTATACGGTCACAGAGGCCGGAATTTTTCTATTTTCTAAGAACAGAATGTTCACGATTGCCCCCCCCCCATTTTATCCCTAGCTCCGCCACTGCATGCAAGCATGCATGCTATTGGCTTTCTGCCGAGAGAGATATAAGTGCCTTTAGGGGATGGAGGATTTTGACTCGAAAATAGCAGAGCTTTTTCTCTTTTTTTGTGAAACAAGAAATGGCAGACAGATGGCACACAAAGATAGAGGCAACGGACGAAGAAGTGATATCACACTTCTAGCTTCAATAATAGTATAGATAGAGAAAATAAGCATACAAAATACCAATATGTGGCCTTTTGTCATTATGAATATATGTTCTAGCCATATTTAAAATGCAACAAAAGGATATGTCGTGTCTCTAGATTCCTCAATTGGAAAGGTACGAGGGTATATCTGTACATTTCTATAATATTGCAAAAGGAGTTGTGCATAAAAAATGGTGAGTAGAAGCAAGAAACTCTACACTACTGGATTCAGGCGCTTTGCCGGGTGCCGAATGCACCCGGCAAAGGCTACTTTGCACTCGGCAAAGCCTTTGCCGGGTGCAGCACTTTCAAAGAGCCTCCGGCAAAAAAGTTAGTCGGCAAAGATTTCTTTGCGGGTGCTTTTATCGGGCACCCGACAAAGACTTTGCCGAGTGCAAACCGACACCCGCAAAGAAAAGTGGTCGTTACGGCGCCCGGCTCCGTCATCCTTGCTTTGCCAAAATATCGAGGCACCCGGCAAAGATTTTTTTAATTTTTGTTTCAAATTTTCTTTGCGGGTGCGTGTGCGGCGAGGCACCCGGCAAAGATGTTTTTATTTTTTATAATTTCTTTGCCGGGTGTCTCACCGAGGGGGCACCCGGCAAAGAGTTTTTTTATTTTTTTCGTAATTTCTTTGCCGGGTGCCAGGTCATGGGGCACCCAAAAAATTTTTTTTTAGGGCTTTTTGGGTGCCTGGACTGGCACTCGCAAAAAGCTGGGAATTCCTTTCAGAATTCCCAGCTTTGCCGAAAAGCCGTGGTTGGCACCCGCAAAGCCTCAAAATTAATTTTTTATTTTGTTTTTGATTCTATAATCACAAACATAGCATATAAAAGATATATATCACATCTGAAGCATCACAAAGACAATATAGCACATATATATCACATCCATCTCATCACAAACTCAATCCCACACATATATATCACATCGCGAATACAATACCTCACATACACGACATCACAAACATAATAGGTCCAATTACCATCGTAACAAGTCGATAGTGGATCACAGTGCATCACATGTCCATCAAGCGGTGAAAAAGAGATACAAACTAAAGGTGGGGAGGAAACTGAGTGCCTGGTGAAGGAAACTCGGCACCACACCTTGCTTGCTTTGAGATGGGTCATTCAACCCATGACGGAGGCTGCATAAAGGACAAGAGATTCAGGCGCTTAGAGTGGGTCATCTAATGAAAGCACTAGTCAAAGCAATATGGATTCATACTCACTGGACTAGCTACAACTGGCGGCGGCGCTGGAGCGAACATCGGCATAGGTACACCGTTCACTTGCCCAAAGTTCTGCAGGAACATCGTAATCTCCGCCAGCTGCTTGGCCTGTCTCTCTCGCTCGGCCCGCTCGGCTTGTCTTTCCCGCTCGGCCACCTTGGTCCTCGCTGCCAGGTCCCGCAGCTCCTGAGCCATCCTCTCGTTATCGGCCTGCAACATTTCAATCAAATGTTTTAGTAATGTAAAGGTAACTAAGTTATGTAAAGATCAATGTATGAAGAGTTAAACTGGACTAACCTGGAGTGCGTCGACCCGCTGCTGTGAAGGGGACGGCCGTTGGCGTATGGCCGGGCCTCCGCTCGGGGTACTTGCTCGGATCTGGGAGAGGGAGGGAACAGAGCCGGACTCGAGGGTGCCATCGCCAAGCCAGTACCGTCCATGCTTCTTGCCCTGTCCGATCCTCATGACAGTCGTGCCATCAATGTCGTCGGTGCTCGGATCCTAGTCTGGCCCCTGGACCGACCTTACGTCCGACGCGTAGGAGCTGATGCGGGTGTGGACGCTCGGGTTGCTGTATGACTCGGGTGGGTCATCCGGGCTGAAGGTGACAGCGGAAGTCGCCTTTCCCTTGCGGGCCAGTCCATACGCCATGAACGTGGACAAAGGCTGGCCACCATGCGACGCCGACTGCGAGAAAGACAACAAGATGATTAGAAGAAACATGCAGAATGGAGCGTCAGAATACTAAAAATGAATTCATGTACCCAAGCTTGCTTGTATGCGCCAAAAGCTGCGGTGCGCCTCGGTGGTGTGTGGGGGGCTGTCACTTTGCAAAGCCCGCTCCCGGTGGGCTTCGTGTTCCTGGATATAACCCTCTGTGAACCACCTGTCCACGATCATCTCCCAGCAGTCGGCAAAGGACTCGCACCACCATGGAATCATCTACATGTCATAAAGAATTTGAGATGTAAGACGACCAAATGAAAGCTACTTAATCTCAAAATGAATCAGTATTATTCTTCTTCATTTACCTCAATGTACTGTTCCTGGGTCAGAGACATCTGTCTTGCCTGTGTCTTGCTGACTTTCTGACCAAGTCGCGTGGCGTAGTACTTGATGATGCAAGTGAGGCGCTCCTCGTAGTGCATGTCGCTGATGCGCTTCCTGGCACTTTTCACCAAGTTCTTCTCCGCCCTCTCCTCCTGTCGCTCTTCACACCTGAAAAAAGTCTACAGACAGACACAATGTATCAATTCATTATGTCAAAAAGTGTCAAATGAATGCGATGTATTGATCAAAGTTGTGCGAACGAGACTTACCCAGAACTCTCTCCTGACCCGCTCCTGCTTGTCTTCATATTCTGCGTCGGGGGCAGATTTGTAGTGGTCCCACGATTTGGCCGGCCCCACAGTCCCCTTGTGCGTGACAATGCCGGGGTAATAGTGCCTGCACACAAGCCCCAAGATGTGGTTGGGGTTGCGTGAGTCACCAGGCGACACAACCTCCCAGTGCCTGCACAAGTCATTAACAAACATTATTAGTTTCTCTGACAATTTTCAACAGGTTATATGAAGTAGCTGTGATTAAATCTAAAGTTAGTTACTGTCCCCACAGGGCGGATCATTTGGGCGTGGGGAGGAAGCGGAGGCCCAGGGAGTTTTGAGGGACCTCGCAAGTAGGGGCTAGCCGCAGCAGAGGCAGTGGAACTACTTCCGGCCTCGCCGCCCTCCTATGCCTCTCCCTCGCTGTCCGTCGCCCGAACCTCGTCCGTCGCCAGAACCTGCTCGTCCTCCGAGGAGTCCGTGGTACGGCGCTCCTCCGGCACGTCACGCGGCCTGACTAGAGGAGGCCGGCCCCTCCTGCTGCCGCTCCCGCTGCCGCTGCTCCTGGCCCTCTGCCTCCTCCCGTCCGATGCGTTCTCTCCGGCATCTACGTCCTGACGTGCCCTCTGGTACCTCGAGTTCACGTTCCTTGGCCCACTGCCGCCCGCCATCTTTGTTCAATCACCTGCAATTAAAAAGAAACAAACAAGACATCATTACATGTATTAGAAATAGATGCTAAGTAAATAAACAAAACACGATTACAAAATAACATAGTATTACATGTATTAGAAGTAATCATCATTATTGGGATTATCTAGATCATATGTCTCGTCATCACTATCAAAATTGTCCAAATAAACAAGACTGTCCGGAGGTTCAATGTTGCCTTCATCGTCATCATCTAAATGTAATCGCTCAAGCATTTCTATGTCCTTGGCATTTTGCACCTCATCTCCTTCTTCCTCGTCATCAACCCTTTCATTGTCTACTTCCATTCCAATCGCCTCGGTTAAGTCTATCACCAACCTCCCTTGTAGCCCATCTTCTTGATAGAACTCTCCATCATATGTGTTTGGGTTGAAGTTGTAATCTTCATCGTTTGGGACAGCTAGTCTACCATGTGGCGATACACTGTGCACAATAGACCAACCACGAAGAGCCTTGTTGCCTTGGCATGCGTGATGACAAATAATAAACACACTTGGCCCGATCCGCCACAATAAAGACATCTTTTCCTTGATAGATGGAATCGTGTATCGAATCTCGACTTGACCAATATTAGGGCTCCATTTCGTTAGTCGAGGATTGAACCAAAGGCATTTGAACATGACGAGACGAAGATGTTTCAAACCATAAAATTCAAGTTCATAGATATCTTCAATTATGCCATGATACTCGGAGGCCATCGGTCTTGGGAGTACAAACTCCATTGTTTGTGGTTTTTCGATGGGGCCGAGCTCGCTTCAGTAGCTTCTTAATGTGAAAGCGATATCCATTCACATCATAACCTGAATAAGCTTTCACCTTCTTGTGAAGCCATTTGCAACTTTGTCTCAACTCCTTACTCATAGTTGCATCGGTTTGGGCACATAAGCGCAAGAAGGAAAGATTGCCGAACTAAGTACGCGAAACTTCGGAATCTCGAACTAGGTACGAGGTAAATTGGACAATACCTTTGTTTTGAACCAAGAAATAAAATCGGGCCTCCTGCTCCCGGACCCGTGAAAGAAGGGTGTCGGTTTGCCGTGGGGTAGGATCCCTGTTGATGCCAGGATACACGAATAAATTCCACATGCACATGAGAATAGTGACAACAGATTTAAACAAGTTCTTTGAGAATAGTGACGGCAGATTTAAACAAGTTCTTTGAGAACTTACTCAATGAACGACTTCACCTCGGGTAGGTTGTGGAACACATATAGCATGATCATGCGCCACTCTTCATTTTCCAACCTCTTATTGGTCGATCCACTTGACCTGCCGAGTTGCCCTTGGAAAAGGCTAAGGTTGGATTCATTCTCGTCAACATTGTAGCGAGGGAGTGGATTATGCACGCTAGGAAGGTTCTCCATGTAGTATAGCTGTGTGAAGTTTGTCACCTCCTCCAGAATGGAAGCCTCTGCAATGGAAGCCTCAATTTTGGCCTTATTTCTACATTTTTTGCGAACGGCCTTCAGACATCTCTCGATTGGGTAGCACCAACGGCCCTGCATGGGCCCCTCCATACATGCGTCATACGGGAGGTGCACAATCAAATGCTGCATCGACAAGAAGAAGTCGGGTGGAAAGATCTTCTCCAACTTACAAAGCAACTCAGGTGCCACTTTCTCCAAGTTTGCAACCACGGTCCGAGATAGCTCCTTGGCACAAAGCTGGCGGAAGAAATAGCTCAACTCTGCTAGCACTAGCTAGAGATGCTCAGGAACGTAGCCTCGTACCATCGCCGGAAGAAGCCGCTCAATCCATACGTCGTAGTCATGACTCTTCATGCCGTTGACTCGCATAGTGCCTAAGTTCACTCCCCTGCTCAGGTTCGCTGCATACCCATCAGGGAACATTAACGCCTTGATCCATCGTAGTACTTCCCTCCTTTGTTCGGTTTTCAAGACGAAATTGGCCTTAGGCCTTTTCCAGTTCTTGCCGTTTGCAGGAGGCCGCATCACTTGCCGTGGTCTATCGCACAACGTCGCCAGGTCCACTCTAGCCTTAGGGTTGTCCTTAGACTTGTCAGTGTCCATGAGTGTTGCCCAAAGTGCCTCGGCGATATTCTTTTCAGTGTGCATTACATCAATGTTATGGGGCAGTAGGAGGTCATCGAAATAGGGGAGCCTCGTCAAGCCGGACTTATGAGTCCACATGTGTTGCTCACCATATCCCACAAAACCACCTTCTTCATTGGGCAAGAGAGCATCTATCTGAGCATGAACCTCGGCACCAGTCTTCAAGTGCGGTCTAGGGTCCATGACTGCGACACCTTTCCTAAAGTTCTTGGTGTCCTGTCGGAATGGATGGTTGGAATCTAGGAATTGACGATGTTGATCGAACGACGAATACTTACCACCCTTCTTCAACCAAATGAACCTCACAGCTTCCTGGCATATTGGGCACGGGAACTTCCCGTGAACACACCAGGCGCTGAATAACCCATACGCCAGGAAGTCATGCATGGAGTACTGGTACCAGACGTACATTTTGAAGCTTTCCTTTGTAGCTCGGTCGTATGTCCATACCCCTTCATTCCAAGCTTTGATCAACTCATCAATCACAGGCTCCATGAACACACCCATCTTACTCCCTGGGTGCCCGGGAATTATCAACGTCAAGATCATGTTATGTCGTTGAAAGGCAACGCCAGGGGGGAGATTGAGGGGGATAACAAACACGGGCCAACATGTGTAAGGGGCAGACATCATGCCATAAGGATTGAACCCATCTGTTGCCAGCGCGACACGTACATTACGAGCCTCATCGGATTTCAGACGATGCTTGTCATTAAAGCTGGTCCATGCTTCACCATCAGATGGATGCACCATCTTGTCAGGATGGTAGCGTTTGCCATTCTTGTGCCACGTCATCTGTTTCGCGGTTTCCTCGGTCATGAATAGCCTTTGAATCCTCGGCACGAAGGGAAGGTGACGTAGGACTCGGGCGGGTATCTTAAGCTGGGTCTTCTGGCCACCACCGTCACCAGACTCTACCTCCAGGAACCTGGAGGCTTTACACTTCGGACAGTACTTTGCCTCCTTGAGTTCTTCCCGAAATAGGACACACCCGTTCGGACAAGCATGTATCTGCTCATATGGCATCTTCAGTGCTTTAAGGAGCTTGTGTGCCTCGTACATGGTCTTCGGCAACACGTGGTTTTTTGGAAGCAGGGTGCCAACCACGGTCAACACCTTATCGAAGCCTTCTCGACTCCAGTTTAAATCGGACTTCAACCCCATCAAGCGACTTATGGCATCCAGCTGGGAGACCTCAGAATGAGCGTGAAGGGGTTTCTGTGCCGAGTCCATCATGTACTTGAACGCATCTACGGCTGCCTGCATCTCCGCCTCCTCACGTCCTTCAGCAAACTGTGCTTGGTGAACGTCATCTACCATGTCTGCTACCCCGGCATCAGCATCAAAAGCCTCGACGTGTTGTCTCACCACCTCCTCTCACATACGATCGGCTTCACCATGGTGGACCCACCGGGTGTAGTTCGGCGTAAACCCATTCTTGTGTAGATGTGTACCCATGAGTTCCTTGTCTAGCATTCTCCTGTTACCACACTTGCTGCAGGGACACAAAGCCATTTTCGGGAATTTTGCGGCCTTGCCAAATGCACGATTCAAGAAACGATCGGTCTTCTGCATCCATTCATAGCTGGCATCACCCTGACTTGTCCGGCCCGTGTACATCCACTGACGGTCCTCCATCCTCTAGCATATATAACATCACCACAGGTGACCATCAATTGCATCTACGCGGTGTCCCTACTCTCTAATAGGTGAGGATAGGTCCTAATCCCACCCGTGGGTTCGTATAGATGAGGTTAGTTTCCATGCTCGCTCCTATCCGAGACGGAATTTGGCAGCACCTCTCCCGCCGTTCTCCCGATACACGTCCTGCAAGGGAGAGTGTGTATCCAGAGAACAACGGAGAGGTGATGCCAAAACAGCCGTCTCGAACCAGAGCGAGCGAGCATGAAAACTAACCTCAACTACGCATCCGCTGAGCTGTCCAAAAAGCGTGGACAATCCGAAATAGATACGATCGGTCATGATATATGCAAAGGTCCGCATATCTCCGACCGTATCTCTTTCGAACAGGAGACACCTAACTAGGTTACTGCGACCAAAGACCACATACGGATAGAGGGGTTATACCTAGGGTGGCGGTGAGGTCCGGGTAGCGGGACAGTGGAGAGTCGGTGCAATGTGGCAAGTCGACGCGGTGCAGGAAGACTCATGGCGCGCCGACGAAGATGATGATCGGGGCATCGCTGAGTCCCTCCCACAGGTCCTCCTCCTGCAAAAAAGGGCAAAAATGGTTAGTGTCGACTCAAAATTTGGCAGCACCTCCCTGCATGGGGAGGTTCCCAAAACTCTACAAAAAACATGGCACGATGGCCAACAACCACATATATACCAAACATGGCACGAAGGCCAACAACCACATATATACCAAACATGGACACGAAGGCCAACAACCACCAATATATAAAGAGGAGCCATGTACTTTAGTTCTCTTTCCATGCACATGAAAGTATTGAAGTAGTACAACAACAATTACTACTAACCCTACAACTACTACTAACACTACTACTAACAACTACTTAACTACTAACAATGCTAATAGTAAGAACTACTTAACTATTAACAACTACTACTACTAACCACTACTACTTACTAACTACTACTATTTACTAACCCTACAACTAACACTACTAACTACTACAACTAACACTACAACTAAAACACTAACTACTACTACTAACACTACAACTAACTACTACTAACACTACTAACTACTACTACTACTAACACTACAAGGGTAGGGCTTACCTTGGCGGCAAGAACAAAGAAGAAGCGAGGGCCGGTGGCGGCACGGGGGATGACCGTGTGCAGCCGCCAAGGATCAACGGCCGGTCGGAACAGCCTTGAGGGATCGACGGGCGGTCGGGTCGGCACCTTCCTCTTCTTCCTCCTCCCCCTTCTCTTTCTTCCTCTTCTTCCTCCTCCCCTTCTCTTTTTTCCTCTTCCTCCTCCCCCTTCTTTTTCTTCTTCTTCCTTCCTCCTCCTTCTTCCACCTACCTCCTCTACTGCTGGCCGGCGGCGGGAGGAGCCCGGCGGCCGGACCACGGGCAGCCGGCCTCGTCGGGGACGGCCGGCGAGGTGGGGCCGCATGGCCACCGCGGCCGGTGAGGCTGGGGCGCCGGGGCCAGGCAGGACCGCCGGCCGGGCCGAGCGCCGCCGGGGTCGTCGGGGCGGGGCCGCGGCAGCATGGGCCGCCGGATCGGCGGGGCAGCCCCGGCCGCCGCCGAGGCGCAAGCACCACCGGCGTGCGTGGCTGCAGCGGCTCTTGTGGCGCCGGTCGCCGGTCTTGGGAACGCCGAATGGGCGGTGCCGCGGGCGAATAGGCGGGGAGAGAGGCGCGGGCGGAGAACCCGAGGCGCGGCGGACGGCGGCGAGGCGCGGCGGTGGCGGCGGAGCGCGGCGGCGGCGGAACGCAGGCGCGGCTCTCCTGGATTACGTTAGGGTTGGGGGCGTCGGCCGGCCTTTTTAGGCATGGGCCTTTGCCGGGTGCCAGGTGACGACGGCACCCGGCAAAGAATTTTTTTAATTTTTTTTAAATTTCTTTGCCGGGTGCCCCATGACCTGGCACCCGGCAAAGGCTTCTTTGCTTGGGCCGGCCTTTTTAGTCACGGGCCTTTGCCGGGTGCCAGGTGACGACGGCACCCGGCAAAGAATTTTTTTAATTTTTTTTAAATTTCTTTGCCGGGTGCCCGGGGTGGCACCCGGCAAATTATTTTTTTGTTTTTTGACCCCATTTTTTTGTGGGGACTTGCTACGGTAAATATATCCCTATTTCAAAATTTGGGACAATTATGAGTTTTTTAACTATATTTCCTTAATTTTTTCCGTTTCATTGAATATTTCAAGCTATTCCAAATTTGAACTGCAGTACATGAAATAATGGAATTTGGTCATTCAAAAATAGTATTCATGATATTTAGGCTATGTCGAGGCCGTGTCATGCGGAAGTGGCATGAAATGTCGCGCATCATGTTGTCGTAACATGACGATGTACTCGCGGGGGAAGTTTATTTAAATTATATAAAATCCAAACGATGTCCGAAAATCACGAAACTTGTCGATGTGTCTTGTTATCACATGTGGATGCCCTGGTAAAAAATTGAGAAAGTTTCGAGCAAGTTGCGACGTCGGCTGCCTAAAACCCAGACATCTCCACATGTGATCACGGCAAGCACCCGGGTGCCTAATGGCGTGGCACCCGGCAAAGGATGACGGCAGCTGGCCGCCGTCAAGCCGGCCACCTTTGCCGGCGGCCATATTTTGCCGAGTGTCCGGCACCCGGCAAATACTATTTTTTGCCGACGGCTAGAATTTACCGAGTGCCGGCACCCGGCAAAGGATGCTTTGCCGGAGGCCTTTATTTGCCGGGTGCCTCCAGGCCTAGCACCCGGCAAAGAATTCCTTTGCCGGGTGCCCGATAAAAAGCACCCGGCAAATTTTTTTGCTCCCGGCAAATCAGCCGTTTCCTGTTGTGCTAGGAGAGGAATTTACTGCTTTAGGGCACCTCTAGCGGTAGTCTCAGAGCTAGGTGGTGTAAGTGTTTCTATGCCAGACCGGAAGAGAGCAGAAGCAAAAATTAGGGAAAATTCAATAGGGGAGGGTCCGCAAAGTATAGCCATTGACACCGACTGTGCATTCACAACAAATTTTGGACAAGTTAGACGATCGTAAGGCATCCAAGCAAGCATGTGGTAAGCTTAGTGCATGTGTTCTTGAATTATTTAAATTATATGCAAGCTTAGTGCATGTGTTATTTAATTGTTTAAATAATTGGATGCAATTTTATGCTTCCTTTGATTTTGTTGTCGGCATCACCAAAATGGGGTGTGTGAATGATCATGTATTGCTTTTGTGATTTAGATGACAACATAGGTACTAGGTCTAACATATGTGTCAAGATGTGTTAGATAGACTCTAAATGGTCTTTCAGCAAATTTGCAATTTGCTCCTAGTGGCCAGTTGTGGTGGTTGGCGCTATATATGGGTTCCCATGATTTGCCTGTTATGGTGGGAGTATCTCAGGGCTACTGAAGCTAGGGCAAAGCTACTCTACAATCCATCCACCCTCAAATGCATAAACATCACATCCATGGATAGGATATATAGACGCCCTTGTTCATCTTTGTGTGGGTTAGGCCGTAGATCTTAAGAGGTCAAGTGAGTGGGTTGTTGTGCCCTTGTAATTGAGCTAGAGCACTTGAGGTCTTCGTGACCATCTGCAAATGTGAACCCTCCAAGCTTGGTATATGTAGACAGCTGGTGCAATAACTCGCTATGCTGGGCTTGAGGATAGCCCTATAGTGGAGAAGTTCGGTAGTAGAAGACAGCTTGGTGACCAGGAGAGTCTAGTGCAAGTAGGGAACCCTAATGGCTTAAGGCACTTGTCTAGATTGGCGGTGGCTTTTTTTGGCTTGCCGATCATCATGTCCACCGTAAGGCTTGGTGACTGGGTGCAAATCATTTATGGAGCTCGAACATGGACTAGTGGTTGGATTTTGGCAACCGATATCACAGGAGAAACTAATCTTTGTCTTTGGGGGTTAGCCAATAAGGGCTCGCTTACTGAAGCTAATACCCTCGCCATCGAACCATTGCCACCCATACAATCATGCATGCATGTTGTTGGCTATCTGCCGAGGGAGATTTAAGTGCTTTTGAGGGATGGAGGGCTTTCACTCAAACACATCCAAATGTTTTCTTTTTTTCGTGGAACAAGAAATGGAAGACAGATGGGACACAAAGATAGAGGCACCGAAAGAAGAAGAAAGTAATATCACACTTCTAGCTTTAGTAATAGTCGAGATAGAGAAATAAGCAAACAAAATACAAATATATGACATTATTTGTCCTTCTAAAATGTTGTTCTAACCATATTTAGAATGCAAAAAATCGATACGTCGTGTTTCTAGTTTCCTTAATTCGAAGGTTACGAAGGACTGTCTATATCACTCCATATCTATCGTTACTATATAAACATTACAAACGAGCTATGCATTGAAAACGGCAAACAAAAGCATTATTTTGTTTTATATAAAACTAGAAGCAAGATATTCTGGGACATATAGTTATTGCTTTAGGGTGCCTCCAATGTAGTCTTAAAGCTAGGTGGTGTAAGTTTTTTGCCAGCCTAAAAGAGAGAAGAAGCAAAATCATGAGGATGGACCATAAAGGGTAGCATGAGCACCTAACGTGGATTCACGACACGTGTAGGCTTATTGCATGTGTTCCTCAATTATTTAAATTATATGCAAGCTTAGTGCATGTGTTATTTAATTGTTTAAATAATTGGAGGCAAATTTATTCCTGCTTTGATTTTGTTGTCATCATCACCAAAATGGAGTGTATGAATGATCTTGTATTGTTTTGGTGATTTAGATGGTAGCATAGGCACTAGGACTAACATATGTGTCAAGATGTGTTAGACAGAGTCTAAATGGTCTTTCAGTAAATTTGCAATTTGATCCTAGTGGCTAGTTGTGGTGGTTGGCTCTATACATGGGTTCCCATAGTTTGCCTGTTATGGTGGGAGTATCTCAGGGCTACTGAAGCTAGGGCAAGCTACTCTACAGTCCATCCACCTCTCAAATGCAGAAATATCACATCCAAGGCTAGGATATATAGACGCCCTTGTTAACCTTTGTGAAGGTTAGGGCGTAGAACTTGTGAGCTCAAGCGAGTGGGTTGTTGTGCCTGTTGACGATAGTTAATGTCCATCATAAACCCTCAATATACCCTGCATATATGATTAAAATGGATCACCAACATAGGTATATTGTTTTAAACTAATGAGTTCCACAAGTTTTGGTGATTTCATGACTGCCGAAGGATTTAATCAGAAAACCGTCAAGGAGGACCTATTCATCATAGCAAATCACGTTATTCCACGATGAAACCAACTTGAGAAGACTCTAGAACAATCAAGAAGACAACTCACCGAGACTCGTGCCATCTTGTTAGGGTGTGGGGACGGCCGGCCCCACCTGTAGGCTAGCCAGCCTGTGGGGCCCTGTGTTAGCCTCTCCTCGTTATGTCGGTTGTCCACTGCCTTAAAGATCAAATCTACACCGTTGCTCAAGGTCGGTTCGATTCGAGGGTCTAGATTTGATGTTGCCATGGATTCATGGGCCCACAGGGTGCCTGGTGCCCCCCTATAAATACCCCCTATACCTCCTCCAGCAGAGCCATCTTGAAATACAAAGTTCCAATTCATATCCTTATCATCAGGATCAGAGCCAATAATCAAGAGAAGATTAGTCCTCCAAGTTAGGATCTAGTCTTTATAAATAGAAATAGTGAGATAGAGAGTGAGAGAAGAGTTTGGAGGAAGTGCCGGCCTGTCGGTGCTCTCTCTACGGCTTATACCTTGGTGGAATAAAGTTCATCTTGAGCTTGCTTGAGATTTCTCTGGTAATCAACTTCTGATTCAAGTAAGCATCGTGTTTATATTGTTCATCAGGTTTGTGACTCTTTTGAGTACTTTAATCCTTGTCACTCTTGGGTTAGAGTAGTATTCGTAGTGTAAGCGTGGTGCTTAGACTTGGTTATTCGTGGATGTACCCTATATTCCGGATCGGTGGTAGATCGCAAGGGTGACTATAAAGCCTTGTTGAGTCCTTTGTAGACCATCTCCCGTCTGTTGGCCGAGCAGGATTTGATTACTATAGGAAAACATACTCTGCTTGTGTTTCACCTTAGTAATATCCCCATTTGAATTGTAGAATACATAGTGTTGGGTTCATAAACCCGGGGTCCCTCATGGACCGGCTTCCCAAACAAAGGTTCGGTACAGCAGACGACGTTGCGAAGGACGCGCAACTCATGGGATGGCCCAAACACCTAAAAATGACAGGCCAGAAGGGCGATCCAAATCTCCAACCAGAAGGCTTCGCTAAAGAGGAATAGTGCTCGCTTCTGACTCCGGCCCACCTCTCCGACTGGAAGGCCTGGCCATAAAGGAACAACGCTCGCTTCCGACTCCGGCCGTCTCTCCGACCGGAAGGCCTGGCCAGACACCACTTCCGACTCCGACCCGCTTCTCTGACCGGGAATGCGCCGAACCCCTACTTACAGCCCCTCTCCGACTGGCGCAACCAAAGCCGACTGGGACCAACCGACCGGGGATGCCCGCTCGGTAAGGACTAGGAAACGGACGGAGAAAAGAAAGGCAGGGCACTCAAGTCAACCGCAAGACCGAGGACCATACCCTGTACACCTACAAGACAATACCGATAGGACATGTCAAAGGAGTGCCCTGCCACCTTCCAGGCATGTCAGAACAGTATTGTGGGCGTCGACATTTGCCCTACAGTGTTGTGGGTGCCCGCAACAACTGCCATACCGGACGAGCACAGTAAAACCCCTTGCATGCCTCTGGCCATCAACAGTATGGCAGGCACCGATGTCTGCCATACCAGAAGAAGACGACGTAGCCTCCCACATGCATCTGACATTAATAGTGTTATGGGTGTCTATAATCATCCTGTACCCGACGACATGGGCAACAAGACTTGACATACGTATACTCTCCCTCTCTCACTTGTAAGACCATCCCCTTCATCTATAAAAGGGGGTGTGCTCTCTCCCAACAGATAGATCGATTAAGTTCACTAGCACATAACAGTAGAACCACTAGGTTCAAACCTCGAGCACACGCTCAAACACTTAGCGCATAGCGGAGCTCCCGCCACTCTCGGCTCTTCAGACCGTAGTCCGACCGGACCTCTTGTACCCCCATCTTTCTCCCTTCTGTTTGTAACCCCACAACAAACTTCAAACACCTGGGCTCAGGAATAAAGTCACCGACCGACTTAAACTGGACGTAGGGCACATTGCCTGAACTCTATGTGATTGAGTGCTAGGCCACCTCCGATCACAACGTACAACAAAACTATAAATATTTACGTGTTGGTTACTTTCTGCACCGACACATAGTTTACCAAAGTTAGAACTAGAAAACCTTAGTGAGTCCCTCTACGCTCCTGTTTATCTTAAGCCTTGTTGCTACTCCTGGTTAAGTTAGAGTTAGTTAATTTCACACACATTTCTTTGAGTTCGATATTTTGGAATACTTTCCAGTGAAGTGCTACATCGGTATCCGTGCGCTTGTGGATTTATTTGTGTGCATTTAAATATACCAACAGTGCCCTTGTAATTGAGCTAGAGCACATGAGGTCTTGGTGACCTTCTGCAGATGTGAACCCTCCAAGCTTGGTGTGTAGATGGCTGGCGCAATAACTTGCTATGCTGGGCTTGATGATATCCCTATAGTGGAGAAGTTCGGCACTAGGTGACACCTTGGTGACGAGGAGAGTCTAGAAGCTAGTAGGGAGCCTTCTTGGCTTAAGGCACTTGTGTTTATTGTCGGTGGCTTGTTTGGCTTGTCAAACATCATGTCCTTGGTAAGGCTTGGTGACCGGGAGCATATCCTCAATGGAGCTCGAACATCGACTAGTGGTTGCATTTTGGCAACTGATACCACTGGAGAAATGAATCTTTGTCTCTGGGGGTTAGCCAAATAAGGGTTCGCTTACTAAAGCTAACCTCTCGCCATCAAACCATTGCCACCCATACAAGCATGCATGCTATTGGCTATCTGCTGATGGAGATTTAACTGCTTTTGGGGGATGGAGGGTTTGACTCGAAAATGTCCAAGCGTTTTTTCATGGAACAAGAAATGGAAGACAGATGGGACACAAAGGTAGAGGCAACGGAGAAGAAAAAGTAATATCACACTTCTACCTTTAGTAGTAGTCGAGATAGAGTAATATAAGTAAACAAAATACAAATATGTGACATTTTTCCTTCTAAAAAGATGCTCTAACCATATTTAGAATGCGACAAATCCATTTGTCATGTTTCTAGTTTCCTCAGTTTGAAGATTATGAGGGACTGTCTATATGATTTCATATCTATCATTACAATATAAACGTTACAAACAAGCTATGCATTGAAAACGGCAAACAAAAGCATTATTTTGTTTTATATAAAACTAGAAGCCAGATATTCTAGGACAGATAGTTACTGCATTAGGGTGCCTCCAATGTAGTCTTAAGGCTAGGTGGTGTAAGTTTTTTGCTAGCCTGAAAGAGAGAAGAATCAAAAATCAAATTAATGAAAAAAAAATCAATGAGGATGGACCATAGAGGATAGCCATGAGCACCTAATGTGGATTCATGACAGGTGTATGCTTAGTGCTTTTATTCCTCAATTATTTAAATAATATGCAAGCTTATAGCATGTGTTATTTAATTGTTTAAATAATTGTATGCAATTTTATGCTTGCTTTGATTTTGTTGTCATGATCACCAAAAAGGGGTGTATGAATGATCTTATATTGTTTTGGTGATTTAGATGACAACATAGGTACTAGGACCAACATATGTGTCAAGATGTGTTAGACAAAGTCTAAATGGTCTTTCAGTAAATTTGCAAGTTGATCCTAGTGGTTAGTTGTGGTGGTTGCCTCTATACATGGGTTCCCATGGTTTGCCTATTATGGTGGGAGTATCTCAGGGCTATTGAAGCTAGGGCAAGCTACTCTACAGTGCATCCACCTCTCAAACGCATAAACATCACATCCATGGCTAGGATATATAGACACCCTTGTTCTTCTTTGTGAGGGTTAGGGCGTAGACTTTGTGAGCTCAAGTGAGTGGGTTGCTGTGCCTTTGTAATTGAGCCAGAGCACTTGAGGTCTTGGTGACCTTCTGCAAATGTGAACCCTCCAAACTTGGTATATGTAGACGGTTGGCGCAATAACTCGCTATGCTGGGCTTGAGGATACCCCTATAGTGGCGAAGTTCGGTAGTAGATGACACCTTGGTGACCAGGAGAGTCTAGTGGCAAGTAGTGAGCCTTAATGGCTTAAGGCACTTGTCTTGATTGGCGGTGGCTTTTTTAGCTTGCCGAACAATATGGCTGTGGTAAGGCTTGGTGACTGGGAGCATTGTGGACCTTGAACATGGACTAGTGGCTGCATTTTAGCAACCGATACCATAGGAGAAATTAATATTTGCCTCTGGGGGTTAGCCAATAAGGGCTCGCTTACTGAAGCTGCTAACACCCTCACCATCGAACCATTGTCACCCATCCAAGCATGCATGCTATTGGCTATCAGCCAAGGGAGATTTAAGTGTTGGTGTGGGATGGTGGGTTTTGACACGAAAATGTCCAAGCATTTTCTTTTTTTGTGGAACAAGAAATGGAAGACAGATAGGACACAAAGATATAGGCAATGGAAGATTAAAAAAGTAATATCACACTTCTTGCTTTAGTAATAGTCGAGATAGAGTAATAAGCAAACAAAATGCAAATATATGACATTTTGTCCTTCTAAAAATATGTTCTAACTATATTCAGAATGCGACAAATGGATATGTTTTGTTTCTAGTTTCCTCAGTTCCAAGGTTACGAGGGACTGTCTATATGATTCCATATCAATCGTTACTATATAAACGTTACAAATGAGCTATGCATTGAAAACGGCAAACAAGAACATTATTTTGTTTTATATAAAACGAGAAGCAAGATATTCTAGGACAGATATAGTTAGTGCTTTAGGGTGCCACCAACGTAGTCTTAACGCTAGGTGGTGTAAGTTTTTTGTTAGACTGAAATAGAGAAGAAGCAAAGTCAAATAATTGGAAAAAAAATTCAATGAAGATGGTCCTTAAAGGGTAGCCATGAGCACCTACTGCGAATTCACAACATGTGTGGATGCGAAATCATCCAACACATAAGAAATATAGTTTTTCTTTCTAACTATTAATTCTAAATTTACGTAGCAGTCAAATGTGTTGAATGATTTTGCATGCATACATGTCGTGAAGTCGGACCACATGCCCATGAATACACGGTGGGGATCGCCCGCACTGAATTTTTTCAGGAACTCTAACTCTCAGCCTGAAAACACATGCAAGGTTCCTTTGTCGTTGCACAGCGGGAACTAGGGATGGTTTTTAACCGATTAGAGCATAGGTGTGGGGGCTAATTTACGTACCTATAGATATGTTAATGGGCAAAAAAAAAAAAACTTAACCATTGGGTTCATCGGTACAAATATGGTTTTGTACCCGAACACATAAACCCATTAGTATGTATATACTCAACATACAACTATAATTCTCAAAGCCATCCCCAACCTATTGTACTCTAAAACATGGTCCAACAAGGCATTACGTACCATTTTGCGTTTTTGTACTCCCAGGAGTAATTACTCCCTCTTCTAATTGGGTTTCAATGCAGCCACCGGATCCATTAGTCAGGTGCTACAGCCTCCTACATCCAACAGTCACACCTTTTTAAAACTGCATGCATGCACGTACGGGAGCTAATCTCCTAAATCTCGGGTGATGGCTACATGCCACAAAAAAAAGTTGTTTATTGTGTATAAAGATAGTGTAAACCATTCTTGGCAAGTATATATACATACGATAGTATGCGTTCATACTTTTAAAATTAGAGTATGTGCATATACCCTAAAACAAAGTATAGTATATGTGGATACATGCTAGGGAGTATGCGTTCATACTTTTTAATTAATGAGTATAAACCCTTATACCAATGGACCAAGTATATATACGTGCATATATGACAATATCCAGTTGGGAGTATATCCATATACGATTGTTTTAGTGTTTATCTATAGGGTATATGGACTTCCATCGGTATTTTTTCAGGAGAAAAATTGTTATGCTTGTGTACAACTTTTTGACAGTATCAGTGCATACACACATTAACATGAAGTACATACGTATTTGCATGAATAAAGTATGGGTGCATACTTTAATTAGAAAAATAACTATATTCGCATACTTTTGTACTTGAAGAGTATATCCATATACTAGTTTTGACAGAGTATTAGTACATACACATTATCATGAAGTACATACTTAAATTAGAAAAATGAGTATGTTTGCATACTTTTGTACTTGAAACAGTATATCCATATACTCAGGAGATTAACTAGGATTACGGACAAACAAATCAATCCAATAGAAAGAGCGAGAGATCTCAAAACTTGATTTAATGCACCAGTGAATGAACGCTGCATTAGGATCTTCGATTATACACTACTGGATTCAGGTTCTTTGTCGAGTGGCTGAGTCACTCGGCAAAGGCCAAATTGCACTCGGCAAAGAACACACGGCAAAAAATTGATCGGCAAATCTCTCTTTGTCGAGTGTTTTTTATCGGGCACTCGGCAAATAAAAGTGACCGTCACGGCGCCGGCCCCGTTGACGGTCTCTTTGCCGAGTGCCAACCCTGCAAGCACTCGGCAAAGATTTTTTTTATTTTTTTAAAAAAAAATTCTTTGCCGAGTGCCCCTGGCCGGCGCTCGGCAAAGTTTGAATTTTTTTGGGCTTCCTTTGCCGAAAGTGCCTCTCTGGCAACACTCGCAAAGTTTGATTTTTTTAAATTTCTTTGCCGAGTGCCCTCTAACACTCGCAAAGTTTGATTTTTTTTAATTTTTTTTTAAAAAAATTCTTTTCCGAGTGCCCTCTATCTGCACTCGGCAAAGTTTGAATTTTTTTTAAAAAAAATTCTTTGCCGAGTGCCCTCTGGCTAGCACTCGGCAAATTTTGAAATTTTTTAAAAAAAATTCTTTGCCGAGTGCCCTCTGTCTGGCACTCGGCAAAGTTTGATTTTTTTTTTAAAAAAAATCTTTGCCGAGTGCCATGGTCATGGCACTCGGCAAAGCTGAAAATTTTTGATTTTTTTTTACATTCTATTGTGACAAATAAATTCATACAAACATATATCACATATATATCTCATCCATCACATATATATCTCATCCATCACATATATATCTCATCCAAAGTAACATAATTTAATTGTTTGGAAAGGTAAAACAGCAAGTAACACTTCATGGCAGCAACAGACATGGTAAAATTCTTAGCTAACTAAAAGGAATATTTCTGAAACATAGTGTCCGTTGTTCTTTGTACCCTTGGCCAGATTATTGTTTGTTATAAGCCAGTCCCAACACAGTTCCCTTGACAGCCTAACTGCTTGCAATATAATAAAAAGATGAGCCAAAAAACATGACACTTACTTTAACGATGAACTGATGAAAACGACAAAGATACATCTACTTCACCATGCTTTGGTTGGCACTACTCTGTTCAAACAGTTTATACCGAAGAGAATTCAGGCGTCAAACTGCAACAAAGTAGAAAAAAATGGGGTTGCCTTCCCAAATAACTTTGCACAAGCAAATAGTAGCGGCAGTGATCAATCTAGGGATAATGCTAGCTAGACACACTGACTGGTTACATAAATACTGTTGCGCGAAAGAATACATGACAAAAATGCAAGAATCATACGGATCTCATTATTTGTTCAGCAAGGAAAGGTTTTCAAAAGAAGTACATATGCAAAAACGTCAAAGATGGGGCTTAATGATTTGAGAGTTCTTCTTCTCAAAGCAAAAAATGCACAGATCCTGATTAAAGTGACTATACTCCTTAAATAATTCTATCGGAAAGACCAGCTTCTGGTCTCTGTGCTTCTGGTATAGGTAACCCATGGGTATCCTCTACCCGCATGGACACATGTATAGACACAAAATTATACCAACACGTGCATGGTATGGGTTTTTTCATGGTTAAAAAAATTCTAATAAAATAATAAATATAGGTATGTATGAGCGTGATAAGGCTTTTTTTTTGCTTGCCGAACTATTATTAAAGCTTGGTGATTGGGATCATATCCTTTGTGGAGCTTGAACATGGACTAGTGGTTGCATTTTGGCAACGGATACCATGGTAGAAATTAATCTTTGTCTATGGGGATTAGCCACTAAGGGATTGCTTACTGAAGCTAATGCCCTCGCCATGGAACCATTGCCACCCATGCAAGCATGCATGGTATTGGCTATCTGTCGAAGGAGATTTTAGTGCTTTTGAGGGACTGAGGGTTTTGACTCCAAAACATCCAAGCGTTTTATTTTTCATGGAACAAGAAATGGAAGACAGATGGGACACGAAGATAGAGGCAATGGAAGAAGAAGAAAGTAATATCACACTTCTAGCTTTAGTAATAGTCGAGATAGAGTAATAAGCAAACAATATACAAATATATGACATTATTTGTCGTTCTAAAAAGATGTTCTAACCATATTTAGAATGCGACAAAAGGATATGCCGCTTTTCTAGTTTCCTCAATTCAAAAGTTACGAGGTCATGTCTATATCATTCCGTACCGATTGATACTATATAAACGTTACAAAACGAGCTATGCTTCGATAACGGCAAACAAAAGCATTTTTTTGTTTTATATAAAACTAAAAGAAAGAAACCCTAGGACAGGTAGTTACTGCATTAAGGCGCCTCCAACGGTAGTGTCAAAGCTTGGTGATGTAAGTGTTCTTTGCCGGCTTGAAAGAGAGAAGAAGCAAAAAAAAAAAAAATGATAAAAATTCAGTCCTCAAAGGGTAGCCATGGGCACCTATCTTGGATTCATGACACGTGTGCATATGAAATCATGCAACTCTAACTCTCAACTTGAAAACATGCGAGGTTCATTTGTCGTTGCACACCCACAATCTTGCTAGGGATGGCAATGGGTACAGAGGACCTAAAACCCAGCGTCATCATAGTTTAATGCATGTGTTAACTAGGTTTTTTTCTCGGGTGTAGACAACCCACGGGTATCCTTGTTGTAAAAAAAAAACCATGGGGATGCTCTATCTGCATAGGCATGGTATAAGCACAAAATTGTACCAACACATGGTACGAGTTTTTTCGTGTGTAAAAAAATTCTATTGAAATATGTGTATGAGCATGATACCCTCGTGTATAAACCCGTTATCATCTCTACACCAACCACTATACTCCCTCTGTCCCTAAATATGTGTCGTCACGGTTTACGTGTCGATAAGTTTGACTAGATTTATAGAAAATATTAACAACATTTGTATCTCCAAATAAATTTATTATGAAAATAGATTCAACAATCTATCTAATGACATTAATTATGTACCATAAATATTAATATTTTATATATATATTTAGTTAAAGTTGTTTATCAAGAAGCGAAAACGACAGTTAAAAATGGACAAAGGGAGTAGCTTTGGGATGACAGCGCGATGCTGCTACAACATCATTATTTTCTGGTTACTAGTAGCTGTCAGCAAAATTAAATTTGTAACACTTTTAAGTGTGTTACAGCTTGAATATTTGCAGTTAATCGCACCCATGTATGGTGCTGAACAGTTAAACACGAGATTCGCATCCCCGATGAGCTAGGCTGCCCTTGATTCACGGTGGCCGTCGCGCGGCAGCCTCCACGGTCCCGTCCACGCCATCGCCATGCACGAGACGCCCGCCTTCTCCCCACCCAGGCTGGCTGCGTCGTCCCGGCCAGCCGGCCAGGCCAGCACCGATCCAATCCACGTAACAACCACCGCGCCCAGGTAGCGCGGCCGGCGACGCGGGCGATCAGTTACATAGATGCGTTCCCTTCCTTTTAGGGCCGCCAAACAAACCCTCATCTCAATCACACCGCACTCACACATACATGCATCCATAAACCCTCACGCGCGCCGCCCTCCGCATCCTTCTTCCCCAGTGCCCGCGATCGAGGCCACGTCCTTCCGCGCCGCTCCACGCCGGCGACCTCTAACAACCCAGAGGGCTCCGCGACACGCCTCTCCACGTCCTCGCTCGCCATCCGTTACGCGGGGATCCCGGCTTTCCATCTCACTGCCGTTGCTGGTCGATCGCGCGCGCCACGCCACGCCGAAAGGTGAGCTGACGTGACGGGCGCAAGGCGCCACCGGCCGGCGTGGCTAGACGTCGTGCGGGGCTCGCCCACGTCCGCTATAAAACCGGCAGGTCCCCCTGCGGAGGGAGACACACAGACACAGCGCTCTCACTCGCCTCGCGTTCCTTGCCTTTTGTTTCCGTCGCTGCAGTGCGCTCAGAGAGGAGGAGGAGATATCGATGGCGAGTAGGGAGACCGGCGGGATGGCGGCGGTGCGGTGCGCCGGAAGGATCGGGGTCGTGGCCTCCGTGGTCATGAACCTAGCTTGGATCGCCATGTACATCCGCCGCCGCTACTTCGGCGGCGGCAGCGGATCCGACAAAAACGGCGGCGTCACGACGGTGGAGCCGTCGAAAGGAAAACCGCCGGTCACTGAGGACTCAATTGTTAACCTCGACCAGTGAGTGATCCGATCCATTACAAGATCTCGTTACCTGCTTCTGTTTTTGTTTATTCGTGTTCGTTTTGGTCTCTCCCACGTATTGCCCATCCATCGATCGCTAGTGCCCGGGCGTCCGTCGCCGTCGGAAGCCGCAGTTCGCACGGAGGAACAGCAATGCTGTTGTTGTTTGTTTTTATTAGGGCGTTGCGTTGCTGTTGCTGAAAAAACGATTCGCATGAGGAAGACGATAGCCATATAGGGGCTTAGCAAACTGTAGTTATCATGGGCTGATTGTTTGGGACATATTTAGCCAGCCCATGATCTATTGTGCCCTGCGGTGCGCAAATCGCTGCGCTCCAATTTGGGGAGCCAGCCCCAGCCCCCCAGCCATGCTGTTTCACTGTGAGTGAGGCAGCTGGAGTCTGGAACACACATGCATCGTCCGTGAAGGGCTCCTCCGGCCCTCTCCATCTGGCAAGGACATGTGTACCTGGTTGCCTGATTAATTGTTGATGAGTAGTATTTGTTTATTTTGCCTGATTAATAATTGTTGATCAGTAGTGTTTGTTTATTTTGCCTGATTATTAATTGTTGATCAGTAGTATTTGTTTATTTTGCCTGATTAATTGTTGATTAGTAGTATTTCTTTATTTTGCCTGATTAATTGCTGATAGTAGTATTTGATTGTTTTGTATGTTCATCTGCTTTTGTTCTATCTATATAATTGTTTGGTTGAATTTAGGAAATAGTAAACAGAGTGAAAGTAGAGATGGATTGAAAAAAATACATACTGTTTCGCAAAAACAGTACAGATTGCAATCAGCAACCTTAATTTATTCATATTTAGCATATGTATGGACTTCCTTAATCCCTATCTTACTTTGTTGTCTGTTCTCTATATGCTAAGAACTTCGCTATACCTTAATTTGATTTCCTCCTAGGCCATGTAAAATCCATGCATGGTTTACTTGCGAATCCATTTGCATGCATCGTCCATGCATGCACTGTACACACATGTTTTTAACTTCTTTCTCTTCGTTGTTGCAGTGGCGACCCGACTATGTATGAGGAGTTCTGGCGCGGGACAGGAGATGGCGCCTCCATCTTCATCCCTGGTTGGCAAACAATGAGCTACTTCTCCGACCTCGGCGGCATTTGTTGGTTCGTGGAGCCTGGCTTCGAGCGCGAGGTGCGGCGTCTCCACCGGCTCGTGGGGAATGCCATGGTTGATGGGTACCATGTGCTCGTCGAGACAGGGTCCACACAGCTCTTCCAGGCCGTGCTGTACGCGCTCTCACCTGCAAGCGACGGCACGCCCATGAACGGTCGTCTCACCGGCACCTTACTACTCGGTAAGAAAAGATTAAGAATTCAGACATCCATGTTGAAATTGTTGTTTGTTGGTTTATTTACGTAAATTGCATTATCTAAAAAAAGCACCTATTTCGATTTCTACAAGACATTGTTATGTTCTTGTTTATTATCGATTGATTGATATAATCTGTCTGATTTTGAACATGTGCAGTCTTACCCATCTGTGACGAACTTTCTGAACTCTGGGCTTTACCGTTGGGGTGGTGATGTCAATACATTCGATGGTGACACCTGTATTGAGCTCATCTGCTCGCCAAACAACCCTGATGGTGGCATCCGAAAAGCTGTCATCAAATCCAAGTCTAGCAAGGCTGTTTATTGTTAGATTGATCTCTAATCCTAAACTGGGCCCAACGGCCCAGTTGGGCCTTTGATCCGTGCCCTGATCGGGGGCGCTCAGCCCACTATGGCTGGAGGGCCCCTGTCACACTGCGCTATATATAGAGGTGGAGGTCAAGGCGGCTCAGTACGAGGTTCACCTTTTTGATGAGCAGAGCTCCCCACCAAAACCTAAACCCTAATCCCGATCGGAGAGGCGCAACCATTATAAAGAACAACGTGAAGTGGAAGCCACCATATTTGTACTACAACGCGCCCCCGCTCCATCGACGTTGAAATGACTTCATTGACCTCTTCCCCGAACGTCCTATAAACTTAAAATTGTAGATGAAATATTGCATTGCATTTAGCTATATGGATAAAAGACCAAGACTTCACCGAAATAAGATGGCGGCTTCGACCATCTCCCTCTGCGGTGTCGAGGTTCGACACGCTTTTTCTTCTATTCCTCTCTTAGTCCCTCTACTCTCGATATCGCATTCACAATAAAGAGAACCAAAGCTAGACCTAACCCTAGATGATCTTTACGATCTCAACAATGGTACCAAAGGAGCTTGCTAGTCTTTTTTAGGGCTTTTAGATCTAGATCGGGTGAGCGAAAAAGACGAGATTAGATCTGTTGAGGATCTCGAGTAGAGAAGAGAGGTCAAATGCTCTGTATATACTACAATTCACTCAATTTCAATCCCATGTAGGATGAACCCTAACCCTAAGCAATGTGAAGGAAAGGAGTAAGAAGAGGACTCGGCTTCAAGAAGAACCCGAATCCGAGCTCAAACCCACAAAGAACTCATTGGGGAAGATGAACATCAGTGACTCCGAGAGAGAGTGAGTCAAACCCTAACCCTAACTTGACTTAACCCTAACCCTAATCGGATGAAATCCAAGAAGAACAGAGAAGAAAATCCACAAGGAGATGAAGAAAAGCAGAAAGGGGAAGAGGGAAGGGGCCTACCTCACGCCGCGTGCACCACTCAAGTGCTCAACGCCGGTCTCTATGCTGCCTCGCTAAGCGCCGACGGCGGAGGAAGACGTCGACCACCTCAGCCGCGGACGGAAGAAATTGCTCCGCCAAAGGGCACCGCCGCTAGTCCGCTCGGCGGCACTGGCCTCTCCGAGCTCACCACCGTGGGGGGGCGCTGCGTGCGTGCGAAGAGGGGCCAAACGACACCGTTTGTTCTCTGGACAGGTTCGAAGTCGATCCAACGGTTTTAAAGCCGAATCGGTTTGCTTCACCCTTGCTTAATAATGGTTTTATTAACTTTTTTCTATTATCGAGGAAGAAGGCGGCGAAGAGAGAGAAAGGAAGACTCGAAATGAATTAGGGTTCGTAGGGCAGCCCAAATGATCTCAAATGCCGCCAGGGGTTTTTGATCCAGCGACATCCTTTCAAATTTGCTCGGCCGTCGGATCGAAGTGGATGCCTCTAGATTAATTGGGCGACAAAATTTGAATCGGCCTAGGCGGGTGAGAACTTTCTGGCCCTTTTAGGCCTTCATTTGAAAAATTCTTGCACACATTGGCGCTAATCTTATGCGTCATGAGAGCTGCGCATCAACGCGTCAATTGAATGCCTAGGTTATCTTGATGAGTTATTCAACTTTGCGCTAAGCGCTATCATTTGCAGTACCAAAATCTTGTCCAAGTTGCATTTTTGCCATTTCATTATATATTGACAAAACCAACAAAATATTGATAGAGAATGATGATGCAGGCTAGGCCAAAATGAATAGAAGAGTAATTTCTTGTTTTATTTAATTTTTTTTAGAAGCATATTTCGATGAATTTTGTCTAGTTTAATATCTCAAAATTTAAATTTGAACCAACGGGATAATTTTTTCAGAGAATAGTTGAGAAAAGTTTAATGCTTCAAAAAATAGATAATTGAATTTTTTTCATGTTTTTTGAGACCCAAAATGCCGCTAAAGAAATAACTCATTAATTTATTTTCCAGTTATTATGAACCAACGTGATATTTAATTGGAGAAAAGATATTTTGACATGATTATGATGTTGTTATTTTCTGACCAACATTGTTAATAACAATATCGTAATTTTAATGATTTTATGCATTATTTTTATTTACATCCAATCGGTGATGTAGATTTAATGTATAAATCAGTTGTATGTTTTAATTTTGATCAACGTTGGAATCAAGGCATGCAATTGTTGTTATTATTTATGTTCTCACTCTATGAATTGTGTTTTTTCATTTGATACAACTTGATGTGTTGTATCAAAGAGATTCCCACTCTCACGGTGACAACTACATTTTACGGAGTGAAAGAAAAAATTTTAAAACATTGAGCTGGCCTTCATCTTGGTCATCTTGTCATTTGACAAAAGGTGGATTGAGTAGTCACCTCACCGTGTCCCCATCAGCATCTTGTCATTTGTGGCACCGGAGGGAGACAAACGAGGCTGATGCCGCTTGGGCAACTAGAGAGAGAGATTTTGAATCCCAAAAGATGTCCTATGACCTTGAGTATAGGAAGTGGGTCACTGCCAATAAGAAATGTTTGGCTGTGATAAAGAACACGATTGAGCCTATAATTATGGGCTCAATCCCAGAGTGTGACACGGTCACCGAGTGCCTCGATAGAATAAAGAGTCAGTTCACTAGCTATTCAAAGGCATATGCTACCCAGCTGATAAAGCAGCTGGTGACAGAGAGGTACTCTGGAAATGGTGGCATAAGAGAGCACATACTAAGGATGAGCAATTTGGCATCCAAGCTAAAACCAATGGATCTGGCTCTCAAGGAAGAGTTCCTTATACATCTGATTTTTGCTTCCTTGCCAAAGAAATTTAACACCTTTATTGTCAACTACAACATACAACCCGAGAAGTGGGACTTAGAGAGGCTCATGGCTATGTGTGTGCAAGAGAAAAGAATGAAAGGTGCCAATGGTGGCACTATCAATTATGTGAAAGACAACAAGAAAAAGAATAATAATGCTAACTCCTCCTCAAAGTCAAAGGGAAAGGGTCACATCTGCATCAGCCTCAGCAGAACAAGTTCACAGTAGAGAAAGACCAGTGTCTCTATTGCAAGAAGATGGGACATTATAAGAAAGATTGTCCCGATTACTTAAAGATGATCATGGCAAAGAAATGTGAGAACATTAACGTTCATAAATGAATCCTGTATACGATGCGCTATTAGAAATCTACTTGGTGGATTGATTCTCTGTTAAAATTTGAACCACGCAACTATTCATGTTGTTAATTCCTTTTTGGCAGCTGCTATACTTTCCGTTTAATTGGAGAAAAGATATTTTGACATTGTTCTAGATCTTTTTTTCCAGAACTACACAAAGAAGAGAAAGAACGTTAAAGTTGCAAATAGAGTCTTTTGACCAGATGTTGAAGTCGTTGGTTATCTTTCTCTAGAGCTTCAACTTGATGTGATGGCTTCACACTTTTACTTAGAGATGTACTTTATGTTTCCCTCTTCTGAGAGAAACTTGATTAGTGTTTCATGCTTGGACAATGATGGATATGATTGCCATTTTAGGAAGTGGGTCATCCGCAAATGTAAGATAACATTTAGTAATGCATGTGTTGGTCTTACTATCTTACAAAATGAGCTTTATTTGTTGTCACTACGTGATGATGTGAATGTTGTATGCGATGATGGGAACATTGCATGCGACAATGCACAATCACTATGGGACTAGAGGTCACGAATGAGAATGTATCCTCGGACACATGCATTATTAAATGTGGATGTAAATTTCCAAAATGACAATCATATCATCATTGATTTTGTCATGAAATTACTAATCAAGTCGTTTAGGCCATATTTAGGGAGAGGAGAAAGACATATTAAGAATGATATTCTTCCTCCATTAGAGTTCTCAAATCTAGAACAATGTAGAGAATGCATAAAAGGAAAGTATGTAAAGAAAAGATCACCAACGGAATCTTCAATGCCAAATGACTCCATTTAGGAAATTTTAACGTGTCTTTCTCTTCAGAGATGTAACAAATGTAGTCCTCAACAAACGGAATCCATTTTTCAATTAGCAACATTGAATGCATGTGTTAATCTTAATCAATCCACCAAGTAGATTTCAATATCAGAGAAAGATACAAGGATTCATTTATGAACGTAATAATGTTCTCACCTTTCTTTGCCATGATCATCTTTAAGTAATCGGGACAATCTTTCTTATAATGTCCCGCAAGGCTATTTATGACTTCGCTTACTACTGGCCACAGCACACACCCATCACCGAGGCAGCTGGCCATGATATCATGTTATTCACTGTCTCCACCGGCCATGCCGGCCCTAGACTGGGGTAACCATTTCTTGATCAATTGTCAATTTTATGTTCAAAATTTTCTACATCAATAATGGTATATATGACATAATTTTCTATATTTACCAAATGTATGGTTTGTTGCATGGATGGTTGTAGGTGGGCATTGGTGAAGGATACTGAGGTGGCTCAGAAAATGATCAAGTTCATAGAGCTCAACACAATTGGTGTATCCAAGGACTCTCAACTTCGTGCCGCTAAGATTATTGGGGCAATCTGTAATGGCTATGAGCTATCATCCGCTGGTAAAACAAGCCACCTCTTCCATTTTGCTAAGGAAAAAATGGCAGAACGTTGGATTAGACTCCGTGCAGCTGTGGCGGCCTCAAACATCTTTACTCTCCCAAATGAGCTATCTGGCTATTGTAGTTTTTCCAAGGAGACCGTCACCGCCAATCCTCGTAAGAAATCACACTTTCTAAATTTTCATTCTTATATCTATTATAGTAGAATTATTGCTTTTTTATACTTTTGTCTAACATTAGGGACCATGTGTTTTTTATTATTTTTCCTTGGTTAGCATTTGCATGGCTTCGCTGCAAGAAGGATGATATTGAAGATTTGGAGGGCTTTCTACGCCAGAAAAAGATAATCACTCGTGGTGGCACAAAGTTTGGAGTGGATGGGAGGGTTGTCAGGGTTAGTATGGTTGACACAGACCAAGCCTTCAATGTGTTCATCAATCGTCTAGCCACAATGAATTGAAAGTTAGTGCAAATAAAGCACTTTGTGGCTACAAGGATGTCAGTGTTCTAAGTTTGATTAGATGGAAGGATGTGGATGCCTTGGAAAACTTAATAATGTTTTATTTGTTCTATAATTCTGTGTTTTCTGGTATTGTATAATATTCAGTTCAAATGCTATATGTAATTGTGGTTGTTGTCCATTTCGTTATCATGGCCAATTATTTAAGGATGACAATCATATAATACTGAGCTCGTAATAATATTATAGTCTGATAGCCCTACGTTTCTATATGTTTATATTTTAGATTGCTTAATTGTATATTTGTCCCGATATGTACTTTACAAAGTTTGGCGAACGTCCCCATGTGAGGTATTATGTTGTTTCTTCAACAACAAAAGTGATCATTGTTATTTGAAATTGGATAAATTATTAGTCCTATTGTGAATTTTTATAACTTTGATGGGTTAGTACCATTCCTAATTTATACAAAGCTAAGTGTGATCAATATAAGGAGACAAGCAACTTGGTTTATAGTATTTGGGTACTAAATCTTAAAAATGTGTAATATGCATGGCCCTTATAATAGACTAATAAACTTATCATAACATATATATGCACCACAAGGTTCTATATTATTTATTTGCTTGATTTCTTATGAAATATCTCATCATTGTAGTTTGTGGACTAAAAGATATTATTTAGAAACATATAAATAAGTGATCAATTAGCATTATCTGGACCTTTTGAGAAGGGATGTCCCCTTCCCGAGTATTTAATGGATACTAAATCTTAAAAATGTGTAATATGCATTGCCCTTATAATAGATTAATAAACTTATCATAACATATATATGCACCAGAAGGTTCTATATTATTTATTTGCTTGATTTCTTATGAATATCTCATCGTTGTAGTTTGTGGACTAAAAGATATTTTTTAGAAACATATAAATAAGTGATCAGTTAGTATTATCTGGACCTTTTGAGATGGGATGTTCCCTTCCCAAACAAGCACAACTCCCCTTGGATGGGTATACATATGTAATGTTGTTCATTCAAAATCAAGAGAAACCAGCAATGGAAGCACAACTCCCATCGGACGAGTGGATGGATGGGGATGCGGAGGACATGGAAACATCCCAGGGGGAAGATGATGACATAGACATCTCGGCTGCAAAGAAGAGAGATGCTCCCGTGGATGGGAGGGGTCGTGTGGCATAGCAGGTCAACTTGCTTGAAAACATGGCAGTGCCAAACAGTGAGACTAGCCCTCTGAAGGAGCAGGAGAAGAAGAGACCAAGGAGAAACAGGGGAGGAGAGGACGACTCAGACACTTCCATGAATAGATCGGTGCTCTCCTTCAAGGAGAGTGACTGGGCACAATGAAAATCTTAGCATGGAACTGCTGCGGGTTGGCAAGCGCCCGAGCAGTGAGAGCGCTTCTTGAGATCTAGAAGCGAGAGAAACCAGATGTGTTTTTTCTGAAACATATCTGGGGAAAGTTAAGGCAGATGAGCTGAAGAGGAAGTTGCAGTGCGACCATTATGTTATCGTTGAGAGTCATGGCCGCAGCGGAGGTTTGTTATTGCTTTGGAGGAAGGATATTTCGATCAAAATGCAGGAGACTTCGCAATATTTTATTGATGTGCTGGTTGATGATTGTAGAGAGTGGAGGCTCACCGGTATATATGGTGAACCAAGGTGGGAGGAGAAGGAGAAAACCTGGGAGGCGTTGAGGACTCTCCATGGTAGAATGCATAAACTGTGGATAGCCCTAGGAGACTTTAATGAGATTCTTTTTCACCATGAAAAGGAGGGAGGGTGACCGAGAGCTCAATGCTTTCTCCAAGCGTTTAGTGAAGCTTTGGATGACTATAGCCTGTCAGACATGGGCTATAGCGGTGACATGTTCACCTGGCAGAATCGGGGAGAGTCAAATGCTTTGTGGAATGGCTTATTCCCCAACACCAGGCTGGTCAATGGAGAGATGACGAAGTCAGAACATTGACCACTGATCGTTGAAACTGATGGTCCACCCGCTCCGGTCGATCCAGCTCAGCGGGGTGCCCGAAGATTTGAGGCTCGCTGGCTGAAGGAAGAGGCTGTGGAAGATATGGTTCAAGCTACCTGGGCACGGGCAGCAGCTAGAGGCGAGGGTCCATCCTTTATGCAGAAGATGAGGGAAGTGCATTAGGAACTCCATACTTGGGACCAGAAGGTGTTGAAGGGGCCGGTTTACCACATAAAGAATTTACAGAAGGAGCTTGAGAGGGTGCGAAGAGGACCTCTGACAGATGATAGCGTCGCTATCCAGAGGGCGCGCGCTAACTGGCTAAAGCATGGTGATCGTAATACTAATTTTTCCATCATTATGCATCTAGTAGGCGGAAAAGGAATAATATTAAGGGATTGGTTGATGACGATGGGATAAGGCATGAAGACAGTAATACCATGCGGTCAATGGTACACAATTACTTTGCCGCTATTCCAAACAGAGGCTTATGAAGTTAATGATGACGTGCTGTGCTGTGAAGTTGAAAGTAACACTAGAGATGAACCAAGGTTTGTTAGCTCTGTTTTCTTATGAGGAAGTGAAGCATGAACTGTTTAGTATTGGCATGTTAAAAGCCCCAGGGCCGGACGGGCTTCATGCAGTATTTATAAAAGGTTTTGGCATATGGTGGGTGACGATCTGGTGCAGGAAGTATTGCAGGCTGTAAATTCAGCGTATATTCCGGATGGTTGGAATGATACTACTATTTTGATGATACTGAAAATTGACAACCCAGAAAAGGTGGCCAAGTTCCGACCCATCAGTCTATGCAACGTTGTTTATAAGGTGATCTCTAAGATGCTTGCAATTAGAATGAAGGGTGTCCTATCGGAGGTTATTAGTGGCCAACAGAGCGCCTTTGAGCCAGGGCGTTTAATAACGGATAATATACTTATTGCTTGTGAATGTGTTCATGCCATTAAGAGGAAGAAAGGAAAGCGCGGGTTGTGTGCAGTAAAGCTGGATATGCACAAAGCATATGTGTCGGTATTTCGAGTAAACACCAATGAGTAAATTTGTCTTCTTGCAAGTCTGGCCCGGATGGTGTACTAAAAAGACACAAGGTTTATACTGGTTTGGGCAGAATGTCCCTACGTCCAGTTCGTGGCTGCTGCTCATATTATTAGCACTGAAAAGTTCATAATAGGGGTTATAAACGGGCGAGAGAGGGATATGTCCCAAGTCTCTGATGGAAAGGTCGAATGGGTGCTGAGAGCTTGGTTGCTGCTCAGCTATGTGTTCAAGGTTAGTGGTTCTACGGTGATGTGTTTAATCGATCCACTTAGTGGGGTGCCCTGCTTTCCCTTTTATAGGCCAAGGGAGAGCAAGGATTACAGATGGGAGAAAAGAGGAAAACTAGAGGCAAAGGAAGTCCTCCAAGGACGCCGGATCTTCCTTTTCCTCTATGCGGCCCCGCTGACATGGCAGGCGGTGACAGGGATAGCTCCACGCCGGGCACATGTTCGCTGACCCTGACAGGGCCGCGCTGGGTGTCTGTCCGCCGACGATGCCATGTCCTGGCATTGTCAATGAGTTGTCACGTCCCATCCTACCCTGGCGGGCGGCGCGGCGGACCAGTGTGCTGATCAACGGCCATACAGGGAGCAGGCAGCACAGTGACTGTACGTCTATTATTGTGGTTGATGCGAGTTTCCTTCTGGATCGTAGTGATTGTCGTGAGCTTCCGTAAGGATCCGTGCCCATGGGCAAATGACGGCAACCACAACACTGTAAGGCAAATGTCGGCGCCTACAACACTGTTTGGTCTCTGACATGCCTGGAAGGTCACAAAGCACCCTTCTGGCATGGCTTGATGGTACTTTCCTACAGGCGTGCAGGGTACGGTCCTCGGTATTACGGTTGACTTGAGTGCCCTGCCTTATATGTGCGCGTCGTTATAAAGGAGTTGCGTGCAGACATCAGGCAAGGCGGAGCCAGCCCTCAGACGCCGGGCATGGCGGAGTTAGCCCTCTGACGTCGGGCGAGGCGGAGCCAGCCCTCAGACGTCGGGCGAGGCAGAGCCAGCCCTCAGTCGTCGGGCGAGGTGGAGCCAGCCCTCGAGGGTCGGGCGAGGCGGACCCAAACCCTTAGACATCGGGCGAGGCGGAGCCAGCCCTTGGACATCAGGCGAGGTGGAGCCAGACCTCGGGGGTCGGGCGAGACAGAGCCATCCCTCGGGAGTCAGCCGAGGTAGAGCCAACCCTCGGGGGTCGGGCGAGACGGGGCCCGCAGCCATAGCGCCCACCGAGGTGGAGCCAACCCTCGGGGGTCAGACGAGGCAGGGCCCACCGTCTCGGTGGCCGGATGATGCGGGACCCGGCAAGCGGTGTAGTCGCGCTCTTGATCGTGCGGACGAATCAACGTTGATGGTCATTAGCTCCTCCTCTTCGGGTACCCTAGTATTGGTCCCCGACAGTATGATAGAGTCAAATGGGGATTCCTGGAAAAGATAATGCTCAATTTGGGATTTGACGATCGGTGGGTGAGATTGATTATGGCATGTGTTTCCTCTGTTAGATACTCAGTTCGATTCAATTCAATGAAGATAGAGATGATAACACCCACTAGGGGTATCCGGCAAGGGGATCCAAGTCCCCATATTTATTTTTAATGGTGGCGGAAGTCCTCTCTAGCTTGATCCAGCAAGCGGAGGAGATGGGAGAATTAGAAGGAATAAAAGTTTGTAGAGAGGCGTCCATGGTGTCTCATCTCTTATTTGCTGATGACTCACTAATTCTGATGCATGTAGATAAATCTAATGCAGACTGTCTCAGAGATATTCTTGATATGTATTGTCAAAGCTCAAGACAAATGCTAAGTGTAGCTAAATCAAGTATTTTTTTCTCGTGTAATACAGAGGCAGATGTGAAACTAGAGGTATGTGAATCCCTAGATATTATGAGTGAGTCCTTAATTGACAAATATTTGGGCTTACCAGCTTTGGTGGGAGCTGATAGGAGTGACTGTTTTAGACATCTAATTGATAGAGTCACCATGCGGATCAATGGCTGGAAGGAAAAGCTCCTTAGCATGGGTGGCAAAGAGATCTTAATCAAATCAATCGCCCAAGCCGTGCAAACATATGCAATGATGGTATTCAAAGTCCCAATTAACATTTTCAAGGGGATGACGGATGCCATATGGCAATTTTGGTGGGGTGATGACGATAATAAGAGGAGGGTCCATTGGCAAGCATGGTGGAAATTATGCTTACCAAAATATAAAGGGTGCATGGGATTTCCATAGCTTCAACTTAGCCATGATAGCGAAACAAGTTTGGAGATTATTGTATGATCCAGATTCTTTATGTGCAAGGGTGTTGAGAGCTAAATATTATCCAGATGGGAGACTTCTTCAGGCTGAGCTTAAAAGTGGGAGTTCTTTTACTTGGCAGAGTGTGCTAGGAGGCCTTGAATATTTTAAGCGAGGCTATATATGGCGTGTTGGAGATGGTACGCAGTTAACATATGGAATGATAACTGGATTCCTGGAAGCCACAATTTGAAAGTTCTAACTCCGAGAGGTAACATTGTCATCTCAGCTGTGGATGAACTTATTAATCCTTGCTATTTTGGTCAGTTGACGTACACCAGATTCTCCAAATTCCAATCTACAGTGGTCGGGAAGATCTTATTGCCTGGCATCCTAATCGGAATGGCTTGTTTACTGTGAAATCGGCATATCACTGTCAGTGGCACATAAATTTGCTTCCAGTAACTATACAGCTATGGCAGGAGGTTCAGGGCTACAGCTGGTGTGGAAAAATTATGGAAACTCTCAATGCCGAGCAAGGTTAAAATCTTTGCACGGAAAGCCCTTCATGGGTGTATCCCATGTTATGCTATCCTGGCCAATAAGCACATTACGAATATTGTAAATTGCCCGGTATGTCAGACGGAAGCGAAGGACGTAAGACATTCGATTTTCATGTAGCCGTGCAAGGGAGGTTTGGAGGGCACTGGATGTCTGGCCACATATTGAGAAATTATTGATCGTTGATAGATCGGGCTCAGTGATGATACAGGAGATTATCAGGAGGGGCGGTGAGGAAAGTGAGCTCAAGATTGGCTGGGCTGAACTCATTCTCACTGGATGTTGGTATATTTGGTGACAAAGGAGACAACTAGTCCATGGGAAAGATATCCAAAACCCATCAAGATCAGCAATGTCTATTGCAGCAATTACTACAAACTATTTTACTGCATCAAAGAAGGTGGCTGTGATCAATCAGGGATGGAGGAAGCCCTCAAAGGGGGTACTTGATGATTAAGATTGACGATGCTTTTGATGAAACAAAAGGGTCAGGAAGCTCTGGTGCCGTCATCAGAGAGTCAGGGGGTGTTTTCATCACGGCGTCTCATAGTTTCGTACCCCATGTCTTGGACGCGGCGTCATCGGAGGCAGCTGCTCTTCGAGATGGTCTTCTTTTGGCCCAACAAATTGGATGTAATCATGTTGAGATCCAATCTGATTGCATAGAAGTGGTTCAGACGATGCAGGATGGAGGGTTCTCAGCTACGGCTACAGTGGCTAGCTATGATGAGATTGTTCTACTCTAGAAGGAATTTAGTGAGATATCTATTAGTCATTGCAGGAGATCATGTAATTCAGTAGCCCATGAATTAGCTAGGCAAGCTTTATTACAAAAGAGTTCTCAAGTTTGGGTAGATGATCCCCCTTCATCTATTTTCCAACTGCTTGTAAACGATGTAACAGTCTTCGTGAATCAATAAAGTTTGCCTGAAGTTTCAAAAACAAAAGAGAAACCAGCATGCATTCCTTCAACCACTTGTTCATTTTAAATTCCTAGTGTTCAGGTCTAGATAGTGTTATCACTAAATACAAGATCTTAAAACATGGTCATAAAATTTTACATTAACTAAACCCAATAAGGACAAACTACTGTAGATTTGTCCTAAGTCAAGATTCATTAAATACACTATGACACATATTTTGATAGTGTATTTGTTTGATAATGTAGATGTTAATATCTTTTCTATAAACTTGGCCAAAGTTAGATAATTTTGACTTCGGACAAAGCTAAAGCGACTTACAATTTGGAATAGAGGGAATATTATTTACCTGTGACATAACTGTCATTTCAAAGTGTGCACATATTATAATAACTACTCCCTCCGTCCAAATTATAAGTTGTTATGACTTTTCTTAATACATAGTAAAAGTTATATATCTAGAAATGCATAGTGTACATCTGATACATAGCAAAAGGCCAAAAGCTATGTACCTAGAAAAAGCTAGAACGAGTTATAATTTAGAATGGAATGGAGTAGTATATTTCAAGCAATAAGCATGTGTAATTGTTCATTGTAGAATTAGACATCGCTTTTATTTCAGGAATGGCACATGCCCATGCTCATGATACGATTAGACGAACACTAGAATTTATGCACTTCGAATAAATATTATTATTCATGCAATGCACAAAATCTCTATAATTATTACATAGTATTGCTCATAAAGGCACATGTTCTTATTTAAGTTTTATGACATCATTCGTCTATGTGATATCCTGTTAGGTAGCCTTTTCTCTTGTTTACTTATATCATATATTATAGGGAATATCATTCTTATCTTTACTGTCTACAAAACCACATGATGAGCAAGCTCCCTTTTGACACTTCCGTGCAATATTGTTTCTAGTTTCATAAAGGGAAGTGTTTAAACTATCAAAAAAATGTTCACTATCAAAAAAATGTTCTATTTTATTGTGAACTCTCTTAGAGTGTCTTTTGTCGAGGGCAAATGTGCTCTAGGGAAATCTTCAATAGCAGTATTTGCTCACAGACACCATTCAACTGTGGTTTTGCTGATGGAAACTACTCATTTGTAAATTTTCACCAATGGAACAATTTTAATTTCCTACTTGAGAGGAGAGATAAATATATGAAAAGGCCAATTTGCCCTAGGTTCAAGTAGGGTTCATAGGTTAGTGCTCCTGCCGCTCACACTGGCGCATCAATGTGCAGCCAACCTATGGAGAAGAACATAGATGGAAGTGAAAACTGACATGTAGACCATAGTTTTAAAGGGAAGTTGACATTTCACACTTTTTTCTCTCTGGTCGCAAGCTACATATGAATATTTTATTTCCTTTCGTGTCGCCCAACAAATATTTGGTAAAGAGTAGTGTTCATTAGCGAACCAACATTGAGTGGTGTTCATGACTAAAAGCCACCATTGGATAGTTCCCTACAAAAAAATGTCCTTTTGATAGTCATCTATTGTTTTTAATCCAAGGTTCCATTAGGGGAAATTTTGGAATTGTTTCCTTAGGCTAGTGCTAGCTTTAGATCCCTAACTACGTGCAACATTTTATGTGACCACAAACCGAGAACTAAGTTGTTCGTCTTCTTCTTACGGAAGCAATTGTACTAGTACATACTCTTATTGCAACATTGCCAATTGGTGGACCATCATAGGAGACAACACATTTCTCTTGGCACCTGCGTGCGTGACAGGTGCTATATATGAAGGAGCAAGCATAGGCCACAGTTGAGTGGGTTGGCACTGATTCAAATGACGGTTTTTATTTAGTCATTGCACATACGATGAAGATCAAATAATTGATAACAATCACTAATTTCCATTCATCCATTTGTCCCATTTGGGCATGATTGCTCTGAGAAATGTGGATTTGCACATGATGGATTTGTTTCTTTGATTGAATGCCATGATTTCCCATTCATTTGGCAAAACAGATTAAATGGCAAGGCACTAATTAGGTTAAAAAATAGGACTAAAACTATAATACTTTTAAGAATAAATTGTCAGGTTTCATATACCGGCAAGTAATCTCAGTATCACGTGTAGTAGATCAAAGGGGTAACACACAAGACACAGATTTATACAAGTTCAAATAGAGGATGCATATGCCCAGTGTATGATGATGCTTGTATTGCTTGTGTGTCGTATGCTAATATGCATGTAGGGATTTAAGGTGTGTATCGAGAAGCTCCCTACCCCTCCTTATATAGTTTAGGGTAGGGTTACAGATAGAGTCCTGATGGGTTTACATATTGATTTCCTAGCTGGTTGCAAAAGAATTCGGACCACATCAGTTTCCATGTATACCTATCTATTCCTTGTCTAACAAATAGATGAGATACCCCTGAGTTGGATTCGTCCACATCATATCGGCCTATTGGCCGATCCTACTGTGTCCTGGGGAGCTAGTTATAGCAATGGTGAGGGTGTCGGGGCCCATGAATTCATCACAATGGAAGAAGTCTAAAGTACCTTTGAGAACTAATGCTTAGATTTAACTAACATCTAGATTTGGTTATGGGAATAGAAGGTCTATTGTAGTATTTTTTTTTCCATTTTTGGCACTCCAAAACCATACATTTTTAAGCTTCCATCAACGAACTATAATCTAACCCTTAGGGTTGAGCATTGTTAGCATATAGAACTTAACATTTTAGGTGGTGGAAAGGAAACTGTAAGTCCCCCAAATTATTTGGATCATTGGAGGGTTGTTCTATTGTACGTAGTGCTTTTACATGGTCTAGAATGAGGTCATGGATGATTTTCTTTTGTTTAAAGGATGATCACTTCTATAAGTGGTTTGATTGGCTAGCTAGATACCTCTAGGCAAGCTTGTGGAAAGGAACATCTTGATGTTTTGGTTATATGGACTACTAGACCCTCAACATACCCCAGATAGTGTAAAAGGAGGCATGAAGTCAAGCTACACTAGAATGTTGGCATGTGCAACCTTGTTGTATGAACATGCCTTGGCTTGAGTACATAGTGCATTAGGAAGCCCAACTCACCTATATATAAACTACAACCTCTCCGCCACCCACTAGGGTTATCTTTTGTTCCCTTAATCGTGTCACCTCTCTTTTATCACCTCTATTTCTAACCTCCTCTAGCACACTAGATTAAGCGCATGCTCGGTCAGTGCTAGAAGATTCTATCAAAAGGGCTTTGTCCCCTAGTGCTTGAAGATTCTCTTTGCCATCTAGTAGGCTAAAAGGAAATTGGTTGCCTTCCATACTCCTTTGATCCCTAACTATAGTTCTCCTATTTGAATTTTTTTTCTATTTTTCTACTTAATCAATTTTTTGGCTAGTATCTATCTCTATGATCTATTTGTGGTGAGCATTTCATGTGCCTAGGGTTTCTTGTGGATCATGGCTACTACATTTGTTTTGGGTGATTTTGTATATGGTTTTGTCCTATTGCTTTTACATGATGATGCTGACGGACCAGGATCCTAAGGGTTCGCCATAGGACCGACTTCTCGCCATGGGCTTGGGCCGCCTCACGGTCTGCTTGAAGACATGGAACAATGTGGCGTGATCTCTAAGCCATGAAGGACCGACCTAGTTGAATTACCAGGAAAGTTAGTCTCTGTAATAGAACTAGAACTCCTCTGTTGTAACCGACTAGGACTAGATTAGCACACCTGCCCTCTGGACTATATAAAGAGAGGCAGGGGCACCCCTTGTAGAAGCACATCATACAATACAATCCAACGCAAGGCATCACGCCAAAAAGGACGTAAGGTATTACGCTACCCTGGTGGTCTTAACCAGTATAAATTGTTGTCTTTGTGTTTATCGTTGAGTTCGGCTTACACCAAAGCCCTTCAATCATCGTTCCAGGTAGCCCCATGATGTGTTGTCAGTCTCCAAACACCAACAACAGGCGCGCTAGGTAGGGGCTTTCGACGAAATTGCGCACGAGAGCTCGATGGACCTGAACATGACCATGAACGTTCTAGCGGGATCAACCCTTGTCTTCGATTCTTGGATCCTGGTGAACGATGACCATAGCAAACTTCAAGATTCCCTCACAAAGATCTTGCCTGATCAGATTGATTCAGCAAAATCTCAGGAAATGCCGGATAATCTCATCTAGGAAATTGGCAACTTTTTGAGTCTTGATCCAACTCAGACTCAGAAACAAATGAGGCAAAGTAAAACCCACTCGGATGCGGTCACCTTGTCCAAATCACCCTCCAAGACAGGCCACATCCACACGCATTGTCTAGAAATTCCTCTAACCGGAGCTCAGCAAGGCCTGCTACTCTTGACCATGCCTAAAGGAAACATTGTTCATTGGCCTAGAACTTGGCCACCTCTACATTTCTCTAATCCTTGACAATCAGCTGGCATGTTGCCGTTCCATGTCGGCATCACATTACCCATCATAGGCAAAGAAGGTTTGTGGAAATCAGCCCTAGCGCCATGGCCATCGAGTTACTTCTAGGGGGTTATCGGAAAAAACATGAAAGTATCAAAGAGATCCAATGTTCTTGTTGACATTTCTTAACGCAATCACCAAGTATAGAGATAGAATCCATCCCCGGCAAAGGCGCCAGAAATGCTTGTTGATACTTCTTAGCGTAGCTACAAGGTTTGTATCCCCAGCAACTGCGCCAGAAGTGCTTGTTGGTATTTCTTAGCGTCATCACTAATAATTAGAAATGCCACTAAGTAATAGCCTTGATAGTTCCTTAACAATTTTAGATATTTATCAGCAAGCGCACGGAGCTATCATTGTAGCATTTACCCAAAAGTATTCAGGGTATCGTTATTTATATTTTCCCAAATGAAGGCATTTGATTAAGAGTATAGTATGGATATGAACTTGAATAATAATGCTTGCAAGTACACCAATTGTTTGTAGCAGGGGTAAAAACGATGATTTCAAGATAGTGGACACACACTTGGCATTCCTCAAAGGATCAAATATAGAGAAAGAATAAAAGAATAACCTAAGTCGAGTAGGCATTGGTCTAGTATATTCATACAAATATTAGTTAATAATCATACAAGTTACATAATTGGTTTTAGGGCTAAGTGTGAAGTAGGTTAGGAGGCCATCGATTACTGGTCTGCCAGCAACCTCATGTGACAATTTAGACTCCTACACCCTAGTCAAACGTGGGGCATTGCAAGGGATGGACAGGGCTGTCACCATCAACCACCTACCCCTTAATCTTGGAAAGGGACAATGCATTCACCTATCTCTCCATACCCAAGCACCATGCTTGCGTATACAGAAACTACCCAAATACCCCCGGGTCCCCGACCCTATGGATTGATAGGTAAAGGACTTGGGCACACCTGATGGCACGATGAACCACCACCTCAACTTTGCTCTAATTCTGATTATATAAGTTATATGAATTGTTAAGCATCAAGTCATGTATGCTATTCTCATGACACACAAACTATAGACTAGTTCATATATCAAAATCATAACACAATAACTATACTCTAGTTCATAAGTATGACTATAATTGTAAGATGAGAGCATGACTTTGGAAGAACTCATATTTCTATTTGTACCCAAAGGTCTCTTCTTCCAAGGAGCCGAGCTCTCCAAGGTAGCTTTGCCTTGCTCTAAACTAAAAAGTAAAAGCTACAACTAGAGAGTGAGTTGTGTGAGGTGATGCTCAATGTGGTGTGTGTTGTAGAAGGGGGTACCCCTTTATTTATACAAAGCTCAAGGCAGTGCTAGAGGCTATTCTAGGCACGAGGACCATCTCCCACCGCCTCAGCATGGAGCCATGGTACCGCCTGTCGAAGGAGAGGCAGAGGAGCGCCGGCAGGGGGTCGGCCGCCCTTAGGGGTCGGCCGCCCCTTGACTATGCCGCCTCACCACCGCCTTCACATGGCAGGCTCTGGGCAAGGCCTGGATCACTCCTTGGTGGTGCTTTGCCCCGGTTGAGTCGAGTTGATGGGCGTCTGTGTTATTTCTTTGCGCAAATCGGCGTCGGAAAGCGCCTTTCGGTGAAATCTTCCATGTATTTGTGTTTGTGACCTGCAAAATAATGTTCTGCAAATACATGTGGAACTTGGTTAGTAGTAAATGCATATGTGTTTTAAGATTGCCAATTTTTCTTCTTTTTGTACCTTAGTTGACGGTCGGATTTGATCGTTAATGACCGCCAACAAGATCCCCCAAGCTTAACCTTTGCTCGTCTCATGCAAATAGCTAAGTTATTGGTTGTTGATCAGGAGTTGATACTATGCCGAATATAATTCGCAAGTGCCATGCCTATAACAAAGTATTCTTCCTCAATTTAAATAAGTTTGGTATTTTATCCACCCTTTTAACTTGATCCTGTGGGGCTTATTGCTTTTCCAAGTTTTAGGTGGTTGCAAGATAGAATGGTTTTAACAGAATTACCAATCATTCATTCTTTGATCGACCTTCTATCTAGAGGTTTTATAAGTTTTGCAAAAATAAAATGTAAGTTTTTTAAATGATTCACTTGATCGCTCAATGTGTATGATCCTCACCAAGGCATTTGATTGCTTTGCCTTCTTTTCATCCTATCTCTAAAAGGCTTTGAGTGGAGTTTTAGGTAGGTATGAATGAGAGGCATACTTACATCACATATATTGCTAAGTCAAAAACAGGATCCAAGGAGATGCAAGTCATACACTTTGATCAAGATGTACAAGTGTGTGAAATACTTTCATAATCCTAATATTTTTTTAGTACTCCTTTTATCATGACTTTCTCTCTTTTGATAATTACCTTGGAAGTATGGGCTATCTCTCTTTTTTTCAATACTTTGGAACCTTCATGTGTTTCATTCTTTTTTTTTGTTATTTTGAGAGCTTCATATGTCTCTCTTTTTTAAGCATAGCCCCATATTTCTTTTTGACATATGAAAACTTTAGAGAGAAAGACTCATAATAAACGAACGGAGTATTTATTTGGTGGACGAAAAAGTATGTTTTTGCGTAACTCTCAGTGTAAGAGTACATTTTATTTGTGGGTGTACGTGAATCTTGATCGTGGGTGCATGACTAGAATCTCAACAAGGGTCACAACAATTTGAGAAAACTTAATGTGAATATAAGTAGCATATGACTAAGGTTTGCATTTGAATCATGTCATATGGCCGTGGTAGGAGTTCATAATCATTGAGAAACTTTTGATTTTAGCATTTTTAAATTAAAACTCCGGATGTCAAGTTTCCCTTTGAATAAAGTCATAGCATATTCTATTTACCATATCATAACGTGCAACAACTTAAAAAAGGATCATACTTTTGCAACCCATAAGTTTCAAGTTTTAGGATGAGACATTTTAGCCAACAAACTTAAATCTTGAAGAGTACTAAGTTACAACCTAGGCACAGATGAATTATAGACAGAGCAACTATTCATCATTTCAACATAGGAGAAACTAAACATTCTAAAATCACATATGTGGAATGGAATAAATATTTTTGTTGTTTTTATCATATTTTATTTTTTATTTTTTAGATTTTCTATTTTTTATTTTTTAAATACTAATAATTAAATAAATGCAGAAAATAAATAATACAAAATTAAAATGCTGAAAATAAAAGATACTACTTACCTCTGCGAGAATCCTCCCCAAGCTAACTCTTCGCCTATGGTCACTCGCCACCTGTCCAAAGGGCAGCGCCAACGGCCACCTGTAGGGGCCGGCCGACCCCTGGGGTCGCCTGCTCCCCTGGTGGGCCCGCTCGGCCTGTCCTTTGGCAGGGAGTGGCCAACGGCCAATTGAAATTCATGACCATTGGGGTTTCGTCCAGATTCCCAACGTCTTGCTAGTTTTTTATTTTCTAATAAATTTTTATTGAATTTTTTATTTTTATAATTATTGTAAAAATGATAACTAGTAATAATAAATTATTCTTATTCAGAAAATGATTTTTATTTGATTTTTTGAAGATTTTCATTTGGACATAAAAATTCAAATTTTTAAATCTTAGAAATATTTATTTTGAATGTTTCTAATTTTAAAGATAACTATCAATTTACCTTCAGCAAGGGTTCGACGTTTTTGGTCTATCATACAAGACCTCTCCTGCTTCATTGGTCTGTAGCTGCATTAACATTTTCGAGGGAATTCTCGGGTTGCCCTGGGGTTTTTCCCGAATGATCGATAGGAATAGTGGCAGCTATTTGTGAAATTTGAGTTTCTATCATTTTGTTAAAACTCAATTAATTTTTCACTGCGGAGGATAAACTTTCTATTTGGGAGTTGATGTTCTCTAACATTTTATCATTATACATCAACTTTTTAGTGGTATTTTCATTAATTTTAACAACCTAGTACCAAATCTTTTAACGAAGGTTGATTTGAATTGTAATTGGAATTGAAGTTTGAATTACCTTGCCGGTGGGACTGGTTGTTCCCCCCTTTATTACCTGGTTGGCGAAACCCATTATTGATGAAGGCAGCTTCTTCGCGGGTTTTGGGGCAATCATTCCTCGAATGGCCAACGTTCCCACATACCTCACACGTCTTGTGTGAGTCCATGGCCCGGACGGGGCCCATCATGGCATCTTTATCTTGGGCCGTTCCTCCAGTCTTTTCATCAATAAATCTATTTTTGCGGAAAGCATATCCGTCTCCTTTATGATATGCATTCCTTTTTGTGTTTTCCTTTCTTCTCCCCAGCTTTGATTTGACACTATTTTATTGATGAGAGGCGTGGCTCCGTCAATGGTGAGAGAAAGGAAAGCTCCTCCAGTAGCAGCGTCGAGGTGGCCCCTAGACATGGGTATTAATCCATCATAAAAAATTTAGACCACTAACCAGTTTTCAAACCCGTGGTGCGGGCATGCTTGGATGTTGTCCTGTAGCCTCTCTCACGCCTTGGGAATGGTTTCCATGGAGCTTTGCTAGAAGTTCGAAATTCGTCCCCTTAGGGCATTGGTTTTGCCCATGGGGAAGAACTTGGCGAGGAACGCCGTGGAACATTTGTCCCACATCTTAATGGCTTTCTTGTCCTTGTAGAACCACTGTTTTGCCTTCCCCGAGAGGGAGAAGGGAAACAAGTGGAGCCTGATGCTCTAGGTGCGACGTCCTTGATGACGATAGTGTCGCACGGCTCAAGGAAGTGTTGGAGATGCGCGTTCGTGTCCTCGCTAGGCAAACCATGGAATTGGTTTGCCTGCACCATCGTGATGAGGCCGGTATGGAGCTTGAAGTTCCCATCCCCAATGTTAATAGCGGGCCCAATGGTCACGTTGGCAACAGCAGGGGTGGAGTAGTCGTGGAGGGTCTTGGCCACGCTTTGAGTAGCGGATGGTGCGGGGGTGACTGGTTCGACTGTTGGAGGAGTAGCAAAAGAAGAAGTGGCACGAGACTGTTTCTTCTTTAGGAGTGCCTCTAGATTTTGAGTGTAGTTGTTCGGCAGGTCGAAACCGGTCATACACTATCCTATTTTCATCCACAACAGGAGAAAACAAGCAAAGTTAGCATGCATAAACACTGCCTACCTTACATGCTTATTATCATGAACATGTCCTACTAGATTCTTTAATCAATTATGCCTTCCCCGGCAATGGCGCTAGAAATGCTTGTTGACGTTTCTTAACGCAATCACCAAGTATGGAGATAGAATCCATCCCCGGGAAGGGCGCCAGAAATGCTTGTTGACACTTCTTAGCGTAGCTACTAAGTTTGTATCCCCAGCAACTGTGCCAGAAGTGCTTGTTGGTATTTCTTAGCGTCATCACTAATAATTAGCAATGCCACTAAGTAATAGCCTTAATAGTTCCTTAACAATTTTAGATATTTATCTGCAAGCGCGCGGAGCTATCATTGTAGCATTTCACCCGAAAGTATTCAGGGTATCGTTATTTATATTTTCCCAAAGTAAGGCATTTGATTAAGAGTCTAGTATGGATATGAACTTGAATAATAATGCTTGCAAGTACACCAATTGTTTATAGCAAGGATAAAAACGGTGATTTCAAGATAGTGAACACACACTTGGCTTTCCTCAAAGGATAAAATATAGAGAAAGAATAAAAGAATAATCTAAGTCGAGCAGGTATTGGTCTAGTATAGTCATACAAATATTAGTTAATAATCATATAAGTTACATAATTAGTTTTAGGGCTAAGTGTGAAGCAGGTCGGGAGAACACCGAGTACTAGTTTGCCAGCAACCTTATGTGACAATTTAGACTCCAACACCCCAGTCGAACGTGTGGGATTACAAGGGATGGACAGGACTATCACCACCTACCGCCTACCCCTCCACCGTGAAAAGGGACAATGCATTCACCTGTCTCTCTATACCTAAGCACCACACTTGCATATACATAAACTACCAAAATCTCCCCAAGTCCCCGACCCTACGGATCGACAGGTAAAAGACTTGGGCACACCTGACCGCACGATGAACTGCCACCTCAACTTCACTCTAATTTTGATTATATAAGTTATATGAATTGTTAAGCATAAAGTCATGTATGGTATTCTCATGACACACAAACTATAGACTAGTTTATATATCAAGATCATAACACAATGACTATACTCTAATTCATAAGTATGACTATAATTGTAAGATGAGAGCATGACTTTGGAAGAACTCATATTTCTATTCATACCCAAAGGTCTCTTCTTCCAAGGAGCCAAGCTCTCCAAGGTAGCTTTGCCTTGCTCTAAACTAAAAAGTAAAAGCTACAACTAGAGAGTGAGGTGTGTGAGGTGATGCTCAATGTGGTGTGTGTGGTGTAGAGGGGGGTACCCCTCTATTTATACAAAGCTCAAGGCGGTGCTGGAGGCTATTCCTAGCGTGAGGACTGGCTCCCACCACCTCAGCATGGAGCCATGCCACCGCCCGTCGAAGGAGAGGTAGAGGAGCGCCGGCAGGGGGTCGGGCGCCCCTAGGGGTTAGCCGCCCCTTGACCATGCCGCCTCGCCACCACCTCACATGGCAGGCTCTGGGCTGGGCCTGGATCACTCCTTGGTGATGTTTTGCTCCGGTTGAGTCGAGTTGATGGGCATCTTTGTTATTTCTTTGTGTAAATCGGCGTCGGAAAGCGCCTGTCGGTGAAATCTTTCATGTATTTGTGTTTGTGACTTGCAAAATAATGTTCTCCAAATACATGTGGAACTTGGTTAGTAATAAATGCATATGTGTTTTAAGATTGCCAATTTCTCCTCTTTTTGTACCTTAGTTGGCGGTCAGATTTGATCGTTAATGACCGCCAACAGTCCTACAGATACAAGGGATTTGCAGAGGGATTACCTGAGGAGTAAGAAGTAGAGGCTAGACAATGCTTTCATCACCCAGCCCAGGAGGATAATAGATCAAGGAAGTTTGAAGACCGTCTTTGCCAACCGTGCCCTTTCCATCCTAAAGCCCAACACTCAGTTGCCGAGTGCAGGCAACTTAAGGAGCACAATTGGGCTTCAAAATTTGGCAAGAGTAAGACCAAAGATGACGACAAATAGGATGGTAGAGATAAAGACCAGGATGGCAGTTTCCAAGATTTAGCAAGAACTATCAATTTAATCTTCGAAGGAGTAACAACACCAACACCCATGGATGAACTTGTTACCCCAGGACTTCCGGACTGGTTTGAGTTCTCAATTCAATTTACAATGGAGGATCAGTGGACCAGTTTTTCTGACGCCAGTCGTGATCACGTTGTCCTCGATCCAATAATTGCTGGGATGGAGATCACCAAGGTTCTCATTGATGGTGGTGCTGATATCAATATCATCTTTGCCAGTACATTAAAGAAGACGGGCCTCAAGTTCTCCAGCCTTCTTATACCTACAGATATCCCTTTCTATAGAATCATACCTGACAAAGCGGCTATGCCCCTAGGGTAGATCACTCTTCCAGCAACGTTCGGAACACCAACCAACTTCAGAAGAATTCATCAAGATTGAGGTGTCCAACTTTGATTCGTCTTATCATGCTATCTTTGGGCGCCTAGCTCTTGCTAAGTTTATGGCAATTCCACATTACCCGTACTTATTGCTGAAGACGTCGAGTCCCAATGGGGTACTCTCCATCAAAGGTGACTTGATGCACTCATATAGTTGTGACACCAAAGCGGTTGGGATCGCAGGTCAAGCACAACTCACTCTCAAAGCCCAGCAGATTGCAAAGCGTGCACATCATACAAAGACGGAGGACATGGAAATACCCACCAAGAAATCAGGAGTTATTAAAACCACTGAGGGAGCTTCAGTGAAAACCATGGACTTGGGCACCGATGATTCCTCAAAAACAGCAATCATTAGTACTCAACTTTCTAAAGAACAAGAATCTACGCTCACCAAATTCCTTAGGGACAACAGAGATATCTTCACCAAGAAACCAGCCGATATGCCAGGTGTCCCGAGAGAGTTAGCCGAGCAAAAATTGGAATTAAAACCCGGTTTTAAACCGGTCAAGAAGAGATTGTGACAATTCGCACCAGAGAAGAAAGAAGCTATCAAGAAAGAGATCACAAAGTTACTAGCAGTCAGGTTCATCAGGAAAATCCTCCATCCCGAGTGGATCGCCAACCCGGTACTAGTCAAGAAGAAGAACTCTATCGAGTGGTGGATGTATGTCGATTACACATATCTCAACAAGCATTGCCCAAAGGACCCCTTTGGTTGACCCCGCATTAATCAGATTATGGATGCTACAGTTGGGTCCGCCCTTCTCTACTTCCTCGATCGCTACTCGGGTTATCATCAGATTAGACGCATATTGCTATAAAACCAGGGCAAGACATCTTTTATAACACCGTTTGGCGCATATTGCTATAAAACCATGTCATTTGGATTAAAGAACGCAGGAGCCATGTCCCAGCGTGCTATCCAGGCGTGCCTAAGTGAGCAGATCAGACGCAATGCACTCGGCGGCATCCTAATAATTTTACTCTTCAGCCAAATATCCAGATGATGATGGCAGTCAGTACTCGGAATAATAACAATACTTACTCTTCCGACGGTCTTTTGAAGTCAGGCAACTTCACTCGCTTTGATGCACTGCTAAGCCTGAAGACAGAAGGCACTACTCGTCCTTCCGACTGCGGTGGTTGGTAGCCTATCAGTAAACATGTTTTAGAATCGGCAAACAGATGAAGACAAGTTACAATCCTGATTCGTTTACTTACTGAGATATTGGCATGCTCCATACTCCACTACTACCTTGGGGCCGCGCAGGTAGCCCAAACGCAGCTGCAAATTTTCATCACACTCAGATGAAGGATAATCGCACAAACAAAATAACAAGTCATAAATACCTTGTGTTTGGTTGTTTGATATCGTGGCAGCAATACTCTCCTCCAACTCGCCTGGGGCACCATGCTCGTTGCAACCGCCAGGCTTTTCTCCTCGTCCTGGGCTGGGTGAGCGTTGGCTAGTTCCCTCATCTTCCCTGGTGCGCTTTCGAGTAGGAGCTGACCCCAAAATAAATGAGTCGGAACTACCGTCCTCCCACTCTACAGACTCTGTATCTGACTCTTCTTCGAGGAGTATGGGTGGTGGATCTATAAAATTAAGTCCACAATCCTGCAGCAATCAACATGACAGATTTAGGATGTTTACTCGGAAATTAAGACCTTTATTACATGATTACCTAGCTTTGAGCACTCTCTCAGAACGTGGGGCTATTTCGCATGTATTCATTGTGACAACCATCCTCTTTCATATCACCTAAGGCTTGCCTTCATGTGAGAAGATCCCGGCTTTCCATCTCGCTGTCGTTGCAGATCGAGTGCAGCACGCCGAAAGGTGAGCTGGCGGGTGCTAGACGCCAACGGCCGGCGTGGCAAGACGCCGTGCGGGGCTCGCCCACGTCTGCTATAAAACCGGCAGGTCCCCCTGCAGAGGGATACACACAGACACAGCACTCTCACTCGCCTCATGTTCCTTGCCTTTTGTTTCGTCTCTGCAGGACAGAGGCGGTGAGCTTTGGGAGAGGCGGAGGAGATGGCGGCTAGGGAGAGCGGCGGGATGGCAGCGGTGCGCTGCGATGGAAGGATTGGGGTCGTGGCCTCCGTTGCCATGAACCTCGCGTGGCTCGCGATGTTCATTCACCGGCACTACTTCGGCGGCGGTGGCCGATCCGACGGCAATAACGGCGGCGGCAGGGAGGTCACCACGGTGGAGCTGTCCAAAGGCAAGCCACCAGTCACTTCGGACTCCATCGTTAACCTCGACCATGGAGTGATCCGATCCGTCACTCGATCTCGTTACCTTCTGTGTTTTGTTTATTTGTATTTGTATTGGTATCTCCCACTGCCCGTCCATCAATTGCCCGAGTGCCCGAGCATCCATATCGTCGTCCGGAGCTACAGTCCAAACGGATGAACAGTGTTGCTGTTGTTATTGTATTTCAAAGCAACAATGTTGTTCGTCCGTTTGGACACTGGTTGACGACCAGTGACTATCCAAATAGACGACCAGTGACTTTGACATGCTAAAATTATACAGATACTAGTGTCATATACCATGTTTGTATTTTAGACGTGTGTCAAAGTCCATAGATGGTCTAAAATAACATGGTTTGACATCCAACAACGTTGTTCGTCCATTTGGACTGCGGCTCAGATGGTGACGGATGCCCGGGCACAAGGGGGATCGGTGGACTGATAGTGGGAGATACTGATACGAATACGAATAAACAAAAACAGAAGGTAACGAGATCGAGTGCTGAATTGGATCACTCACTGGTCGAGGTTGACGATGGAGTCCGAAGTGACCGGTGGCTTGCCTTTGGATGGCTCCACCGTCGTGACTTCCCGGCTGCCGCCATTGTTGCCATCGGATCGACTGCCGCCGCCGATGTAGCGCGGCGGATGAACATCGCAAGCCGTGCAAGATTCATGGCTACGGAGGCCACGACCCCAATCCTTCCAGCGCAGCGCACTGCCGCCATCCTGACGCTCTCCCAAGCCACCATCTCCTCCGCCTTGCCCAAAGCTCACCGTCTCTGCCATGCAGAGACAGAAACAAAAGGCAAGTAACGCGAGGCGAGTGAGAGCGTTGTGCCTGTGTGTATCCCTCTGAGGGGGACCTGTCGATTTTATAGCAGACGTGGGCGAGCCCCGCACGGCATCTTGCCACGTCGGCCGGTGGCATCTAGCGCCCGCCAGCTCACCTTTCGGCGTGGCGCGATCGACAAGCAACAGTAGCGAGAAGGAAAGCCGGGATCCCCACATAACAGCCAGCGAGGACGTCTGGACGTGGATGCGTGTGGCGGAGGCCTCTAGGTTGTTAGGTCGCTTGCGTGGCGCGGCGCGGAAGGACATGGCCTAGATCACGGGCACTGGGGAAGGATGCGGAGGGCGGCACGCGTGAGGGTTTATGGATGCATGTTAGTGTGAGTGTGGTGTGATCCAAACGAGGGTTTGTTTGGCGGCCTTAAAAGGAAGGACGTGGCTTGGAACGTCATCTTGCCACGCCGGCCGGTGGCATCTAGCGCCCACCTGCTCACCTATCGACATGGCGCGCTCGACCTGCAATGGCAGCGAGATGGAGAGCCAGGATCTTCTCACATGAATCTCCATCCTCTCTAAATTGCAGCTCCTTTTTAATTCCCATATCTTTCAAATCACGCCAAGCTTTGAGCGTGTCTTTTTCTTCCCATTTATATTGAGAATTGTCTCAATTAAGTTCTCACATATATTTTTCTCAATGTGCATGACATTGAGATTATGTTTCGGCTTCAACTTAATTTTCCAATATGGTAACTTCTAAAACTAACCATCCAGCTCCAAATTTGCACATGACACCCTTCAAAGTTGGAATGCTTCCTTTTCCCAATTCCTTGTGGCTTTTCAGGTCTAACATCTTTAAGTCTCTCCAATTCAACCAGCACCTCTTTCGCAGAGAATTTACCTAGTGGGTCATTGCTTTTGTGAAGTCTGGCAAACTCATTTTTCTCCGCAAATGATGTTCCTTTGGAACAGAACGGATGTGCCTAGAATACCCAATTTTGCTCCTTAGGCCACATGAAAGAGGATGGTTGTCACAATGAATACATGCAAAATAGCCCTTTGTGGTGTCCAGAGAGAGTGCTCAAAGCTAGGTAATCATGGGTGCACCACAAAACTACAGCAAGAAGTTTAAATATTTTGCTAGTAATACCATCATAAGCATCCACACCTGTCCAAAGCTCAAGTAAGTCCTCTATAAGAGGCTCTAAAAACACATCTATTAGATATATGGGCCAGGGGTATCCGCACCGTCCGTATATGTGACCATCACCAGGTTGTCGGCCCAGTAGCCGCCAAGAAGGAGGCCCGCAAGGGTTGACACGGTTGACCAACGTGGAGATCAAGGCAAGCCAAGACAGGCGTATCTGGATGATAGCTAGGATCAATCTGTTGCACATATCGTGTAACAAACCAGGAATCCAATATGTTAGCCCGATCGCCCTCTCTGATCGCCCTCTCTGTAACCCTACCCCCTCAGCCTATATAAAGGAGGGTAGGGACCTTGTGTACTCGAGGATCCATCTTCCACCATTCTAATCTACTTCGTAGCTAGCACTACTACATGATTGACTTTTCACTATCGCCACTTTCACTGTCGTAGCGATAAAAGTGTCGGTGTGATACTTCCACCGTCGGTTGGACCGATAGGGAGGCCTCGTAAGGAAAGAAACCAGCAATTGAAAACCATCAATGTGGCGGTGGTAGTGGGGTTGAATTCCGCCATCATTTGGAACGCTGAGCCAACTGAGATACGCGTTATGGCCGCCGCACCTATATGACCGTTTGGTGAACCGGTGGTAGTAAATTCAGTGTGAGTTATTTCCCCATTTCCCAACTACCCACAACACAGTTGCATCACCATTACTTTCCTATGTAGTATGCCTCGTCTTCCCTGATGCTTATATTAACTACTCATCTCTGCTTTCCATCTTTAAGGTTGGCCTATTTAAGCCAGAGTTGGATGCGCTTCTTGGCAATCCACACACTCCTTCCTCCTTACGGAGTAGATATAGATAGATACAGACAAAGCTCTTGAGCCAACCAGCTATATTTTCTTCATCGCCATGGCGCTTGATCGGTGTTTCGAGTAAACACCAATGAGTAAATTTGTATTATTGTGTGTTAGGCCCGGATGGTGTGCTAAAAAGACACAAGGTTTATACTGGTTCGGGCAGAATGTCCCTACGTTCAGTTCGTGGTTGCTACTTGTGTTATTTGCACTGAAAGGTTCGTAATAGGGGGTACAAATGGGCGAGAGAGGGACATATCCCAAGTCTCTGATGAAAAGGTCGAACGGGTGCTAAGAGCTTGGATGCTGCTTAGCTATGTGGTGTGATGTGTGTTGAATCGATTTGTTCCTCCCTTAGTGGGGTTCCCTGCCTTCCCTTTTATAGACCAAGGGGAAGTAGGGATTACAGATGGGAGAAAGGAGAAAAACCAGAGGCCAAGGAAGTCATTCGAAGGTGCCGGTCTTCCTTTTCCTCTGAGCCAGCCCTGGTGACACAGCAGACGGTGCCAGGGATAGCTCCATGCTGAGCGTCTGTCCGTTGATGATGCCACGCTCTGGCTTGATCAGCAAGTGGTCACATCCCATCCTGCCATGGGGGGCGGCGCGATGGGCTGGGGTGTCGACCCGCAACCCTACGGGGAGCAGACGGTGTAGTGACTGCACGTTCGTCACTGTAGATGATGCGAGTCTCCTCTTGGACCGTAGCGGTTGTCGTGTGGTTCCGTCAAGATCCGTGTCCGAGGGCCAATGGTGGTGCCCACAACACTGTAAAACAAATGTCGGCGCCCACAACACTGTTCCGGCTCTGACATGCCTGGAAGGGCCTTAAAGCGCCCATCTTGTCATATCCTATCAGTACTTTCCTGCAGGCATCCAGGGTATGGTCCTCGGGGTATGGTGACTTGAGTGTCCCGCCTTATCTGAGTGTCGTGCCTTATGAAGGAGCAGCGTTTATGCGATGCGTGGCGAGGAGCCAGCCCCTTGGACGTCGGGCGAGAGCGAGCCAACCCCCTGACATCGGGCGAGTGGAGCTTGCCCCCCAAATGTCGAAGCGAGGCACGAGGCCAGCCCGGATGTCGGGCAAAGCGGAGTCGGCCCCCAGACGTCGGGCGAGGCGGAGCCAGCCCCTGGACGTCGAGCGAGGCGGGGTCTGCCCCCGGACATTAGGCAAGGCAGAGCCAGCCCCCGGACGTTAGGCGAGGCGGAGCCAGCCCCCAAACGTCGGGCGAGGCGGAGCCAGCCTTTTGGGGGTCGGGCGATGCGGAGCCAGACCCCGGGCGTCAGACGAGGTGGAGCCAACCCTCGGACGTCAGGCAAGGTGGAGTCTACCCCAGATGTTGGGTGAGGGGGAGTCTACCCCCGGACGTCGAGCGAGGTAGAATCTACCCCCAGACGTCGGGCGAGGCGGAGTCTGTCCCCAGACGTCGGGTGAGGCGGAGTCTGCCCTCGGACATCGGGCAAGGGAGAGCCAGCCTTTGGGGGTTGGATGGGACGGAGTTAACCCTCGGTCATTTGGACAAGAGGCGTAGTCGTGTTCTTGCCTATTCAGAAGCATCAACATTTGATGGTTATTAGCTCCTCCTCTTTGGGTACCCCTGTATTTGGTCCCCAACAACGCTCCTTCTCCAACTCCTCCGGCGGTAGCAGCGGCGTTGGGAGAAGGCCTTCAAGATTGGGTACTACCGGTATCTAGGCACAACAGGGGGCTACTCGATCTAGGTGCTAGTGGAAGTTTTGCGATTAAGGGGGTTCTCTTATTTGGGCAAGCCAAGGGGTACTCAATGCATGCACTTTGGTATCCCTGGTTTGCCTTGCGCATTTCTTGTCTCGATTCACCATCCTGGCGCTCTGGCGATCCTCCTTCCTCTAGAGTAGCAGCGACGATGGCGGTGCTTCTCTTCCATGCCCTCCTCATGACCATGAGACGTGAGCACCACCATATCCTAATCGACAAGGAAGTTACTACACAAGAAAGGTGGACAAAAATGGTTTACATCATTTTTCCTACCGCTAAACTTATATGTTGACAATTAGTCATCCTATGCAGGAATGCACATGCTCACGACCATGAGAGGTGGAGATGCTCCTCTTGCTCTCTCTCTCTCTCTCTCTCGATTGTGAGAGGTGCAGCAGGGAAGGTAAAGCATCTCACTGAGATGCTCCTCTTCTTGCTCTCTCTCTTGACCATGAGAGGTGTAGATGCTAGTCAAAGTTTTACGAGGTGCTGCCTCGTCCTTAGCTTGCACTGCCTGTCTCCAGACTCGACTATGGGATGTACCATTACTCGATAGGTCTTTGTTATTGTACACCCAGTAGTCTTCGATAGGTCTTTGTTATTGTACAACTGTGGAATGTAACTGAAGTTATGAATGAAGTTGCTTTGATGATTGTTACTATGTTGTTTATATATAGTTTTTTCCTTAAAAACAATTAATAACTGAATGGTGATGCTTGTTTCTCTATTTTTTAAGTGTCATAGTATTTGCCTTGGCTACACAGACATGAGATAAAGCACCTCACTGAGATGGTGCTGGGGTGAAAGTATTTGCCTTGGTTAATTTGCAAATTGGTTTGCTGTGTTTGCAAATTGTCATTATTGCAGCTCTCGTCACCGTTTCATATAGTGATTCAGCATTAGTGTTAGATCGCAAAGTGTAGGAAATCAAATGCTCCATGTCATCTTCCCTACTCCGTCACCCGCGACTCACGTGGGTGTCCATGGATGTCACGGACCTTGACTGTTGCCTTCCCCGCTAGTGTTTATTAGTTGAGATGACCTGAATAACTTGTATTAAGAAATTGGAAACATGTGCAAGGGGATCTGAACTGCATCATATGAGAAGGAAGGTAACTGTAACAAGTTTAGAAAGGAATCGTACTTGCGTATCATTGTATTAAGGAGGATAAAGAGTTTATCATACAAATCCCCATCATCCAGATATATACATATCAACATTGATCTACACAGAATCTACCACATTGATATGCAGAACCTATCACACTCATTGTGAATCCTACACTCCTTGCTATAGAACATAGCCACTCCTCCCAATCTTCCCATCCTATGTGGACGCCGCAGCCTCCACCTCCGCACTGATGTCCATCCTAGCGACGCACCGGCATGGCCAGAGGAGGCAGAGGACTAGACTCACCTGATGCCGACCACCTAGCCAAGTCCTGCAACACGAACATGGCCTATTGGAGGTGCCGTGTACGTATCACATTCTTCCACGTCACATTCGCCGCCGGGCCCACTTCATCACCTTCGACCTTCCTCAACCACCACTAGGCAATGTTGTCGTTGCCGGCACCCCTATTGGACATGTGGAGCACAAGGGAGAAAACAAATTTTGCAACATCATGGCCTACCGCGGCGGAGCGCTCAAGCATGTCAAGCTGCGGCATGAGAGCGCTATAGTCTTCCACGAAGACGGCGCGCATCCCAGCGTAGAAGCAGGCCTCCGGGTTGCCGTCGCTAGCAAGCCTAGCGATGAGCTTAGCGCGGTACTCATTGTCATAGAATCGGTTCCAGGTCCCACGTTGGATCCCATGCAGCAGCACCCGCCGCAGTGGTATGCTCTGTCCCACTATGACGTCGCCGCACACCCTATGCATCTACGAACTAGTTACCCATAGGATGCCAAGATTTTCCATGGGATCCGCTGCAGTCGCAGCGACACGGCTAGCAATCTCAATAGCCACATCCATCGGGAGCTTCTCCATGGGACGAGGACACGCGCGGTGGCTGCAAAAGACGGATCCTCGGGTCAAGGAGTGATGTCACGGCAGAGAGGAGCATTGGGGAGGGGGATCAGATCGTAGCATGGTGAGTTCCAAAAAACCTTCTTGGGATTTTATGATCGCTCCATTCTTGAAGATTTCGCGGCGCGGGGATGTCGAATGTCTCGAAGAAGTCAATCATCATCCTCCGTGTGAATCGCGTAAACTTGTATATGAAAATATGAAAAAAATTCAGAATGAAAGAATCTTTTATCTTACTATCTTACAATTACTAATTAGAGGCCCCAACGGTATAAACCGTGTATGTAAACCATGTGAACCCCCTAATTTTGCATGTAAATTACCCACCTCTACCATTACAAAAGATAATTCAAAGTCATCGATAAGAATAAAATAGGCTAGCGATTCGTCACTTTGTCTCCCCTAAGATCATGGCTAGCGCTAGAGGGGCTGAGCCGCGTGGTCGAGTCAATTTTCTCCGTCCAACTTCCAACACCGTTCCATCACCATTACTTCCACTGGGAGAAGCGTGCTCCACTAAGATCGTGTGAGACGTGGCCTCACCTTAACTCCTACTCTCGCTCAGTGCAATCGAAGGGAACTCCAATGGGCGCCTATCTCGCCCATCCTTCTATAAAAGTGGAGGCTAAGGCGGGGAAGCAAGTACACAATTCATTTTCTCTCAAACTCGTTACACTTACCTATCTTCTCATTCTATCTTCTTCGTTCTGTGCTCCACCTCGATACCCCATCTTTCACATCTCATCCAATGGCGGATCGGGGAACGAAGCGCCCAATGGAAGAGTCACCGGAGGTTGTCCTTGCTCGTCCTTGCTTTCGTGCGATGCTGTGATAGGACAGGGAGGGCAGCTTCGGTGGCACCGCCACCGGAGAGCCGATCCCCACTTCCGTCTATATCCAAGGATGAGGACGGGGGGGGGGATGATGTCCTCACATTGGTGGAGCAACTAGATGTGGCCATCTCTGCCTTCCGCGAGGAGAGCCGGAGGTAGACCGACTATGCCTCTCTATTGCCGCCACGAAGCGGGAAACAACCACGGTGGAGCTTGTCACCGTTGAGGCCTAGGCGCGCCTCGCTGGTAAGGCATTCGGCACGATATGATCTTGCTCTTTCACTACGTGCGACGTCGTGTCTTCAGTTGTTGTGTTTTCTTGTCTCCTTTTCATTTGTCTAGGAGCAGCTGATCACCGCGCAGGGCGAGGCGGCGGAGGCGATCCACCTTCACCAAGTAGCCAAGGACAACGCTCGTGTCTCCTCCTAGATGGCGGCTAAGAGAAAAAGGCGCTACCAGGACCTCCATGCGACAGCAGGCAACGCCGTCCATGTGCTTTTGCCTCCTGCACCTATGGGGATGACCCTGGCGGACCGCCTCTGCACCATGCCATCGCGGGTCATGGAGGTGGCCACGTACTGCATTCACCTAGGGGCCGCCGCCCAACTTCGGTTGGGTGAGGACCTAACCATGGTTGAGCCGAGGTTCCCAGGAGAGATGAGCTATCGGCAGCGCCAGAACCAGATCGGTGAGTTCTCCACCATGGGAATGGTGTCCTGGCCACGGTGGATGTAGAGGACATCATTCATAATGCTCCCCACGAGTAGTTCGATTGTAACATGCCTCTGCATTCTGAATATAAATGTTCATAATATTAGTAGTTATTACTTTGAGTTCATCTCTGTTTGCTGTGACTTGAATGTTCCATTTGTGTGCCTTAGAGTTCACAGAACATATGACATGTCTATCATTAGTAGGTGCCAACATCTCCCAATCATCACCGCCGGTAGCCTTCACCGCCGCTTTCGTCAATTTTTAAGCCCACGCGTGAGTCCTATGCGTCACTCCCGTGCGTATTTATAAAGTTTTGCAGAAATTTGCATTCCCGCGTCTGATATAGTTGCTTACAAAGGACGCTCCTCACCATATCTTTCTCCTCCTCAGTGTTGTTGTTCCTCATCACCAACCCTGCTCCCCAGTTTTGAACTACGCGACCACCCCTACTCAGCGATGTGCAAGCCACCAGTCACCACCGATAAGCTGGTGCTCCATGCTAGTATGCCTCCCCGACATGTAGACATCACAGATCCACCGGTGACCAGGATGATACTTATCATCGCCGTCACCACTCAAGCTCAATGTTGCAAGATCCAAAGGCAATGGTAATGCTTTTGCACTTCCCTTATGCATTGTTCTTGCATTTTTATTCCCTTCTTCAGTCATCTGAGTACGAATGAAGCTTCCATATGATTATTAACGAGCTCATGAACACATTTCCGCAGTCACTCCTCTGATTCAGGCGACAGTGCCACCGCTTCCATCGTCTGTCCCCACTCTACCAGATCCTCATCAAGATGGAGGAGGAGGCCCCCAACAAGAGGAAGGAAGTGGCCATCCTCATGGACCATGTCTTGGTCCTCATCCTCAGCCACCTCACTGCCCACTCCTTGTGTAGCTACAAGTGTGTCTGTCGCTCCTAGAATAGCCTCATCTCAGGATTCGAGTACCACAAGGAGCTGCCCTAGATTCTCATCGGATTCATCTACCACAGCTGGAAATGCAAACACAACTTCACCAGCATCAACGGTGAATACCCCTCCTTGTCCTTCTTGCCCTTCCCCATTTAGTATGTTGTGATCTCAGATTGCACCCAAGGCCTCATCCTCTTCTGGTACTCTGGGTTTCGCTATGTTGTCTGCAATCCGATGACTAAGAAATGGTTGCTACTGCCGAGTAGCAACCATTCTTGTGGTTCAACTCGCTTGGGGTTTGATCCGATTATCTCCTCGCACTTCCATGTGTTTGAATATGGGATCAACGATGATGACTCCTTAGGTGTCAATATCTACTCATCTAAAACTAGAGCATGGATCTTTAAAAAATCTGAATGGGGTGAGGGTATTGTAGTATCCACATATGGGAAAGGTGTGTTTGTTAATGGTTTTATGCACATGCTGGAGTTCACCTAGATAGTTGCTGTTGATATGGAGGGAAAGACATGGAGGAAAATTCATAGGCCAACTGGTGATGCAATCTACATCCATGAAGCTTAGGGTCAGTTGTGTTTATGTACTGCTTATACTTTGAATAGGTATGAGCTTTCAATCTAGATCCTTGAAGACTATGGTACTAGTAAATGGACATTGAAGTATAAGGTGACCACGCTGGAGCTATTTGGAAAGAAGAATATTGAAATTGGTACCGAGGTTTGTGATGCGGCCTACAGAGTGATTGCAGTTCATCCAGAATAGAATTTGATTTTTCTTGTTGGAGAGGACAAATCATTGCTTGCATATGACATGAACCACAGTAAAGTTCATGTCCTCCCTGCCCGAGTCATCGGCTATCCTAGAAGTACCTGAAAACTACTATGTATGAGCGGTGGACCTCACTATCTTTCTTATGTTCCCTTGTTCATTGAGTCATTAGCAGAGCAGTAAAGGTGCATATGCTGTATTTTATTGTAATTACGTCATGCCTTTGTTAAGGTAGGTAGTTGTTTTGATTCTATATATAGGCCAATTTGGGCTTCGTAACTAAAGAAATGGTGTGTTGAATATTATTAATTGTGCTGCTTTGTGCAGGTAGAGTCTGAGTGCTTTTGAACAATTTTCCTACATTGGCTAGGAGAAAGAAGAGGGATTCCATGGTGCATTGCCTACCAATTCGAAGGATGCACTAATTATATTCATTTTTGCCTAGCAAGCAGGAGTGCCACATAGGAGGAGCACAACTATGTCGTTTCATTATGTAAGCCTGAAGAGATCAATACCTTTAGTTTTCAATCAATGTATCGCTTGTGTTAGGACATCAATTGAGAAAAATATTATGGTAAGCGTCCATTGTTATTGTAAGAACATGGTTTATGGATGTAATGATTATATCTTTATGCTTTGTGTTCAGTAAGCTATTAAGGGTTGTTTATTGTTTTGTTATCACCACCGCCGTTGGTGGTGCAAACGTCCAACACTTTCGCTATACGTATTATGTGGCAGGGATAAAAGTGTATAATCGCTGAATCATTTAGTAATCCGACCCCGACTAAATGATCATAAAAGACGGACACTACAAGGTTTTTACCCTCATCCAACCACTTGTATTCGTAACACCATAAATTTAGTCACAATAAGAGGCCCTATTGCAACATGGACTACAATTGGTTGCGATACATGACACTTATTGCATCTAAATTATTGGGTTGTGTTAGTCCTAACCTACGTTGCGACAAGTAGGTGTTATGGCCACGATTAAACTGTGGTTGCAACTACATTTAAATATTGCAACAAATTAAGTTGTGTTGCGTTAACAATAATTTTGCGTTGCGATAACACATCGTTGTTGCCACCATTCAAACGATGGTTGCGAGTAGTTTTCAATATCACACGAAATAACTGTGTTGCCTTAGTATTGGCATGCGTTGCGAAAAGGTCGCGCTATATTGCATCGAAAAATGGTTTGTTGCATGGCATAAGGCTCTATTGCTACCGCCGATAACATATGTTGCAATATTGGAGTACATTTGACTGGTCTAGGAAAAAGGCCTAAGGCCACGCCACCACCATCCATGCCAGGGACAATGTATGCTAGCGCCACTCTCCTCATGCCCCACATCAACACACTGCTGCCCTCCAACACAACACCATACCATCAACCATCAACAAAGAATATCTGCTTGTGCTCATAAGAATTTTCCTAGTGTTGAAGTTTCATTCTCTAAAACACCTGACCAGGAAACTATTTAAACTCACGAATATTTGTTTGTGGTAACACAACACAATTTGGAAATTACAACCATATTTTTGCATATACCATACTGAAATGGAGACCAGAGGGGAGAATGAAAGCCGATTAAAATACTTCCCTGAGAAGAACTTGGCTTGTATCCCAATTATAACCTAACATGCCTCTTTTCTAATTAGCAAAGTCACACACGTCAATTTATGATGTCGACTCTAGGAACAATTGGAAATTTCTCAAAGCAGTGTGGAGGCAAAGTGACAAAGCACAAATTTAATTACTCGCTAATTAGCTAGCAAAAGCTTTAATGAGCATGCAAAATATTAAACCAAGAGGTAATAATGAGAAAAAAATACACACACACACACACTGGAATTAAATTAAATAATCTAAACACACTAGTTGACTAACCAGAAAAAGGAGTCGGCTAAACGATTAAGGACTAGCAAAGATATGTATCCAAACTGAATAACTGTAGCTAGTCCCTGAATCAAACATTGAACAACATAGATTAAATAAAGCTTACCAAAGTAGAAACAGTAAACTAGTGCTGATGCATACATTTAAGTCGTGATTGCCTAAAGGTCCATTACTGTATCACAAAAATAACATTGCCTAAAGATTGACTCTACACAGCAATACAAAATTCAGAACACTGACTAAAACTTAAAAAAACTAAAAGCTAGTGAATAAACAATGATTAAAAGCTGGTTGAGAGCAAGGAATTATCACCGAAGCACATCAATTTCCGTCCAGTGAACTGCTACTGGTAACCTAAAAACTTCAGAGAGAAACATTACCTGCAGTCCCGAACTGCTGATGGACAGCTGATGTTTCTGCAGAACGGCTGCTGCTGCTACAAAATTACGGAGCACTCAAAGGGCTACTTATAGTGTCCAATAGCGGTCTAGCTGATGGCAATAGTTGCTCTGAACTACAGGGAAGTATTAGAGCACCCAATCAACAGAGAAAGTAGGGATCCCGAGAAAGCACAGCACGCTGCAGCAGTCAATTGTCAGACTAGAGAGCAGAAGGGAATGCACCTCGACTTTGAAAGAAATTAGTCAAAATCATCCAAACTAAAACCGATTGACATAGAATTCGAATTGAACCTGCTTTATCCATGCAAATCAGGACCAATGTTCGGACAATAGATTAAATCATCCTCTGTTTATAAAATGCAGGGAAGCTTGGGTAGCTAGAAGAACAAGGGATTATGCCTGCATGCTGGTGCTGATGGTTCATCAAGATATGGATAAGTGAATGAAGATATAGTTCTTTTATTAGGGCAAACGTAGTTACTCTGTAGTCTGAGAGGATAGTTTTATTCTAGTGTGCTTATGTTTACTTTAACATTATGATGATTGTACTTTTTGGTTGAACAATTCATCAAAATTAATGAAAGTTTTATTTCATATACATGATGATGAAATTTATAATATTGTTATAATTATTTTGCATGAATAATATATTAACAAAATACTGCAACTGGCATGACCAAAAATCTCCTCATCGCAATAAATAGAAATGCAACAATTGTGATAAATAATATTCCAACGTAGGTTGAGCGATGCCATAAGACTTAGTTACCACAATGCGTCGTTGCAATACCACTCACGTGCAACAAACAATTTTCGTGGCAACTTAAGTTATTGCAATGAAACATTGTGCGTTGCAATTACGGATATAGCCACCAAATGATTTTCGTTGCAAAAGATTTTATTGCAATAGAACATAGTGTGTGGCAATTAGTTCTATTCCCACGAAGCAATGGTGTTGCAATATTGGCTCATTTTTGCAACACAATGTTTGGTGGCAATATAGTCTATTGCCACAACGTGTGTCGTGGCAACAATTACTAATGCAACGATGCTATTGGTTGCAATATCTATTATTGCGGCCATAACGTGCGCGGCATTTGTTTTTTATGCTCGTTGCGAAAGTCAGAGTATCGCAACACATCAAAATTGAGTCGCAATAACATATTGCAACATATATAAATGCCACGACTCACAACGAAACCAACTTCGAAGCATTTGTTACCTATTGCAACCAAAACACCCATATTGCAACCATTCTTAGGCGTGGCTTTAGGGTAAAATCCTTGTAGTGGGATCGTGGTGCAAGGTGACGGTGACCATGACCTTTGTACTGGTAGATGTTGATGGTCATTAAACTCCAAATCTAACCATCAGCTATTGCATAAATTCACATGAAATGAATCACAAAGTATAGTTATAGGGTTTGATTCTAACAAATTCCACGGGTTTTGGTGCTCTCACTTGTCTTGCAGGATATTTAATTTTTCACCGAATAAAACTATCTCAAATGATGAATTGGAGTGCACCTTTGCGAAGAGCTCGTCCAGACGATCCAAACGGATATATTATTTGCTATATTTGAAGCTCAAAGGAAATAGATATCAAATTTGCAAATTAAAAATGAGTGTTGACGTCATCGCTGACGCCAGCACCCCCGAGTCAACAGTGCCATGCAGCCAGCCGTATGCCGCCACGTGGCGGTCTGGTAACCACGCCGTGTCGATCACGTGGGAGCGCAGAAGGCCAGCGCAGCAAGGAACAAGCCAGGCTGCCCCCACGCAGGGGAGGCGAGCGACCGTCCTAGCGTCTCAGGCGCAGCCGCGTGGTGTTGCAGCTCCCCACGCAGGAACGCTCGCGTGGGAGACGCCGCTCGACTGGGCCAGGCAGGGCCCAGCTGTGCCCGCGAGAGGGAACAGGCGACCGGCTCAGCCAATCGGGCGACGATGCATGGGGCCGAGGCGTCCACGCCGCGGGCGTCTGCGCTGCGCACGCGAGCAGGAGCAGGAGCGGCTCGGCTCGGGAGGACAGGTGGCGCTTGGAGATTGGCCCCCGCGCCGGTTTTGCTGCAGGTGTGCATGCGGGGGTGGCTGCGCCGCCAGGGCCGCCCGGTCCAACTGGCCAGAAGGCCTATTTTCTCCCTAGAAACGCAGACATCGCATGATTCAATCGGTTCAGGTTCGGTTCGAGGCCCAAATGGCCGGTTTTTCTTTGGTTTTCTTCACAGGTCGGTTGGGAACTTTCTAGAAGCGATCTCTATGATCTCCACCGTCCTATTAAGGTCGGTTTGATCCGATGGCTGCCAAAGAATGTGACGCAGATTGATGACGTGGCAATTTCTTGCCCTCTACTCCACCTCGGCCTATATAAGGACGCCCATACCTCCTCCACGAGACACACATCTACGCACCCTACGCTCCATAACTTCATTATTTCATACATAAATTGTAGTAGTGTACCTCTAGATGATTCTCATCTAGTTGAATTATAGAAAATAGGGAGAGAGAGAGAGAGGAGAGGAGAGAGATCTAAGGAGAAGCTAGGATCTGTCGGATTCTTCTCGACTTTGTACCTCTATGGATCTAATTCATCTCTAAGTTATATCCAGGTTATTCTATTGGTATTTTTAAGTTCTCTAGTTAATTGAATTCAATCTTTACTATATTTTATTTAAGTTCTCGACTTTAATTGAATTCAATTTTTAAGTTCTCTAGTTAATTAAGTGCTCTAATTATAAATTGTAATTAGAGTAGTAAACCCTAGTGTAGACGTGGTGTCTAGGCTAGAGTCTATCTGAGTTTGCGCCCAATCTTACGGTTAGTTGTGCTGGCCCCAAAGGTGATAACTCTATTAGGCCATTGTAATCCATCACGTTAGGATTGATGTTTCGTAGAGCTTTTTGGTAGCCTTCCCCCGACTACCTTTTTCTCACCTCCTTCGAGAGTGAGAAAGGAACTGTTGCTCCAAAGTAAGTAAAGTATAGTAAGCCTGATCCTTAGTTATCTAGTATTAGCCATAGAAAATCCCTCTCTACCCACAAAAATACTTTAACCTATATTTATCTCTAGACGACCTTGATTCTTACTAGAACACTTTGCGTTCGTCATGGAAATCGATACTCTAGAATACTCCCAAGTAAAAGCTACATCGGTATCTGTGCGCTTGCGGATTTTTCTGTGTGCGTTAAAAAATACCAACATCGGATCATACTGTGAAGCGACGGTGGTGTTAACCTCTACACAGGTGTCTCGGCCGTCGAACCGACAGTGAACCCGCACCACTGACAGTCGGGTCAAAGTACAATGCGACGGTGCTAGTGACCACTACACAGGCGGTTGATGTGCCCACACGACGGTTTTGATAGCCTTGACATAGTCGGATCATTTTACAATGCGGCGGTGTTAGTGTACATCCATAGCCGAGTCGTGCTCCAATGCGACTGAAGTAAAGACCTAATCACGGACGGATCATAAGCCAATCGGTGGTGTTAGTGTACACTGCAGTTGGTCCTAGATGTCGACGGTGAAGGCTTTGACCATCATTGTCGACAGCGTACTACCGAGGCCAAAATTGGACTGCAATGTGGGTTATGACGCGGCTGTGAAAGGTGCGAGTGTAGTAGTGTAAGAGAAACAGACCCTATAATTGAGCATACGAATACAAGAGCAGTAGCATCATTGGAGTAGGGTTTAGCACGACACCGTGCCCCGAACCATTATAAATCCTTGTGTCCCACGTGCCACCATCCGATTTCATCTACGCGATCACATTGCTACGCATTGCCGGAGCTAAATCATCCGACAGTTGGCGCACCAGGTAGGGCCTTTCATGTACATATTTCTTTTTGTGTTTCGGATGGCTATTTTCCGCAGGACGGGTAAAGGTTTGATCAAGAGGCACCGAGAGAAGGATGACCACGGTGCCACCACCTTCACATGATCGAGGGACCGACGATGTAACAACCCCAAGATCCGTGTGCGCGCTTTGACACCACCATCCCTGATCAACTTTACCTCGCTCAAGCTCAAGAATGCGATCGAGGCAGGACCGCTTCAGCTGGCCTGTCATGTAAGTCGCTACGCTGAGTCTACTTTCTCTCAATTTTGTCAAGAGTACCTCCTCGACACTGCTCGCAAAATTTGGTGGGAGTCAAACCACCCAGATGATGTGGAACCATTGCCATTATTGGATGTTGTTTTGCCTAGATTCTTTAACAGGCTCAAGAGCACTGCTATGGCACATGCCTGGGAACTCTTCCCAGCTCTCGGGATCAACCCTAACAGGGCCGGGACACCCCGGATAACGAAGAGGAATCACAAATCTAACTGACTGAGCGTTAAGCGAAGTCAAAAACTAGGTCATCGGGCTAATCTTGGCTACGTCATGAATCTTCCATGTCAAAACCATGGATACCCGGTGATCCATCTCGCCAAAGATTATAAGTCTTATTGCAGGACAGCCACTACAGCAGCCCCCTAGTGAGACACCCCTGAGGGGGACAATCGACGACACAAGGGATACTCGAAGCCAACCCTCAAACGAGTAATGACTATTCTAACCCATGTTGGGACCTGATCGGATTCGGGACACCCACCTGCTGCTCAGGAAGCTTATGTCATGACACTCGCGACAATGGCCCGGCTACCTTGGTCAGAGCACCCGATCACTTTCGACGAAAGCGACCAACCTAAACACTCAGTTGATGTCAGCTTTTTTCCCCTAGTCATCAGCTCAGTTCTCGAGACTATCCATGCCACTAAGATCTTCATGGATGGAGGAAGTGATTCCAACCTCATATATTGGGATACTTTCAAAAGACCGAAGATCGGCACAGATAAACTATGCCCGCCAAGGGGCCCGATTACCAGAATTGTACTAGGGAGACAGGTGATGTCTCTCGGTGTTATCGATCTAAGGGTCATGTTTGGTGAAGCGACAAACTACCGCCAGGAGATATTGTCCTTTGAGGTGGTCGACTTCTAAGACACTTACCATGCCGTGCTTGGTATACCATGTTTTTTCAAGTTCATGGTCGTGTCCCACTACGCGTACATGAAGATGAAGATGCTAGGTCCTAATGGTATCATCACTATCTTTGGGGATCTTCAAAATGCTTATTAGTGCTATTTACTCGCCACCAAGAACATGGTCTAAAACTTTGATCCGACGCAACGCGAGCTAGACTACATCCTCATGCAAAGGTAGGACTCAGGGGCTCCGACACGAGCACCGCCGCATCTCGACTTTTCATCTCCACCCCCAAAGAAAAAAAGGCTATCACCAGCACAATTCACACCCTCGGGACCAGCCGTGGCACCTTCGTTCACGCCCGGAGAAGACTCAAGGAAGGTCCGATTGGAGAAAACTGATCCAAGTAAGACTACAAACATTGGAAGGAGCCTGAACCAGGCCCAACAGGAACTCGTCTTCTTGATTGACAATCGGGACATCTTTGCCTAGAAACCCACAGACATGCTGGGAATCCCGAGAGTAATAGTTGAGCATTCCTTGAGGATCCGGGCCGACACCAAGCCGATCAAGCAATGCTTGAGATGGTTTGATGACGAATGACGTAGGGCTATAGAACAAGAGATAGCTAAGCTCCTCAAGGCAAGCTTCATCAGGGAGGTTTTGCATCTAGACTGGCTCACAAATCCTATCCTGGTGCCCAAAAAGAACAACAAATGGATAATGTGTGTTGACTATACGAGCCTTAACAAGGCGTGTCCCAAGGATCCTTACCCCTTGCCCTGTATAGACTAGATCACTGACTCCACTGCAGGATCAGAGCTGCTTTGCTTCCTCGACGCTTACTCCGGCTATCACTAGATCCGGATGAAAGAATCTGACCAACTAGCTACTTCGTTCATCACCCTGATTGGAGCATACTGCTATGTCACCATGCCATTCGGACTGAAGAACCCAAGGGCTACCTACCAGCTGCTACATGAAGCGATGCCTACACAAACAGATCGGCAGAAACACCGAGGCTTACGTCGATGACATCGTCATCAAGTCATCAAAAGCTGGGGACCTTATTCAAGATCTTTCAGAGGCCTTCAATAACCTCTGAAAGTTTAAGATCAAGCTCAACCTAGAGAAATGTACCTTTGGGGTACCATCTGGCAAACTGCTCGGCTATATCATATCGGCATGTGGGATTGAGACCAATCCAATGAAGGTCAAGGCCATCCTCGATATGGGGCCTCCTTGAGCGTTAAGAGACAACCAGAAACTCATGGGATGTTTGGCTTCCTTAAGCCGGTTCATCTCTAGGTTGGGTGAGAGAGGACTCCCTCTCTACAAGCTCTTGCGCAAGACGCTAGACTAGCGAAGGACCTCATAAGCACAAAAAGCCTTCAATGATATCAAGGACTTCCTCACCAAACCCCTTGTTCTAGTGGCTCCTAACGAAGAAGATCCTATACTCCTATATGTCACACCTACCACTTAGGTGGTCAGCATGGCTATATTAGTCAAGAGGAAGGAAGAGGGCCATATACAAACCATTCAGTGACTGGTATATTTTCTCAGTCAAATACTGTCTGAGAGCAAGTCTCGCTACCCACACATCTAGAAGATACTCTATGGAGTGTACTTGGCAAATAAGAAGCTGGTTCACTACTTCGACTCGCACCTGATCACCGTGGTCACCTCCTTTCCATTGGGAGAGATCATCAACAATTGGGACGCGATCGGACGAATCGCCAAGTGGGCCTTGGAACTCATGGCATATGGCATCACATACGTGCCACGTACAGCCATAAAATCCCAAGCCCTGGTGGATTTCGTCGCTGAGTGGACAGAAGCACATGTCAACCCAACCGCGGTCGATCTAGAGTACTAGAACATGTACTTCGATGGCTCTTTGATGCTATAAGGAGCGGGAGTGGGAGTTGTCTTGGTCTCCCCCAGCAGGAACCGAATGAGGTATGTACTCCGTTTAAATTTCAAGGGTGCTACAACAACATAGCAGAGTATGAGGCACTGCTCCAAGGGCTACAGACAGTTGTCACCCTTGGGTCAGAAGACTAGTCGCCTTGGGTGACTCTAAGCTTGTCGTCGGGCAAGTAATGAAAGCCTCAGCGCGCCGCGACCAAAAAATGGAAGCTTACTGCGCTGAGGTCAGAAAACTTGAGGCAAAATTCGATGGACTTGAACTACGCCATATCCCTCGAAGGGATAATGAGGAGGCCGACAGCCTCGCCAGGATCGGCTCGACTCAAGACACGCCCCCAGGCAGTGTGTTCCTCGATGAGCTCACGAAATCATTGGCCTATTGGGAAGTTGAAACTCAGTCTCCTCCTGAGCCGAGCGTACTCACCATCCCGAAGGCCATGAGCTCTAACCCAGACTGGACAGAAGAGCTTATCGACTACCTATGATACGACATCCTCCCTATCAATAAGGATGAAGCCAATCGGGTACGTAGGAGAGCCAAATCCCACATTATGAGGGATGACGAAATCCATCATAAAAGCACGAGTGGAATCTTGCAATGATACATACCCACAGAAGATGGGATAAAACCCTTGCAAGGCATCCACTCGGGGGCTTGTGGCCAACACGCAGCGCCAAATACTTTGGTAGGTAAAGCCTTTCGACTAGGATTTTACTAGCCCACTGTGGTCAAAGATGTGGAACGGATTGTGAGGACCTGCGAGGGGTGTCAGTTCTTTGCCAAGCAGAAACATGTCCCCTCCTAAGAACTCCAAACAATCCTGATCACGCGACCCTTCGCCATTTGGGGACTCGACCTTGTCGAGAAACTCCGGGCCACTCCCGAGGGCTTTGATCACTTGTTTGTCATGATCGACAAGTTCACCAAGTGGATCAAGGCTAAGCCCATAGCCATGGCCAGCTCAGAAGCCACGGTCGAGTTCATCAAAGAAGTCATACATTGGTAAGGGGTCATGAATACAATCATCGTAGACAATGGCACCCAATTCACGGGAAGCACATTTGTCAACTTCTATGATGAACAGTAGATCAATATAAGATGGGCAGCGGTAGCTCATCCAAAGACCAACGGGTAGGTAGAGAGGGCAAACAGCTGCATGCTTCAGGGCCTTAAACCTCGAATCTTCAGGAAACCCAAGAAGTTCGAGGGCAGATGGATTCAGGAGCTCTAGCTAGTTCTGTGGGGCCTACGGACCACTCCTACCAGGCCGACGGGGTTCACCCCTTCTTCCTCATCTACGGCGCGGACACAGTACTACCCGAGGAGATCGGCTACGCCTCTCCTTGAATCCGCGCCTATGACAAGAACATAGCAGAGGAAGCCTTATAGTATTCCCTCAATAGGCTCGACGAGCATCATGGAACGGCGCTCGTCTCCTCCATGAAATACAAATAGCAGCTGCCTAAGTACCACAATAAGCATGTTTGGCCACTAAACTTCATGCAAGGCAACTTGGTCTTGCGTCGGGTCCAATTGACCAAGGGGAGAAATAAATTTTCACCCCCTAGGAAGGACCATTCATCGTGGCCGAAGTGTTGAAATTGAGAACATACAAGTTGTCAACCATGAAAGGTGAAGTCTTCACGAACGTCTGAAATGTCGACTTGTTGCGACAGTTCTACGCGTAAAGCAACCTTATACTAAGGAACAACCTACGGATGTTGCAACCACCAACCTGTTGGGAAGAAGTGGCAGACTACATCACCGAAATCAATCAGCAATCGGTACGTCCACGAGCTTAAACTAAGCATCCCGGCAGGTCACACAGGCTTACCAGGATAGTCGGGGCTACACGATCAAAAAGTTCTATAGTCGACCTGCTTTCGAATGTATTATGTAAGAGGCTCTGATCAAACACCGCAATACATCGGTGATTCGGGGGCTACAACTAATACTACACAAGTCATGAAGCAGCAACTCAAGAACACAGGATGCAAAAATCTTTATTACAAGGCCAATGTAATTTACACGTCATGAGAAGAGTGGATAACATCCTCTACTCTTTCAGACTCGGCAATGGTACCCACTGCACACTTAAACTCCACGGCCAAAGCATCGACATCGTTTGGCTTTTCCATTGGCGGAAATCCGAATGCCATGTCATGAAGGTCCTCACCGCTCTAGAGGAAGGCAGCCGCCAGTGCCAACGTGGCTCCATGTCGAACCACATGGTGAATCATTTCCGAAAACCACCTCAGTACATTGTTGAGGCGTTCTTCGACACTCACCCCCGCCAGCGAGAGCACATCAAGGACACCATCGCACGCCTCCAGAAGGGCAGCATGGAGGTCCCGGTACTGGCTCGCTTGAATCGCTGCGGCGGATGAATCTGCCGCAGCAGCATCATGGTCGCACTCTGCCTCCATCACCTGCTCAACCAGGATGGCATTGGCTCCACGCAGCCTCGCCACCTTGTCTTGTGTGACCACCAGCTGCTCCTAGGCAGCTAAAAGGCACAAGCAGAGCAACAACTCATCAAAATGAGATACCTCAAAAAGGGAGAACAGGGAACCTCACTAGGAACCTACCAAGAAGTTGCGCCTGAGCCTCAGCGCGAGACGCTTCGACGCTCCGACAACAGCCGCCTCTCGCTCTGACCTAGTTGTCGCCGTTCGCACGGTCTCCAGCTACACCTAGAGATGGCTTGCTTCATCATCAACCTCCGTAGCTGCTTGCGGAGCCATGGCCTCCACCGCTGTAGCGCCGCCCGACGAATCAGGAGGAGGAGGACTTGCACCATCAAGCACCGAAAGCCTGGAAGAAAACCCATTGAGAATAAGAACCCTTGGTTCACCCGATTCGGGTCGATCAAAGGACTTACCCAATGAAAGCGGGCCAGACGGGAGGATAACGCTCGACCGCCCGCCGCCTGGAGACCTCTGTCCTCGAGCTCCCTATGCTTTCCATCAAATCAGATCTAAGGGGACGAAGATGGGGGAAGTTGAAAAGTTAAAGAAAGGGAGGTAAGCTTAACAGTGCGCAGATGAGATTATGCCCATTTACGCCTCCCCCTTCTTTATATAAATAGGAACCGGAGCGCGGACGGAATCCCAACTGCACACACTTGCGCATGGGAAAATGAGCCACGAGCACCGACGCTCCAGCTTCCAGTAAATAAACTCACTCATGGGTCCCAGCAACCCAAACTCGACACACCATCACCCGAGCCGGTGCAGGAGAGTGATCTAACTCTTAGATCGTGTACACGGACCGGCTCACCCCTTCAGTAGGTGTAAGCGGTAGTGATTCATTCACTACCGACCCACCAGAGTCAGGGGGTATTTGGGAGGGTCACCAGCATGATCCTAAAACTCTGACACTCGATGTCACATAAATCTCCTAATACCCGAACGAGCTTGAAGTACCTTATTTCAGCGGATATGTGCCCCTTCATGGGAAATCAGAAAACTGATTAGCTTGTGGCTATAACCAAAGTACGAGCTCCTAGAATCTAGAAAAAGAGTTTTATGACATGCCCATGCTAGTCAGGCTTTGTCCCATCATCTCTATTCATTAGGACGCTGACGCTCACTCATTCTACCTGTTATCAGCTCGAAGAGTAACATACACAACTACCGATAGCTGCTCACGTGTTCGTTATTCGCCCACAGTGGTTCCCGACCTAGGATGCTGTTATATTGGCCTCAGGGCTCCAAGACAATAACCTCTCTTATTCTACTAATGAGGCTCATGAAAATTCGAGATCATGTTATTTAACGGGTCTCGAAGAAAAACGTGATGCCCTGAGTGTCTGATTAACAAATGACTTGCATCGGGTCACCTTAAAAACCAACTGGCATAGTGACGCACGAACGGCAGCGGTGCAATTGTCCTATCCTTACTATATATTCTTCGACTAGGACTTAATGATGTGCAACCACTAAGCATACGCCAGAATACATCGGGAACTGACTTCCCGAGTATAGCGGTGCTACCAACAAAACATGGCACCTACGGACGTCCTAGACGACACGCTTCCGGTTACTGGGTGCCACCACCCGAACATGGCATTGATAACGTCCTGAGGGCTACACCCAGGAAATCACGTTTCCCAATATAGGGTGTACCACCCGAGCCAGGCGCTCACAGCGGCCGGGGGGCTACGTTCCCTGATGCATGGTGTACCACCATCCTTCTTAGTACCCAAAGAAGGTTCTCGGCACCCGAGAAATGCTCTTGGTACCCGAGTAGCAACATACTGGCTCCTCAATACTTGGGAATATCGAGCTGCACTGCTCAAAACCTCTGATGGAAAAGCTCACTAGTACTTACAGTATGCAGAACTTACAAGGGGGTCTGCAACGTCCTGAGGACTAAAGCTACGAGCTAGCTTATCATTAAGTCCTAAGGGGCAACTATTAGATATATGGACTAGGGGTACCCGCATCGCCTGTATATGTGACCATCACCAGGCTATCGGCCCAGTAGCCGCCAAGAAGGAGGCCTGCAAGGGCTAACACAGTCGACCAACGTGGAGATCAAGGCAAGCCAAGAAAGGCGTATCTAGACGATAGCTAGGATCAATCTGTTGCGCATATTGTGTAAGAAACTAGGAATCCAATCTGTTAGCCCGATCACCCTCTCTGTAACCCTACCCCCTCTGCCTATATAAAGGAGGGTAGGGAACTCAGGCTCGGGGTCCATCTTCCACCATTCCAATCTACTTCGTAGCTAGGAGCAACAACCCCTGTAATTGAGCATACAAATATAAGAGCAGCAACACCACTGGAGTAGGGTTTAACGTGCCACCGCGCCGAACCAGTATAAATCCTTCTGTCTTGTGTGCCACCATCCGATTCCATCTACGCAATCACGTTACTTGGCATTGCCGGAGCTAAATCATCCGGCAACATCAAAGTCCTTCACAGGTGATTTAGGACCTCAAATAAGCAAAGCCATCATAAAGTTTGACTCCTCTATGCATTCCCAAGGAGGAAGTTGTATGGCACAACAAACACATGCCACATATTGTATTTTGTGTTCTTTTACAAAAAAGGACTGAACCCATCGGTAGCAAGGCCAAGTCTAAAATTTCTTACATCTTTTGCTGGATATTCAATGTCGAAGTCTTGCCATGTCTCACTGTCAGCTAGGTGGCTCATATCCTTCTCAATGGGCTACCGCTTTAACTTGTGCAATTGTGCTACTTCTAATGCTTCTTAGCTCACAAACATCCTCTTTAGCCTAGGTGCTAATGGAAAATTGTCGCAACACTTTATATGGTATCTTCTTTCTTTTTGCCTCTTTCCATCTTGAGAGGCCACAAACTGGGTGTTGGTATTTCTTATGCTTAGGTAGAATATTCTGCAAGCGTACAAAATATCATTGTATCATTTGAACCAGGAGTATTCCAGGGTATTGTATTTATTCTCAGGGAAGTAATGATTAAAGAAGATGACAGCTAACCATGATGTATCTACTAACTAGTTTACCGACTAAACCAAGTGGTGGTAAGTGATATACAATAAGGTAGTGTGACACACAGAAGATTCACTCTAGAAAGGTAAAGTGAAAGTGTAGCTAAGTGAGAGGACAACAAGCAAGGGAGTGTAAGAATCCTAAGTTACATCAAATCAAGCACAACTCTAGCAAGGGACTATAGTGATACATATAAACCAAGAAATAGTAAGGTTGGATGCAATAGCACTTTGGAGCATAGCCCACCCTAATTATCCTAAAGGATTTATTAGACTAGGAATGCAACGTGCCCTATGTTTTAATAATTAACTCTATCATGATGGAATACAGAGGATGCACATGGCCGTCATCACCTGCCACCTACCACAAACTATCCAGAGAGCTAGCCATAATCCATGGTAACTGATAGAGTAAGCACCAAACTTACATTATTTGATACTACCCTAATCTCACGTTAAGACTAGAGCACCCAGCTAGTGACGAAGAAACCATGCTATGAGAGCCAATTATACTAAACAAAGTAGTTATAAGTATCATCAAAGTATAACTAGAGATCAAGACTAGTACTTAAAGTAACAAGATGGAGGAGTCGTGGGGAGGAGCTCAGCATGTTTTGCTAGAGCACCAGCTAGTGATGAAGAACCCATGCTATGAGAGCCAATTAGCTAGGATGGAGGAGCCGTGGGGAGGAGCTCAGCATGCTCTGCTAGGCGGCTTCACCCATGGCGCGGTTGGTGGCGGGCAGCGTTCCGGTGGCGAGCGGGCTCTGGTGCGCGTAGGAGGCGGCACTGGCAGGTTCTCCAGTCGGAGCCTGCGGTGCAGGTGCAGGCAGGACCCGAGGGTGGCTGGCCTTGCCGAGGCGCGATGGCGGACAGCGAGCAGGAGCAGCTGAGTTCCAGCTGGGCTTAAGGACAAGGCGAGGGTGCGAGGGGCTTCAAGCGAGCGTGTGGCACTGGCCGCTGGGCGAGCGCAGCGCGTGGCAGCATGCAGTGCGGGCGTGGTGAGCGCTCCCTGCCCGCGGTAACCGCAGCAGAGGCTGCTAGGGTGAGGGACAGTGGCTCAGGCCATTTTGAAACTCCCATTTCGTCGTGTCTGGCTTGGAAACGAACCCAGATACTGTAACTAAGTTTTTACCGTACGTGAAGAGCTATGACGACTATTTATATGTCATGGCAAAACAGTGAACCGATGTGGAGATAAACTGTCCCAAAATTTGGAGTGTCAATGCATTTCAGCGAACAGTTGTCGTACACGTGAGTGGCCACCTTGAAACTCATTTTTTGGCACGTTTTTTACGGAACTAGCCCATGCTCCCTTAAGCAAATTCAGAGATTACATATCACTCTACAATTCAGGTTTAATATTCTACATCGTTTGATCAACGCTTTAAGAGATAAGAAGCCTCAAAGTTAGGTTCGTAAGGCTGTTATTTCAGACTTCGAAAAATGTCAAGTGTATGTTTCTTCGAATTTTGAGATTCAATTTAATTGATTTAAAAGCGATTTCATCCCAAAATATTAGCACCACAGTTAAGCTTATAACTTATACTACCTTTTTCATATAGGAGTAGTTGTTGTTTCTGTGCATTTGCTGTGCACGTCTTGATTCAAGATGGATAGATGCACACATACAGGACGGCATTGGAAGAGTACACGGTGGTAGTGACTAGTGAGGGAGGTGGGCAGGGCAGGGCCCACGGGTGATTGTTTGAAGGTGACCGGATCCAATCTGCATATAACATGGCAGTACAATACAACTAAAGAACATGAACCTATAAATACAGTCTTGCACATTTATACGAAATTATTAAGGTTGCAACATGTAAGGTACAATTGATGGTATTTTTTTGACAGGCCTGTGGGGATACATGTGCTTTACAATCTTGATTGATGGTCGGGCACGCATGGCGTGCAAGAGTTTCTAATATTATCAATCTTTATTATAAGTTCTCCTGTCGCTGCCGAGTTCATCCTGCAACCTGCATGCTAAGATGGGATGAGGAATTTTCAGACTTCATTCATCAATATTCAGAGTTTGTGCAGACTGCTTTATTTATCCAGAGTTGAGCTTGCTATGCAGGTAGGTAAAGAGAAAAATTCATGTGTCCCCTTAGGCCCTCACTACTTTTTATTCCCCCAGTTGCCTTTTCTTTTCTCCATGGTTTTCAGAAACCTAGCTAGTTAGAAGAAAAAAAATCACTCTGTCCGGATGTGCGCTCCTCCATTCTTTGTGTGCTGGAGGCGTGCTCTCAGCTCTGCTGGCAGGTGGCAGCTTGTTGCCCGGCCATGGAGACCGCATGGGCTGGGCCGGCCGCCGGAATGGCTGCTCACGCTCTTTGGCTTTGACATGATGACATCTCAGACAGGATAATGGGCTTATATATACGGAGAAGGCTAAACCTGCAATGACGCAGTTCCTCGCCGGCTGATCCTCCTCAGTCGCAAAAATGTAGAGGACTTGTGGCGGGAGGAGGACGGCGTAGTCGATTGGCAGATAGAGCATTCGCACCGGATCCATGGGCTTGGGCAGAACATTGTTGACTGGGGATGACAGGGCTGAGGAGGAGGCCGCCTGACGCCGTCGCCGTAGCGCTGGAGTTGAGCAGCATGTGGATGCCGGTGTGCAGCGCCGTCCCGCCGTAGCGCTGCAGCGACGGCTGCATGCGGGACCTCCTCCTGCTCAGGTGTCTGTGTCCGGTGATCGCGGGGACGTCAACGATGTTGTGGCCAAGTTAGTGGATGCGGTGGGTATGCTGTATCTGCCCGTCGGCTGCGGCGTTCTAATCCCGCCACAAGTCCTCCACAATTGCTATAGTGAGTGAAAATTTGAGGCCACTGATGTTGAGGAGGAAAGAAGAAATAGAGGAGGTAGTTGTCGTCGCCGGCCGACGTGTGATTTCATTCATGTATTCTGTTGTGTGTGTGCTGTGACTCTGTCTCTGTTGGGCCTCCCTGAGTGCTCACCGACCAATGTAGTCCTCCATGAATGAAATATAAGCAGCAAGATGTCTGACATTAGGAATTTTCAGACTTCAGACAATATTTACAGTTGGGAGAATTCAGGAAATAGCGCTAGTTTCTTTTGGCGTTCGGTAAAAAGCACTTGAAACTTGTGAATTCACAAAACAACATTGATTTAACCAAATAATTTATGAAACGACACTTCAGCTACCTTTTTTCCATTTTTTATGCCTGCTACCTTTTCCATTTTTCTTCACATAGAGATGGACCAAACTCTCTTGCTGTTTCTGTTAGTTGGACTAACCAGTCACACCCTTTGGAATCTGCTCCATTGGTGCTAATTCAGGTTTCTTTGAATGAATGACGCTAGCTGGAGAGTTCATTCATGGTATTGATTCTAGGACACAAATCCTATTTTATTTCTGAATCCATAACAGTCTACTGATTGACAGAGTTCAGTCCAAGCATCAAAAGCAAACCAAAACTTGTTTCCCTACCAGGAACCAAGATACCAAATTGAGAAAAAGAACACCAAAATCTTCTGGGTTCATTTTATTCTTCCTTGCTGGTTGCTGCCACTCCATGCATTCATTCACTCTGATTAGTTTATAGCGGAGAGGCGCTGAACAAGCATGTTGAATACATTGTCCCTGTCCAGCATGTTGATCCTGACGCACCGCGCGTCTCCTCCGAAATGCTCCCCGCCGCGAGCCACGATCTTGTGGCCGGCGAGCAACTTGGCGCAGTCCTCGACGCTTTCCTTCTCACATCGCAGCCACGCGAACGCTACAAACAAGCCAAATCCAAGAAGAATTCAGAGTTTCAGACATGCAGAGCACACCTTAGCTTGGTTGCAGGCATCGATCTGTTTGAATTATGCAGTGGCAAACTGACAACGGTTAGTTGTTAGTTTGTTACCAGGACAATCTGTCACGGTTTTCTTGGCGAAGTTGCAGTAGCCGGAGGTCTCCTCCGGTAGACTGAAGGCGCCGCCGGAGGCAACCACGGTGGCGCGCAGGGTGCGCCAGCGATCCTCCATGCGCCGCCGCGCGAAGTCGAAGAGGCGAGGCACGGTGATGCCGTCGGCGGCCGGCGGGACGGCCTCGTAGGCGTCGGAGACGACCCCGAGGATCTTGGTGGCGCGCATCTGCGACTCTTTGGACACGCCAATGGTGCTGCGGTCGACGAAGTAGACCATCTTCCTGGCCACGTCGCGGTCCTTCACCAGCGCCCACCTGAGGAGGAGCCATCGCCGTCGTTGTCACAAATGGTTCCGGGAATCGTGCGTCTTTTACGTTGCGTACGTACCCGAGCCTCGTGCCGGCGTGGCCGGTGATCTTGGACACGGTGAAGAGCATGATGTCGTGGGCGGCGCGCCCAGTGATGGGCGTGTACTGCGGCCAATAGTACACCAGGTCATGGATCGCCTTGGCGCCGGCGGAGTGCACGACGGCCTCGCGGATGGCACCGTCGGGATTGTTCGGCGAGCAGACCAGCTCGATGCATTCATCGCCGGTGAACGTGTTGGCATCGCCGGCCCATCGGTAGAAGCCCGAGAGCAGGAGGTCCGTCTGGGGCGGATACGACTGGCATAGATGGAGGACAAAAAAAAAAAAACTTTCGCATCGCATAACGATAGCATAGTACTAACACTCTGCGTGCGTTGTCTGATCTTACGGAGTAGTACGGCGCCGGCGAGACGACGGGGACGGGCCGGTCCCCGGGCGCCGGCGAGCTGAGCGCATACATGGCGGCCTGGTACAGCTGGGTGGCGCCGGTGCCGACCACGAGGTGGTACCCATCGACCACGGCGTTTCCGACGACGCGGTGGAGTCGGCGCACCTCGCGCTCCAGCTCTGGCTCGAGGAACCAGCAGAGCGCGGCGGCGTCGGAGTCGTAGCTCATCACCTGCCACCCGCGGATCACGGTGGCCCCGCGGCCCCCGACCTCCCTCCAGAACGCCTCGTACATCGTCGGGTCGCCACTGCAGGCCACGCAAGCCAAGCTTAAGTTCAGTTCTGTCCGTGATTCAGTTACCTTTTTGCTGCGACTCTGCGACGCGGCGCGGCGAGAAGATGAACATGAGTGGTGGGTGGGCACGCACAGCTCGAGGTTGAGGACGGCGTCCGGCGCGAGCGCGACGTCGCGGTCCAGCGCCTCCCCATCCTCGCCCTCCTCCACCCGCTGCGCCGCGACGCCGCCCACGCCCAACCACGCCGCACACCCACGCCGCAGCCGCCCTTCGACCTGGCCGCGGAGGAAGAACACGACGCAGGCGACGTTGCACGCCAGCGTCGCGCACACTGCGAGCCCGGCCAGCGCCCCCGCCCCCGCCCCCGCCCCCGCTCCGCTTCCGGCCATCGGCGCCTCCGACCTCGCAACGGGAGCCTTGGAAGGGAATGCGAGTACACGACACTGACGACAACGACGGCTGGCGAACAAGAGCCAAGAGCAGCAGGCGGCCCGCAGATTTAAAGCCACGGCCGGCGTTAACGACACGTTGGCCGCGCATCGCATGCGGCCGGTGGCGTGCGCGTGCGGCGCGCTGCCGCCGGCTGATGATGACGAGAGACGCGACGAGGTTTCTTCCGGGCAGCTAACTTTGGATGGGTCGATGCTGAACAAGCACAAGCACAAGGCCGGCATGGCTGTGCAGGAGCGGGGGCCTCGTGCTGTGTGGTCCTGGGAGTTGACGCTGACAAAGCTTTCAAATCCAAGTACCACCCATTTTGCAAAAGGGCCTTTGGGGCCGTGGTTGCAAGGTCAGCCCGTGGGCCTGGCTGCGCTCTCGGGGTGCAGTTCACGTGTTTGGTGCCCTTGGCCTATCCCTCAGCCCGTCTCCCCGTGGCCAAATCCCTCCTCTGCCTGGCTCCTTGGGTACGTTCGAATTGGACGTTTTTCTAGGGCTTGGCTGAACGCGGCTCATGACAGACGATTTAGGAGTGATTTCGGGAGGCGGCGAGTGGCTTGCTCGGGAACAGTGAAAGCTCCGCGCGCGCTCCCGCCTCTGCCGAATCCTTCGCCTATAAAGCCACCCCTCTTCCTATTGTGGCCTCCGTCTCCTCCGTTCCCTCTCCACTGCTACAATCCCGTGAGATACCGGCGGAGGTGGTGTGGTGGTGTCCGACGAGGCGGCGTTCTTCCCCGGTGGGCTTCCTCTCCGTTCCCCCACCGCAGATCTGCTGCGACTCGGTGCCGCACCTTCTTCTTCGCTAGGACTCTGGGAGGCGGTCGTCTTCTTCCTTCATCTTCCTCGGCGCGCTAGGTGGTGGCGCGGACTGGATCTGCTTCCTCTCCGTCAAGATCTGCTGCTTCTTCGTCGCCTCGTCATCAATGTTCTTTGTTTATTTGTTGCCATGGTTGATGATTGAAAGGACCTTGATGTCGCCTAGAGAGGGGATGAATAGGCCTGTTTAAAACAAACTCGCAGCGGAAGTTAAATTCTAGGTACGGCACTGCTGCTCCCAAGGTGCAGCACTACCGCACTACGGCATTGCCTCACAAAAGTGCGGCACTGCCACACCTGTAGACAAGCTCGAACTATAATTCAAAAACTGTTGTTGGGTATCGATATTAGGGATACCCAAAGCAACGCTGACTTCCCCGGATGGCTCGAGACGTATTCAAAGGTCTCGTCCGACCCCTTAGGTGCGGGCTCCGTCTCGTCCGACCTGAAGGCCACGGGCTCCATCTCGCCCGACCCCTTGGGTGCGGGCTCTGTCTCGCCCGACCCCAAGGACGCGGGCTCCGCCTCGCTCGACCCCAAGGACGCGGATTCCATCTTGCCCGACCCCTTGGGTGCGGGCTCCGTCTCGCCCGACCTCAAGGCCGCGGGCTCCATCTTGCCCGACCCCAAGGACGCGGGCTCTGTCTCGCCCGACCCCTTGGGCGCTGGCTCCACCTCTCCCAAGGTCACGGGCTCCATCTCGCCCGACCTCGAGGACGCAGGTTCCGTCTCATCCGATGAGGACCCATACCACAGCCAACCACTCCAAGTCCAACCGTATGGGCCTGGGTCAAAACTCTGACGCCAGGGAAGAGGCTGGCACGCCTCGATGTAACCTGTGGCCATGACGGGCCATACCTGGGGATTCACATCAAGAACAATGTCGGACGTGTCGGTGCTATTCAGCCTAATCCTCGTACAGACGCTGACAGGCACGTCGGTTCACCACGACGTCCGCCGGGACGGAGTGGAACGTCATGACCGGCAGATGACACCTGCGCATGGCGCCAATGACAAATAGGGTCGCGACATGGAGCCATCCCTGTTGATATCTACAGGATCAGTGGGTCCCGCGTGAAGGAGAAGAAGGACCCGACAACCCTAGAAGCCTTCTTCTCTCTCTCATTCTTCTCCTTTTCCTCCTCTGTAACCCGCGCTTTCTCTTTGCCTATAAAAGGGGAAGCAGGGCGCCCCACACTGGGATAAGAGAACACAAGAGCACGACACGAGCACATGGCTGAGCGACAAGCGAGCTCTCAGCGCCTGTTCACTTCTTCCAGCAGAGACCTAGGATCCTCTCCCTCTCTTGCCTGTTTGTAGCCCTACTGCAAACCAAGTGCCGGAAACACGAACAGCAGCGAACTGGATGTAGGGACATTTTGCCCGAACCAGTATAAACCCTTGTGTCCACCGAGCACACCATCCGAGCCAGACGCGTAAATATAAATTTACTCATTGGTGGTCCAAAAACACCGATAATTGGCATGCCAGGTAGGGGCTTTTTGCATGTCTCGACGTCCACATCAGGCTTCGGATGGCTAGTCACGGTGTCAGCTGGGTCCTAGGCGCGCACGTGCGCTTCGAGAACCTGGACTTCATCATTACGATGGAGGGAGAGTTGGCGCAGGTTCCCACCGCCGTCCAAACTCTCCACTCCACCGGCCTCGATGCGATCGCCGAGGCGCTTGAGGAGCTGCAGTTGCACGCACTGGAGGCCCACGCCCCCGAGAGCGACTAGCTCCTTGGCTTCGATTATGGGAGGCTAGAGCGCTAGCAAGATGCCTTCCTAGGACTCTGACCATCCTGGGAGGACCTCCACCGCCTCACCTTCACGTTTGCCAACGTCATGATGCAGCTTGCTAGAGGAGATCCGCTCTCCCTAGAATACCTCATCCACAGCACCCCGACAGCGCTCCCATTCGGTCAGCGCAACGCTGCAGAGACCGTTGGCCACCTTGTGGTGCAGCGCACGCCCCCATCCCCTATGAATGATGAGTTCGTGGGAATGACCAAATATATTGTGGAATCTTTCCACGACCTTCTCACGGGAGAATCGGAGTCGCCCTTCTGACTCTGACTCCAGCAGGGGGAGCCATCACCTCTCACGAGAATGCTTCATGGCAAGTACCCCCGAGGAACACATCGAAAGCATCCGCAAGGGAGGGGCTACCCCAACGGATGACCTCGACGACGAGGTCTAGGGGATGCAAGGGCCCCACCTTGCCTGCGGGTAGAGCAACTGAGGGCGTGGCACCAAGAGCTCAAAGAAGCATGACTCCAGGTTGAGCAGGAACGAGCGGAGCTCGAGCGAGAGATCAAGCGCCACGGAGACGGTGGGCGTGCGAGAGCCATGGCCTACGACATGAACCGGAGGATCATCAAGGACGACAAATCCCTCCCACACTTCACCCGGGCAAGCCAGAACATCACTGCTGCGGTGGCCTTGCTCCGAGGGCTTCCAGGGCCCACGATGCTTCCAGGCTGAGAGCTCGCTTGAAAGCTCTAGTTTGGTTTTGGATAATTGATGAAACCCTAAGTGCTAACCTAGTTTGTCAAAGTGATTTTGAGATAGGTAGCACTACTCTAAGTGATGAAGCAATGGCGAAGGTCATGACAATGGTGATGGCATGGTGATGATCAAATGCTTGAACTTGGAAAAGAAGAAAGAGAAAAAACAAAAGGCTCAAGGCAAAGGTATAAATAGTAGGAGCCATTTTGTTTCGGTGATCAAGACACTTAGCGAGTGTGATCACATTTAGGTTAGATAGCCGTACTATTAAGAGGGGTGAAACTCGTATTGAAATGCGGTTATCAAAATGCCACTAGATGCTCTAACTCATTGCATATGCATTTAGGATCTAGTGGAGTGCTAACACCCTTGAAAATGTTTGTGAAAATAAGCTAACACATGTGCACAAGGTGATTCACTTGGTGGTTAGCACATTTGAGCAAGGGTAGGAAACTTCACCGGCGGAGTAGTCCAACGGTGCCACCGGCGCCCTAGACAGAAAAGACGAAGGTCACTGTAAGTGACCGGACGCTGGTCTTGGTTGGACCGGCGCGTCTGGTCAGTAGCAGCAGAGGGCGCGCGTCTTGGTCTTCGACCGGATGCTGGCGCTAAAAGTGACCGAACGCTGGTAGGGTGCGTCCGGTCAGTGCTGACGTACGCTGACATGGGACGCACAGAGGAGACATTGAGTGACCGGACGCTGGGTGAGTCCGATCGGGCATGGCCGGACGCGTCCGATCGTGAAATCTCATGTTTGGAACCTTACTGGAAACGACCGGACGGTGGGGTCCAGCGTCCGGTCACTTTCTAACTGACGTGTCCGGTCATCAATTGACTGTTGAAATCGGGCGATCGGCGTTTGAAGCCGATGACACGTGGCGCACATCGCTTGACCGGACGCTGAGGTCTAGCGTCCAGTCGGCCTGTGTTCAGTGCAGTGAGGAGTCCAACGGCTCTATTTTGTGGGGGCTTCTATTTAAGCCCCATGGCTGGCTCAAGCTCACTCTCTTAGCCATTTGCATTGACATAGCAACCTTGTGAGCTTAGCCAAAGCCCTCCCACTCATCTCCATCATTGTTTCATCATCATTGTGAGATTCGGAGAGAAACCAAGTGCATTGCTTGAGTGATTGCATCTAGAGGCACTTGGTGTTCGTGTTTTGCTATGAGATTTGCTTGTTGCTCTTGGTGGTTGCCACCACCTAGATGGCTTGGTGCAGCGGTGGAGGATTGGCACGAGTTGGTGATTGTTCATGGCCATTTCCGGTGATTGTGAGGGGTCTTGTGCCTTCCCCGGCGGAGCGCCGAAAGGTAACTCTAGTGGATTGCTCGTGTCATTGAGTTACCTCACTTGTGGGTAGGTTCTTGCGGTGTCCAATCGTGTGGACGAGGTTTGTGCAACACCTCTTAGCCGTCGAACCACCAAGTGTTGGTCGACACAATGGGGACGTAGCGTGTTGGCAAGCACGTGAACCTAAGGAGAAAATCGGTTGTCTCTTGCCATTTGGCATTCTCTCGGTGATTGATTTCATATTCATCTTGTGATTGGTTCATCCCTCTACACGGCGGTATAATCACCCTACTCACTCTTTTATATCCTTGTAAACTAGTTGTGGTAAGCTCTTCAGTGTAATTAGAATTGAGAGCTTGATTTGTTATTTAAGTTCATCTAGTGGTGCTCTTTAGTGTAGCAAGATTGAGAGCTCTTAGTGAGTAGTATCATAGCAAGTTGTGTGTCTAGTAATCATTGCAACTAGAATTGTTGGATAGGTGGCTTGCAACCCTCATAGAGCTAGAGCAAGTTTGCATTTTGCTATTTGTCTTACTAATCAAATTGCTCTAGTTGATTTGTAGAATTTTAAATAGGCTATTCACCCCCCTCTATCCATATTAGGACCTTTCATCACTGTCCTAACGATGTGAGCTTGACGCCAGCCAGCGCGTGCCCTCAGAGCGACCCGATAGGGACATGTCAGTCCACCAGGCGTAGTGAGGCGGCAGGCCATGCGCCACAGTCCTGGTGCTTGTGCGTCTCGGCCTCCACCATGACGCGTGCGACACCCTAGATGGCCGTAGACGTGCCCATGGTGATGAGAGGGAGGAGGCTAGCCATGGCTACCACCTTCATCATGGTGGATGCTACAACAGCGGTGAGGACCGAAGCCCGAGCCCTAACTTGCTGAGACCTCAAGCCTTTGGCCGACACATCCTCAGCGTCGTCTTCCCACCGTGGTACCAATCGCCAACCAACATCTTGAAATACTTCGGGGAAACAAACCCTGGACTATGGCTCAAGGATTATCGGCTTGCTTGCCAAGCCAGTGGAGCGGATAGTAACAATTTCATTATCCGCAACCTTCCATTGTTCCTGGCCGATTCGGCGCGAACGTGGTTGGAACACCTTCCGCCCAACCAAATCCAAAGTTGGGCGGACGTAAAAGAAATCTTCGTAGGAAACTTCCAGGGCACATACATGCATCCTAGAAACCCATGGGATCTCAAAAACTATCGACAGAAGTCCAGGGGAACTCTTCATAGGTACATCCAGTGCTTCTCCCGGTAGTGCAACAACCTGCCCGACGTTGCTGACGCCGACATCATAGGAGCTTTCCTATCCGGGACCACCTGCGAGTCCTTGGTTCACAAGCTAGGACGTAAGGGCTCATGAACCACCAAGGAGCTCCTCAACATCACCACCAGCCATGCCTCGGGCAAGGAGGCGGTCGGGGCGATTTTTGACCACCCTAAGGGCAAGGCAAAGCGGGATGAAGACGCCGACAAAGGCACCTCCAACCGCCCCAACAAGTAGAAGAACAAGCAGCAGCACAAGGGCTCACTCGTGGCCACTGTCGACCGCAAGGAGGGTCAGAAGCCCACCGAAGGTACCCCAAACTACTTCGAGAAGCTGCTCGAAGGGCCATGCCCGAACCATGCTTTCCCCGTCAAACACCTATACAAGGACTGCGTCCTCATGTAGCAGTTCTTGTCTGGAGGCTCCACCAAGGGGGAGCATAGGAAGGAGCCCAAGTTGGCCACAGACGACGCCAAGGGGAAGGATGGTGGATTTTCGACGCTGGATGGCTGCCTCATGATCTTCGGAGGGTCAGCGGACTATGACTCCAAGCATCGCTAGAAGCTTGCGCACGCAACGTCTATACAGCCGAGCTAGCCACGCCTTCCTTCCTCCGATGGTCGGAGTCCACCATAACCTTTGATCGGACTGACACCCGGAAAGCGTCCCATAGCCGAGAAGATATCCTCTCATGGTTGACCCGATATTGGTATGAAGTGGCTCACCAAGGTGCTGATGGATAGAGGCAGCGGCCTCAACATCATGTACGCTGAAACGCTCAATGCCATGGGCATTGACCGATCGCGCATCCAGCCGACCGGGGCGCCTTTCCACGGCATCATACCTAGAAAGCAGGCCGTGTCACTTGGGCAGATCGATCTGCTCGTCACCTTCAAGAATTTGACCAATTATAGGACAAAGACCCTTACCTTCAAGGTGGTCGGGTTCCATGAGACCTACCATGCCATCTTGGGACGTCCATGCTATGCGAAGTTCATGGTCGTCCCTAACTATACCTATCTGAAGTTGAAGATACCGGGTCCATGCAGGGTCATCACCATGAGCACCTCCTTCCAACATGCCTAAGAGTGCGAGGTCGAGCGTTGTGAACACGCCACGGCAATTGTCGCCTCCAAAGAGCTTGCAGCCATCAAGGAGGAGGTCATCGAAGAAGCATCCGACCCCAAGCGGTCAGCCACGTCTTTTGAGCCTTTAGAGGACACCAAGGAGGTCCTCAAAGACCCCAGCAGCTCCAAGGGCAAAGTGGTGCGCATTGGCACCACGCTTTCCTCCAAATAGGAAAGCGCGCTCGCCGACTTCCTCTGCGCCAATAGAGACATCTTTGTGTGGAGACTCTTGGACATGCTAAGCATTCCGAGAGAAGTCACCGAGCATGCCTTGAAGATCAGGCCAGGCTCCAAGCTGGTGAAGCAGCGCCTACATCGCTTCAATGAGGAGAAACGTAGGGCCATCGACAAGGAGATTGCGAAGCTTTTGGCGGCCGGGTTCATCAAGGAAGTATACCACCCCAAGTAGTTAGCCAGTTCTGTTCTTGTACAAAAAGGAGTGGGAAATGAAGAATGTGTGTTGACTACATGGGTCTCAATAAAGCGTGTCCAAAGGATCCGTTTCCTTTGCCACGCATAGATCAAGTAGTCGACTCGACCTCAGGATGTGAAACCCTTTGCTTCCTTGATGCATACTCTGGGTACCATAAAATTGCGATGAAAGAGTCTGACTAGCTTGCGACATCTTTCATCACCCCATTCGGATCGTTCTGCTATATCACAATGTCGTTTGGCCTAAAGAACGCGGGGGCTGTGTACCAATGCTGCATGCTCATGTGTTTCGGGGATCCCATCGGGTAGACAATTGAGGCCTACGTGGATGACATCGTGGTCAAGTCCAAATGGGCTGAATAGGTCATAGCTGACCTAGAGCATACATTCATGAAACTCCGAGCAAACGGCATCAAACTCAACCCCGAGAAGTGCATTTTTGGGGTCCCAAGGGGTATGCTACTGGGTTTTATCGTCTCCGGGTGTGGCATCAAAGCCAACCCGGAGAAGATCTTGGCCATCACAAGGATGGACCCAGTTCGGAACATAAAGGGGGTACAACGAGTTACAAGGTGCCTCGCTGCGCTCAACCGCTTTATCTCGTGCCTCGATGAACGAGGTCTCCCCCTCTATCGGCTTCTAAAGAAGGCCGGCCATTTTGAATGGACACTCGAGGCCTAGTAGGCACTTGACATGGTCAAGTAGCTCCTGACAAAGGCCCCGATCTTGATCCCCACAACTGACGGGGAACTATTTCTGCTCTACATTGTGGCCACCACACAAGTGGTGAGCGCCGCCCTGGTGGTAGAGCGAGAAGAAGAGGGACACACCCTCAAAGTGTAGCGTCTCGTGTACTTCATTAGCGAGCTCTTGTCCGATTCCAAGACTCGCTATCCCCAAATCTAGAAACTCCTGTATGCTGTCCTTCTCGCCAAAAGAAAGTTGCATCACTACTTTGAGTCACATCCAGTGGCGGTCATGATGTTCTTCCCTCTCGGTGAGGTCGTCCAAAACCGGGATGCCACAGGAAGAATTGTGAAGTGGGCACTCCAGCTGATGAGTCAAGGCATTTCATATGCCCCTCGGTCGGCCATTAAGTCCCAAGTGCTGGCTGATTTCGTTGTAGAGTGGACCGAGATCCAAATGCTGCTAGCAGTCGTCGACTAAGAGTATTAGACGATGTACTTCGATGGATCGTTGATGAAGAAGGCGCTGGCGTGGGGCTGGTCTTTGTTTCTCCCCTCGGGGTACGTATGAGGTACATGGTTCGCATCCATTTCTCCTCCTCCAATAGTGTGGCCGAGTATGAGGCACTCATCAACGGCCTACGCATTGCCATCGAGTTGGGTATCCGACGGCTTGACATCCGAGGCGACTCCTAGCTGGTCATCGACCAAGTCATGAAGGAATCAAGCTTCCACAATGCCAAAATGGCTGCGTATTGCCGAGAAGTCCGCCAGCTAGAGGATAAGTTTGACGGTCTTAAGCTCAATCACATCCCAAGGCGTCTTAACGAGGAGGCCGACATGCTGGCAAAAATGGCATCCGGCCAAAAGCCAGTGCCGACAGGCGTCTTCGCCAATTATTAGTACAAGCCCTCAGTCCGCTACGAGGAGCCAAAACAGACCGATGATGGGCCGCCTGCCCTGGGCTCGGGGGCTAGCCAGCCGGTGGCTCCATCTGACCCCGAAGTGATGGAGCTTGATAAGGATCCAGCGACAGAGCCCAACCCTCTAGCTGACTGAAGGATGCCTTACCTCAACTACTTCCTCTATGAGGCACTACCGACAGACAAAACGGAGGCTCAGTGGCTCACACATCGCGCCAAGTCCTTTGTCGTTATTGAGGGCGAGCTATATAGGTGAAGCCACACCAGGATCCTACAACGCTGCATCCCCATCGAACAAGAGAAGCAGTTGCTGAGTGATATCCACAGTGGGGTCTGCGGGCACCATACCACACCTAGGACCCTGGTTGAAAACGTGTTCCGACAAGGCTTCTACGGGCCAACCATAGTAGCCAACGCTGAACAGATTGTGCGCACCGGTGAAGGGTGTCAATACTACGCTCGGTAGACCCACCTGCCGGCCCAAGCACTCCAATCGATCCTGTTTACACCAGAATTTGGGAAGAAGAATCGCAGGGACTCAAAGGCCCTCAAGATCATGTCATCAAGGAATCAATTGCGAGCAGGTCGGTATCAGCTGATTCGGATACAACACTAGAATCGGCTTTCTTCAGATAGCGCTAGCATATAACGGCAAAGGCTACGATCGGCGCTGGGACAAGGCATGTTGGACTTTACAAAAAGGGAAAGATTAGAGTCCAAGTTATCTTAAATTAGGAATGTTTTCTCTTAGGCCAAGAAATTGTAATGAGTCGTGCTTGAGTAGGATTCATGTGTAGGTTCTGGGTATAAATATTGGACCCCGGCTATTGTAAAAGACGCACAATCAATCCAATACAAGTTACTTATTTTTTTCGGCTCCGGCCACCCCTTAGGAGTAGGAGTAGAGTAGATCTCGGCAAGTTCTTCAGCAAGTACGGCTGCATCAATTCGGTCGACCTCCACTGCTTGTCTATAAGTACCGTCATGGCTTATACTTCTGTTCGTACGGCTGCATCGATCCGGTCAACCTCCACTGTGACTCTGGTATAAGCTAGTTATTGACTCTTGTCTAGTTCAAGTAAGGCTGCATCGATTTAGTCGACCTCCACTGCTCGAACTAGATTAAGGTCAAGTTATCGGCTCTATCTAAGGGTGGTGCTCCTTCGGATAGATTCATTAAGTTACCGATATTGCTTATTGCTTCCATTATTTATTTAATTACAGTAATATCACTTCGCCCGATTGGGATTGATCGAGATCGGCCTTATATCTTGTCTAACCCATCGTTTGTTAATCTAAATTTGATCTAATCTACACTTTAAACAGTGAGTTATGTTTTATCGGCTGTTCTATGTCAATCTTAATTGTGCATAGTGTGCGGTTAAGGCATGTCTGATCTTGAGTAGATCTATTGGCTAGCGAAAACCATTCCATGGCCCGTTATCACGGCCTGTGTGATTCTGCCTCACACCCTACTGTTAGCACCGTGGAGTGGGGATCGTTATTCGGTAGATCTGTTCCTAAGAGGGCATGACCTTAACTGTGCGCTATGCCTGAATCGGCTGTTTTAGCCAATATCGAGTGCTTTCACAAACAGTTCACGTCACAAGACCGTTGAAGTAGAGATAGGTTGAAAGATGTGTTAGCCCCATGGTCTTATTATTGTATTATGGCCTGCATGATTCTGTCTCATGCCCCACTGATATTAGTAATAAGTTAGGGTTGTCGAATTTATTGCTGTTTCTATGGCCTGCATGATTCTGCCTCATGCCCCACTGGTCATAGCGATAGATGAGATCTAATATGTTCATTAGATTCATCTCTATTAAATGGTTAAATGATGATGAGTTGTTTCTTTTATATAAAAGGGATTCGGTTGCTTGCAGTCATTGGCTTAGCATAAACTAATCATTGTTGACATCCTTTTGCCATTGACTAATGTTTGTCTAAATAACGACATTTATCCTGAGTGATAACCAATTTACCTTCCATAATTCCATGAGCTTCAATTGATTTATTCTTATGAATATGCTGGAATCGACTCTTTAGTCGATCTCCTTCCATATTGGCTCTTAGAGCCGCACATTCGGGACTATCTGGCAACACCGGCATGTTTCGCCTTAAATTATTGATTAGCTTTCTCTCCTTCTCAATTGCAGGGTCAAATTGACTGGCACGTCTTGGGAGGAGTGCGCAGGATCGACCATCCCTGCGCTGAAGCTAGGTGGATCTATAGCTCCATCGAGCGGACCCTTCCGGCTTGCTCGTGTGCCCTCGACACGGGACGAAATTTTGTGCCGACACACGTTTCTAGCACGCCCAGTGGGACCCCACAATCGTCATGGCGGTTCACAACAACAACGACATCCTTATGGTACATTATGAAGATCTACCTGATGGAGATAAAGATGTCATCGGTAAAGCTATAGAAGAATTTCAGAACAAGTGTTTGTTATCCTACACCAAAACGCATGACAACATAACTGTTCAGAAATATCCACTACCAAGAGTTCTATTACACGGGCAGACAGATACAGTTGAAGCTGAAGACAGGCGTTTCTTTACGGAAGTTGTAAACAAATCTGTCCGTGATGCCATATCAAGCCATAATGAAGCTTTCTTGGACACATTCCACAATGCCATGAAAGAGGCGATTCATGAGTTTCTAGTTGGTCAAGTCAGGCCAGCTTATTACAACATTCCACATCCATCGACCTAAGGGACTAATCAAGTCGGTACCAGCCATCAAGAAGCAGCACCAGCTGGTAATAATGATGTCCAGGCAGTTCAGGGTTCATCTAAACAAGCTCAAGGTACTACTACGAATCTGACGCAGTATAATCATGGACTGTCAGTGCAGCTTGTGCAATAGCCGGTGGGGCATGGTCAGAATGAGGTGATTAATTTTGGCACATTAGGCCACATTCTGTTGTCGGCTCTAAAAATAGCACCATCCATTCAAAGGATCCATAGAGATATAGATCCTCATGTCAACAATCAAAGTCTTCAAACAGCAAACCAGCAAAGGACCCAGCAGATAGAGATTTTATAAGGGTATCATTATGGCACAGATTGTAACACCCTTCACATGATTCCGATTCTAGGGTATCAAGGCACACGAGATTTCAATCCACAGATGGGTCAGTAGGTGTAGGGAAATCCAAATTCACATGCTGACGAGTTGTTGCTAAAGGTGACCAAGGTGATGAAGAATCAGTTCGGTCTAAAGCCAAAAGGGCTAACCTATTCGTACAAACGCACATATCCAGAATGGTATGATTTGGTCGCCCTTCCTGTAAAATACAGGCTTCCAGAGTTTACTAAGTTCACTAGCCAAGATAGCACAAGCACAATAGAACATGTCAGTCGGTATCTTACATAGTTAGGTGAAGCATCCGTTGAAGAGGCCCATTGAGTTCGTTTCTTCTCTCTATCACTGTCAGGGCCAGCCTTTACTTGGTTTTCATCACTACCAGTCAACTCCATTGCCAACTAGGCTGACCTCGAGAAGAAATTTCATACATATTTTTATACTAGGACTGGAGATAAGAAGATTACCGATATGACAACTATAAGGCAGAAGACTAATGAATCGGGCACTGAGTTTCTTTAGAGGTCACGAGAAACTAGGAACTTATGCTTCTCATTAAACTTGGCTGATGATCAGCTAGATGCTTTATCCGTTCAAGGAATGCTACCAATGTGGAAAGAAAAACTATTGGGACAAGAATTTGACAACTTGGGTCAATTGGCTCAATGAGTGGCAGCGCTCAATAGCCAATTCCAGAGTATGTGCAGAGATACCCGATTCTAGAAGAGTACCACGGTGGCTGAAGCCTATAATCCATACTCAGTCGATGATGGCTATGAAGATGAAGAAGAAGAGGTTGCTGCGGCTGAATGGAATTGGGGCAAGAAAATAATAATGGTGCCAAATCCTTGGGGAAGAGGAGTCGAGGAGAGCTATGACTTTGATGTCACAAAATCGGATAAGCTCTTTGATTTCTTGCTTGAGAAGGGGCAGATCAAGTTGCCCGATAATCATGTTATGTTGCCCCCTAATCAGTTGAAGAATAAGAAGTTCTGCAAGTTCTATAACGCTACTTCTCATTCCACTAATGAATGTAGAATTTTCCGGCAGCATATATAGAGGGCTATTCAGCAAGGGAGGCTCAAATTTGATACGCCTCAAAAAATGAAAGTTGATGATAATCCTTTCCCAGGAGATCAAAACATGGTTGATGCTAGGTTGCTCCAAGGAAAGACTAAGGTCCTAACATCAACCAAATCAAGAGAAGCTAGAACAGTCGATCCCAAGAGGCAAATATCGGCCGACGAATACAAATAAATTAAAAGACGTCGTGATAAGCAAAAGAGCCGATATGAGCAGGGAGAAATGTCAGAAGTAGGGGTGAAAAAGCCACGGGTTACATCTCGAATTCTATTGAATAAATGGCAGCTATAGAGGGAAAAGGATTATCAGCGTTGGTTGGAAAAGCAAGAATACAAGCGTCAATAGGAAAAAGAGAGGAGTGAAAGAAAGCAAACCGAATTGCATTGGAATTGTCCTTTCTTTAGACATTGCTGGAACGAAGGTTTGAAGTTACCTACCAGGAGTAACTATCTAGAGTGCAGTGATCAGTATTGGGAGTTTAGGCAATCTCATGCCAACCGCCCGTCTATCCATGCTCAAGATGCGTATCACCATAATAGTATGGATCGGCGCTTAAAAAATGAAGTATTCATAATCGGCTTAGAAAAAGAGTTGTTGATCAAAACTAGGCTGATTATGAAGAAGAAAGTAACGAGAGAGAATACGTTTGGCAGGAAGGCCAATGGTGTCCAAGAGGTTTGACAAGAAGCTAGAAGAGAAAAGTGCAACGTCTAAGGAATAGAGAGTTAGAGCAGGATCAGGCATCCAGTAAACCTCAAGTATGGCGTGCTAAGCAAACAGCCGATAAAAAGCAACCATCGGCTAATATTCAAATGACTTTTTTCTATTGCCATCAGAGTTCAGAGCTCCAGCACATCAAGAAGTTTATTCGGATTTCGATGAATCGGAGTATGAGGAGATGGTTGCCAAGTTAACGGTTATACATCAAGCAATATTTGATAAACTAGTCAAGCATCTGCACCTGAAGGCTTTATATGTAAAAGGTTTGGTTGATGGGAAGCTGATGAACAAAATGTTGGTGGATGGAGGTGCTTCTATTAATCTCATGCCTTACACCACTTTTTGTAAGCTTGACAAGGGACTAGGAGATCTGATGGAGACTGATATGATGCTTAAAGATTTTGGGGGTAATGTGTCCAAGACCCAGGGGGCAATAAACATCAGACTAACAATCGGAAGTAAGACTCTGCTCACCATATTCTTCGTCATCGATGGAAAAGGGTCGTATAGTTTGCTCCTTGGTCGTGATTGGATTCATGCCAACTATTGTGTACCATCGACCATGCATCAGTGTTTGATTCAATGGCATGGAGATGATGTCGAGCTGGTTCGCGCTGGTGAATCTGTGAGCATCGCAACAGCCGATCCAGTCTTTTGGGAACTAGGAGATTTTGAATGCTTTTCTAGCAAGTCATGGGAAGGAGGCTTCATTAGAATCAACGATGAAAGCCAACAGCCGATCCAAGCAGTCGGCTTTGAAATTTTTTCTTAATGGATAATCTAATAGATGGTACAGCTGGCAAACTGGGACATGGTTTCACATCGGCCGATGAATTTGAAGGAGTAGATATTGGTCCTGGAGATAGACCTAGGGCGACGTATGTAAGTGCCAAGTTGGCCCCTGAGTATAAACGAGAGTTAGTTGATTTGTTAAAGGAATTTAAAGACTGTTTTGCTTGGGAGCATTATGAGATGCCTAGTCTAGACCGATCAATTGTCGAACATCGGTTGCCAATCAAACCTAGATATCGGCCATTTAAACAGGCTCCAAGGAGATTCAAACCGAATGTGCTTAATGATATCAAAAAGGAGACTGAAAGGTTACTGGAGGCGAAGTTTATCCGACCGTGTCGATATGCAGAGTGGATATCGAATGCTGTCCCTATATATAAGAAGAATGGAAAATTAAGAGTTTGCATCGATTTTAGGGATTTGAACAAAGCCACGCCCATGGATGGTTATCCGATGCTGATAGCTGATATGTTAGTAGATGCAGCAGTCGGGCACAAGGTTATTAGCTTCATGGATGGCAATGCAGGATACACCCAAATTTTCATGGCTGAGGAGGACATAGCAAAGACGGCTTTCAGGTGCCCCGACGCAATTGGTTTGTTCGAGTGGGTTGTGATGACCTTTGGTTTGAAGAATGCCGGTGCAACTTATCAAAGGGCGATGAATTATTTTTTTCATAAGTTGATCGGCAGGATTGTTGAAATCTACATCGATGATGTGATGATAAAATCCAAAGGGTACAAAGAGCACCTAGCTGATTTGCAAGAGACTCTGGAATGCACAAGAAAACATGGTCTAAAGATGAATCCTAATAAGTGTGCGTTTGGAGTGTCAGCTGGACAATTCTTGGGATTTATGGTCCACGAGAGAGGAATCAAAGTTGGTCAGAAAAGTGTAAAAGCAATTGATGAGGCAGTTCCCCCCACCACTAAGATAGAGTTGCAATCTCTGCTTGGTAAGATTAATTTCATCAGAAGATTCATTTCAAATTTGTCGGAAAGGATCCTGTCGTTTTCTCCCTTATTGAAGTTGAAAAATGATCAAGAATTCAAGTGGGGTGACATACAACAAAAGACGTTTGAAGAAATAAAAGAATACATGAAGTGTCCACCTATGCTGGTCCCTCCTCAGCAAGGTAAGCCTTTTAAGTTGTACATATCGGCTGATGACAAGACAATTGGATCGGCCTTGATGCAAGAATTTGAAGAAAAAGAGAGAGTTGTCTTCTATCAAAGTAGAAGACTACTGGATCCAGAGACAAGATGTCGGTGCAGAAAGTGACCAACAAGTAAATATTTGTAGTTTTGCCGTATGTTGTGATCAGAGGTGGCCTAGCACTCAATGACACAGGGTTTATACTGGTTCAGGCAACATGCCCTACGTCCAGTTTGAGTCAGTCGGTGACTTTATTCCTGAGCCCAGGTGCTCAAAGTTTGCAGTGGGGTTACAAACGAGAAGGAGAAAGATGGGGTGTATGAGAGGTCCGGTCAGCTCTGGTTGGAAGGGCCGAGAGCGACAGGAGCTCCGCTATGAGCTAAGTGTTCAAGCATATGCTTGAGGTCCGAACCCGATGGTTCTGTGGTTGTGAACTAGTGAACTTGGTCGATCTAATGAATCTGGAATGACTTGTATGAACTTGAATCAGCCTGCCCTTCTTGGAGGAGAGCGCATCCCCTTTTATAGATGAAGGGGATGGCCTTACAAGTGAGAGGGAGGGAGTACATATGCTTCTAAGCCTTGTTGCCCACACCGGCGGGTACAGGATGATGGTAGGCGCCCACAATACTGTTGGTTGTTAGATGCACATGGGAGGTCACGTCGTCTTTGTTTGGGTATGGCAGATGTTGGTACCTGCATATACTATTGGCGCCTAGAGGCATGTGAGGAGTTTCACCATGTTCACTCGGAAAGGTAAATGCCGGCGCCCACAACACTGTCGATGCCCAGAGGCATGTGGGGGGGCCTTACCGTATGGGAGTTAATGGCGCCCACAATACCGTAGGAAAATGTCGGCGCCTACAACACTATTTGTGTCAGGGCGGTTGTAGAGTACTGTTCCTGCAGGTGTACAGGGTACGGTCCCTGGTATCGTGGTTTGACTTGTGCGCCTTGCCTTGCTTTCTCCGTTTGTTCCCTGGTCCCTTTCGGGCGGGTGTCCCTGGTCGGTCGGTCCCAGTCGGCTCTGGTTGCGCTAGTCGGAGAAGAGCAGTGAGCAGGGTTTTGATGTACTCTGGTCGGAGGCATGGGGTCAGAGTCGGAAGTAGAATTTTGGCTAGGCCTTCTGGTCGGAGAGGCCATCCGAAGGCTACTGGAGTCGGAGCGAGCGCTCCGGTCGGACGTGGGCCGGAGTTGCCAAACGGGTGCTGCTCCTCGGTCAGACCTTCCGGTCGGTGATTGGATCGCCCTTCTGGCCTGCTGTTTAGACTCTTGGGTTGACCCATGTGTTGCGCGCGATCTGCTTGGGCCGAGCCTTTGCGGGGAAGCCGGTCCACAAGGGACCCTGGGTTTATGAACCCGACACAAGATATTCTCCCACCAAAAAGTTATGCTTGTGCTTATATTTCTCTTGCACTAAGTTGTGACACTACTTACTATCAGCCGAGTGTACGGTTGTTTCCAAGACTGATGTGATTAAGCACATGTTATCAATGTCAATATTGAATCGGAGAGTGGGAAAGTGGATTCTTGCGTTATCAGAATTTGACTTGAAGTACGAATTGGCTAGGGAAGTCAAGGGACAAATAATGGCCAATTTTGTCACCCAGCATCATAAACCAAACATTGATTATGTAGAGCCGGTGCCTTGGACGTTATTCTTTGATGGATCATCATGCAAGCAAGGTGGTGGCAATGGTATTGTTATTATTTCACCTCAGGGGCAAGTTTTGAGTTTGCTCTTCTAACTGAACCAGTGATTACCAACAACCAAGTGGAGTATGAAGCTATTCTTAAGGTTCTTCAACTTCTTCACGAAGTAAAGGCTGAAGCAATTGAAGTATTTGGGGATTCACAGTTAATTATTAATCAGTTGATCGGCCTATATGAGTGCAAAGAAGATACTTTGAAAGGATACTATGATGAGTGCCAAAGGTTGCTCAAAGAATTTCTTCATGTCTCTTTCCAACATATTTCAAGAGTACAAAACCAAGAGGCTAATCGTCTAGCTCAAAGTGCGTCAAGATATTGAGTGTTTCGAGAAGTCTTGAGTAGTGAAGCCTCGAATGATGATTGGAGAGTCGAAATAGCCGACTACCTTAGAAATCCATCATAGAAAGGTACCAGGAAGCTAAGGTATAAATCAACTAAGTATGTTTTACTGAATGATTAGCTGTATTACAAAATAGTCGATGGAGTATTACTCAAATGCCTAAATCGAGAAGAAGCTAAGGTGTTGATGAGCGAGGTGCATGAACGGATATGTGGAGCTCATCAATCGGCTTATAAGATGAAGTGGATTATTCGCAGAACTAGATATTTCTGGCCAACAATATTGGAAGACTATTTTGAATATTACAAAGGGTGCCAGGATTGTCAACGTTTTGGTAATATCCAGAAATCGCCCGCATCGGCCATGAATCCAATAATCAAGCCATGGCCGTTTCGAGGTTGGGGAATTGATTTAATTGGCTAGATTTTTCCGCCCTCAAGTAAAGGACATAAGTTCATATTAGTAGCAACAGATTACTTTACTAAATGGGTTAAGGCAATTCCTTTGAAGACGGTGACCTCAAAGAACATGGTTGATTTTGTCAAGGAGCACATTGTGTATCATTTTGGGATTCCTCAAACTATAACTACCGATCAGGGGATAATGTTCACATCAGAGGAGTTCGGAGATTTTGCTACTAGTATGGGAATCAAGCTACTAAATTCTTCTCCTTACTATGCTCAGGCTAATGGCCAGGCAGAGGCGTCCAATCAGATTATGATTAAGCTGATCAAGAAAAAGATTGAAGAACAGCCAAGGAAATGGCATTCAACGTTTAATGAGGCACTATGGGCATATAGGATGGCCTATCATGGGTCAATTAAAACATCGCCTTATGAACTTGTGCATGGCCATAATGCAGTTCTTCCTTGGGAAGTTCAGATTGGATCGAGACGTGTCACATTGCAAAATGATTTGTCAGCCGAAATCTACAAGAATCTTATGATAGATGACCTAGAGGACTTGAGTTGCCTTCGGCTATGTGCTCTTGAAAATATCGAAGCCAATAAACTGAGGATTGCAAAATATTACAATAAAAAGGTCAAGATTAAGCAATTTTCTGAAGGAGACTTGATCTGGAAAGTGAAATTGCCGATCGGGTCGAAGGACAGTAAATTCGGCAAGTGGTCACCTAACTGGGAAGGACCTTATCGGATCAAATGTTGTGCGCCTGCCAATGCTTATATTTTGGAAACACTAAGAGGAGAGGAAGAATTTGACCAAGCAATCAATGGGAAATATTTAAAGAAATATTACCCTAGCGTTTGGATCAATGCTTAATAACCGATTTGTTCGGTCGTCAGCTCTAATAGCCGATATTGGAAAGGTATCACCTCTAGTGCAAAAATAAACCTGAGGGGGTAAGAGCTGGTACGATGTGTATCGCCAATAGGAGCGAAGCAAACACGGGCAAAGTGATGCTTATAATATGAAGAACGAAACAAAGGAAAATCACTCAATACAAGGAGATTGTTTGCTAAATATAACCTATTACAAGCTATAGGCCGGAAAACACTTTGCTTACTATATCATCGGCCAGGGTGTTGAAGACTACAAAGTTGGTGGTGCTAAGGAAGTCCTCAACCAAGCGCTCATGCTCCCTAGGATATGCCGCGTCCAAAAAACCATGGGGAAGAAGCCGAAGATTATGGCCAGAGCAGGCTTGTGCAGCGGCCAGCGCCATGGCACCCCCATGATGAACGCCATGAAGGGCGACCTCCCTGACATGATTCAAGATGTCATGCAAGCGAACCACCGGAACAGCGCCCCTGGCATTGACAAATCCTACCACGTGATCCACAGCTGATCGAAGGCTTTCCAACTGAGCAGTTAGATCTAAAAGATTTAAGGAAAGAATAATCAGAAATCTTGAAGGCAAAGTCGAGAAGAAGACAAAGAAATTATGGTAGACATCTCACCTATGATTCTAGCTTTAGCCCTAGCCAACCTTTCCCCCACCGGGCGAGCCTCAGGGGGTGATCATCTTTGAATCATGGCTAAAGCCAATTCTGCAAGGGAGAGGCAACTGGCTAGATTCTAGTCAGTCCGATCGATGGAGGCCAGCAGATCATCATTGTTAATATGCCTCCTCGGATAGGGGGGAGCTAGCGGCGAATTGGTGCTGAAGATGACCCCAGGGGCTAAGCAGAGTCGGCCCTCTGCTCCAGAACAATGGGAGCACCCCAAGTCACACCCTCTTGGCGATGAAGGCATTGACGCGATGATGTAGACCCATTGAGAGCCTCCTCGGTAGACCTCTTGTTGTTCTCCATGATCTCAAACCTACGGAAAAGCAGGAACTATACTAAAGGTGCAGAAGGTTTGAGACGAAGCGGGTTGTTTTTCGATCCACAGCCGTGGCCCATATATATAGCCTAGGAAGGCGAGAAGATAGACTTTGCCGAGGGTGTGAATTTGAAATCAGATACAGAAACGGATCGACACTCTAGAAAATCAGGGGACAAATAACAAAGACATAACAGATTTGGACTTATTGCTTCCCCAAATTACAAAATATCGTGGGATAGATACTAAGAATTTACATTGACCAGAGATCAACCCACCAAGGCTTCTTTGGATTGAAGGGAGTCCGGGTCCCCACAAGGCCGAAGGTCATCGTGAATCAAGTCACATCGGCCCGTTGATAAAATTATGCCAGGAGAAGGGGAAAGACCGCCCACCTAATAGATGCCCAGCTGATTTCTCAGTAACTGGGAAACTGTGGGAAAGAAGCCTATGGCTTTCCCGATGGGCATTTGGTGGAGCAAACAAGGGGAAGGTGTCCACATATTTTAGCCCTTGCAAACACTAGAACAACTCTGTGAGCAAGGAGAGAAGACTCAGGTGATATCACAAGAATTCTTCTAACCGTAGTGGCTGATCCTCTTGCTCGACAAGGCGCTAGAATGAGCGACACAATCACCCTATGCACAAGAATTCTTCTAACTGCTCAGGATCTTCATGGCAAAAGGATAGACCATGGAGGGTCCGACGGAGTCAGAAGCATACGAGGGGCCATATGGAAGAGAAACATAGCTAAATTGTTGAGTTGCTCTCGCTAGGGTCGGATAGACATTTTATAGCCGGCCTGGAAAGATAAATCCAAGTGCCCATCAAGCAATGATGCTCTCGTAAAAGTTTTGAAGCACGGGATCATGAGCTAACATAGACGGTGACAAATAGTGGACCCCAGATCAAGATTCTCTACCCGTGACTGCGGACCTATTGGGGGTACAGACGTGATAATTTTGGAACAAAATTACTTTTATCCCAAAATTGGGGGGCATGTGTTTACACCAGAATTTGGGAATAAGAATCGTAGGGACTCAAAGGCCCCTAAGATCATGTCATTAAGGAATCAATTGCGAGCAGGTCGGTATCAGCTGATTCGAATGCAACACTGGAATCGGCTTTCTTCAGATAGCGCCAGCAGATAACGACAAAGGCTACGATTGGCGTCGGGACAAGGCATGTTGGACTCTACAAAAAGGGAAAGATTAGAGTCCAAGTTATCTTAAATTAGGAATGTTTTCTCTTAGGCCAAGAAATTGTAATGAGTCGTGCTTGAGTAGGATTCATGCATAGGTTCCAGGTATAAATATTGGACCCTGGCTATTGTAAAAGACACACAATCAATCCAATACAAGTTACTTACTTTTTTCGGCTCCGGCCACCCCTTAGGAGTAGGAGTAGAGTAGATCTCGGTGAGTTCTTCAGCAAGTATGGCTGCATCGATCCGGTCGACCTCCACTGCTTGTCTGTAAGTACCGTCATGGCTTATACTTCTGTTCGTACGACTGCATCGATCCGGTCGACCTCTACTATGACTCTGGTATAAGCTAGTTATCGACTCTTGTCTAGTTCAAATAAGGCTGCAGCGATCTGGTCGACCTCCACTGCTCGAACTAGATTAAGGTCAAGTTATCGGCTCTATCTAAGGGTGGCGTTCCTTCGAATAGATTCATTAAGTTGCCGATATTGCTTATTGCTTCCATTATTTATTAATTACGGCAATATCACTTTGCCCGATTAGGATTGATCTAGATCGGCCTTATATCCTGTCTAACCCATCATTTGTTAATCTAAATTTGATCTAATCTGCACTTTAAACGGTGAGTTATGTTTTATTAGCTGTTCTATGTCAATCTTAATCGTGCATAGTGTGCGGTTAAGGCATGTCTGATCTTGAGTAGATCTATTGGCTAGCGAAAACCGTTCCATGGCCCATTATCATGGCCTATGTGATTCTGCCTCACACCCCACTGTTAGCACCATGGAATGGGGACCGTTATTCGGTAGATCTGTTCCTAAGAGGGCATGACCTTAACTTTGCGTTATGACTGAATCGGCTATTTTAGCCGATATCGAGTGCTTTCACAAACAGTTCACGTCACGAGACCGTTGAAGTAGAGATAGGTTGAAAGATGTGTTAGCCCCATGATCTTATTATTGTATTATGGCCTACATGATTCTGCCTCATACCCCACTGATATTAGTAATAAGTTAGGGTCGTCGAATCTGTTGTTGTTTCTATGGCCTGCATGATTCTGCCTCATGCCCCACTAGTCATAGCGATAGATGAGATCTAATATGTTCATTAGATTAATCTCTATTAAATGGTTAAATGATGATGAGTTGTTTCTTTTATATAAAAGGGATTCGGTTGCTTGCAGTCACTGGCTTAGCATAAACTAATCATTGTAGACATCCTTTTACCATTGACTATTGTTTGTCTAAATAACGAGATTTATCCTGAGTGATAAATGATTTACCTTCCATAATTCCATGAGCTTCAATTGATTTATTCTTATGAATATGCTGGAATCGACTCTTTAGTCGATCTCCTTCCATATCGGCTCTCAGAGCCGCACATTCGGGACTGTCTGGCAACACCGGCATGTTCCGCCTTAAATTACTGATTAGCTTTCTCTCCTTGTCAATTGCAGGGTCAAATTGACTGGCATGTCTTGGGAGGAGTGCGCAGGATCGACCATCCCTGCGCTGAAGCTAGGCGGATCTACAGCTCCATCGAGCGGACCCTTCTGGCTTGCTCGTGTGCCCTCGGCACGGGACGAAATTTCATGCCGACAAATCCCCATCACGTGGTTGTTCGTGGTCTGGGGGCTCGATCTAGTCGGACCTCTCAAGAGGGTGCCCGGGGGCTGTACACACTTGCTTGTCGCCATAGACAAGTTTACAAAGTAGATAGAGGCTCGACCGATCTACGCAATCAAGTCCGAGCAAGCCGTGTTGTTCTTCCTTGACATCGCCCATCGCTTTGGAGTCTCGAACTCCATTATTATGAATAATGGCACGTAGTTCACCAGGAAAAAGTTCCTCCGATTCTGTGATGAATACCACATCCACGTCGATTAGGCTGCTGTGGCACACCTCCGCATGAACGGGCACGTCGAGCGCGCGAACGGCATGGTTCTACAAGGCCTCAAGCCTAAGATCTTCAACCAGCTAAACAAGTTTGACAGACAATGGGTCAGGGAGCTTCCCGCGGTGCTCTGAAGCCTAAGGATGACCCCAGCCAGGCCACTGGCTACATGCCATTCTTCATGGTCTATGGTTCTGAGGCTATCGTCCCGACCGACCTCGATTATGGAGCGCTGTGGGTCAAGGCATAAGACAAATAGGGAGCCAAGGCGTCCCTCGAGGATGCCATGGACCAGCTAGATGAAGCGTGCGATGTTGCCCTCCTTCGCTCAGCCAAGTACCAGCAAGCGTTGCGCTGGTACCACAGCCGTCGAGTGCGGGGTTGGGCCTTCAACATCGGGGACCTAGTGCTCCACCTTGTCTAGAGCAACAAAAACCGCCACAAGCTCTCTATGCCATGGGATGGACCGTATGTTGTCGTAGAGGTGCTCTGAACAGGCACCTATAAGCTCAAGACTATCGACGGTAAAGTCTTCATCAACGCCTGGAACATCGAACAACTACGTCGCTTTTACCCTTCAATCTGCGCACACTTTCTCTCATCGGTTTTGCTATCGACTCCTCGATCTTTAGTGACACCCAACCCCAGCAATGGCAAGGAGCTCAGGACCATCGATGGTGAAGTCTTCATCAATGCCTGGAACATCGAACAGCTACATCGCTTTTACCCTTAATTAACGCACGCTTTCTCTTATTGGTTTCGCTATCGACTCCTCGATCTTTAGTGACACCCGACCCCAGCAACGACAAGGGGTCGAGCCTCACTCGAGGGCTGATAAGAGCATATCTATCCGGTAGACATTCTTTGTGCCCAACCCTCTCTCACGTTAAGATCTAGAAGCAAGGGTTGCAGACACAAACGCTGAATAAAACTGGTCGGACTGCAAGAAACCTATGCCCCAGCAGCTATGGCATTTTTGCTCACCAGCGTGATTAGAGTTTTTTGCCTGCACCTTGAGCTTTTTAGCATTAACTACAGAAAGAGTCAGAACGCATTAAAGAGTCTATCTACCCGGCAAACATTCGTTGTGCCTGACCCTTTCTCACGTTAAGATCTAGAAGCAAGGGTTGCAGAAATGAACGCTGCGTAAAACTGGTTGGACTGCAAGAAACCTACGCCCCAGCGGCTACGACGTTTTTGCTCACCAGCATGATCAAAGTTTTTTCACCCTTGAGCTTTATAGCCTTAACGACGGAAAGGGTCGGAACACATTAACATTTTTATACAAAAAAGGGGAGAAGAGCTAAAAATCTGTTTGGCCCTAATGAAATTTAAGAGTTTGTCCACTTATTACAAGTTTGCCATTTGGCTTATCTACCTAACTAATTTCTTGGGGGTGATCTCATCCTCTATCTCCGCACATAAGTCCTGTGCCAGAGGAGCCACCTCCTTCTCGATGTCAGTAGCTTGGCGTCGGTGTAGATAGGTGCGAGAACCGTCATAGGTAAGGTGGGATACGGAGCTAAAAACGCACCTACAACCCATTTAGGCCTAGGAGTTCGAAGGCTGGCCCTTCGACGAGTTCACAGCCGCTCTGGGGCGCCCTTAGAGTGAGGGGTGGAAAGGGATGGGCCCACTAGCATCCAGTACCTAGGTGCCTGAGCGCTGCGGGTAGCACGGCCCATGTTCGAGTCTTGGTCGGTTCCCAGTCCCTGGCTTTTCCTCGAAGAAAGGCAACGAGCCCTTGGGACCAGTCGAACAGACCCGAGAACTATATGGATTGGCCACTAAGAATCTGGAGTCGGTCACCAGCTGGCCCATGCTGGACCCCCACAAATAGGAAGCCAGGGCCTACTCGGACTAGCCCATTAACAACTCATTGAGCATCATGTTTTGTCCATCGAGGAAAAACGTGGCACGGCTCAGCCCCTCTGTTTTTTATCGAAAAAATGCTTGAGGGATGACTATCACAAAGATGAGGTGACCCCTCAATCGGACCCCTGCAACATGCAGGGGCTCAAGGGATGTTGGACTCGCAAAGAGACCGAATGCGCGGTCATAGGACGATGGCTCAGATCCTAGGGAGGGGTGCATACAAAAACTAAGAACAACGTTTCTGAAACAAAAAACGCTCTCTTACCAGTTTTACTATTGTCTGCTCGATCTTTAGTGAAACCTGACCCCGACATTGGCAAGGGGTCAGGCCCCACTCGGGGGCTGATATGGGTACATATATATTCTAAAACAGTCACCATGACCGACCCTTTCTCACATTAAAAATCTAGAGGCAAGGTTTGTGGAAATGAACGCTGAGTATAACTGGTCGGACTGCAAGAAACCTACGCCCCAATGGCTACGGCACTCTTGCTTACCAGCGTGATCAGAGTTTCTCTCCCACACCTTGAGCTCTACAGTCTTAACAACAGGAAGGGTCAAAATGCATTAACCCTTTTTACACATAAAAAGGGAGAAAGAACAAATTTGTTCAACCGAAACAAAAAGAACAAGCTTGTTTAAATGAAATAGAAGGATTGCAACTTGTCTGCTTATTACAAATGCGCTGCCTGACCTATCTGACTAAACTAACCCCTCGAGGGGATGATTTCATCTTCTATCTTGGTAGAAAAGTCATGCGACAGGGGCTCCACCTCCTTCTCGATGTCGTCCAGCTCGGCGTCAGTATAGATGGGCGCGAAGCCTTGGCTCATTGTGGTCAGATCGATGTTCTCGTAATGAGAACAGGCGATCATAAATGATTGGTGAATGCCAAAGCAAAGCACGCCTCTTGCCATATCACATGCCCAGTCCATGATCTGGGTGGCACGAACCGCGGGCGAGCTTGTCTCCTACTCCGAGGCCAGCTCGAGCTCGTCATAGACCAGCTGCACGGCGACGAGCAGGTTGTCGTGTTCATTGCTCTCCTTCTAGAGGGTGTCCTTCACCTCACTAAGCTCCTTCTCTAGGCCATGTCTCTTCACCACCTCCGCCCTGAGCTTGTCGTCGAGACCTTCCCAAGTCACGTACCGACTGTGTCAACAGGCTTACCATGGATTCCAGGGAGAAAGACAACAAGAGAAACCGAAGACTTACCGTTCACATCCGTCCGAAGCCTGCACACCTCATCGCGCTGCCAGGTCACCTCAGTCTCTAGGCGCTAGACCTCTTCTTTGCGCTGACCGACCTCCACGGCGAGCCCGGTGGCCACGCCCTCGGCTGCAACCTTCAGGTCCCTCTTGTAACACCTCTGGTGTTACGAGCTTGCTTAGCACCTAGGTTAATGCCTAAGAGTAATTAGTAAAACAAATTTTTGGGTTTAAAAGTTCGAAGAACGCGTGGAATTATAAACGAATCTTGTGTGACTCGCTTTTGTAAATAAAATGATCAAATAAGTGTTGCTAGTCAACTTGTCTCGGTGCTTAGCAACTTTTAAATAATCTTGCGGACAAAAGTTGTTTATGGCTTGTTTCAGAAAAGTATAAAGAAAGCGCTTAAAAATGTCTGATAGGAATAAATTGAGAATGGCTTGTTCTGTTGGATTGAGCATGAAAACAATTTTTATAAACAAAATAAAATATAACTTCTAATTATAACTTAAATAAAAATTTGAAGTGCGAGTTAGTAGTTAAAAATGCAACTGTTGATTTGGTGAATGGATGTTGTTCCGTGGTATTTTTGATAGCTCAAAAATCGCATTGGAAATTAAAATTAGCCCTTTTCGTTAAATCGGCAAAAATTTGAAGTTGTGTTGAAAGTACACTTTTTGGCGATTTATAAAATGCAAAAATGGTTAAATAACACCCTGATGTTTTGGTTCTATTGTTTGATAGATGGTAGTGTGGACTTCAGATTGGAGGACTTGCTTGGGTCTCAATCGCGATCAATCGCAACACTTGCTTAGCTTTTAAATTCGTGCACATCACTACTCACCGTCGAACGGCTCGGCCTATGGTCACCGCGTGCACTGCCTGCCAGCCATCTGGCCGACGTGGTGCTCCACCCACCGCATGACCCACCTAACCATGGAGGAGTTGGCTGCCTTTTGCGTCCCGCCAAGTTTGAGTCATCCCGTCTATGCGCAAGTTTGTGGGACGGTGGTGCGTTCCCCCTGCTCTAAATTAGCCATCGGATTTATTCACGTCGCGCCGCATTGTTGGGCCCCATTGTTGTGTACGCGGGCTTGCTAGACATCACCGATCGGAGCACATGCAGCACTGTCCTTGCCGTGCTGTTGCTCTGTCGTGCCCACGCCTGCTGCTCCCTCTCCCAGTGCTCCTTCTTGTGTAGGCCGAGGTCGTGGCTGTCGTCGTCGCGGTAGGGCCATCTGCCCCCCCCAGGCTCTGCAGTGATGGTCACATTTCCCTGCCACACCTCGCTTTGAATAGCTACCCGCTGTGAGTGAGCCCCGCTCGCGTCCTTGCTACTGCCCACACTGCCTGCCCGCTGCCTTCTTGGGGGGCACCGTGCTCACCTCGCCCACTCTCAGCCTCTCCAGCTGCCTCTCCCTCACTACCGCTGCGTCCACGCCCGACATGGCCACGAGCTCAAAGCCACGCTCGTTGTCGTTGTTCGCCACTGCGCCCACTACCACTGCAACCGCCTCGCTTACCTCTGCACCCTGCCCACGCCCGCCCTGGCCAGCCAGTCGAGTAAGTTGCCACCCTATCCGCTAGCCACGGCCGCACCGGGCTGGCTGTCTACCGCCGGCTGCTATGTGTCGCGTAGGGGTTGGGCGCCACCAATGGCTATGTCCGAGCCACCGCAAGCCACCACTATTGAGCCAGGGCCAGGTATGGGTGAGGCCGATGCCACCAGTGGCCAACCCGCTGGAATCGACCTTGCCCCAGCACTCCTCTGCTCTGCTCTACAGCCGCCACTGTGCGTGGTCCCAACGCCTGGCACCGCCTCCGGCCATGTCGTGACCGCCTTGGGGTCGCGGGGGGACCCGCGTTGGGAGCTAGCCCTCCTGTCGTCGCTGTGGCGCCCTCCCCTGCCGGACCCGGCTGTCGGTGAGGCCCCTACGCGCGTTCCTCTACTCTGGACCGAGTGAAGGACGGAGGGAAGGAATAGAAGCTTTTCTAGGGTTCCCAACGTAAATCTCATGACTCATATGAATAGTGATGCATAGTGTGTGATGTACTGCCAGTTGATTTGAGGAAAGTTCAGGGGTGTCTATGCAAAGTGTTTGTCTTTTATAGTTTTCCTTTTTATTTTAGTATAATTCGGCTGAAATTTTGGAAATTCATAGTAAATCATAGAAAATCGTAAAATGGAAAATGAAGATGTTTTGGAATCCTTGTGACTAGATCTATGCAGTAGATGTATAATCTTTCATGTGTTGGTTGAAAAATCTTGCTCTAGATTTTTGCTTAGGATTTTTATGGAGAAATTCATATCAATAATTTCTTTGCTCCAAATATCATGAATTTTTTATGGTATGCTATTCAAGAGATGCTTGATCTATGATAAAAATTTTGTGTTCAATTCATGCATAGTTACTGAGTTATTGATTTATCATTGTTACATGCTTTTATTGCTATCAAATTTTAACTAAGTGCTAGTAAATAATATGTTGATCCAAAAATTATGAAACTTGTACAGTATTTATGATTAGTTAAGATGTATCTCCCATAAAATTTTTATGTCCAAAAGAGATGTTTGGTGTGTCACCTTTTTATGCCATGGTTGTTTTTATTTAATCTTTTATAAATACTAGATGTTGGATTAAGGTTAATAAATGCTTTTCTATGCTACTTGTTACTGGTTACCTAAGTGATTGTTACTCAATTATGTTTGTAATGGTTATAGGCTTAGCATGTTGCCCTGTCTTGCGTGTGTATGTAAAATGCGAAATGGTCGTGTTGATAGCTTGTGGTATGTTGTTAGTAACCAACTCGCGAATATGTTTCGATGAGAGTGTGAGAGTGGTTCTTATCGATAATTAGCTACCTTAGTCCTACTTCGATGTGTTGCTTGTTCTTAGGTTTTGTAATGCCTGCGTGTATGCTTGTTTGACTGAAGCATGCATTGCATTTAAAGATGGCAACAGGCAATATCCGCACGGATAGTGGCTTCGCACGTCCGCGCCCACGAGCAAAATCTTGTGCTCGCACCCGCGCCTGCCACCTGCCATGGGTAGCAACCTATGCTCGTGCCCACTATCCGTGGGCAAGGCTCGCCCGCAGGCATGCCCGTGTGCCTATCGGCAGGTCAACGAGGATGGCGGCCGGCCGGGAAGAGTGACGAGGAAGGTGGCTGACTAGGGTGAGCGACGAGGATAGCCGACGGAGCAATAAGGGCGAGCGACGAGGAAGGCGGCTGGCCCGGGCGGTCGACGAGGATGGCGGGCAGAGCAACGAGGACGGCTAGTGGAGCAATGAGGACGAGCGAAGAGGATGGCTCGCCGTTGTCCAGTGGCCCTGCTGTCGTGCCCCCCGCTCGAGGAAGCAGGAGACAGGAGGGGAGGACTCTAGCCATTTCTAGCCTCTGCCCTCTGGATCTAGTGCTCCATCATCTTCTTCCCCAATTCGCCTCCCCGCGTGCACCCGTCCCGCACTACTACTTCACCGCCCATGCATGCGCTCTTCCTGTGCTCCCGTGAATCCCACGCCTAGACAGAGGAGGTCGAGTAGGAAGATGCCGCTGATGTAGAGATGGGGAGCATGGCCTGGTGGTAGTTGCCAAGCTGGGCAGGTGCACGAGCTGGGCGCGCCCAGCCCTGGTGACGTGGGCGGCATGGAAACAATTGAGGTGGCCATGGAAGGTGACCTTCTTCAATCTCCTCTGATACTCCACACTAGCGAGAGCCCCATAGGAGAATGGAAAGCTCTCAAGATAGAGAACGCGGTGGTGTGACATGCATAACATGATTCCTGGATTTGGAGGTGGGATTTGGGAGAGGAAGAAGAGGATTTGTTTCTCTGTTCTTTCTATTCTTGGCAAAGAATGTGAAAAGAGAGAGCAGTGAGACAGAGGAGGAGGAGGGTGCGATGTGGTGTTAGGGAGGAGAGTGGCGGTCCACTTGTCAGTGATCAGAGCGGGTCTATCGGGTTTGTGGGTGTGGGTAGGTTATTTCTTTGCCCGTTATGAAATATCCGTCCGGTTGACAACTGTGCCCACACCCGTTCCTATGGGCACAGTTTGGCACCCGTACCGTGCCCATCAGGTTTGTTGCCCATGGGTTTGCAGGTATTCTCTACCCATTGCCATCTTTAATTGCATTTATGCATATCATAATAGGAACGGTGATGGATCGACGGATCAACTGGTGTTAAACCTAAAAGGTGGTGCCATGGTGAACATGTCATGAAGATAGAATACTAACTTTTGTTTATATTTTACCCAGGCAAGCCCCGGTGCATAACCCCTACTTTTCTGCACTTTAAATTATAGTTGTGCATTAAGTTTTAAAGAGTTGATTGAAACCCACTTGCATATATAAATATCTTTATCCTATGAGTCTTACTAGTATGACAGGATCGTGTAGATTGCTATGCTACAGGACTCCGGTAGAAGTCGAGTGATTGCCTGTCACTCGCGAGAGATATGAAATATATTACTGTATTATTATCACTTGGAATATATAAATGGTGAAAGGAAAAAAATGGAGACCAGGCAGGGATATGGTTTGGGTATTAGTGGGTGTAAGAGGTTGTGTCCTGTGGCCAATGGGACATAGCTTGGTTACACTGTTTTCCCTATCTGTGTCGGTTAAGGACCGGCCGTTGCATTGGGTTCTAGGCAGGTCACAGACTTATTATCCCGAGCACATACTTGGGTATGGGCGTAGGGAAGACTTGTTACTCTCTTGTCATGGGTTCCGGCTCTTTTCGGACCGACTGTCAAGGTGGTTTTTGGGTGGAGGTCCTTGCACCGCACTAAGTGTAGGACTCAGGGGCGGGGGCTTGGAGTCCTAGTTTGGACGAGGACCTAGGCCCCGTGATAGGAGGGTAGTGGGCTGGTCCTGCTTGTGTCTAGGGTACAAGCGGGGCGTGTGTTTCGGGATACCCAGCTGGGCTCATTGATTCGCGAATCACCGCTGTGTTGGTACGACTTGTCTATAGTCTAGCAACATGGTAAGAACTGGAAGATGAAATATGGTAAAAGAAAATATGATTGCTTACCACCTGCTTGAAAGTAGCACATATGCCTACATAGAAGGGTTAGTTAATGAACTAATGATGACTGCTAATAAAATTGAATATAAGGACGCATGCTTACTCATGCTTCCTGCAGATGCAATAAACCCACAAGCCAGATAGCCTTGCATATCCTTGGAGTCTTTTCTTTCCTCCTATCGGGTAAGTCTTGCTGAGTACAATTGAGTACTCAGGGTTTTATTTCCCCCCTGTTGCAGGTGACAGGCGGATGCTAGAGCTGACTCTTATGTGTGGATACTTCCTGTTGGGCTCAGCGAGGATTCCTTTACGCTGCGATCATAGTCTTATTTATAACTCTCACTAATTGTTGTTTTTATAAACGAAAGTTTTATAATCTGTTGTCATATTTTATATATCAATACTTCATCATGGCATGAATAGATGTTTATGTCCGCTGTAACTCTATTCACATGTTTATATTCCGCTATTAAATTAAATTATTAAAAACTCTGATAACATGATCATAGTCCGCTATTAAAATCAATAAATACTATACTCTGATGTTACATGGAAAAGTGATGTAAGAAATGGCTAAAATGTTGTAAGCTTTATTCTCTCATTTGTGATCCTGATGGAAAAATGTGGCTTTTCGAGTTCTTCCTTAGGGTGTTGATAAGGACATGACATCCATACATATGACCATGCTTGGAGATAGAGGCCGAGGAGATCAGCGAGGTTGTCCTAACCAAGAAGGGGGCCCAAAGCTCATCCAGTTCGAGTCACCGAGGTGGAGGCCCAAATCAAGTTCGAGCCCATCTCGGGTTTCAGCACCAGTCTGTCATAAAACTGGTCACACGGGCGCGTACAAGCTCCGTTTTTTATGATCCACATATGGATGGAAAGTTAATTCGATAAGGAAGCCAATGAAAGTGGTCTAACATCAAAAGCCATTCGAAATCAATGGAAATCATCGAAACAAGTCAGCGTCCAGATTCTACCAGGGTGCCACAACACCGTCTTTTGGTCCGTTGGACCGTGTACCATGTTTCGGCCCATTAGGGGGCGCGTCCATGGGGTGACGCCCAAGACTCTATAATTAGCAGCCGTTGCTCTCCTTAGGGTTTGGGGGGTTTTGTTTAGTTCTTGATTTCCTCATGAAACAGACATCGTTTTGCTGCAACTGTGCCGCCAAGGCCGCTTGCTATGAACCAGGGCCCCAGTTCTTGATCTTGTTCGCCTGTGGTGATTAGTCCTTTCGAATAAAGACTTGAACTTCTTCTCATTATCATAAGCCTCATATTTATTTGCAATTTTAGATTGCGTTCATCCCGTTCTTGCTTGTGTTCTCGATTCGCTTGTAGGAAAGCCTTCTCGGCGAGGTCAATCGTGTTCATGTGGTTGATAACCAACGGAGCAGTGGTGTAATAGTTGCGGGGGTCCGAATCAGTCTTGGTTCAAAGCCTAGATCATGAACGTTGAGTCTCCACCAATTGACGCTATCATACCTTTCAAAAGATCGGGCCTAGTCTACATCAAGTGGTATCAGAGACCTTGTTGCCTATTAGGTATAACTTTGTTTTCCCCTTTAGACTGTTACTATTTTTGCATTACCTATCGTCCACAAAAAGCCAAAAAATATACACTGCCACATATTCCCTGTCCTATAGCCTCGTTGTGCCGTGCAATTTTGTCTCTGTTTTGTGTTGTTGAGTTTGTGTCCTAGGGCAAGTTCTGGTTGTTGGTTTTAGATCATTTTTTTAGTCCAGTTTGTGTCTTTTCCTTTGTTTTTCATCATAATCCATGAACACCTTCAAGTCTTGCTGTGTTTCCTTTGTATCCATCAAACCCTAGTCCATGCCATCTAATTTGTTACACTTGTCTTCACTGTTTGCATCTATACATAGCCGCTGCAACAACTTTTGCGCGTATTGTTTCCATTTTGTCCTCTAATTCGGAGTAGTTTTTAAAACTGGTCTAGTTTTCGCATACGAACTTGGATTTCGATGTTCCATATATCAAAATCGATTGAAAAAAAATTTCGGATCCGTCCATCCCCCGCCTTATTGAGTTTGGAAAATTTTATTTTGGCCAAAAACTGGTCACAAGATCCTCTTTTCGTGGTCACAAGCTTTTTATCAATTTTGAGCACATCTTCTGAATTTTCCACAGGCCACGCCTTTCACTTGTTTAAGCTCATATTTTCTGTGGTTCCTTCTTTTGTGCTCCTAAGTGAAGAAAAAATATAAAAAAATAAAAAGAAAAAATCAAAGAATCCCAAAAAAACAACGACAGCCCAAAAATAGAGAAAAGAGAGAGGCAAAAGTGGAACAATATCTAGAGGAACACATAGAGAGCACCATTTGAGCTGTGTTTGCGTGTGCTGATTTCTGCCTTGTTCCTAATCATATTCCTGCTATTCACATCACTTGATACATATGGAGTGAGAAATTGCCATAGATAACATATTTGCTACTCGCTTTATGTGTCCAAGGAGGAAGGTAAAATGCAGCTAGTATTTTGCGACATTCTGCTTTATCTTGGTGGGAGTCTTTAGATCCTTCTGATAAACCTCAAACTTAGAATGATATGAAACTCCTTATGCAAGAAACCTTTGTTAATCCACCTCCTATTTTGACTTCATATGCTAAGGTGCACCATTTAGAGGAAGAGTCTGTTGTTATTCCTCTTGCTATGACTAACCTTCTACAGGATAATGTACATAAGCGAGAGGATGACATGGAAGAAAATGAGGAGCTCACAACCTCATATGCAAATTCAAAACCATCACTTCACAATGCACCTATTACTCCTGCTAAGAACACAGGTAACGCCCATGGTGCTACTCTCACGGAAGGTGAGAATTGTTTTAATGTACTAATTTTTTCCATAAACCATGCTATCATAGAGCAATTGTTAGTGGAACCCTCTCTTGATTTATTTTTGTCCCACGATAATTTGCTTGATGTTCCTTGTGATAAAGATGAATTGGTTGATGATGCTTCAGTTTTACATGTTTTGGAACCAATCACTTGTGCTGAAAATAAACATGTTATTCATATTGCTACTAAAACTGATGAGCTCAAACTATTGTCTTCTTTACATACTTTGGGTTACATTGAATTTGATGTTTTATGTAACCTAGATTGTTTGGAGGAGAGCCTTTTTAAATATGCTGATTTGCCTTGCTTTTCTAAACACACATATCATGTTATTGGCAAATATAACAACAAAGGGCAATATATGATACATCGAGTATACATTCGTAGTAATATGAATTCTCCTTTTGTTGTACAAGATTATGATCGTTTAGAGAGCAGCCATAATAATACAAACATTTTCTCATGTTCCTCAAAGAAACAAGTTCACTTCCAAGAAGGGGACCATTGTTGGTTGCTACCTATGTCTGCTGACCATCTATTCCTACATTGTCTTTGGTTAGTTCTAATCTTTTATAGGATAGTGTTGACATACATCGTGTGCATTCGGATCATAGAGTCTACAGGCTTGCTAAAAATTTTATGTGAGATGACATGCTAGAAACTTGGAAACATGGTCATGTTCCTTCTCACAATTATTTCAGTTCCCTTTGTCTTTGCAACCCCGTTCTCCTTTGTGTTGTGCAGGATCAGTTTTAAGCACAATCGACGCCGAGGACGACTTTTCATCAAGAAAGGGAGGATGATAAGGACATGAGCTCCATACATACGACCATGCTTGGAGATAGAGGCTGAGGAGATCAGCGAGGTTGTCCTAACCGAGAAGGGGGCCCAAAGCTCATCCGGTTCGAGTCACCGAGGTGGAGGCCCAAATCAAGTTCGAGCCCATCTCGTGTTCTAGGACCAGTCTGTCATAAAACTGATCACACGGGCACGTACGGGCTCTGTTTTCAATGATCCACATATGGATGGAAAGCTAATTCAATAAGGAAGCTAATGCAAGTGGTCTCATGTCAAAAGCCCTTCGAAATCAATGGAAATCATTGAAACAAGTCAGCGTCCAGAATCTGCCAGGGTGCTGCAACACCGTCTTTTGGTCAGTTGGACCGTGTATCGTGTTTGGGCCCATTAGGGGGCACATCTAGGGGGGTGAAGCCCAAGACTCTATAATTAGCAGCCGTCGCTCTCCTTAGGGTTTGGGGGGTTTTGTTTAGTTCTTGATTTCCTCGTGAAACAGACATCGTTTTGCTGCAACTATGCCGCCAAGGCCGCTTGCTGTGAACCAAGGCCCCCAGTTCTTGATCTTGTTCACTTGTGGCGATTAGTCCTTTTGAATAAAGACTTGAATTCCTTCTCGTTATCATAAGCCTCATATTTATTTGCAATTTTAGATTGGGTTCATCCTGTTCTTGCTTGTGTTCTCGATTCACTTGCAGGAAAGCCTTCTCGGCGAGGTCAATCGCGTTCGCGTGGTCGATAACCAACAAAGCAGTGGTGTAACGGTTGCGGGGTCCAAATCAGTCTTGGTTTGAAGTCTAGATGGTGAACGTCGAGTCTCCACCAATCGACGCTATCATATCTTTCGGAAGATCGGGCCTAGTCTACATCAGGTGTGCTCGACGGAACCGTGTAATTTAGTGTCCTCCCTTGGGTACTTAGTGTCTAATGGAAGACAAGTACTCCTGGGAGGCATTAGATTAGGCGGTTCTGCTACACCTCTCCCCCTGAAGCTCATCCTCAAGGTGGTTGATCCGCTGCTGAGCGTCAGCGCGCTCCTGGTTAGCCAGGTCAATCCCCATGCGGAACTCCTCTACAGCTTGGAGCAAATTGTCTCGCTCCTTGCATAGTCGCTCGGCCTCCATGGTGTCCACGCGCACCCTCTCGTCAGGGCCGTGAGCTTCTCCTCGTCCTGGCGGGCGTCATTGCGAGTGTCCTTCTCCCTGACTCAGAGGTCGGCCACCTCCTAGCGGTAGGGGCAAGCTCAGCCACCTCCTAACAGGCGGCAGCGAGCTGTGCGGCCAGCCCCTCACTCCGTTGTGTCTCCTTAGCGAGGAACTAGGACTTCTCCTGGTTACGGCCACCTGCACGAACGATGGCTCTAGCCGTGCCGCCTCCACCTGCGATGTTGAGGACATGAACGGCTACGCCATGCCCGCCACAGGCACCCCGGACGCGCCCTCCTCCGCTTGCTCTCTCATGGATGCAGCCATCAGCTGCACCTCCCCGGTCGACGCTGTGGCCGCGCCAACGCCACTCACGCTCACCACCGACGCGGCCCCAGCTGGCTCCTGACGCGTTTTCCATAGGAGGATCTTTTTCAAAGCGAGCCGCAGGAGAGTCCCACGTCCTTCAAAGCTACAAGGGACATGGCGCTCAGTTCATGGCAAAAATTCATTAGGAAAAAAGGACGAAAAAACTCTTGACTCACCCTGACACCATCATGCGAGGATGTTTTAGGTCTGGCTTGCTTGACCTCGGCTGCTCCTCATTGGCACGTTGCCGCTTCGAGCCCTCCCTCGGCTTAGAGGTCTCGGACGAATTAGAATGGCCACCTCCCACTGACTCTGGAGGCACCGTCAAGGGCTCAGATGGAGCGGGGTGACCTATTTCCGCTGGCTCTGAGGCCACCGTCGAAGGCCCAGACGAGGCGAGGTGGCCTGATTCCGCTGGTTCTAAGGCCGCTATCGAAGGTCCGGATGGGGCGGGGCGTCTTGATTCCACCGCCTCTAGGGCGCGTCCTCCCCCTCCTGCCCCATGGCATGCCACAGGAAAGGCCCCGCCTACGGCGAAGGCAGGTCCTTGTCCCCAGTAGCCAAATCATCCCATGGGATGGGTGACATGGAGCCGTCATCCTCCTCCTCCTCCTCCTCCTCTTCTTCTTCTTCCTCTTCTTCCGATGAACCTTGATGTCGCTTCCCTTGCTGCAGCTTCGCTCGCTGCTTCGAACTACAATTCAAAAACTGCCCAAGGAAAAGTAGATCGAGCAAATTACTGATGTTCCTGGGATAGTGTAGAGCCTATTCCACCACCTGGATGTTGGCGGAAGTGCACGAGCAAGTAGATCGGGACCAAACCCTAGAATCACCACAAATACAAGTATAGCAATGCAAATCACAAGAACACAAGTGAGACACCGGTTTATCCCGTGGTTTAGCTCGCCACTAAGGCTTGCCTATGTCCACGTTGTTGAGGTTGCCATAAAGGCTTTGGGTCTCTTTCAACCCTTTCCTCGTTTTCAAGTCAAGAGAATGAACTCTTGAGATGAGGGGTGATTACAAACCTCCTGGGGCTACCACACAAGTTGGCAAGCTCCACGAGCGACGCTCTAGCCGGCTAGGAGCAAAGCTCCAAGAGTAATAAACACAATCACCGACCAAAACGTGAACCAAGTGCTCTAGGAGATGAAGAACGGTTGGGGCTGCTCTCTAATGCAGTTTGGAGGCTCAAAGTCTTTTGGATTTGGAAGGGAATCAAAAAGAGAAGCTTGAGGGGCTCCAATGGTGAGTGAGGGAGAGAGAGAGCTGCTCTCTTATGTTCTTGGATGAGCTGAATGAGTGGAGTGCTCCAAAGAGACGTTGGGGAGGAAGGAGAAATGTATAAATACCCCCCAGCCCCAATGGTCACTTAAGTCATGGCAGTGCCACGGCTCAAGTGCGGCAGTGCCGCACTATGGTAGTGCCTCTCTTCAGGTGCGGCAGTGCCGCACTAGGCAAGACAGCAAGGGTAAGAGTGAAGTGTTGGCTATCTTGGTTGTGAATCTAAGTATGCATGTGTAAGTTTGAACACTTGGTAGCACATGTTAGCTTAAGCATTGTGTCCATCTTTATAGTACGCCTTTTCCTATACTCAAATTCAAAATATCAAAGAATTTAAACACCTTTGAGTTGGTCACCGCATCCTTTTTATAATAGGGAGCTTCACCATCGAATGTATTGTCCTCATTCCCATTATGCCTTAAGCATGTGACTTGAACCATTTTAACCACTTGAGTCTTCAATGTCTTTATATGTCATTTCTTCTCAATATCACTTCATAAGGGGTTGCAATCATCTTTATCTCATCTATTCGAGCAAACACACCAAGAGCATGTGACTTGAACCATTTCTATACATATGAGTTTACCTCAATGGCTTCTAGTCACTTTCACTAATGATTTGATCCTCAACACAATATGACTCCTCATAGCTTGATTAGTTCCTTGACTCAATGCAAGTACTCTCTTCTTCACCTTAGCCATGGTACCTCGGTCCTCAAGCCATCGCTTGCCCTTCACCTTCGCTTAGTCCCTCGAAGCCATTTTCTTGCTATCTTCACCTTATCAAGCCATACTCAAGTCACATCATATTAAGTATCCATTGAAAAACCATTTCTTCAATAGTATGATCCTTTCTTGAATATCTTCTAGATATGAATGTTGAGATCAATCAAGCTTTAGTTTGATTCACATAAAGACATATATGAATCAACATCAATATGGTCAAGCCAATTCATGATTCCTTATATCCTCTTCATTTTGGCTTGACACTCCTAATACTCACTTCAATATCTATCTTCATACTTCTAGCTTGATCAAAGCAATGCAAAGTGATTTTCTAAATCTTTATCCACACAAGCAAACCAACATAGAGACCGACTTATATCCAATATGAGTTGTGTCCTTTGTCATTTAAACCTTTGCTTTGTATTTCTTCACTTATGCATTATTGCCTCATTCTTCAATCCTTGATCAAAGCTAATCCACTATCAAACTCTTCGTGTTCATGCAAAGCAAGCCATTATTGAGACCAATCCAAAATCATCAACTCATGTCTCTTTTAACATTTGCCAAATATGCTTGCTTTCTCATGATACTATGATATTCCTCAATATAGAAGCCATTTCATCAACTCCATTTGCATTGTTTTATTTCTCTTGAACTATATTGTTTCCATGCTCTTCCAACACAACAATACATAATTTGGCCTTGTTTTGAACATTATATGGAATATCATCAAGTTTGCCTTCTTGTTGAACCTATATACACTTCTCATTCCACAGTCCACAAGTGTATGCAATAAACTTAATTTCCTGTTCAACACTTAGCAAACTTGTTAGACCTTTAATGGTGTTGTCATTCAATTCACTAAAACCCACTAAAGGGCTAGATGCACTTACAATGATGATGTCCACTGCACTGGGAGGCATGTTCATACATGCAGCCATGCCATAATCTTTTTTGTATGCTCACACAACCATGTTGAGGCCTGCCAGGGTTGTGTAAACTAAGTATATCTTTGAATGTACATGCATGTAGATGGATCCATCTAAAAACCATGAGATGATGGCCAGACAAGCAGTTGGAATGGTAGTTGTCATGGTGTCTGTTGTTCTCTCTAGGATTAAAAGGTCAAGGCCTGAACCTGACCCACTATTGTATGACCTAAAGACTAATAATGAACAACATAGGCAGCAAACCTTGCAGGCCATCTACAACACCACAGATGATGCATGCATTTCTATGTTAAGGATGAGAAGAGCTCCTTTCTTTTCTTTGTGTAACCTATTTAGAACTAGGGGCCTTGTACCTGAAACTACTGGGTGCACAGTTGAGGAGTAGGTTGCAATGTTCCTCCATGTAGTTCAACACAACTAGGGGCCTTGTACCTGAAACTACTAGGGGCCTTGTACCTGAAACTACTAGGGGCCTTGTACTTGAAACTGCTGGCCTCTTGAATGAGGTTACTAGGGCTGCAGCAGTTGCTGGTGCTGCTGCACCAGTAGCAACTACAGGGCCCATGAGGTGGAACAACAACACCTCTGGGTTTGTGCCTAGGAGGATGGCCCAGCTAGTGAGTGATGGTAGTAGGCCTGATAAGGTTTTCAAGGACAATGATATGAACTTAGTGGCCAAGCACCTTAAGGACTATAGTGGGGAGGTTGTTAGCCCAACTCAGGTGTGCAACCACTTGAAAAAGTGGAGACAGAAGTGGGCCTGGATCTGTAAGCTGAAATATCTTACGAGAGCCTTGTGGGATAGTGATGTAAATACAATCATGCTAGAGGGGGAGCACTACCTTGGCCACTGCAAGGTAGATTAACTAAGATGCTTTCCTCATCTTTGCCTTTTCTTTGTCTTTCTGTGAGTTACCTAAATGGTATCCCCTTCTACAGGACCACCCTAAGGATGTTGAGTTCCTTAACTATCCTATAAGATTCTACCTAGAGATAGAGGCCATCTTTAGTCATGCAATGGCCACTAGTAGGTTTGCACTAGGTTCTGGTGAGGCCCTTGGGGTGAACCAGGCTGATAGTGTAGCTGTTAAGGCTGAGGGGTCTGCCTTCAACAATGGCTATGAGGAGAAAACCAACACTAAAGTTGGTGAGGGTAGCAAGGCCACAGAGCTGTTGGCCACATCTGGGTTGGGTGGGAAGAGGAAGAGAGGCACATTCACTGAGGATGAGATGCTCTTGCTCACCAACATGTCAGATGTAGTGAACAATGTTGCTAATGCTCTTAGGAAAACAGGTCTAGCCCATGTTGATGCTAATCTCTACCTTGCTGTTATGGAGAGTCCTGGCTTTTTTGAGGAGGCTCTCATAGTAGCCTACACCTACCTGCTGGACAACAAGGCCTAAGGCAGGGGCTTTGTTGGCATGAGTGACAACCATAGGGACATTTGGCTTAGGAACTACCTAGCCAAGAACTACTACATGTAGTTGCACTACATGCTGGGCTGCATGGCCAATGAGGGGGTTGACTGTTGAGATATATAGTTCCTCCACCTCCCTCACCCACTCTCTCTTCTTTTGACTACAGTTGAGCGCACTTTGTTGTAGGTATTTTGTGCAGGTTACTTGGCTGACTCACACCTATCCTTTTGGTTTATTTACTAGGAGGGTGGCTAACTATATGTGCTAGAGGGCACCATGGTAGGCATTTGAGCCCTGAACTGTTGGGCAGAACCTGTTGTTGTAGGGCACTATATGTAGCCTCTGTTGGTTACTTTATTTGAGACCATTAGTTGTTTATTCTCTTACTTTTGAACTGTTGAGCTTGTGTTTGCAGCATCTCACCAATTATTTTATTGGTTTTGTTTCTTTGGCTTGGTGGCAACTATGGAAAATTTAAATGGCCTATGATGCAAACATATACATGAGGTGGCTGCCTTGTTTACTTGGTTCTTGTTCTTTGTCATGTATGTCATCAAACCTGTGTGACACGTCCATTCCCTAGCAACAGCACCTTCTTTCTTATGCTGATGGCAGTGATGGACATGCACAAGGGCTCCATGGCAGCCATGGCCTTGGGTGTCCACTTGTTTGAATCTTCTGTTGCCTGCAGTCTTTACCTTAGTGTTGTACTAGCTTTTTATTTGTATGGTAGCCACCAATGACTTAACTCATATGAATTACACCACCACATTCTAAAGCTAAGGCCACTGTTTTTATAAAATGCCTATGATGTCATAATTGTTGCTTTGAATTTTATGATGCTGGTCATCAATGAGGGACTTGAGATCAACGATTTGTTTCATCCCTAATCGTAGATCTTCAAGTTCTACACTCATGGCAAGTTTCATTCCTTACATTTGATTGAGGCTAAACCACTCTTTGATTTCACAAAAATGGGCCCTTGCTATGTGGTTTTCAAGGGGAAGAAACCTGGGATTTATATGACTTGGCAAGAGTGCAGTGAACAAGTGCTTGGGTTCAAAAATGCTATATACAAGAAGTATAGTAACTATGATCATGTTGTTAGTGATTTCAATGCATCATGCCGAGCAGTAACAGCTCCCCCTAAGCTGTTACAACCTGATACTTGTGCCTCACACCCTGATCTTGATGGTATGAGTGGTTCTTGGAAGAATGTGGCCATTGTCATTCTTTTAATTGTGGTATTTGGCCTATGGTTGAGGTTGTCCATGTGCAACAAATGTAAGTGAAGTGCTTTGGCAGATGATGACACAATGAGATGCTTCAAGAGCTGTCTCCATGTCTTCTGGTTTTGTGTAATGCATTTGTGAAACTTGTGGCTATCTGTTCTTTGCTCTGGAAACTGGATATGGTACCTGTTGTTCGTCGTTGCACCTTCATTTGTTTTGGTTGTAACATGGAGGCAGCTATGATTGCTAATGACGGTTTAGTGCTATGTCTGAGGCCTATCTTTAACATAGTAATGTATTGTGGACTGCTGTTAATGTAATGGAACTCCATGTACAATTGATTTGCACTTGTGCTCATTCCTGTGATCTCTACTGCCTATCAACTACCTCCCTTTGGGCCAGGCCGAGTATACCCAGCACCAAACACCATCTGAAGATGACAGTTGGGGTAGTTGGTCCTCAGCCGGGCTACAAACTAGGAACCAAACACATTCTTCATTGGGCCTGGTCGGTTTCATACAACAAACCAAACAAGGGTGCTTGGCCACCTTGAGCCGGGCCTTGGCTGGCCTGGGACAGGTCCCTGGACCGAGCCGGCCACAGCCAGCTTACCAAACACGCCCTGGTAGACTCTGCGAGTGGCACCGGAGGTCTTCCCATCTCTTGCCTGTGTACGTGTGGTCACCGCAGACTCTACGTATGGTGTGAGTGTAGTGTGTGAGCGTTTTCCGCGCACAGAAAACTATCAAACTAGAGAACCTCTCAATTTCTAGTACGTGAGTGTTTTACGTGCACTGAAGGCTAGATAGTCTTACAATCCCTTTTTTGCGTGTGTATGAACGTGCATGTGTGTGGTCACTGAAGACTAGAGAGTCTCCCAATCTCTTCTTTGCGTGTGCATGACGCACACGTGTGTATGTGCATGTGGTGTGAGTGTGGAGTGTGTGGATTGTGTGCATCCAATTATACCTGATCAAAAGTACCACACATTTTGATTCATAACACAAGGAGATCCAAAACTTATTTTTAAATGAAAATTATGTATTAACAAATAATGATATTTAGTTGCATATATTAGCGGTTTTACTTACTGACGTACAAGCTACCCTCTCTCATGATAGTAATCCCACCACGTCAGATCTAGTTGTGCATATCGACGCGGTGCTACTCATGTCTCCTTTAATGAAAATTATGTATTAACAAATAATGATATTTAGTTGCATATATTAGCAGTTTCACTTACTGATGTATACAAGCTAGCCTCTCGTGATAGTAATCCCACCACGTCAGGTCTAGGTGTGAATACCGACACGGCGATACTCATGTCTCGTTTAATGAAAATTATGTATTAACAAATAATGATATTTAGTTGTATATATTAGCAGTTTTACTTACTGACATACAAGCTATCCTCTCTCATGATAGCAATCCCACCACGTCAGATCTAGTGTGAATATACTCATGTCTCCGCCTCGGTTTGCATGGAGACAGAGCACGAGGTGAGGAGACTCTCTAGCCTCCGATGACCACAGGCACACACGCGTGCACGTCTATACACATGCAAAAAAAAGAATGAAAAACTCTCTAACCTTTAGTGCATGAGAAACATACAGATACTATAAATTGAGACTCTCTAGCCTCCGGCGCACGGAAAACACGTGCACACTCCACGCTCAAGGTGCATGGAGGGGGGCCGCCACTGCCTTTTAGAAGACCAAGACACGAAGGCTCCACATGATGTAGCAACCGTCGGAGCCATAGACACGCAGAACACTACCGTCCTCGGTGTCCGCCACGTCAAAGTAGAAGGGGTCTGTAGTAGAGTGTGTAGCAAGGGGGAGAGAAAGAAGATGATAAATGATAGACAATGCGGGGGAACTAGGGTAAGACCCGCTTTGGAAGGCTTACCGGCCATGTGCAATGCATCATATGTAAACCACGCGATGGATGTGTGCGCACACACGCCAACAAAATTACGGCCGGAATGAATGAAGTGAGAAGATAATTGTTAAAATCAGAACCTAAAATGCTAAGATAAATTGAACAAATTGCTTAATTTTAACACCCTACATCGTAATATGATTAGAAAATTTTCAAAACCTACTTTAACATCTTTATACACTAATTATCCAAATCATGTGTTATAAATTTTAGAATAGGATATTCAAAAGTTTTAAATAGTATGTTCAGAAAAAATCAGTAATAAAAACATGAGCATTGAATCTCATTTGTCAGATTAATTCTAATTAAAATCATGGTTCAAAAGAATGCCAAAATAAGCTTATGGTTCAAAATAATTTTAAAACATGCACATGTAACCCCTCCCAAACCATATCAGATTATGTGAACTGAAAAGTGCAGGCAAAACATTTTTTAAAAGTGCAGGGAAAACATTTTGAAGTACATATTGCTTTTATACTTTTTTGACTCATGGCTGGGTTTGCACCTATCCTGGATATTCCCAGATTTCCAGTTTTTTAAGTTACCAGGTGCTTTTAAAACATGCAGATAACAGGATGCAAAGCTAGCTTCCATTTTGACAAGAAATACAAACTTTTGTTATTTGATGAATGAATAACCATAGTGCTGAAATAACAGTCACGAACATTTAGTAATGTTTATGCGTAACTCTTTGCATAAGGAAGCTACTAAGACTGTCTCCAACAACCGTTACCTAAAATACAACACTAATTCCATGTTTGGGTAACGCTACAGGCAAATAGTTCAATACCTATTTTTGGTATTCTCCAACAATAAAACCCAAAAGATAACCATTTCTGCAAATGAGTCTTCAGGAGAGAGGATACTCAGATTTGAGTTATACCTCTCCTAACACCCAAAATGGGTCTTCCATATAGATACTCTGTTGAAGGCTATATGTATTCTGTTGTAGGCATATTTTAAATTTGGGTCTCCTAATAGGTCTCATGTTGGAAACAGCCTAATCCATATAGCTAACGGTAGCGTCGTAATTCGTAATGAAGCTCAAGGTAAGCTTGCAAATCATGATGGTGGAACATCTATCTACCTCAATAAAAACACTGGTAAAAACACTTTGCTAGATTTGTACTTGATTTTGCAAAGGATTGCAACGACTCACTCAAGAATGCAGTCACATCCTCAGCTTTCCCTCCCTTAAATTTTAGCCCCTATTACATTGAATGTTTAGACACATATATGGAGTATTAAATATAGACTAATTACGAAACTAAATACATAGATTAAGACTAATTTACGAGACGAATTTTTTAAGCCTAATTAATACATGTTTTGACAAGGTGGTGCTACAGTAAACATGTGCTGATGATAGATTAATTAGATTTAATAAATTAAGTCTGAATTATTACTACTGAACTTTTGTAATTTATTTTATTACATGTGACATTCGATATGACACCTTTAGCCCTGTGGATTGCACTGGGCACGCAGAGATATTTCGCATTCTCACGGGAGCTCAGAATCATGTTGATCTCTGGCGTGACTGGATCGATTAGTGTTATGAAACGGTGCTGCGCCAGAGACACCTATTCATCGGTGATCTCATCCAATTAGACGTGCGGTTAGCGATAGGATTAGAGATTAGATTTACAGTTAACTGTGTCACCGAAGGGGCATGTCTCTTGGTGACGAGATGTAACTTCTCCCGTCAGTTGTGTCCTTTGGACACACCCCTTCACTTGTATATATTCTATGAGATCAATGAAACATAGAAGTTGTTCCCAAATCTTTGTTCATTTCATTCACTTTACAATACGTTATCAGACACGTTGCTCTCAGGTACGGGAGAAGGAGAATGACAGAACGACTACAGAGGCACATATGCCTCTGCACCACCATCGGTAAGCATGGCAAAGATCAACTTACCTTCACATCTTATAAGTGGCTTGCTCTTCGCCCTTCGCCGCGTCGGTGGAGTTCGCCATGGCCCGATCCGCCACCACGGCCACCATGGACAATGCCGCAGCGTATTCGAGTACCTTGGGCCCCGTGTTCGCCGCAACATTGCCCATGGTCATGGCCATGGTCCTTTCGGCAGCCTCTTCGACTCTGCTGTTCGTGGCCTCCGTGCCAATGCAGTTCCTCGCCGCCGATGGACTCCTGTTCGTGGCCGCCATGCTTCTCCTCCGCGCGATCTTCGTTTGTAGATCCAGCCACCATCTCCTCGCCTTGGCTTGGACGGTGCCAGCCCCAGCAACGTCGAACCGTGCGCTGTTGAAGCCTCGGCGCCACCAGTCATCGAAGCCCCGGCGTCGCCCGTTAAAGCAGTGGTGGCCATGCCCGCCTATGTCCCCATGGAGCCGATGTCGCCGGCACCGGCACCGCCTCGCTTCTGATGCGACTTTTACAAGGAGTTCACCTCGATCCCGCACACGCTCGAGTACGCCTACTCGCTGTCGACGCCCACACTAGCCTCTCCGACTCCAGTGGCGACAGGCAACGGCGTCCCACCGCTCGATCCGTGATTCCTGAACACACGGGATGCTCCTGCGCTTGACGCCATGAAGGTTGAGGAAGAGGAGGATGTGGTGACCGGCCTCGGCATCGGCGACATCTTCAACAATGCGGTGAGGACTGGCGTCTCACCGTACTTCTTCCTCGATAGGGCCGGACCCTTGGCTCCGCCTCCGGCACGCGTGGGCCCCTCAGCTCCTCCTCGGACGGCGACCCCACCAACGGCTCCTCCTCCGCCCGCGACACGCGCGGAGGCTGCGGCCCGCATGAAGAAGAAGGCTCTCCCAGTGGCTCCTCCAACTTCTGTTGAGGGCAGCGCCACCACGCCCCCAATGCTCCGATGTCTCCTCGATCACAAGGTGGCGACAGTCGAACGCGGAGGTCCTGAACATGGCGGTCAACAATGGCGGCTTCTACTCCCCCGACGACGGGGAGTCCTCTTCCAACTGAAGATGGCGAGCAGTGGCAGCATAGTGGAGCGCGGTGGCAAGGAGACAACCAGCGGCGGTGGCCTCTGAGATGGCAGCGGCGGCGAGCAGTTAGGGGCTGAAACCCTAACTGTCGCCCGACCCCCCCCCCCCTTTTAAGGGCTGTGAGCGCGACTATGGGCCAGCCCAAGGCCAGTGCTCTGCCCTCCCTCCTCTCCCCTGTGCATGCCGACTGGACCAGGCTGGGCCCAAAATGAAAATGGCTTTTCTTTGGCCTGGCTTCTTATCTGTTTTATTTATTTTCAGCATTAATTCATCAATGACTATGTTAGTCTCTTATAATTATATGCTGTAAAATTAAGTACTCTTATGTTTAGTCGCTGACTTTAACTATAATTGTACTTGTGATATTTTATCATTGTAAAATATCCATTTATGATATTATTCAAAGTATTTGTCTCAGTATGTATGGCAAATCCAATAAATAATATCCTTGTTATTGCAACCATGATCTTGCAAATTATTTATTTATTTATCTATTTTGCAATGGATCATTTTATTTAAGCCCTTTTACGCTTTTCAAATTGAAAGCACTACGCGCTTAAATAATGGATGCGACATTTTATCTATATTTTCTCATCAATTGTTTAACGCGCATGTTCCCTATTTGTTTGCTGGCCATACACAAGGTAGCACCACTGATGCTACTGCGGGATCTACACTAAGTAAATACTTAGTGACAATCCTCAACGTGCGTACCCAACATCACAAATTAGAACATTTGGTCTACATCTTTTCACAAAGATGACTACCATTAATTCATATTCCTATTGGCCATACACAAGGTAGCACCATAGTTGCTACTGTGGGATCTACACTAAGTCCACAACTTAGTGACTATCCTCAACGTGCGTACGCAATTCGTTTGTAAATTGACTAAGGCCTACATCATTCTTGATGACTACCTTAAGACATGTTTATACAACTTGCATAATTACTTGGCATCTACTGTTAATACAGACTATGCCCAATTCGAGGTCTACACTTTTATGGTGACTACCTCCATTATTTTATTATGCACATGAGATCTTTACATCATTAATAATACAAGATTTATCTTGTCTCTATTTTGCATCCCATAATTACAACACACCACAACATTTTAATAACTTAAAATGTTTTGATGGTTTGCCTCGTGTAGGATCAATGACCGTCAAAGAGTTTGAATTGTTAGCTCTAGACGGCCATAATTATCCAACATGGGCTATGGACGTAAAAGTTAGTCTTGCGTCCCGTGGACTTTATCGAGCTGTGTTACCACCCGAAGAGGGTGTTGCACCACTTAATGATCAACATGTATACATGTCCCTATATCTCATTAGAAGCCATATTCATCCTGATCTTAAAGCTTAATACTTGTTAGAAGAGAACCCACGAAATCTATGAAATTCTCTTAAGCAACGCTATGAACAACAAAAGGCACTTGTCCTGCCTGCGGCCAACTATGAGTGGACGTAACTTCACTTACAGGATTTCAAAACTGTGAGTGATTACAACCATGTTGTTCATAGGATTTGCTCAAAGTTGCAATTCTACGAGAAAGAACCTACAGATGCAGATAAAATAGAAAAGACTATGTCTACTATGCTTCCTCTGAAAGGATTCTTCAACAACAATACAGTGAAAGTCGTTTCCAGGTTTATTCTGAGCTTATACAAACTTTACTTGAGGCCAAAAAACATCCTGAACTTATGGTTTGGAATAATCAGCAGCGCCCCGTACGGCCTGCTCCATTGCCTGAAGTACATGCCTATACTTAGAATAAACCCAAATTTGATGGTGGACTTTCTAAGACCCATCCTTAGGGAAATTCCAAGAAAGGTAAAAAAATAACGCAGACACAATAAGAAACCCCAAACTCGTGTTTCCAACAATGGTAAGAACATTTCCAAACACAGGAATGACAAACCTGTGTGTCAGAAGTGTGGTTGTTATAGCCATACTATAAAGAAATGTCGTACCCCAAGTCATCTTGTTGATATCTACTTAAAGTTTGTGGGTCACGGACGTGCTGCACCAGGACAAAAGTATGAAGCCCACTTCAACATTCGACTTGACACCACTAGGAATGAGGTTGGTTGTTCACAACAAGTTCCAATGGAACCAAGCAACAACAACATACGAGGAGGCGAGGATCTTATGGATATGGGGAATATGATCGTGGAATATGCATCCAACGACATATTTGGAGACTTTGAATAGGCTCCCAATCCCTTAGATTCTAATGTCTTTATGTCCTAGTGATTATAATAGTTAAAATAATTTATGTCATATGTGTTGTAAATATTTAATAATGTCATCACTATTTAGTTTGAATACCCAATAAATGTATTGTACACATTTGATGTATTGTACACATTTAATATTCAATAAATAAAGTATGTATTCTATATATCATCAAAGAGTTTCATATCAAATTCTTTATTTATATATAGTTTCTACGGGGGTCAATCTGATGGAGGAGGAATTATGCCTAGTGGACAGTGGTACCACTAATTCTATACTTAGAGACACAAAATATTTCCAAACTCTTACAAAATGACAAGGAAATGTTTTGACAATCGCCGGGCGTGATGCTACAATAGTTGGCTCTGGTCGTGCCACTATTGTACTCCCCATGGGTACCCAAATTATAATTGAGGATGCATTATTGTATCCCGATTCAAAGCGTACCTTGTTAAGTTATAGAGATATCCGTCAAAATGGTTTTCATATAGAAACCCGTGATGACAATAATGAGGAAATTCTCCTTGTTACTAAAAATAGCGGATATGGCAAACGAATTGTTGAGAAAATTCTCTCTTTTCCGTCCAGATTGTACTACACATACATCAAACCCATACCACATGTTGCGTACAAGGTAATTTTTTAGAATGTTGACGCATTCAAAACTTGGCATAAACGCCTTGGCCATCCTGGTATATGGATGATGCGAAAAATTATCAACAATTCTAATGGTCATGAGTTAAATACTTCTAAATTTCCTAAATCTTCAGTTTTTATGTGCACTTCATGCGCTACAGGGAAATTGATCGTACGACCATCGCCCGTTAAGATCCAAAATGAGCCACTAAAATTTCTTGAACGCATTCAAAGAGATATTTGTGGCCCCATACAACCACCGTCTGGACCATTCAGGTACTTCATGGTTCTAATAGATAAATCTACTAGATGGCCTCATGCGTGTCTTTTGTCCACACGTAACCATGCATTTGCAAAAATTATTGCTCAAGTTATTAGACTTAGAGCACATAATCCTGAACATCAAATTCAATCAATTCGAATGGACAATGCTGCTGAATTTTCCTCAAAGGCTTTCAACGATTATTGTATGGCTTTGGAAATTCAAGTTCAACACTCTGTCCTATATGTCCATACACAAAATGGTTTAGCAGAATCTCTTATTAAGAGAATTAAACTCATTGCAAGACCGTTATTACAAAATTGCAACCTACCAACTTCATGTTGGGGTCATGTAGTCTTACACGCTGCTGACTTAATTCAATTACGACCAACTGCATATCACGTAGTCTCCCCATTGCAATTAGTACGTGGGAATATACCAAATATTTCTCATCTACGAAAATTCGGTTGCGCTGTATACGTACCAATCTCACTGCCTAAGTGTACCTCTATGGGCCCTCATAGGAAATTTGGTATCTATGTGGGATATCAATCTCCATCAATTATCAAATACATCGAGCCTCTTACAGGGGACTTATTCATGGCCCGATACGCTGACTGCATATTTAATGAGGACCATTTCCCGTCATTAGGGGGAGACTTCAAGTACCAAAACGAATGCCAGGAAATCATCTAGAATGCCCAAGGCATTCTCCCCTTAGATCCACGTACTCTAAAGACTGAACAACAAGTTCAGAAAATCATAAACTTGCAACATATTGCAAATAACCTGCCAGAATCATTTACTGATTATAAGGGTGTCACTAAATCCTCTTATCCTGCTCGCAATGCGTCCGAAAGAGTGGAGGTACCAATAAAAACCATTCAACTCCCACTTGCAAAGAAGAGGGGGAGAAGTATGGCCGCTCCTAAGGATAATGCTCCAAGTAAGCATCCGAGGATATCGATGGCTAAATCCTCCAAATCGGTAAATCCAAGACAACCTCAAGTTGGTACACACCCAATAGTGGATAAAAATCCAACATCAGGACCAAATCCACAACCCGGATCAACGGTGCATCCAAATTCTGATCCTATGATATTGGAACACCCTGACTCCCTAGTTTTGGAAAATGTTGAGTCAAATAATAGGGTGAAAGAAATTTCCATCAATTACATAGATTCTGGAGAATCATACGATCATAAGACTACCGTTGTCGACATGTACTTCTCCGCAGCAATTACAGAAATCTTTCTCAATGATCCAGATCCCAAGACCATGGTAGAGTGCAAAAAGCACTTGAACTGGGCTCAATGGAAAGAACCAATTCAAGCTGAGATAGCCTCGCTCACTAGAAGAGGGGTATTCACATCTGCAATACCTACACCTTTCAAAGTCTTTCCTGTAGGCTTTAAATGGGGTTTCGTCCAGAAACGGAATGAGAACAATGAGGTGGTGAGATATAAAGCGAGGCTAGTAGCACAAGGGTTCACGCAGAGACCCGGCATTGATTACAATGAAACCTATTCTCCAGTAATGAGTGGAATTACTTTCCAATACTTAATATCATTGGTAGTTCAAAATCATCTATCTATGCAATTGATGGATGTGGTGACAGCATATCTATATGGGTCACTTGATTCGAACATATACATGAAGGTTCCCGATGGAATCCAAATTCTGAATCCAAACGCAAATTGCAACATGTATTGTGTAAAACTACAAAAGTCATTATATGGCTTGAAGCAGTCGAGACGAATGTGGTACAACCGACTGAGTGAATTCCTTCTAAAGAAATGATACACTAACAATGATGATTGCCCATGTGTTTTCATTAATAAATCTCAAATGGGATTTTGTATTATATCCGTGTATGTTGCTGATTTAAATATCATTGGCAGTCAAAGGATATAGAAGAAGCACGCAAACATCTAAAGATGAAATTCGAGATGAAGGATTTGGGTAAGACCAAGTATTGCCTAGGCTTACAACTTGAGCACCGTCCTTCAGGGATTTTAGTGCATCAATCAGCCTATATCCAGAAAATATTAGAGAAATTCAATATGGATAAATCATACCCTAATAAAACTCTGATGGTTGTTCGTTCCTTAGAAATAGGGAAAGATCCATTTAAACCATGGGATATTGGGAAAAAGATGTTAGGACCAGAGATCCCATATCTCAGTGTCATTGGCACACTTATGTATCTTGCAAATTGCACTAGGCCTGATATCGCATTTGTAGTGAACTTACTGGCTAGGCATAGTGCGGACCCAACTCGCCGTCATTGGACGGGAGCGAAGTGTATCCTCAGATACCTTAATGGCAAAACAATCTTGGTTTATTCTTCAAGAAAAATCATGATCCCAGTATGATTGGTTATACTGATGCAGGTTACTCATCTGATCCTCGTAACGGAAAATCCCAAATAGGATTTGTATTCCTACATGGAGGTACAGCTATTTCATGGAAGTCTTCTAAGCAGACTCTGACAGCGACTTCTACTAACCATTCTGAAATTATTGCTCTACACGAGGCATCACGAGAATGTGTATGGCTTCGTAGAATGATTAACCACATACAACAGTCATGTGGTATTGGTTCAATTGAATCACCTACAATTATCTATGAAGATAATTTCGCTTGTGTTACACAGATGCAAACAGGTTACATAAAGAGCAATATCACTAAGCATATTGTTCCTAAACTGTTTTATCCCCATGAATTACAAGAAAGTGGGGAAATAAACATCTTGCAAATCAAGTCATGTGATAATCTCGTTGACCTATTTACTAAGTCCTTACCAACTTCTGTATTTCAAAAATTGGTACATGGAATTGGTATGCGGTGACTTCGAGATTTGCCAGAATCAGGGGGAGACATCTCCTAAATGTTGACTTGTACCAGCATCATATTATACTCTTTTCTTTCACAAGTTTTACTTACAAGGTTTCTTGTTAAAGTTTTTAATGAGATAATATTAACATAAGCATGTGTCATATTTCCTATTTTCTCCACTAGGGTTTTTTTGGAAAATATCAAAGACACATATTGCCCTCACAACTCATCCATGGTTTTTCCTTGAAAAGGTTTTTCATGTGAGTTATCCAAGAGGCAATACCAATAATATGTCGTCATATTTTCTCCTAATTTTTCCACTGGATTTTTACAGGAGTTTTAGCGACATATCACTTTATATTGCTCCTCGTATTTTTTCTGAAATGGTTTTTGGGAGAATAATATATATGTCGTATCTTCAATATTTTTCCCCACTGGGGTTTTTAATGGGATACCAATGACATAATGATTTATTTAAATCACTCATATATGCTATTTTCTTCTTATTTTTTATAAGGTTTAAAGGAGTTTTTATAGCATATCTATACATACATATTTCTCAGATTTTTTCCACTGGGTTTTTCGAGGAATTCAAGCATACAACTGCATTGATCTCAAAGAAGATTCGATCAAGGGGGAGTGTTACGAAACGGTGCCTGCGAGCAGACACCTATTCATCGGTGATCTCATCCAATTAGACGTGCAGTTAGAGATAGGATTAGAGATTAGATTTACAGTTAATTGTGCCACCGAAGGGGCGTCTCTTGGTGATGAGATGTAACTTCTCCCGTCAGTTGTGTCCTTTGGACACACCCCTTATATATTCGATGAGATCAATGAAACACATAAATTGTTCCCAAATGTTTGTTCATTTCATTCACGTTACATTAGGACCTGTTTGGCAGGGCTCCTCTCCGGCTCCGGCTCCTCCAGAGGAGCCCTGCCAAACGTTATCTTGGAAGAACCGTTTTTCAATAAAAAAACAGAGGAGCCGGAGCCGTTTTGGAAGAACCACAAATTGTGGCTCCTCCAAAATGACTCCGGCTCCTCTGGAGGAGCTCCTTAGTTTTGGAGGAACCACAAATTATGGCTTCTCCAAAACGACCCCGGCTCCTCTAAAGGAGCTCCTCAGGAGGAGCCGTGCCAAACGTGTCCTTAGATTGCACGCGACCTGTTATCAAAAGCAAAGCTCTGCGACAGTTATCAAAAGCAAAGACTCGAGCTGTCAGCCTCAGGTCAGACGTTTCGCGACGTAAGCGAGGGGCCATCACTAAAAGTCAGGCTAGGCTGCAGCGTAGGCTATCTTGCCACAGACAAGAACGGCCACCCGACTCGTCGTCGCAAGCAGTGACACGCGTCAAGTAAGCGGGCGCGGTACAGGACACGAGAACTGGGCCCCAGGAGCCAAAGTGTCTTGGCATCATCTTAGAACATTCCGTTCAGATCAGAAAATGAACATGGCTATTCCTGCTTCTAACATGATTGAAATAAACAGCAGTGAACTTTTTGTAAACTCAAAGCAGAATGCAAAAGAATGGTTGTTCCATAGTGCTTCGACGGTATACACAGGTTGCACTCTGCTCAGGGAACGAACCGCCGGCCGCGGCCCTGAACAGCTCTGCTCACCGCCCATACCAGCTCCGCTGGGGCTGGGCATCGGTATCACTCATCAGCTTGTCGAGCACCACGTTCAGATCCACATTCTGCCCGTTCTCAGTCAGCTTGCGGACTGTCGCCCTGACCTGGTCTTTGGAGAACCCCATCGTGGCCACCTTCTCAATCACGTCGTCGATGGGCACTCTAGCTCCAGAAGAGCCACTGCTTGGAGTGGACCTAACTGGCGCAGCCTGGGGTAGCACCTGAGCTGTGGCCAGCCTGCCATAGCTGCCGCTTCCGCCAGGAGGAGCAAAGGGTGAAGGTGGCTTCATTCCAGCATTTCCATGGTGGGATGGAGACCCGGCGTATCCATATGATTCAGAGAAACCACCTGCAGCCGGTGGTTTGTATCCAGCATTGTAGGGCGGCGGCGGCCCAGAATTAGGCCTGGCAGCAGACGCATCAAACATGCCAGGGTTCGGTCCATAGAATGGAGCCGCAGGTCCACTTGGGGGTGTCATATAAGGGGGTGGTGCGCGGACATTTGGTGGATAGCCCTGAGAAGGTGGGCCATACGGTGCTGCTTCTTCAAGCTGCAGGGCCACTGGTGGTGGAAGTGTAGCTGTGGGGTTGACACTTGCAGGCCGGGGAGGTTGAGAATATTGAGCGTATTGAGGCGGGGTTTGGTAATGCTGCTGTGGTGGTGGCTGTGATGCCTGAGGCTGCGGAGCTGGTGGGGCTTGATACTGCTGGTGGGTGGCCTCAGTCGGCTGAGCTGATGGGGGGTAATAGGATTCCTGTGGTATGGTTGTCACTGAAGGAGCCGGCAGAGCGGGTGACATTGATGGAACCTGGGGATGTGCAACATGGCCAGGGAAGTGTGTTGGAGGTTGGTTTTGAGCTGGAGGTGGAGGTGGCGCAGTTGGAGCAGGAAGGGCAGACAGCTGTACTGGCGGTTGGGAAGGGGGAGGGGCTTGGTTTTGAGATTGAATGGTTGGCTGGGATGGAGTGGGCTGCTGCCTTGAGTCCATCTGCCCAGCTTCTGACTGAACATCCTCTGCTTTCGGCATTTGGAGCTTTGCAAGTTGGATCTGGGTCTCGACAATTTCCTGCTTATCACGCAAAATCTGCACACCTGCTTGAACCTGCACACAGAGAATAAAGAGTTAAACCATGCAACTAACCCTCACAATATGGTTATGGACATGCCCTGTAACGCCAATCATGCACATAGAACGGTAGAACCATCAGATGAAGCCTATGTGTGACAAAGGGTAAAAAGAAACATAAAGCAGAACAGTATGTAAAAGTGAAATTCATGGTATAAAAATGTATGCCTACAATAAAATTGATGTCCATACATCAACAAATCGACATGCCTTTGATTGGGGCTAAAAGAAACTTTGTACTAATACAGAAACATATATGTTTTACATATTACTGATCCACCTTAAAATTGGCCAAATACAGCATGTCACGTTCCTAGAACAGGCAAAGTTTGCAATGTAAACAATGATGAGTGTGTGAACCAGCTGGAACCTATGAACCCCATATAAGTTAGATGAGTTCAAAACAGAGAACATATCATAAGTAAACACACAGATAAAAGCTCATCTATAACACAGATGACAGAAGTAGTATTTCATTATGACAGCATGGTCCATTCTACTGCAGCTATAAAAGACAAAGATAGAGAGGAGGGGGAGGGGTTGCATCCACAGAAGCTTACCTCACGCAGTGTGTTCTCAAATTGCCTCAGTTTTCCATCAGTACTTCCATTGTTGTTCCCAATTGTCAACCTCAGCTCACCAACAGAATTCTCGAGATGGTATGTTCTGTCCTCCAACTGTGAAAGCCTTGAGCTTACACCTTCGAGTGCATGTAGAAGATTATCAGCATATTTCTTCATGGTACGATCAATATCCACTATAGTGACTGCATTGAAGTTGCTCCTCTCTTCTTCATGATTAACTTTCTTTAGCACATGAGGCTCCAATACACCAGCACCCTGAGTCATAAGAGAAATTGAGCACAAGGAAAGATAAAAACAGGGCAGTGATATGAAGTGTGATCATGTGAAATGATAACCAATAATGTATCTTGTGAAGAAGACAATTTAGCTGGGTTGATTGTTGTAAATTACAGCTACAGATGGAATGAGTGGAGTTGGATTCTATGTTGTGTCCGTAATCAAACTGTGGTCAATAAATTACGTGAACAGAACTAAAGATTATTGTATTAAAGTTGCACAAATACATAACGTGCCTATAATAATAGTGTAATGATGACTTTGCAAGGTGAATTTGCAGGATCATGAACACCGTATTGGAAGTTGGAACTTGGAACCTATATCATTGAAAGTTCAACAATGCTTGAAGCATAGGCATAACTGCATAAGAAAGTTAATACACTTTCAAAATGGATATGGTTTTCCTTGAAGGTATAGCACATAATAAGAGCTAAAAGAAAAAATAAAATAAAATGTGCAACAAATCCTAACAAAGTCATATAAAATGGCATCCACATGAACTTCACAGAAAACAAAAGGCCCATTAGATAGCTACTAGTAAGAGTAGCCATGGGCAGCACAAAGCCAGGACGAATTTTGAGTAGTTTTCAATGACACATACATGGAGCACTGTTTTCAAAATAAGAATACAAATATATGCCTCCAATCACAAATATGAGTGCAATAATAGGACTTTAGCATGACATTTTTCTTTAAAGATATAAACACAAAAAAATATATGATATGGAGATACTTTTCATAATGAATCTACTAATGACAATCTTGTATTGCCAATCATATGAAATTTCAGATACCAGTAATCAAATGTATTAACGTTTGACTTGGGATGACAAACTTAGGTGGACCTATATTTAGAGTCATAGGAAGTAGTGCATTGTGTGCGTGGGGGAGCAATTTTCTACTGCAAGATTGAAACTATCCTAAAAGTTCAAATAGTAATGTTGCAAATGCTGTCAAGGGCTTAGGGCTTTGTCAACAGAACAAGCAACAACCAATTCCTTACACGAAATTAAGGTATGCCTCCACCGTCCATACTGTTGATGATAAAGGAAAATACGCATCACATCTGGAGATACTTTATTTATTTTTGGGTGAGGAATCTGTAGGATATTCAACTTTACAAACAGGGGAGCCAAAAAGGCTACTAGTTCCTAGTAGCTGACTGACCAACAGTGCCAATCCTGAGCTACGACATCACCAACTACTAGTTCTCAACTCCTAATGCTACGAACAGATCTATCAGCGGAGTCATCAGCGCGTGAGAGATGAGTAGGATAATACCTGGAGGTTGGGGGAGGCGGCTTTAGAGTCGAGCGAACCCCAGGCGCCCGTCGCGGGGGCCGAGCCGACGGGGACAGCGCTGGCGGCGGCAGAAGGGCGGATGGGCTGGAAGTCGTAGCTGGGCAACACCTCGTCGGCGCCGTTGCTGGTGCCGGTGCCGTTTGCGCCGCCGTGGAGGGAGCGGTGCCCGGGGCCGTGGCTGACCGCCTCCTCCTGCGGGTCGGGGCTCATCAGATCGACTAGCCCGCCGGATGCCGGCGGCGAGGACGCGGCGGCGGCGGAGGCGGCGAGGCCCTGGATCTGCTTGTCCATGAACTGCGACGCGTTCATCGCGGCGAATCCGCGAGACGAGCCGACTGCGGGCGGCGGATGAGCCGATCAGAGCTGTTGAAGGCGGAAGCGGAAGCTTACTATGCTTGCGGAGGGAGGCAAAGCCATTAATTCATTAATAAGGAAATTAAATTAAATTGATTTCTTAATGACGACACGCAATCTGTTTTTGTTTTTACGAAGGCCGTGCCGCTTGGGCTGGGCCGCTCTGGGTCGCGTGTCGACCCTGCACGTTTTTTCCTTTTCCTTTTCCTTTTCCTTTGCTTTCTTTTCTTCTTTTTTTAATTTACTAGTGAGCATGCACGTACAGCACGTACGTGTTTATAACTGTGATAGATAACATCTTATATATATTATAAAAAAATATAGATAACGTCTTATTATAATATATAAATTTTAAAATAGTTGAAAGTACTTGTAAGATTTGTTTTCTAAATTAATTTTTTAATGAGATATGAAGCCAAATTGGAGCATGCTATCGACGAGCTTAGGAAGAGTGTAAGGATCTCAACTTAACCGAACTGAAGATTTGCACCGCACGTAATAAGGAAGCAAGCAATTCGAACCACCCTGCACCATATATGATAACAAAGGTAAATAAAGATACAGGAAGCAAGCAAACAGAATCCACTGGAGTTTTGCCTACGCCAAATGACACCCAAGAACGTCAGGAAACATATTCCTGTCGCCCAGCCGTCAGGATGAACCGACAGACGCGTTCCTGCTGTCCAACTGCTGCTGCTAGGATAGGCGCGGGTGATCCCGGGCATAAACGCTGGCCTGCTCGAGTTCTTCCTCGATACCGACGCGAGCGAGATCGAAATCGAGATCGACAGGCTCAACCAGGACTTCTTCCGCCATATCTCGCGCTAAATAGAACAGATCAAATTTGCGGTCACCAGAACTGCAGTAAGTTCCCTTCATTGTATATCTGCTTTTTGAGAATAAGGGGGCAACAATCCCTTTTGATTTTTTAGCACAAAAACTAAAAGTTAGAATCCAAAATGGAACTGGATATAAAACAGAACGACAATAGGTTTCATGTTGCCACTTTGATTTCGATATAAAACGGAACGACAACAGGACATCTCATTAACTAAAACTGATTGTAGTACTGTACAGGTTGCCGCTTTGAGGTTCACTGAATTTCAGGTTTCGGGTTTTCAGGTTTCATGTATTAGGAAGCAGGAACATACAAGTAAAGCATTTCATAGGTTTCATGTTGCATTTCTCAGGTTTTAGGTTTCAGTTCAGCTCGAGCACTGATCAGCTTTGTCTTTACTTCAGGTCTCAGCTGAGTAGCATGATGTCATTTATTCTGTCCAGACATAAATAACGTAAAGATTGTAAAGAACTGCTTACCACTTTTTCCAGTTGAAAACGTACGTAAAGAACATCATCCGATTTGCTAGCGTCCAAAATTCTGCACCTAGAACAGGATTACATGTTTGACAGTCATGATTCATAAGAAGCCTAATATAGCGATTATAATCTTTGGAGAGCTAGGTCCTCCATATTGTCTGATTTCAGTCAGACAACCAAAACTATTAGACTTCTTTTCATAAAAAGAAGTTGAGATTCAAGTCATGAATGTATATGTGTATTGAATTTCAGGGAGACTAACAGTTTTTTACATGACCTAACACTGGAAGGTTGACATGCAAGAGGATTCATTGTTCCTAACCTGAAAGCCTAAAAGTATGAAAGAAAATTTAATCAGCTACATCAAACTGAAAAAACCTTCTAGATTATGTCCAGGAGATTGGTCATGGACAAAAAAAGAGGAGAACCTGCACATGGTGAACTGAACTAACCAACGGTTCTAAAACCCAACCCACACGCAATGAAATTAGGCCGCGATATGGGCCAACAGACTCGATCCTATTGTGCGGCTAGAGCCTAGAGACCAGTGGCCTCGCCCAGCCAATTGTTATTATTGCCCAACACCTGGAATGAGGAAGAAGGAAAATGACAAAACATATGCCCATCTCATACTAAATCATAATAATTAACAAACCCATAAAGATCACTAACCAATCAATCAATACAAAATAATTTCAAAAGAGAGCAACGATACTCCCATTTATGATTGTCACAGTAAAACAGAGAAAGGATTGCCTAGAAGCAGGAAGAAGGAAAATGACAAAACATATGCCCATCTCATATTAAATCATAATAATTAACAAACCTATAGAGATCACTAACCAACAAATCAATAAAAATTAATTTGAAAAGAGGGCAATGATACTCCCATTTATGATTGTCACACTAAAACAGAGAAAGGAAGGGAAGAAAGAAATATGATGCCAAAACAAACATCTTTGTCAGACTCATACCAAACTCTAAGAAAAGAAAGTTAACACATGTTAATTTATATCATACAGGATGCACCATATTGTCATAACTAATGTTACTTCTTTAACTTAAGTTACTTTAAAGATTAGTAAATATCGGTACACATATGAGCAACTGAACAAAAGAAAAGGTTTCTAATGAGAATATGCTGACTGAAAGAGCACAAGTAAACAATATATACAATAGTTAATGTGTCTAACCTATTAACCTAGAGATTCTTCAGCTGTGCACATTCATCAATTGCATGTCGATTCTCCTGTGGCCTCCTGTATGGATCCTGACAATGCCAAGTTACATTCGTAAGAGATGATTTATGTGAGAAAATACAACAAATCTGGGCTCCCCATACATCTAGCAAACATGTGAACACAAATCATGTGAGGCAATACATACACAAATAATAGTTTACTGCACAGACAACCTTTGGGATGGAAACTCCCTAACTTTGTCTGGCAGCAAATCATGTTGTGCTCCGCCTAGCTAGCCCACTTACCCTCCATTTTAAAATTTGTTTAATCCTTGCTTCCTGCAGCACCAAGAAGAAACAAATTTCAATCGAGTCCACAGATGAAACTTCAAAACTGGAAGCAAATATAATGGTTAAAAACTGGTGCACAACTCACATTAGTTAGTGAAGGAATTGGTCTACATATCCCTATGTATTATTGCTCACTGGGCTAATAAGAAATAAGATATTAGCTTAACTGTGTTTCAGATTTTTTTTTCATGTATTTTCAAAGCAACCAATGTGCTTATTTCCCCAACATTGGCACCTGTCGAGGGGCACCAAAAATATGAAACTGTCCAAAGCAACCTCTCAAGAGAAAACTTACCGGTCAAAAACAGCTAGTAAAAAACAAAATTTGAGCCTGGCAGTCTTAGCAACACAGTATGAATTAACTCCTACCACTTTAAATTATTGTTATTAAAAGATATAATACACTGTGTAACATCTAAGTTCTTTCATAACTAATTTGGAAAGCATTCTCAAAAAGATGTCACTACAAACAAGATCAATGGAGCTGCTTATCATTCTGCTTGGTTGCTATGTTACTCCTAACTTATTGGCAGTCAGTTGCTCTTCTCACATAAACAATTATGAAAATAATCTAGATCAATATCAAAACAGTCCACTTTGGCAGATTGGTCTGTATTGTTGAATCCTGATTAACATAGCTGCCACTCCAAATCCCAAGCTATGAAGCAAATCAACAAAGCATTGAGAAGGGATGTACCAGAAAGTTAGTATAGTTGAGTGGCATAACAATGCACATTGCATCAGTTCCCAAAAAAAAAAAACAATGCACATAGCGTCTACAATAATTTTCAAATATTAATGTTGTTGAACAAAAAACGGCTCTACAGTCTACACAGCCATGAGCACAATGCATCCCCATACTTGGCAATAGAAATTTGCTTACAAAATAATGGATTGAACTTTGGACAGTCGAATTCATCTATTTACATCATGAGTAACCCATTTGACAAAAATTCCTCAAACCCCTAAATTATGGTGAGCTAGAAATCCACAAGGGAAAGGAGAGGAGAACGTACCTAGGTGTGGAGGAGATCTTAGTGCAGTAGGGGATGTCCACGGGATGGCTTCATGACCTGGATCCAGTCCAGAAGGGTCACAATGGTGGATCGGGGTGAGGGGCATGCGGGAGGGGAACGGGCGGCACCGGTGTGAGAGGAGGCGTCGGAGAAGAGCATGGAGGCAGGGAAGGGAAGCTGTCACCTGGAGCGCCGTATGTGGCGACGAGCCCTCACCCTCGAGGTTGAGGATCCATTAATCGGGACAATCCATGGGAGGAGGCGTAGGAGTCTAGAAGACGGGGAGGATTGGCTGCGTGATTGACGGGGACTCAATGGATCGTCGTGGGATTGATGAGGCGGCGGTGATGTGGGTAGGCTAACGGGTAAAGGAATTACTCGGTGACAAAAAAAATCGTCGCGGAGGATGGCCGATTGGCTTTTTCCATGGCAGGAACACGTAAGATATAAGATGTAGGTGTAAGATGGTAGGTGGCCTACCGCTAGATTGATATGAAGCGTTAGATTTAAGGATACTATGTTAAAGATGGGTAAGTATTTTAGGTGAAAAGCTATTATCAATTCCTTTGCTCTTTTATAGTATAGATGAGAGGCTTTCTTTTCTTCTTCTTTTAATTTATGAGAGAGGTCTGACGTGGTTCGTGAATTCTATTATTTTTTTTTAAAAAGAACGCTAATATTTTAATAATAACACGTCTCGAACAATTTTTTTAGAAAATAATTCTTTTAGTCTCACGACTAAGCTCTTGACGCGTGCCACATGGATTAGAGCGACTCAAGTGCCTAGTGGCAAGGGTCCACTACCTAGCCACGTGGCAAGTGATGTGAAAGCCGAGTCGCACCATCAACTCACGTGACTACTTTCTCCGTCCATAAATAACTGTCGTTTTTACTTTTTGAGAAACAACTTTGACTAAATATAAAAAAATATTAATATTTATGGTACAAAATTAATATCATTAGATAGATCCTTAAATCTAATTTCATAATAAATTTATTTAGAGATACAAATATTGCACGTATTTTCTACAAATATAGTCAAACTTACGGCACGGAAAAAAACGACAGTTATTTAGAGACAGAAGGAGTAGGTCATACCAAACCTTGACGCCACTTAAGTGATTAGTTGCGCCACAATGCATGGCGCAACTAAGTTGTTATGTTCGTGGGGCATGGCTTAATTCCATGTTTGTAACTGTTTTCTAATAATACTTGGTGCGATGAAGTTAAGGAGTCATGCCATTAGGCTAAGTTTTGAACCAAGGTTAAGTTCAACGTTTGACGTGACGGAGTAGCTTAGTCGTCATATGTATTGGTGCCACTTGAGTCACGTCATCGCCTTTGGCGTCCAATTGCGCCAATACTTATGGCGCGAATGAGTTGCTCACGTCAAGCGCGGCTTAAATCTAACTTTGTCGCCCGAAACTGTTTCTGAATATCATTTGGTGCGACACATTTGTCAGTCATGCTATCTCGCTTGGCGCAACTCATCAACTGTGTCGCGCCAAGTATTATTCTAAAATAGTTTCGGACTAGCTAATTTTGAGTTAATTATGTTTGGCGTGGTATTATTGTTCGGTCGCGCCATGCGCTTTAGCACAACTGGTTACGAGTCGCGCTTACGCATCTGGCGTGATGGCGCAACTCTATCTGGACAGTTCTCATTTGTGTGTGTGTGTGGGGGTGGGGGGGGGGACAAATATTATGACACCTCTAAGTGTGTATATGTAAGCGTATGTTTCAACAACTTTTTCATTGTTTTCATGTATGTAGTCAATATTTATAGCAAAAAACACAATATTATAATACAAAATAGGTGAATTAATACCTTAATATGCTATAAATTACAATGTTTATTGGGGTATTAAAAAATTCCCCTGATGGCCCCTAGTTCCGCCACTGCTCTATATGTGAAAACTGTATTTTTGCACAAACTGCATAACTCCAACAGGTACTTGAGATGTTTTCAGAAGAATAGAAACAAAATCAAAGTTGTTGGTTCCGCCATTGATATAGAGTGTTTCAACTTAGAGAATCTTCAGCAGTTCCTAAAATAATAATCGGTAAATCAATGAGTTTTTTCAATTGGCTAAAAAATGTTGGTACCGTGCCGTGCAAAGTTGTTGCAAGAGCAACTTAGAGCTTCTCCAAATACAATATCTCCAAACAGGGTACCGTGCCATGCAAAGTTGTTGTAAGAGCAATAATCCAATCCGTGCTATTAGCATAGCAGCTGTAAATAAGTGTGTAACTTGTTTATTTTTCTCCAACTAATATATTTGCGGTAAAGCTCTTGCCGACCGTTCCAAAAAAAATCTAATCCGAGTTGGAAAGAAAGCTTAGTGGCAACTACCAAGTCTCACATCCAATCTAAACCCTACATTCAACTCAGTGACTCGATCCGGTTAAAATTTTAATCAACACATTTCAAGCTAACTCTGTGACTCAATAACATGGACGACGATATCGCGTGACGGGTCGCATGTTTCGGTAACGTGTGACCCCGTCGCCACCGCCCCATTGTGGTATAGTAGGGTCTCGTCGGAGCTCCATGGCCATGGTCGCGGACCCGGAGCTTTGTCGAGACCCTACCACGCTCGCAGCGACCTCCTTCTTTCCCTCCCCATCGCCGCTATGGCCATGGTTCCCCGCCCTAACACTGTCTGGCCGCCTCTGCCGTTGCTGCTCCGGCGCCGCCTCTGCTCGCCGCCGTCTCTCCCGTCTCCACTGTCGACCTGCCCATCTGCCTCCCCTGACCCCTTTTCTAAGCCCGCCGAAGATGGAAAAGAAGAGAGGGACCTGTCGCTAAGGGTCATCGCGCGCTGATGACGTAGCAGGACGGGACACGTAACAGGCGCAATAATATACTAGATTTGTATATTATGATGCTAACAGTTCGCGCAGACAAGGAATCAAGGAGTCTTTTCTTGGGCATAATAATATGGAAAAAGTCTACTTCGCCTCCCTCAACTATCGTAAAAGTCAGCTCTTCCTCCCTGAACTAGAAAACTAGACATAACTCCTTCCCTATCTTTTTAAACCGGACATATAATCTCCCTGACTGTTTTCCTAGATGGTTTTTTCTTTTTCTTTTATATTTATTTCGGTTGAATCTTAAATCATAGTAAATTACAGAAAAATCATAAAATAGAAAATCCAATTTTTTGGACTCCACATGAGTAGATCTACGCAGTAAATATATGATATTGTATGCTTTAGTACAAAATTTTTGCTCTAGCTTTAGATGTATGCTTTAGTACAAAATTTATTTAGGTGTATGTTTGTTAAAAAGTATTTATAAATCTATAACTACGTTATACATGAGTACGAAACTTTTACTATAGTCAAGCATACAACAATTAGCCCACTATAAAAAAATTTACCACAATTGTACCATAGAAACTGCAATTATGAATTAATTATAGAAAAGCATAGATTTAAAGCTACAACAAAAAAATTGTACTAAAGCATACTATACTATATGTTCACTGTGTAGATCTACTCATGTGGAGTCCAACAAAATTGGATTTTTTATTTTATAATTTTTCTATGTTTTAGTATGATTTTTCAAAGATTCAACCGAAATAAATAAAAAAGAAAAAAGATAAAACCGCCTTTTAAAACCGCTTATAACAGAGGTAAAACGAACGGTTTTAAAAGTTCAGGAGGTGGTTTAACCGGTTTTAAAGTCCATGGAGGAAAAGCACACTTTCGTAAAAGTTGAGGAGGTAATTTGCACTAATAACATGGGGTTAGGCTGGGCTGTCAGGCCTGGTCCTTGATAGGCTTTGACCATTGGGCGGGCCGTAACTGATGGGCCTATGGATGAAGCGGGTCCAACCGAAAAGGCAAAAGGCCTCTCGACTCAACGCCGTCGCCGACGGGCACGAACAGCGGGCCGCGCCGGCCGGTTCGTCTCCTCTGCCTCGGCTGGTTCGGCGGCGGCCGGACCATCGCGCGGCCGCGGCACAATCGCGAGGAATGTGATCTCAAGTCCCTACTCATCATCTCCTTGCGGTTTCTGTGCAATCGCTTCGCCCTGCCATGCAAATCGAAGATAATGGACTCTGAAATCTGAATTGTAAGATTTCATTTGGTTGTCGACTAATTCTGCTAGTTTCGTTCTCATGAAAAATATAAAAATAATATATACTGCTACTGTTGTTGTCTTTGTGTTTTGGAGTGTGCTTTAAGTTTAAGGTGTCTGTCATCATGCACACCTTCATGATTCACCGATTCATCATACCTAATCTGATCCTTTTTTGACTGTGCGATGGCAGCAAGCATCCTAGGATGACGCGCCTGGCATATATGTATAGATAGATAGAGGAGCTGCATGGACCGGAGGTGCCATTTCAGTCGACACGGCTATCTGGCCCCCAATTTACTAGTGATTTTACACCAACGGTGAGTCGGTGACCATGTACTGCAGCATATAGTGCAAAATGCACACTACAGCATACTTTCAAGGTTTATCGGAGGTTCTTGATGCGTGAGTCCTTGGTTCTGGTTTTCATTCCTTGAATCACTACCTACTTATACTGCTGTTTGACTGTTGGTCATACAAAGTTACAATTTCAGAGTATTGAATGTTGGTCATTTTCATTTTGGTTTTATGATCATTTCTGTTTCTCGTTTTCTTTCCCTTGTCTAGCCCTTTTGGTATTGGAATTACTGCTTTGATGAATCGTCTGTTCAATGCTAGTCATAGAGTGGAGAGGGCTGCAGTAAGGGACATATTGAATATTTGAATGGGGATACATAATCCTTCAGTGCTCATTTTTGGGTGACGTGGCTAGCAGAGAGTTGAGGGGAAAAACAGTTAGCCACTAAGTGGAAGCCATCTATTTAAGGTATATAGACTTCCCAAGCTCACATTCTTGCAGAAGATATACAAGTTCTAGTCAAAAAAGAAAAGATATACAAGTTCTCAATTTCTCGAAAAGATATTCAGATTATCTCAGGGGTGGAGGGGCAGGAATCTTGGGCACCGGGGTCACAGAGCACGATCTTAACAAATTCCATGGGGCCATTAGCTGCTAAAAATTCTGTTGTTTCCCATGATCGACGGCGGTCAAAGGACCCTGAGGATGCCTCTAGCTTCACCCCTGGATTATCTTGCTATATGATACAGGATCCGTGACTGACTTAAATTTGTATTATTTCGTAGACACATCATATGCAATACATACCTATATTTGGACTTGGAGTCGGCGTGCATTTTCAAATATACATCATTATGAGTCTCTCCCCGTTCGGCTTACCTTATATCTGGCTTATTCGGCTTCTTTTTTCAGCCGGAACAGTGTTTTTCTCTCACAACATTTCAGCCAGAACAGTGTTTTCAGCCACTTTCAGCCAAGTTTCAGCAAGCCGAACGAGGCCCACATGAAGTTGTTCTTGTCTTCTTGTTAATGCTATGTTATGGCTTATAACTGCATCGTTACACAGTAGTTGTTCACCATTGTGGTGTACCATACACTCAAGTAGGTACTTGTCTCTAATGCGCTCGGTCAAGATTCATGACAGAAGACTCTAAACTGGTGGAGTAAGGGCCATGCTGTGAGCTGGAGGAAACAACTTTCTCATCATGTAGCGTTTAGACAAATAAAAGTTCGACATGACATCAGTTTTTCTGTCTTTTGGGCCATGGGCCTAGTTCTATCTTTCTGCTTTGCAAAAAGGTAACTTGACTAAAATTTTGTCTTATTTTTTGGATCATGGCGTCCTGCCAGAGTTTTTAGCTTTGACACTGTCCAAGTTAAGTCCACCTGTACTTTTGAAAGTACTGTTGGCTGATTTGTTGTGAGAGAAAAATAATGTTTGTTGGCTGAAAAAGCACGGCTTATAAGCCAAGCAAACAGAGCCTTAGTTGTTACACAATTCCAACAATAAGGCAGGTCCCTTGATTTCAGGAAGCACTAAGAGGTGATGCGATACATCCTGCCAACTGTTACATCTCGTGCATAATACAGTTTATATATGTTATGTTACCAGAGTCAGTCTGTGCTGCGCAATGCTTCAGGTAAGTCCGTGCACAGAATTGTTTCACTTGAAGCGTTCAACTGTAAATATGTAATTGATCATTTCAACTCGTTCTGTACCTTGCCTGTTTTGTTCTTCATTCACCTGTCATTAAGATAAAGTCACTCCACTAACTGTTCCCTTTACTGGTTTTAGACACTATGCTTGTGGCTTCCTATCAAGCATGCTGAATGCTTTTGTACTTACCTATCCTTACTTAGTTTTTTGGTTTATTTTAGTGTAGATGCAATTCTCTTTCGACGTCAATGCAAGGATTCTGACCTCTGTTTTGGACGTGGTATACCTCAGATTTTAGTTTCCTGTAGCATGGCATCATTTGACCATGGAACCTCACAATTACTTCAAGAAACTAACAGAGGGCCATGTTGAAGACTTGAGCCAACTCAGTATGATGAATGATGATTGATGTTGTCGAAATTTAGAAATACCTGGAAGAAGAAGAAGAACACAGAACCTTTGATTTTGAACAAGATCAGTGCAAGAGAGTTTTGGAACCACCACGATGAGACATTCTAATATTCTATATATGTTTCTCCAAACATGCATGTCCCATTTAATCTCGTACGTAATCCGTGCCGTCACCAAATAATCTTTCCAATGGCATAGACATGCAGTGGAAAGCAAAGCTACTCTTTCTTGGGAATAGTTAACAACCTCCTAATTTCAGGTGAAGATTGGAGCTGATGGTGAACAAGCAACGAATATACTGCATAATTGCGCTCATATTAGTGTAAAATGCGCACCACCAACCTCAAAAACAAAAATCAAGTGCATATGATAAAAGCTGATTAGGTCACATTATAAAGTAGAGAAAGATGTTTACAGCTGTATTATATGGATATTTTTAGTTCAATTGCTGCTTAGAGCCGAAAGAGATCAAAGGACTCCATTCCACTACCCACAGAACCCGGGCACTGCTCTCGAGATGTTCTCTAAAGAACAATTATCTTGCCTAATTAAATAATGACTAAATATGTATAGCTCGGTGTGAATTGACCACTCGCTAATTTTATATTTGAGTTTCTAATCATTCCATAGTGTGCACCAAGGAACCAATCGAATTGTATGGTCTACAACTCTATACCTGTGTTTCTTGACTTAGCAGGTTTACAATGCAAAGCTTTGAAAGGACAGGGGCAACTGTTTTTGCAAGCTGGTTGATGAAAATATGCTGATTCACAGTACATGGGAGTGCACTCTGTTGCTATCTGTTTTATGGTTTGTGCTTCTGAATGATACTGTTGTAGTGTTGTCAATAAATTCTTGTATGCATATCTTGACGAAGCAATGTTGATTGGTGTTCACTCTATTCATATTGAAGATTTGGGGTTTTTGTACAGATTATTAATTATACAAAATTTGGGCTTAATCCACCATTAATTAGATTTGTATTTTTTGTTTCTCTGCATACAAGTTGAGTTTCAAGTTCCAAATTTCTGGGATGATAGAGGACATGGCATCCTGTGTTAGAAAATTACTTTTAAAAAATTCATCATGATTTTTCATGCAATTTGTATCTCTATTATTAATTTAGTAAGTATACTTAACTTATATGAAAGTAACGATGAAAATGCATAATATTTTTAAATATATATTATGATGTCCTTTGTCACCCCACATAATCTGAATTTAAAACAAAGCAGAGAAACCAAAAAGGCGAATCTTTTTTCAACGAACAAAAAAAGACAAATTTTTGTTTGGTAGATTGGAGCAATAGAAATAGTTTGGGGAGTAAATCAGGACGACATTTTTTTCAGGGGGTTAAGCAGACAAAGTGGGCTGTTTGCAGTAGTAAAATGGATTTCTTCCTTTGTTAATTAGACATCTGAAGCTCAGCTGCTCTGAAGACTGAAGTTCATTTTATTTTCTGGAACTTCTGCTCTTAAAATGAGGAGGATTTACCTGATTATAGCTCCTTGAGTTTGCAGTTGAGAACGCTTCTATTGTTTTCTCAAACATGTCAGGGCTGCAAATCTGAAGAAAAATCATGTATTAACCTTCTACCTTTATATTGAACGGCAGGTTCATATATTTTCTCAATCATGCTCGATTTCATTTATTTGTACTGTATTATTTTTGGAAGCAACCTCCGAAAAGGGCAAGGAGTTCCTGCAATTCACTATAGAAAAGAATTGACCCAGTTTATAAGGGAAACCGAGCTTGAAAATTGTATAGCAATTCGCTATACTGTATTCTTGAAGAACTTGTGTTCGCAGTGGCAGATGGGTTCATCTGTGTTTGACAACACCACAAGGTGGACTCCAAAGTTTTTCAGCGGGTAACCATTTAGAAATGAGCCAGAAATCAGCCGCTATGCTGGAATTCTGTTTCCTTTCTGTGAAAAAACCAGTAACCAATGGTCTGACTGATGTCCAATTTATCCTGTCTGTATCTCCCTTTGAAATGTGGAAATACTGCCGGGTAGGCAATTCTGTTTGTCTTCCTTGGCCTAGGCATCACCAATTTGACCTGTTTTCTTCGATTATTTTCAGAAAGAAAAAAATTTGGAGATTGTATGCTGACTCACTCCGTGGCTCCTTTTGCTCATTGCTCTTCACCGGTTAAGGTACGTAGTGCCTTTACTTGTTTATTGTTAATCCATGTCTACCCTGCCCTTAATTGCTTGGGATTAAACAAATGTCCACCTCCTCCAATGATATATGTGTTTATCTGTTCCACCATCACCTTCTCACATGATAACTACCCTTGTCCTTGGGTGTTGTATTCTCCGTGTCTTTAACCTCTCCATGTGTCCTACACTCCTACCCTACCACCTCCCCGCCCGTCATGCCTAGATTCTCTCCTTGTCAATATCTCATGTACGTCATCTTCATTCTTACTGTTACTTGCAAGCTAGCTTTTGAATATTTCAGTTTTTTATTCATATTCTCTCCTTTTCCCCTTTCAGTTTGAATTTTGTCGACCTTTGCTTCTCCTTACGTAAAACTCGCTTTGGCTTTTGGTTTGTGGGATTAAGAAAATTTAGCTACACCCCAAACAAAAGATGGAGCACATGATTACCAATAGCCACACCACCATGTCTACAAGGACCTAAAAAATGGAATATTGTTGGGTGGCTGCAGTCACGCGGCAAGTATCTTCGCTCTCCAGTAGTCCACTGCCTCACGTGATCGCTTTTGCTTAACAAAATCAAAGATAAATAGTATGCCATATGGAGATGCCTTTCAACGACTGGTCGATTTAATTACCTCTATGCGTAGCAAGCACAAGCACCACGCAAAGAACAGATACATTGACATTTTGCCAACAAACCTCCCAATGCCATATGCATCAAGGAACAAACTGGAGCAGGTGAACAAGTTTGGGTCGGTAGATCTAGATCACGATGTGGTGAAAGCCTTGGGAATTGTGCATTGTGCAAATGATTGTACTTTCTAAAAATTAACTCCACTGTCAGTATTCAGCAAGCATAACTTCCTCACTTCAATCTGCTTCCCTTGCATGTACAAATTGTTAGCCTTTCAGTTTGTGCCAGCTTTAAGCGTCCCTGCTGCTGCATTGTGATGCTGTGATCTCATAGATTGGTTCATGAGGACTATTATGTACTTACGTGTTTTGAGATTTTATCAGTAGTAATAATTTCTAGCGTGCTGTACTTTGTCAGGTTCATCCATCAATCGGTGAGTGTTGTTCCTCAGCCTAGTCAGTCAGAGTTTGTTAGTAACTCATTGATCTACTTCGACTTTAATCTCTGTATATGTATGCTATCAGAGCTAAGGACGCTTATCTCTGTACATCTGTTCTTTTTTACTGTAAACACCGAGCAGGAGTTTGTACCATAACCTTTTCAGGTAAAACAACCAGCACTGCAACAGAAGTTCTTCCAATGTAAATCCCCTGCAAGTTCCATTATCTTCTACCGGATCGGGATCAGTAACGCTGCAGTGCTTACTCAGAACAGCTCATTTACCAATGGGAATTTGGAGAGGAAGGAAGGTAGATCTAGATGCGTGTGCCTGCAAAATTTCCTGCCCTTTTGCCAGTATATATATTTGATCTGCTGGATGGTGGCTTCCACTACATTAACACCAAGTACAAGGGGGCAGTAATTAACAAAGTACTTGACAGTGGAAAGGCAAGATTAGATCTAACCCAGGGCATGTGACAGCAACTCCATTGAGGGGTTTGGATCCAATCCTGCCTGTTTAATCTGCCAAGGAACAGGCTCTGGCATTGGGGTTTATATAATTGTTACTGCATGGAATGAACTGGTTCTTATTCACTTCTGCCATGTGTTACCACTGGGTCACCAGCTGTGATGTCTCCTTTTATTCTTCTTTTATACTTTCAACTTTGGAGATTCTTACTATCGCAGTTGTTCAATTGTCACCCTGCAATGATTGTAATTACAGTGCAGGTTATACTGGTTGTTTACCCCATGACTTTAAGCAATAGCCATATTTGATATGGTACTAAGCATGCATTTTTCAGTATTCCCAAGTATTCTGAAATGATCAACAAAGTGGACTAAGAGATTGTTTTCACATGCATTCAAATTTTCAAATAAAATTATAAAGTATGTTCTAACATGAATGAAAATCGCCTGTATCTGCCTCCTTGATCAGCTGAAATATGTTCTCTACTGTTTCAGCAAATTTTACTGACAGTATTCTGAATTATAACTTCTAAAGCTTGCGGATATGCTCAAGGTATGTTGCATGAAATGAATGACAACTTTTATGACCCTGATGGATGCATCCTTTTGTTTCATCTCCATTTATTTCAAGTTTCAGCTCTCGTCATTCTTCTGTTCTTGAACTTCAATTGTGACCCTGCAAAGCTCAAAACTGCAACCAAGTCCTTGCTTGTTGTCAAAAATGCTGCTCTAACTGCATGTTAATTTATCTTATCCCCGTGACACACAGGCTTTCCATGAAGTTACTTAACTGCCTGCCTGATCTGATGCCGCCGGTGTGGTGTGGCTCGAGGAGGCGAGGCACACACTATGGGCGTGTTTGCAACCCTGGCCCGGAGGCCCGGCTGCGCCCGTGGGCTGCAAGTTACCATGTTTGTGGTCGATGGCCCGCAAGCGAGCCTGGCTTCGCAGAGCAACACTCGACCTCTCCGCCTGGCTCTCTGGAAACGACCGAAACCCTCGTTTCTTCGGAGCCGAGCTCGTCTGCGACGCACGCGGGCGATTTTGGGCGGCGGCGGGGTGGCTCGCGCGGGCTCTGGCGGGAAGGGAACGTCTTCGCGCGCGTCCCCGCTCTCCGCTCCCGCTCTGGCCGCCGCGCGCGAAGCGAAATGGCGGCGATTTCGCCGGCCTTTATATACGGGTTCCCACTCTCCACTCTCTCCTTCTTCCACTCGGTGCTTGCTCTTCCACCTCCCTCGTGAGAGACCGGCGGTGAGTTGTGGTGCGTGGCGGCGGCGGCGACCTCCGGCTGGTTGTGGGTTAGGTCACCGGCGCCGAGTTTCTTCGCCGCGTCCCCGCTCCGGCTGCTGCTGGGACTCCGTGGCAGCGGTGTTCCTCTTCTTCTCCGTCCGCATCTGCTTCGTCTTTTTCCCGATCTGCATCCTCTACTTCCAGATCTGCCTCCTCTCCGTTGTTTGGACCCCGAGCCAAGGTGAAATCGACCCCCAATCTTCTTTTTTGTGGTGCTTCTTGAACCTATTAGGGTTTCTTGTTCGTTGCTGTTCATGATCTGTTAGGGTTTCATACTTGTTATAACTACTTCATGCTCCTATTAGGGTTACTTGTACCTTGCTGTTCTTGATCTGTTGGGCTCGTGATCTGTTAGGGTTGTTGATCTGTTTTAGATTTGTATTGTACCTTGCTGTTCATAACTGTTTGATGCAGTTGTTAGTGTTACTTGTACCTTGTTGTTCTTGATCTGTTAGGGATGTTGATCTGTTTCTGATTACTATTGCTCTGAGTTTTTTGTTCCATCATTGGTCGATGATGTTGTCCACATAGTACTGGGAGGCATCACATACAAGATGCAGCCGTGCTTTTGTTGGCATGCATTCATTTCACATTCATGTTGATGCCTAGCAGGGTACATTAAGCTGAAATCATGTTACATTTTTACATGCTTGTAGATGGATCTGTCTTTGAGCCGTGACATGTTGTGTAGGAAGGCAGCTGCCTTGACTGTTGTTATGGTTACTTTGTATCCACTAGGCTGTAAAGGAAAATCCCTGAACCTGAAACCCCACTGCCTGATCCTATAGCACTGGCCTTGCTTAGGGATGAAAATGAAAGGCATAGATAGAGAACACTGAGAATGATATACAATTCCACTGATTCAGAGTGTATTTCTATGATTAGGATGAAGAGAGTTGCTTTTTTTAAGTTAGTGAGAACTTTTAGAGAGAGGAGTCTTGTCACTGATAGGGAGGGGGTGTCAGTAGAAGAGCAGGTTGCCATGTTTTTACATGTTGTAGGGCACAACCAAAGATTTAGGGTTGTCCACCAGTCCTTTAGGAGGTCCATTCAAACTGTCCACAAGCACTTCCATCAGGTGTTGTATGCTGTGGGTGAGCTTAGGAATGAAATGATAAAGCCAATAGCACTACCACTCACCCAAAGATTCTTGGAAGCCATACATGGAATCCATATTTTAAGGTAATTGTATACCACAGGTTTCATTAGTTACATTAGACTGTTGTTGCAATGACTGACCCATGCTTTTTAGGATGTCATTGGCTTTATAGATGACACTCATTTCCTAGCAAGGGTTCCTAGGCGCATGCAACAAGCTTTTAGGGGTAGGAAAAAGGATCCCACCCAAAATGTGATGGTAGCTGTGAATTGTGATCTGAAATTCACTTATGTCCTGGGTCGATCGGGAGGGCTCGCCCATGATGCAACTGCTTTTGGCGATGTCAGAGCTGTGAGAAGATGGCTTGAGTTTGGCCAGAAGGTAATTGCACACCAACACTAATTACATATTCCATGGCCTATTAACACACACTTTCACAGTAGATGTCTTGTGTAGGTAAAATGTTCTTGGTAGATGCTGGGTATGCATGCAAAAATGGTTTCCTACCTCCCTACAGGGGGGTTAGGTACCATTTGTCTAAGTATGGCCCAAAGAACAGGCCCACCAATGCAAGGGAGCTCTACAACCTTAGGCACTCATCACTTAGAGTGACTGTGGAGAGGGCTATAGGTGCACTGAAGGGCAGGTTTAGGATCTTGGACAACAAACCCTTCCACAAGTATAGGACACAAGTGAAGCTTGTAGTTGCCTGTGCCATTTTATATAACTGGATCCTAGGTTTTGGCATTGATGAAGTAGTGCCTGATGAGGAAGGTTTCACTACTTCTGCTGATCCAACCAACCTGCCTCCAGCCCATCTGGACCAAGACTCTATTGACATGGCTGAAATAAGGGATGCCATTTGCAATGCTATGTGGGAAGGGAGGAGAACAAACACTAGTTGATGTAATATGTTCTTGAATTTAGTTTCTATACCCTGCTATGGAACTCATGTGTGTGTCATGGTGATGTAATAATTTGGTGGACAAAGCTGAGACCAATTTTATGCTTCATTCATTCTGTTCTTGAAACATTCTGTTCTTCATGATCTGTCAGTCTGTGGTTAGTTCATACAATCATATTAATATTGTTTGTCGACCGTTTCTTGACTAATTTCATTGTTGATTTCATTACATGCCAGTCCCTAGGATGGATTCAGTGCATTTGAGGGTGGGTTTGTTGTTGGTACTTCATGATGGAGCAGCTCATCAATGGTGGTTCTACCTGCTGTAGCCTGGTCTTTGGTGCTAGTCTTCTTGCCTGTTGCAACTAGTGTCGGTCTTGGTGTTTGCTCCAGTGCAGCAAACCATGTTGATGTTGCTGCTCCTGTAGCTGGGAATGGGGTTGTGCGGGCAATGAGGTGGACCAACACTACCTCTGGCTTTGTGCTAAGGAGGATGGCTGCCCTTGTTAGTGATGGTAGCAGGCCTGAAAAGGTTTTCAAGGACAAAGATGTGAATTCTGTGGCCAAAGCCCTCAAGCAGTTCTGTGGGGAGGTTGTTAGCCCAACTCAAGTGTACAACCACTTGAGGAAGTGGAGGCAGAAATGGGCTAGGGTGAGCAAGTTGAAGGACCTTAGTGCTGCTCTTTGGGATGACCAGGCTCATGCTATCATGCTTGAGCAAGAGCACTACCTTGGCCACTGCAAGGTAGCAGTTTGATCTCGTCTTTACCTTGACTACCTACATTTGCCTTTCTTAAACTACATTTGCCCAACTCTGTAGGATCATCCTAAAGATGCAGAGTTTCTTAACTGCCCTATTAGGTTCTACACTGAGATGGAGGCTATCTTTGCTAATGCCATGGCCACAGGCAAGTTTGCACTTGGGTCTGGTGAAGCCTTAGGGCAGAACCAGGCTGACAGTGTTGGTGCCAAGGCTGATGGTCCTCCTTTGACCCACACCACGGGCAATGAGGTGGACCAACACCACCTCTGGCTTTGTGCTAAGGAGGATGGCTGCCCTTGTTAGTGATGGTAGCAGGCCTGAAAAGGTTTTTAAGGACAAAGATGTGAATTCTGTGGCCAAAGCCCTCAAGCAGTTCTGTGGGGAGGTTGTTAGCCCAACTCAAGTGTACAACCACTTGAGGAAGTGGAGGCAGAAATGGGCTAGGGTGAGCAAGTTGAAGGACCTTAGTGCTGCTCTTTGGGATGACCAGGCTCATGCTATCATGCTTGAGCAAGAGCACTACCTTGGCCACTGCAAGGTAGCAGTTTGATCTCGTCTTTACCTTGACTACCTACATTTGCCTTTCTTAAACTACATTTGCCCAACTCTGTAGGACCATCCTAAAGATGCAGAGTTTCTTAACTGCCCTATTAGGTTCTACACCCAGATGGAGGCTATCTTTGCTAATGCCATGGCCACAGTAAGTTTGCACTTGGGTCCAGTGAAGCCTTAGGGCGTAACCAGTGGACAAAGTGTTGGTGCCAAGGCCGATGGTCCTCCTTGACCCACACCACAGTTCCCAAAGTGAATGGGGAGGGATAGCAAGGCCACTGAATCGCTTCCTACCTCCTCATTCTTGGCCCAAAGAGGAAGAGAGGGAACTTCTCTGAGGAGGAGATGCTCATGTTGACTAACATGTCAGATGCTGTGAACAATGTGGCCAATGCTCTTAGGGAGACTGGACCTGCCCATGTTGATGCCAATCTATACCTTGCTGTGATGGAGATGCCTGGCTTCAGTGAGGAGGCACTTATTGTTGCCTACACCTTCCTCCCAGACAACAAGGCCCAAGGCGGGGGCTTTGTGAACATGAGTGATGCCCACAGGGGCCCTTTGGCTTAGGACCTTCCTGGCCAAAAACTACTATGTGTAGTTCCACTACACATGAAGGGCTAGAAGGCCAGGAGGGGTTGACCGTGAGAGATGTATAGTTCCTCCACCCCCCCCCTCACCCTCTCTCTTTTTGGCAACAGGACCTTTTGTGCAGGTCTGCTTGTTCTTTTGACACCGACCTTGATGGTGTAGTTTGCCTAGGAAGGTGGCTAACAATAGGCAAGGATTTGGGAACATTTGAGCCCTTGGTCTGTTGGGCTCAACTTGGTATTGTAAGAAACTTATTTGTAGCCTCTGTTGGCTACTTTTTATTTGATAACTAGTTGCCTATTTTTTGTTGTTTATGCCTCTGGGTGGTAATCTGGGATTTAAAGGCCTATGATGCATAAAACAAACTTGAGGTGGCTACCTTATTCTTGTTTTGATGGTTTTGTTGTTGTGCTTTCTTCTTTTTTGCCTATCCTTCCATTCTACACTTATGCTCAGTTGTACTCCACAGCAACAACATCATCCTCTTGTGATGGCTGATGGCGGTGGAGTGCAATTGTTGTTTATTTGCCTCTTTATTTGGTTCTTACAATTCTTGGTAGCCACCAATGACTAAACAAGGAAAATAACAAATGAGGCTAATTTTTTATCAAGTTGCCGATGATGTTCACCATCATTCAAACTGAATGGTCGATTGAGGCATGTCATTCGGACCACTTACATGTTCTACATTTGGTTGGTTTGGAGAATGCCTCCCCGCTATGTGGTCTTTGAAGGGAAGAAACCCAGGATTTATTTTACATGGTATGAGTGTGCTAAGCAAGTGCTTAGGGAAGAAGGGCTATCTATCAAGTACAACAACTATGATGATGCTCTTAGAGATTTTAATGCAAGGGTACCTCAAGAACCCTTGCTGTTACCAATTCATGCCCCTCATGGGGATGCATCAGCATCCCATGAACTGGTGACAGTCAAGGTTCTCAAATCTATCCTCATTCACCAGAAATTTTGCAAAGCTGTTGCAAAAATGTTGTCATCTTGATCTTGTTTATGGTTGTAGTTGGTCTCATCACTCAAAGCTGCTCATGTGCCACACAATTGTTTTAATTAGGCCGATGATGACACAATAGGATGATTGCATTATTAGGCTGGCTACATGCTTTCTCATTAACTTGTTGCCCTTCTCGGCTTGCCAAAGCTGTTAAATGTTGTGATTTGGCCAATGATGACACAATGGATCGATGCATTAGCCGGCTACATATCATTTTGCTGCCTCTTATCTGCTTCGTGAACTTTTTCGTTTGTTGGCTTTAAAACTTGATCGACCCATGCTTCGTTCTTCTTTCATCGACTTTGATTATCCCATGTAGCCGCAGATAATGCCATGAATTGTTAAATTAGCATGTCCGAGGCCAACTATTTCATGTCAAACTTTGATTTGTTGTTGTAACGGTTATGGAAGAGCAACCTCATTCTCCTTTCATTCATGTCCATTTCTATTTATTGTTATGGGCTGGCCGACCACGACCAAATGACAAACACTATCTCGGTGTGGTAGTTGGTGGCGGTTAGCCTCTCACCCATTACCGCCTCTTCGATGACAAACACGACCTACTTTGAGCCTCTCACTGAGTACACACAGGCGTAAACAAGAGTCATGTTGCACCACTTGGAGCAGGCTGCTGCCCGAGCACAGGGCCAGATTAGGCTAGCCAGCCGGCTGTGCAGTGTGGTCGCAAACACGCCCTATCTTTTCCTCTGAGCATCAAAGCTGTTGCAGCCATTAAAAAACTCCCCTACAAAGCAAATTAGTCGTTGGTGTGATCCCTCTCTACCCAAGTTTATTTCAAAACCTAACCTTCCAATCCTAACAGTAACCTAGCACTTAGCACAAGTAATTACACTGCACTAGAGTCCACAAAGATGGACATAGGTGTATGTGATAGAATATTATAGGATCACTAGCCATAGATCTAGCATACCTACTGACATTTGATGAAGTGTAAACCCTAAAACATAAACTAAAACGAGAAACAGAGAGAAAGAGGGAGAGAGAGAGGTTGCGGAGGTGCAAACCATCGGCCGCCTTCGTAGAAGACGAGCTGGCCATGAGGTTGCTCGTCGGTGGCACGGAGAAGCCCAGCGGTGAAGGCGCTGTCGCGGTGGCGACGGTGCAGAGGCGGCGGTGGCCGGTGGCGGTCTTCCAGTCGCTGGCAGCACCCCCTCTTAGATCGGTTAGGGTTTAGGGACTGTAGGTGGGGCGTCTAGAGGCTCAGGTGAACCTCGTGCCTTATGCCCCGGCCCCCACCTCCCTTTTTATGGCGCTGTGCGACGAGGGCCCCCCAACCATAGAACGGTTGGGCGCCCCTGATCAGGGCGTGGATCTAAGGGCCCAATTGGCCGTGGAGATCATCTAACATTCTCCCCCTTGATCTCACCTTATGACTTAAAATCAACTTATTTACTTTATCTTGTTCCCATTCCATCACAGATCAATGCATAGAGCGTGCCTCATCGTCACGGTCAGTTGCCATTAGATTAAACAGCTACAATGCACCTCTCTGTTTTAAAACAGATTCTTAACTAGGCCCTTATTGTCCAGGAATCATAGGCTTTCCCTTAAACCCATGCCGGCTAAGTGTTCTCTGAACACGCTGGGTGGTAAGCCTTTTGTAAGCGGATCCGCGAGCATCTTTTCTGTTCTTATATGCTCAAGACTAATTATATGATCCCGGACTTTGTCTTTCACAACATAATACTTTATGTCAATGTATTTGGTAGCACCACTTGACTTATTGTTGTGAGCATAACATACTGCTGGATTATTATCGCAGTATAACTTGAGTAGTTTATGTATATCGTCTACCATTTTCAACTCGGGCATTAATTTTTTCAGCCAATTCACCTGCCCTGTGGCCTCATAACATGCTACAAACTTGGCATACATCGTGGATGATGTAGTGACGGTTTGCTTTGAGCTTTTCTACGATATAGCTCCTCCTGCGAGAGTGAATATGTATCCTGACGTGGATTTTCTGTCATCTCCCGTATAATCAGAATCTATATACCCCTCTATGTGCAGGGAATCAGATCTTCTGTACGTTAGCATGAGACCCTTCGTACCTTGCAGGTAACGCAAAACTTTCTTTACTAATTTCCAGTGTTCTATTCCTAGATTACTCTGATATCTTCCAAGTAACCTGGTAACAAATGCTAAGTCAGGACGAGTACACACTTGAGCATATTGTAAACTTCTGACAGCTGAACTATATGGAACCGCTTTCATTTGATCGATCTCATATTGATTCCTAGGACATTGAAATTCCCCATATCTGTCGTCCTTGACTACGGGAGCAGGTGAAGACTTATAATTTTTGCATACTGTATTTTTTAGAACCTTTTCTAAGTATGCCTTTTATGATAATCCTAAAACCCCATTTTCTCTATCTCGATGAATCTCTATTCCTAGGATGAATGAAGCTTCACCAAGATCCTTTATATCAAACTTCAAGGACAAGAACTTCTTTGTTTCTAGCAGTAGATTAACATCACTGCTAGCGAGCAAGATGTCATCCACATACAAGACTAGAAAAATATATTTTCCATTCTTGAACTTTGCATAAACGCAATTGTCCTCTACATTTTCTTAAAACCCAAAATTTCTTATTTTACTATCAAACTTCAAATACCACTGTCTTGAAGCCTGTTTTAATCCGTAAATGGATTTCTTCAGGCGGCATCACATACGTTATTTTCCTTCCACAACAAAACCTTTCGGTTGTGCCATGTAAATTTTTTCCTCCAGATCCTCATTTAGGAACGCCGTCTTTACATCCATCTGATGTAATTCTAAGTCGTAATGTGCTACAAGCGCCACTATGATTCTAAAAGAATCCTTACATGAGACTGGAGAAAATGTCTCATTGTAATCTATGCCTTCTCTTTGCTTGAAACCTTTCGCTATAAGTCATGCTTTAAACCTTTCTATATTTCCTTTAGAGTCATGTTTAGTTTTGTAGACCCATTTACAACCTACTGTCTTGGCTCCTTTAGGAATTGTTTCTAAGTTCCAAACATCGTTGGTTTTCATTGATTTCATTCCATCTTCCATGGCTTCAAGCCACTTGGATGAGTGAGCGTTTCTCATGGCTTCTTCAAATGAGGTGGGATCACCCTCTATTTGAAATTCCTCACATTCATAAACTTCGTAATCATCAGGAATGGTTGATCTCCTGACTCTTTGAGATCTTCTAGGAGCCTCGTTAGATGACGCTTGTTCTATATGAGGCTGTTGTTGCTCTCTCTCATGTGTGACAACAGGTTCTTAGGGATCCTGAAGGACAGGTTCCTCGTGTTCATTTATTGTTGCCACAGGAGAACTAACAACATGTGATGTTACTACAGTGTCTTGCACTATTGGTGCAGCAACAACGGGTAGCGTAAAGAATGGCTCCTAAACCATAGGAGTGGGCACGTATACCCGCTTCTCTTCAAAACTAATTTCTCACGCTACCATGCTCCTCCTGATCATATCATCCTCTAAGAAGACAGCAAGTCTTGTTTCTACAAACTTCGTTTGTCTGTCAGGACAATAAAAGCGATAACCTTTTGACTTTTTTGGATAGCTAATGAAATGGCAACTGACTGTTTTGGAGTCTAGCTTCTCTATGTTTGGGTTAAAAACTTTTGCCTCAGCTGGACAACCCCACACACGTAAATAGTTAAGTGAGGGTTCCTTTCCTGTCCACAACTCATACGGTGTTTTGGGCACCGACTTGCTTGGCACTCGATTAAGTATATGAATGGCGGTTTTTAATGCCTCCATCCATAAACTTATCGGTAGGGTAGAGTAACTTATCATGCTTCTCACCATATCCATTAAGGTATGGTTGCGTCTTTCAGCTACTCCATTCTACTGAGGCTCGCCCGGTATAGAATACTGGACTACTATGCCATTTTCCTGTAAGAACCTTGTAAAAGGTCCAGGAACTTGGCAATATGGGGTGTGTCGACCGTAGTACTCTCCCCCACAGTCGGACCTTACTACCTTAATCTTTAAGTTGTGCTGATTTTCTACTTCAGCCTTAAATATCTTAAATTTATCCAATGCTTCCGATCTTTCTTTAATTGGATAAATATAGCCAAAACGAGAATAGTCATCTGTGAATGTTATAAATGAATCATAACCATCCACATTCTTCATAATAAAAGGACCACAGATATCTGTGTGAACTATTTCTAAAATTCCTGCGCTTCGTTTGACATCTTTCTTTATTTTCTTAACGTACTTTCCTTTTATGCAATCAATGCATTGCTCTAAATCTAAAAATTCTAAACGCAGAAGAATTGATTTCTTAATCAATCGCTCCATTCTCCCCCTCGAAATATGACATAAACGATAGTGCCATAATTTTGATGATACAACATGAACTCTCTTCCGCTTATTACTTGCATTCATAGACGAAGAGGCATTCTCATTCTTAGTACATATATCATTCACATTCTCAGAAAGTGATAATAAATAAAGCTTGTCTTGTCGGAAGGCAAGACCAACATATTTATTATTATAAATAATCTGACATTTGCCATTACCAAAATGGAAATCATATCCATCATCATCTAAACGTGAAACACTTATTAAGTTTCTTCGCAAAGAGGGTACATATAGAACATATGAAAGCTTAAGTACAAAACCATCAACTAATTCTAGAGAGAGATCTCCAATGGGTTCAACTTTAGCTTCAACTTCATTTGCTACTTTAATTCTTCTTTCTCCTCTTTGCAGGGTCCTCCTCGTATGGAATCCCTGTAATGAATTTGCAATATGAATAGTTGCACCTGAATCAATCCACCAAGTAGATTTTGAATAACTTAAATACAAAGACTCATCTATGAATGTTATAATGTCCTCACCTTTCTTCAGAAGGTTCTTCAGGAACTCTGGATGGTCCTTCTGGTAATGTCCACGCTTCTTGCACCATTTGTAATAATCCTTGTCAACTTGTTCATTGTTGTTCTTCTGCTGGTGATCAATCTGATGGGCTTCCCCATGAGGTTGGGCATTAAAATTCTTCCTTTTATTGTTCTTCACAAGGTTTGCAGAGTCATCCTGTGAGCTTTTAAGCCTTTCCTCCTCTTGCACACACACATTGCAATGAGCTTCTCAATGTCCCTCTTATCGGGCTGCATATTGTAGTTAACAACAAAAGTTTCATACTCTTTCGGCAAGAAAGCAAAAACCAAATGAATTAGGAACTCGTCTTTGAGCCCCAAATCCATTGGCTTGAGCTTGGATGTCGTGTTGCTCATCTTCAATATGTGTTCTCTTATACCTCCGCTATAGTATTTCTCATTGAATAATTTCTTTATCAAGGTACTGGCATAAGCCTTTGAAGAGCCAGTGAACTGACTCTCCACCTTTTTAAGATACTCTATGGCGGTATCACAATCTAGGATAGACCCTCTTATTGCATCTGAAATTGTGGACTTAGCCACCATCAAGCACTTGCGGTTTGAAATGTCCCTTTTCTTATGTTCAAGATCATACTCCATCCGCACTTCTGCATAATCTCGCTGCCGAGCAGTGAAATCAACATCAGTCTCATTATCTTCCCTCACTGGGTCCACTAGCTCAGACGGACACAGGGAGGTAAGCGCTAGGTCATTTTCAGATAGCGCAAGTGCTAGTTCATACTTCTCTCGCCATACCATGTAGCTGCCCCCTTCAAGAGGTGGTATGTGCGAGATAAAAGCCATTGAGTTGAGTCCTGAAAAACACCATCAGAGATAGTGAGAAAATATGACATCATAATTGCATGCTTTAATTTAACGTTGGTTAAAATTAAAACACACAACATTCTTATACACTAATTGTACATCATCATTGGGCAGAAATAGAATTAATACATGAAAAACTTATTAATGAATATTATAATATTAATATTATCAATGTTGGTCAGAAAAACAACAATATTATAATTTACTGAATTAAATTCAATTGCCCTTCAAATTAAATTCTCCCGTTGGTTCGAAGTTGGTTCGAATTTAATTAGAAGATAATAAACTTTAACATTGCAGCGAAAACATAAAAAAAATTATTTGTCTACTTTTCAGAAGCATTTCTGTGTGCTAATCTACTCTCTGAAAAAATTATCTCATTGGTTTAAATTTTGACAGAGATTGAATCTGGACAAAAAATCATCAAAATTTGCTTCTGAAAATGAATAAAACAATAACTCAGTTTGTACTATTCATTTAGCCCAGCCCGTTGAAACAGTGCTCGGCCCAGTAGCGAAATTCCGCCCACGCGCGCGCGCTCGTGGCCCAGCAGTGGCCCAATAGAGCGCGCGCGCGCCCGCTCCCCCGTGGTTAGGCCGCAATCTGGGCCTAGGCCAGGATTCTCCTTCCCCGCCTGGGCTGTATCTGGCCCGATGGCTCTTAGCCGTTCATCGCGATCGGACGGTTGTCCGTCGTTCTCGGCGGATATAAAAACGGCGATGACGGCCACGCGCCCGAACCCTAGGTCATTCTTCTCATTCTCTTCCCTCTCTTTGCCGTGGTGTTGGCTCTCTCTCCCACTCTCACTCCAAACCACGACGACTCGAGAGATAAAGCATGGTGGCGCCGCCGTGGCGCCCTTTGTCGATGCACGCGTGTGGCTAGATCCGCGCGCGGCGCCGTCGAGCGGCACCGTGGTGGTGGTCTTTGCGCCCCACACGCGCCGTGGTGGAGACTTTCCCTAAACCCTAGATCTGACCTGCGCCGCCGCAGGTCCTCTCGCCGGAGCGCGCGCTCCCGAGTGGGTGAGCGCGCCGCCGTCGAGCGGTCATGTGACGGTGCCCTCGGTCGGGCTCGCGCGCAAGGCAGCGAGCGTGGCTCGGCTTCTCCCCGCGCGTCGGCGAGGCGGCGGTGGATCTCCTTCCCACGCGACGGTAGGATACAACCCACGCGACGGCGGTGGTGACGCGCGGCGGAGAGTCCGGGTAGGTCCTCCTTTCCTTCGTCCGATCCGTTTCTAGGGTTAGGGTTTGAGTTCCTTTTCGAAATCGAGACCCTTTCTTTCTAATTTTCTTCACCCGATTAGGGTTTAGGGTTCAGATCGAACCCTTTGCTTAGATCCGAATCGGATCTCTCACCTCCTTCTAATTGCTGCTACTCAATTTTCTACCCCGATAAGCTAGATCTACGCCTAGTTAGGCGACTGATACCATTGATAGAATATTATAGGATCACTAGCCATAGATCTAGCATACTGTCGGGGACCTAATACCGGGGTACTCGATGAGGTAGAACTAATGACCATCGAACGTTTACATTTCAGTCGCAAGAGAGCACTCTTTGCGCTTCTTGCCCGAACAATGGGAGACTGGTTCCGCCTCGCCCGATCACCGAGGGCTAGACTCAGTCTCGCCCGATGGCTAAAGGCGAGCTCCATCTCGCCCGATGTTCGAGGGCGGGCTCCGCCTCGCCCGACCACCGAGGGCTAGACTCTCTCGCCCCTGATGGCTAAAGGCGAGCTCCGCCGCCGACGTCCCGAGGGCGGGCTCCGCCGCCCGATGGCGAAGGCCTAGACTAAGTCTCGCTGACCCCACGAGGGCTAGGCTCCGCCTGTCAGACGATCGAGGGCTAGCTCCGCCTCGTCCATGACCGCACTCCCCGATCCTTCATAAAGACGAGCACAGTGGTTCGATAGGGACATTCGAGTCAACCATGATATCGAGGGTCATGCCCTCGTATACTGCGAGGAAGGTATCGTCGACTATGATGGGACGGGTGCTTTACGCCACTTTCCGTCATAACGAGGACCGAATAGCGCTAGGGCGCCAACTTTTGTCCCACAAGTTGTAGTAGGCGCCGCCTTCACCCTGGTAGCGGATACTAACATAGGCATACAACAACCACTACGGTCCAAGATGTAACTCACATCATCTATAGTGACGAACGTGTGGTCACTTCCCCGATTACTCCCCTCGAGGAGTCATAGCTCGGCTCTTCACGCCGCCGCATCCGGCCGGGGCATAGGATGGGACGCACTCACTTGCTAAAATAGGGCTGTGGTATGGCCTACGAGGATCAACAAACACGCCACCTCTCGACATGGTCTCGCCATGTTAAAACAAGGAAGGCACAGGGAAAAAGGAAGACCCGACTCCCTCGAATGACCTTCTATACCTTTGGTATTTTCCTCTTTCTCCCATCTGTAAACCCCTGCTCCCCCCTTGGTCTATAAAAAGGAGGGCAGGGCCCCCCATTGAAGGGACCGACTTTTGACGGATTAGTTCAACACACAACACATTACGCATACCGCCAAGCAGCGACCAAGCTCTTGGCATCCTTTCGACTATTCTTTCAGAGACTTGGGACATTTTCCTCTCTCGACTGTTTTGTACCTCCTACTACGGACTTTTTTCGGTACTAATAACATGAGCAGCAGCAGCAGACTGGACGTAGGGATATTCCGCCCGAACCAGTATAAACCTTGTGTCCTTTAGTGCACCATCCGGGCCTAACACGCAATAATTATAAATTTACTATCCGGTGTTTGTTCGAAACACCGACCCATACCTACTGACATTTGATGAAGTGTAAACCCTAGAACATAAACTAAAATGAGAAACAGAGAGAAAGAGGGAGAGAGAGGTTGCGGAGGTGCAAACCATCAGTCGCCTTCATAGAAGACGAGCTGGCCATGAGGTTGCTCGTCGGGTGGCGCGTGAAGCTCCCAGTGTGTGAAGGCGCGTGTCGCCAGTGGCGACAATGCAGGTGGCGGTGGCGGTGGTGGTCTTCTGGCCACCGACTTCCCTCTTAGATCGGTTAGGGTTTAAGGATCAGAGGTGGGCGTCTCATGGCTCAGGTGAACCTCGTGCCTTGTGCCCCGCCTCCACCTCCTTTTTTATGGTGCTGTGCGATGGGGCCCACCAACCATGGAACGGTTGGGCGCCCCCGATCAGGGCACGGATCCAAGGGCCCAATTAATCGTTGGGCTAATTGGTGGAGATCATCTAACAGCATGCAAGCAGCAAAGACCAAAGGCGGATTCAATGGGGGGGGGGGGGCGCCGAGCCCCCCTACCGATCTGGAGCCTTGGGCGCCCAGAGCCCCATGAATTTTTAGACAAAGTCCTATCGTGTAGGAGGGGCTGAGACTTAAGATCGAATAGCAGTCAGAGGTATGTTGCTATCGCACTTTTGTTCAGCCCCTAAAATTTTTCCTAGATCCGCCACCATGCAGCACTGACCTTGGATCCTGAGATTCTACAGGCACAAGCTGCACAGGCTCCATTGCTCCATGACCTCATCAAACTCTAAACTCTTTCACCTCCTCCTACCCTCTCAAGCATAGCCTATTTAGACCCCACTCTACTTTCTTGTTCTTACTGCTATCTTTGTCCTCCCTCTTCCCCTGCAACTACTACGAGGCGAGCATATAAAAAACCTTGCACCATCTCCCATGGCCTCTCTTTCTCTCTCTTCGTCTTCTTCCTCTGTTTGTACTAGTCTTGAAACATAAGCAAGACCAAGATTTGCGGGCAATTAGAAGTAGTACATTGCAATTCTACAGAATTATCGTGTTCTTGGACATATACTTACAAATTCAGTACAAGTGTTAGTATGAGTCTTGGTGTTATGATGAGTAGGAGAAGCAAATGGCGGGCGGTGGCGGCAGCGCCGCTCATGGCGTGCGCGGTGCTGGTGCTGTGCGTGGGCTGTGCCGTCGCCGTGGACGAGCAGGGGGCGGCGCTGCTGGCGTGGAAGGCCACACTGCGCGGCGGCGATGCGCTGGCCGACTGGAAGCCGACCGACGCGTCGCCGTGCCGGTGGACGGGCGTGACGTGCAACGCGGACGGGGGCGTCACGGAGCTGAGCCTGCAGTACGTCGACCTGTTCGGCGGCGTGCCGGCGAACCTGACCGCCCTGGGCTCCACGCTGTCCCGGCTCGTCCTTACCGGCGCGAACCTGACGGGGGCCATACCGCCGGAGCTCGGCGAGCTGCCGGCGCTGGCACACCTCGATCTCAGCAACAATGCGCTCACGGGGCCAATACCGGCGGGGCTGTGCCGGCCGGGGAGCAAGCTCGAGACGCTGTACCTCAACTCCAACCGCCTGGAGGGCGCCCTGCCGGACGCCATCGGTAACCTCACCTCTCCGGGAGCCTCATCATCTACGACAACCAGCTCGCCGGCAAGATACCGGCGGCCATCGGCCGGATGGCCAGCCTTGAGGTGCTCCGTGGCGGCGGGAACAAGAACCTCCAGGGCGCTCTTCCTACCGAGGTCGGCAATTGCTCCCCAGCTCACCATGATCGGCCTCGCCGAGACTAGCATCAACGGGCCGCTGCCGGCGAGCCTCGGCCGGCTCAAGAACCTCACCACGCTGGCCATTTACACGGCGCTGCTCTCCGGCCCGATACCGCCGGAGCTCGGCCAGTGCACAAGCCTGGAGAACATCTACCTCTACGAGAACGCGCTGTCCGGGTCCATCCCGGCGCAGCTCGGCAGGCTCAAGAGGCTCACCAACCTGCTGTTGTGGCAGAACCAGCTCGTCGGCATCATCCCGCCGGAGCTCGGGTCGTGCCCCGGGCTCACCGTCGTCGACCTGTCGCTCAACGGACTCACCGGCCACATCCCGGTGTCTTTCGGCAACCTGCCGGCGCTGCAGCAGCTGCAGCTTAGCGTGAACAAACTCTCCGGCACGGTGCCGCCTGAGCTCGCCCGGTGCAGCAACCTCACTGACCTCGAGCTCGACAACAACCAGCTAACCGGCAGCATTCCTGCCGTGCTCGGTGGCCTCCCGTCGCTGCGCATGCTCTACCTCTGGGCCAACCAGCTGACGGGCACGATCCCGCCGGAGCTCGGCCGGTGCACGAGCCTCGAGGCGCTCGACCTGTCGAACAACGCGCTGACCGGCCCCATCCCGCAGTCCCTCTTTGCTCTGCCACGGCTTTCCAAGCTACTGCTCATCAACAACAACTTGTCCGGCGAGTTGCCGCCGGAGATTGGCAACTGCACGTCTTTCTCCGGTTCCGAGCGAGCGGCAACCACATCGCCGGCGCGATACCGACTGAGATCGAAAGCTTAGTAACCTCAGCTTCCTTGACCTCGGTTCGAACCGGTTGTCTGGCGCTCTGCCAGCAGAGATATCTGGGTGCCGGAATCTCACGTTCGTCGACCTGCACGACAACGCTATCTCCGGCGAGCTGCCACCGGGGCTGTTCCAGGACTTGCTCTCTCCAGTACCTCGACCTCTCCTACAACGTCATCGGAGGCACTCTCCCGTCGGACATCGGCATGCTCACCTCGCTGACGAAGCTCATCCTCAGCGGCAACCGGCTGTCAGGGTCGGTACCACCGGAGATTGGTTCGTGCTCCCGCCTCCAGCTCCTCGACGTCGGCGGCAACTCACTTTCCGGCAAGATTCCGGGGAGCATAGGCAAGATTCCGGGCTGAGATTGCTCTCAACCTCAGCTGCAACAGCTTCACCGGCACAGTCCCGGCAGAGTTCACCAGGCTTGTCAGGCTCGGGGTGCTCGACGTGTCGCATAACCAGCTGTCCGGCGATCTCCAGACCCCGTCCGGGCTCCAGAACCTCGTGGCGCTCAACATATCCTTCAACGGCTTCACGGGCCGGCTGCCGGAGACGGCGTTCTTCGCAAAGCTACCGGCGAGCGACGTCGAGGGCAACCCGGCGCTGTGCCTCTCCTGGGTGCGCGGGCGACGCTGGCGACCGCGAGCGCGACGCGCGCCAAGCGGCGCGCACGGCGATGGCCGTGCTGCTCTCCGCCCTCGTCGTCCTCCCCGTGTCCGCGGCGCTCGTCCTCGTCCTCGTCGGCGGCACCAGCGCCGCGCGCGCCGGCTGGGAGAAGGACGGCAGATGTTCCGCCATGGAACGTGACGCTGTACCAGAAGCTTGAGATCGGCGTGGCGGACGGGCGCGCAGCCTGACGCCCGCGAACGTGATCGGCCAGGGTGGTCCGGCTCGGTGTACCGCGCGAGCCTCCCGTCGAGCGGCGTGACCGTCGCCGTGAAGAAGTTCCAGTGGTGCGACGCGGCGTCCGCGGAAGCGTTCGCCTGCGAGGTGAGCGTGCTCCCCGGGTGCGCCACCGCAACGTCGTCCGGCTGCTGGGGTGGGCGGCCAACCGCCGCACGCGCCTCCTGTTCTACGACTACCTCCCGAACGGCACCTCGGCGACCTTCTCCACGGCGGCGGCGCACGGGCGGCGGCGGCACGGCGGCGCCGCCGTGGTCGAGTGGGAGGTGCGGCTCGCGATCGCCGTCGGTGTGGCTGAGGGCCCCGCGTACCTCCACCACGACTGCGTGCCCGGGATCATCCACCGCGACGTCAAGGCCGAGAACATCCTCCTCGGGGAGCGTTACGAGGCGTGCGTCGTCGCGACTTCGGCCTGGCCAGGTTCGCCGACGAGGGCGCCAGCTCGTCGCCTCCGCCGTTCGCCGGATCCTACGGCTACATCGCTCCCGGTGTTGGCCGTCCGGCCGTTCCCTGATCTGAATTAAGTTCCTGACATGACATTTATCAATTCATTTGATCAATTCGTCCTGATCGACGCACGCACCGCAGAGTACGGCTGCATGACCAAGATCACGACGAAGAGCGACGATGTACAGCTTCGGCGTGGTGCTGCTGGAGATGATCACGGGGCGGCGGCCGCTGGACCACCGTTCGGCGAGGGGCAGAGCGTGGTGCAGTGGGTGCGCGACCATCTCTGCCGGAAGCGGGAGCCCCTGAGATCATCGACGCGAGGCTGCAGGGGCCGGCCGGACACGCAGGTCCAGGAGATGCTGCAGGCGCTGGGCATCGCGCTGCTCTGCGCCAGCCCGCGGCCCGGAGGACCGGCCGATGATGAAGGACGTGGCGGCGCTGCTGCGTGGCATCCAACACGACGACAGCAGCATCGAGGCGCGGAAAGCTGGAGGCGGAGGAGCGGAGGCCGAGGCCGCCGGGGCGAGAAGTGGGCCGACCTGAAGCAGCCCATTTCTCCGACCAAATTGATGGCTCCTCACGCCCAACCAGCCCAGGGCCAGGCTCAGGGCCGGACAAGTTCTGGGTCTCAAAGCCTGCTCAAGAACAGGGAGTGAAAGGAAATGATCTGGGCCCACTGCCACCGTGTGGTGTACCGTTTAGGGACCCATGTAGCGGAGATGGATGGCACCCAGGTAAGATGTGTCAGTGTTGGAAACGAGAAAAGTAGAGGGGTGCGTCGTTTTGCTAGGTGCAACCTTGTGTGATGTGGGTACAAAATGGAATCTTTAGAATTTGTTAGTGATGATGATGACAGGGGATCTATAGAGGGTCTCATGAGTCATGAAAGGCTAATAATGTTTTGTACCATAAATCCGGCATAGTGCAATGGAGGCTAGTAAATTGTTATATGATTGATGATAATGCATATGTGGTCAATGAATATGTTTGCAAAAGGGAGCACATGAACCCTGTAT